>CM022303.1:711321264-711921264 GCA_011799875.1 Thinopyrum elongatum | reverse complement strand
ATAGGAGCTTGTGGTGGTATGGGTGTTGAAGTGGTTTGATGATATCTGAAACTTCCATCTTCTTCTTCATCATCACGAGGTTCTTGTTCCATGGGAAGAAGAGCACCAACACCCATGGACAAAATATCTTGAGACGAATCTTCTTCACCTACATCACTTAGATGAACTTGCTCGCCATGGGAGCCATTAAATTCATCAAACACCACGTCACAAGTTTCTACAACACATCCATTGGATTTGTTGTAGACTCTATAGGCATGAGAGTTCGATCCATAGCCAACAAATATGCCCTCAGTTGTTTTGGATTGAAATTTTCCAAACCGTTCTCTTTTGTTGAGGATGAAACATTTGCACCCAAATATACGAAAGTACTTGACATTTCGCTTGTTCCCGGTTCGGAGCTCATATGGAGTCTTTTCCAAAATTATGAGGAGGAAGAGCCGGTTTGATGCATGGCATGCAGTGTTGACAGCCTCGGCCCAAAAACTATGTGGCGACTTGTATTCATCCAACATGGACCTTGCCATCTCCACAACTGTACGGTTCTTCCTTTCGGCAACACCATTTTGTTGAGGCGTGTATGGTGCGGAATATTGATGTTCAATCCCTTCATCACTAAGAAATCCTTCCAAGGTGTAGTTCTTGAACTCGGAGCCATTATCACTTCTTATTGCCAAGATTTCTTTGTCAAACTTGCGTTGTGCTTGCTTGGCAAAATCAATGAAGGTGATCTTCGTCTCGTCCTTGGACTTGAGGAAAAACACCCATGTATATATTGAGTAATCATCAACAATGACAAGTCCATACATTTTCCCACCAAGACTATCCCATGAAGGAGGCCCAAAAAGATCCACATGAAGGAGCTCCAAAGGCCTTGAAGTAGACACGATATTCTTGGGTGGGTGCTTTGATTGATGTTGCTTCCCGGCTATGCATGCACTACACACACGATCTTTCTCAAAAGAGACATTGGTTGGTCCAAGGATGTGATTACCCTTTAAGAGACCTTGAAGATTTCTCATGCCGACATGTCCTAGCCGGCGATGCCAAAGCCACCCCTTGTCGGCCTTGGTCATTAGACAAGTTGCATGGAATGTGCTCTCTTTCGAGAAATCAACCGTGTAAAGGTTGCCATCCAACTCTCCAACAAAGGCCACTTTGAGAGTATCTCTCTTAAAGACTTTCACATCCGTTAGTCCAAAGAGTGTATCATTACCAACAGAAGCCAATTGGCGAATGGAAAGCAAATGGTATTTAAGGGATTGGACAAGCATGACATTGCAAGAGACATGTCATTTGTGATAGCCACCTTGCCCAACCCGAGTACCCGTCCTTTTGATCCTCCACGAAACATAATGTTCATAAATGGTTGAATAGCTTCCATGAAATCGTAAAGCAATTTGCTATCTCCGGTCATATGATTGGTACATCCACTATCGATCACCCATTTTACTCCACCAGAGAAAGCAACCTACACACAATTATGACTTGGTTAGAAGCACCCATTTTGCAATGGGACCTCTCAAGTTAGTCACAAGGGTCTTAGGGACCCAAATAGCATAAAACCGGTATGCATTTCGAGGGCCAACAAATTTAGCATGAACTTCTCCATCCTTAGTTTTACGAAGTACATAGGATGGAGGCATGAACTCTTTTGGCTTGTTGAGAGTGGGCATGCCCCTTGTGGCCTTCCCACTCACAACCTTACCTTTCTCCTTGCGCCCTTCTTGTACAAACGTTTCTTTTAGAGGAGTGGTGCACTTTTGAGAACATGTCTTCTTCTTGCTTGTGCTTGGGTCAAACCCGAGCCCCTCTTTGGCAAACACTTCATTGTGTTGACTCAATACCTCATTAAGGTTCCTTTGTCCTTGAGCACATGTCATGAGTCCTTTCTTGAGTTGAGCCTTGAGAAAGCGATTCTCCTCAAGAATAGATGATAGGTCACCACTCGAGTTAGTAGTACAAGCATCAACATTGATAATAGGAGAAGAGTAAGCCTTGGCTAGAGTTTCATGATAAGTAAGCTTGAGCGTTTCAAAACTCTTTGTAAGAAGAGTGAGCTCCTCTTCCTTAGTCTTGAGGGACACGGATAGAAGCTCACAATCCTTAGAGAGAGAAGCATGAGACTTCACAAGCTTCCTTTTATCATTTCGTGCTTCCTCATATTGGACTTTCCGCTCAAGGATTTCATATTTTTCCTTTTCCTCGGTGACGAGGGTTTCGAGTTCCTTAATGGTGATGGTGTGCTTACTCACCATCTCCATAAGCATATGAAACATAGTGAGCTTCTTTCCTTTGAGGGAGCACATGAACTTATTTAGTTTAGCAAGCATAGGATCATCTATATCATCATCATCATAATTATCCTCCGCATCAAGATACTCATCACAAGGAGTAGAAGGAGGGAAAAGAGGAGGGTTTGATCGTGGGGTTACCTTGACCTTGTCAGGAGAGCTTTGGTCCTCTCCATCTTCTACCACGGCCTTTGCCATTAGGCACTTGTGAGCATTGCCCTTGTAGACTTTCATGTAGTTGTAGGTGACAACATCACCACTCTTGTTGACTAGCCTCAAAGTGTTTTGAGAATCTTGAGCTACTCCGGCAACACCACTAACATCATCCGGATCGGATTCTTCATGAGCAACCATTTCTTTCCCATCTCTCTTCTTGGGTTTGGAGTTCAAAGGATTTGGCAACTTCTTCTTGGGAAAGGTCGTGGGAAACCTTGGTTTGTCCTCTCTCTTCTCATAAGGGCAATCGTTGGAGAAGTGGTTGGTTTCTTCACAGTTGTAGCATTTTCTCACTTTCTTCTTCTGGAATCTTCCCTTGAATTTTCCCGCGCTAAACTTCTTGACAAAAAGAGCAATGTCTTCATATGAAGGGCTCTCATCAGAGTCAATCTCATCACCATCCTCATCATCATCATCTTCTTCTTCTTCGCTTTGCTCTTCTTCACATACATGCTTGGCCTTCAATGCAAGATAGATCTTTGATCTTGAGGTACCATGCATGCCAAGATGTTTTGTAGCATTTGCCTTTGACTCTTCCAATAGTTGAAAAGTGGATATGATGTCATCTGGAGTCATTTCCTTGAATCCATGGTGTTATCTTATGTCCCACACCATTTGGTGATGATATGGAGCAAGAGCATGAAGCAACTTGTCCACAAGAAATCGCTTAGTCAAGTTGAATCCATCTTGTGTCTTGTCACACTCACAAGACTCGATGTCAGCGGTGAGAGTCATGAGACGCTCAAGGAGCTGCTTGGGAGATTCACCTTTCTCCATACAAAAGTTTTGCAACTGACCCTTGGCAATTTCATATTGAGCAAGCCGGAGAGTGGAAGTACCGGTCTTGGTCCTCACAATGCTATCCCATAATTCCTTGGCACTTGTGATGTGTATGTAAGGTCTCCTTTGCTTGTCAGTCATACCTCTCCTTATGCACATGGTTGCTGTGTTGTTGAGATTCTTGTCATATATTTCTCTTGGTGTAAGATTCTTCAGGTCAACAGCTTGGTAGCCATGCTCCAAGATCTCCAACATCTCATCATTTCCATATCAAAGATGATCCTGCATAGCAACTCTCCACAAAGCAAAATCGGTAGTGTCATCAAGTAAAGGAGGTTTGCCTTGAGGGTTATACTTTGCTTTCTCTATTTGAGGTCTTGCATAAAGCCAAGGAACACTGGAGTGTTCATTCTAGGAGGTTGTTGGCCAAGTGAAGGAGTAGGCACAGTTGGCCTCGAGGCCGCACCACCAGAAAGTGGTGCAAGCATCGTGTTTAGTGTGGCTAGTCTCATTTGGACCAAGGCCTCAAGAGAAGCATCATGCTCCTCCTTTTGATTAGAAAGCGCCCATTCCAGATCCGCAGAAGTGAAGGACTTGACTTCCATGGAAGCCGTGCCCTTATCCTTCGGATCGGCAACAAGGGGAGTCCCATCGGGGTTCATCTCGCTCTAGGGCGGTTAAGCCACAAGAATAGAGCACGAGGCTCTGATACCAATTGAAAGGATCGAGATGGACCTAGAGGGGGGGTGAATAGGTACAATTACAAATTTTAATTATTACTTAGCAATTTTAGGCAATAATGCGGAATATGAAAGTGAGCCTAACAATTGCAAGTATGATGCTAAGAGCTAAGCAAGGTAAACAAGTAACACAAATATGTGAGTAAGCAAGCACAATATGATATAAGTAAGGCCTAAGAGACAAGTAATCACAAGTAGGAAGTTAGGGTTAGGGATAACCGCAACTTCGAGAGACGAGGATGTATGCCGATGTTCACTTCTTTGGAGGGAAGCTACGTCACTATTAGAGAGGTGGATGTTACCACGAAGGCACACCAACGCCACGAAGGCTCACCCTATTCTCCCTTTGAGACAACACCACGAAGGCGTTTCTCAACCACTAGTGGTAGACCTTGGGGTGGTCTCCAAACCCTCACAAACTTTCCGGGGGTAATCACAATGGTCGATTCCTCTCCAAAAGACTCCTACCGCCTAGGAGTCTCCAACCTCCAAGAGTAACAAGAACGATGGGGGAAGAGGGCTATATATAGTGTGGGTGCAAATATAGCCGTTGTAGAGTAAGTGACAGGGTAGGCCGGACATCCGGGACAGGGAACGGACATCTGGCCTAGTGTAGCACTAGCAAAGTGAAGCAGAATGCAGAGGATGAAACAGAGGAGCCGGACATCCGGGGCAAAGCCCGGACATCCGGCGAGACAGGAAAGCCCGGACAGCCGGCAATATGGCCGGACATCCGGCGAGTTCACAGAGTCGAACAGCTCCCTGGATAGCACAAGCCGGACATCCGGCTTGGGCCCGGAAATCCGGGGAGGAAGGAGAGCCCGGACATCCGGAGATAAAAACACCATAAGATGCACTCTGGACAGCAGGGCCCGGATATCCGGCGTGCGGGCCGGATATCCGGCCAGTGGCCCGGACATCCGGCATGGACAGCCCGGACATCTGGCTTGACCAGAGGCAGAACATCAAGCACATGAATTTGAGAGACCCTAAGATTTGAAGTGGGAATTTTAGTGGCATGAACAAGACCTTCACTAACCCTACCGATCCCCTCTTAATAGTGCGGGATCCTATACTCAAGAAATCAAATATGCAATCTTTTTTATACTTATTCCTTGAGTAGAATTAACTCCGTATGTTCATGATCCGCACACTTTTGATGATCCGGGGACTAACACCTGAGATTCACTTGACGAACATAGTTAGTCCCCTACATGTATATTGTCATCAACATCAAAACATGATGTAAGGGCATGATTGCACTTTCAAAAACAACCAAATATGTCCAATACTCACAAAGTTGTTGCGAGTATAGATATCAAAGTGATCAAAAGTACTGATCATGGGACAAGAGTGAAAAAGGGTCATTGAGTACTATAGTAGCACTGATGACATGATTTCTCGCAAGCGGAGATCATGAAGGTTCGTTGTAAAAGGTTACATCGATACAGTCTTCATCAATGCTCCAAGCGATTTTCGATTTAAGTTAAGGGTTTTGTGTAATACACAATATGGTGGCACAGTAGTTGGAAATGTTTCAAACAGGTTACTGTGGCGAATTCTATGACACATGGCTAAGTATGTTGACGTTTTAGAAGCGACAAAGAAGTTGTTGAGTCATATAGTTCATTCATGAACTTAGTATGGTTCCAAGATGGCTTTGGTCAATGGGACACTATTCCAGATAGTTACTCCATAGCTCAGTCTGAGAAATCAGGTTTCGACCAATGATTCACACATATGCAAAGCCAAGTCCACACAAAATATGAATTTTGTGAAAGCATGAAAACGCGAGGATATGCAAAGATACACACGAATCTGAAGTTGTCAGATCCGTTGGACATCAGGCTATAACACATGCGAAGCATATTTTACACCAGTGTGCCATGGGTGTACAGTGCATTAGCATTAACTAGATTATTGACTCTAGTGCAAGTGGGAGTCTGTAGGAGATATGCCCTAGAGGCAATAATAAATGATATTATTTATCTCGAAGTTCATGATTATGTTTATGTTCCATGCTATAACTGCTATGGTTCTCGAGTCTACAATAACCACGAGGCTCGGAGGAAGACTCATATGCACGTGTGGAATAATAAACGGTAAAATGTATTCCTAGTCTGGCCTCTAAGACTAGCTCATATGTTGCATGATGGTTCTGTTTTCCTGATCATGGGCATGTCTATGCAGCAACTTTGAGGGTACAATGTTAGAAGAACATTTGTGTTGAATCGACCCGAATTGATGTTATGCTCTGAGATTCATTTGTCACAAGTTAATGGTTAATAACACATAGATGGTTAACGTTTGCATGATTCCTTAGACCATGAGAGTATCGAGTTTCTTCATGCTTGCTTCATGAACTTTGGGGTTTGTTAAACGTCATCCGTCAATGGGTGGCTATTACGGCGGCTTACGGGTTCATGGAAAAGTATGTCAAGTAACTTGATAGCTCAAGATTGGGATTTGATCCTCCGACGATGGAGAGATATCTCTGGGTCCTCTCGGTGTTACGGTATCCATCATCGTCTGGCCAGACACTTTGTGATTTGATCACGGGGTTGACCGAACACGGTAACGAGAAAATAGAACAATACCGGTAACGAGGTAACTGGCATAGTGGACAAGTTGTTGATCCACGGGGATGCCAACATGTCTCACCTCGGGTATTTGTAACATATCGCGAAGCAACAGGAATAGCACACGGCAACTGGAGGTTCACTTGAATATTCATTCGTGTGGGTATAGGGGTCAATATGGGTGTCCACAGCTCCGATGTTGATCATTGATCGGAAAGTGTTCCGGTCATGTCTATGCTTCACCGAACCTATAGGGTCACACGCTTAAGGGTCATCTATCTGCTGAATTCTAGAGAGGGAGTCTGAGAGAAATTGACCAAAAAGTTTTGGAGACAATGGAAGAGTTCCGGTGAGAGAACACCAGAATAGTTTTGGTAAAACCGAAAAGTTGTTTCGGGGTATACCATTAAGTCAAATTGGTTCCGGGACACGCCTGCTAATTCTTGGAGGGTGCCAGAATTATTCTGGAATCTTTTGGGAATTTTCCGGGATAAAAACCGGAAATGTTCCGGAGCTGCCGGAACCGGTTTGGTTGCTTTTCGCAGATGAAAATCACTAATCCGGAATTGTTTCGGAACGCGTCGAAAATTATTTTAGTGGGTACTGGAAATGTTCTAAGCCCACATAAATATTTTCGGTTCGAACGGACGCAGAGAAATGTCGTCGTGAATAGTGAAAGTGCTTTTTGGGTGGCTTATTGAAGAAGCCACCATAAGGGCCCTTTGGTATTTTTCCCCTTGGCTTCTTGGAGAAGCCACCCTTGGGCTTGGCCTATAAATAGGGGTGGAGGGGGCTGCCTAAAGACTTACTCTTTCTCACATACAAGTGCCATGCATGATCTGGCTTTCTCTCTCCCTCCCAGCGAAATAGTTTCGTAGACCCGAAAGGCTGTCTGGGTTCCGGTGGGAACTAGTTCTGTACGGCGAAGCCCTGCCGGATAGATGACACCGTATGTGTGCAACTCTGTAGAGAGATAGTAGTTTCGGTCTTAGTTCGAGAGTGCCTCCCGAAGGGCTGTCCGAGTGACCGCCCGAGTTTTGAAGGTCCTCCCGAATGGCTGTCCGAGTGACCGTCCAAGTTTCGAAGGTCCTCCCGAAGGGCTGTCCGAGTGACCGTCCGAGTTTCGTGTGTGCCTCCTGAAGGGCTGTCCAAGTGACCGTCCAAGATTCTGAGGTCCTCCCGAAGGGCTGTCCGAGGATCCGTCCGGTGGGACTATCCGGGGGACTGTTCCGAGGCCTCCCGAAGGGCTGCCCGGAGATCCGTCCGGGGAGCAGACGAGGGAGTACATCCTCGCGGTTGGGAGGTTGTAAATCCTAGCTGCGGGGATCTGCACCGCCAATCGTCATCGACTCTTCTTCTGCTGCGCTACGAGTCGGTAATGAAAAGATCAAACCTTGTATGCAGTCTCCATAATGGTCCTGGGCTGGTGCATAGGTCGGAATTTTTTTTGTTTTCTGCTGCGTTACCCTACAGGTACTTCATAGAAATCATAAAATCTAAACAAAAGGAACATGAAGGATAAATATTGGAGCAACAGAATATGAAGTTGACTACCACTACTCGATTATTACTACTCAACACCAGGTGAGGTGTCTCGATAGCAGCTTAGACATGATGACATCCTTTCTGTAATACTAATTCATATGAAATTGCAGAGACACTCAACTTCCTCTAGGAGACAATCTTCAGATGGATTTAATTGGTGTGCTCTCCCGGGTGGACCCTGCCGCTATTCATGTGGTTTCTCTGCACCGATTTGAGAAGGTCAGGAGAATGGTTTGAGGAGTTCGACTTAATTCTTGGACGTGGCGTTAATTCTTGGATGACCGTGGCGTCATCAGCAGGCTGCCGTACTTCCCCCACTCTACAACCTCAACAATAGTGGTGGCTGCCCGATCCGATGTTGAACGTCCTTCTCGGCCGCATCGTCCATCATCTTCCATCGTGGTTTGCAGGTTTGTCAAGGCATGAAAGATGAAGAGATTTAAACGATCTCCTACTCACCCGCGTGAACCAAGACCGGTTGCATCCCATCCATCCTGGTTAGCGCCGAGATTCAAAGGATGGAGATCAGGGAGTGGTTGGCTGGATTAGTTTTTCTTGGTTACGGTTGAGATCGGAAAGAAGAGGGTCGGCGAGGGGCTCGTTGGATTGTCTTTCCTGGTTAGGGCTGAAATTAGAAGGAAGGGGATCGTGGAGAGGTCTGTTGGATTGTTTTTTTTTTCTTTTTAAGATTTGATACGTGGGACTATATACCAGGACTCCATGAGGGTCCTTATCGTGGGAGAGGTTGGCTGTTTTTTTTTTTAATTTGGTACGTGGGACAACATGAGAAGACTCTATATGAGGGAGCTCATCGTACGGCTATAGATACTTAATCCAGAGATTTTAACGGATGATTTTATTAGTTTCTGAGAGTTAACGTGAAGCCTCGTATGGTGCCTCCAATTAGTAAATAAAAATTTGGCACGTGCGACAACATGAGAGGACTATATATGAGGGACCTCACCGTACGGGTGTAGATACTTAATCCAGAGATTTTAACGGATGATTTTATTAGTTTCTGAGAGTTAACGTGAAGCCTCGTATGGTGCCTCCAATTAGTAAATATACCTCCCACATACCTCCATCACCACTCATTTTGCCACGTATGAACAGATGACATCAGCAGGAATCTTTTTGGTTTTCGGCTTCAAAATATTTTATCTCCTAATTAAAGAATCAAACTAAAAATCCGTTTTCACCATTAAATCCGTCTCGACGAGATCTTCAAAACTAGACCCGATGTTGATATGTTTCGACGAATTTTTTTTTGCCCAAAAGTTGCCATGATGTTTACACTGTAGTTGCCATAGTGCTTAAACTAAAGTTGCCATGTGGCAATTTTAGTTTGTAAAGCATGGCAATTTTAGTATTTTGATGATGGCAACTCCAGTACTTTGATCATGAAAATTATTTTTTGTATGAACTATGGCAATTTTAAGTGCATGTATCATGGCAATTTTAGTTTATGATTCATGGCAAGTCTAGTTTCTTAATTCTCTGTTTTATAAATGTCAAAATTTACTTTTAAATGTAGAAGAAAATAGCTGAAACATATCATGGCAACTTCAGTGTAAACACCATGGCAATTCATGTGCAATAGACATGGCAACTTTTAACCAAAAAAAATTCGTCGAAATATATTGATATGAGATCTAGTTTCGAAGATCTCGTCGTGAGGGATTTAATGGTGAAAACGGATCTTCAATCAGATTTTTCATTTAAGAGATAAAACATTTTAAAAACTAAAAATCCAAAAAGATTCCCACATGCATGTATGCGGTGATGTGGCACAGTCTGTGTGTTATAGGGCGTGTGGGCGGGTTTGGCTCCCACCACACGTGTAGGCGTTAGCGTTGTCCTAAATATATATATATATATATATATAAGATAAGATTGCTTACCGCCAACCAAATCAGACTTCTAGAGTTATAGTGCGTAGATTGTGCCAGCAGTTGATCGTCTGCTCCAGGAGCAACTGTTTTTCTGCTAACCATGGCATGGAGGTGGAACATGATACGCGGGCGAACCACAAACATCAAGGAAAAGAAGGAAAGAGGCACGTTCCATATATTTGCAATGGAAAATAGAATACGCACGGCTCAAATACCTGAGCCCTGTCGCATCAGTTGGTGTATGCGTGCCATGTACGCATCCAGCTGCAGGAATTATTTCTACTGCTTACCGTTGGCTTCATCTACGTGTGTTTGTCAAAGTCAAAACTACCGGCCATCAGCTTTGGGCAGCGCCATAACACGCTCGCCAGAATGTCTTCTCGGAACCATGGAACATTCTTCTTGCAGCGGGTTGTATCACTGACGGGAGCAACAAACTTCATCAGTTTTTTAGAAAATAATCAGGAGATAGAGTCCAAGGACTGGACGACTCACTTGATGCAGTGATTAAGGGCATGGGAGGAGTGGCTGATGCAGCAGGCGAGCTGTAAGCTGGAGGTTAAGGAGGATAGGAGGCGTATAGGAGGAAACAGATTAGATGGAGGTTTTTCTTTTTTCTTTTGAGCTGATCAGATGGAGCCTTAATTGGTTGGAAGTAGTGGAAATTTCTTCATAGCCATTGATAGATGATTTGGCGTCTGGTATGGTTAGGGAATCATTAGGAGATACGAGTCCATGGACCGGACAACTCATGTGCGTGGGACAACCAAGGGGCATGTTATGCTTCATCTACGGCTACAAATACATTGTAATTTAATCCGATGGACATAATTAATTAAGGGAAACGATTACAATGAGCAGGCCGATCACGCCGTCGCATGCTAAGCCGTCAGATAAGATTGATTGGACAACGCACAACCTCTAAACAACCCATAAGGACGTTTACAACTTGACACGTGTCTATGCCATCTTGACAATTTTTCTGCAACATCATCTGTGTTCAGAAGTTCTTCCACAACAACATCCATATTGTAAAAAAGTTAAGGCAAAAATATTTCTGCAACATCATCTGTCTTGCAGAAGTATTTCCGCAACAACACTAATGTTTCAAAGAAGTTAAGATAGAGAAAAAAAATGTCTGCAACAGAACCTCTATTGCAAATGTTTCTGCAACAAAAGGTCTGTTGCAAAGAGTTTCGCAACAATGCCTTTGTTTTATTGGTAAGGAAAAAGAACGGCCGCTAAATAGCCTCTGTTAGATGGGAAACTAAGGATTGCATGCATCGACAATGATTGATTGTGTGCATGAGCACATATATAGGTACAGGGGGGCCGGCCTCTACTTGTCTCCCAAGAAGTACAAATATACGAGGGGAGAGAGGAGGCGCGGCAGTACAAAATACACAGACCCTAGTACTATACATGTGCCCAGATAACGTATGTTCAACACGCCCCGCAGTAGAAGAGTTGCGGGAGACGCAGAGACTGGACCGGAACTCCTCAAAGACGGAAGTCGGCAACCTCTTTGTCATAACATCGGCAAACTATTGGGCGGTGGGGACATGAAGTACCCAAACACGCCCAAGCGCCACCTGCTCACGGACAAAGTGAATATCGAGCTCGATATGCTTCGTGCGGTGATGATGGATGGGGTGGGCGGAGGGGTAAACGGCGGAGACTCTATCGCAGTGAACAATCGTGGCCTTGTGAATATCAGAAAGCAACTCCTGGAGTAGCTGACGCAGCCAAGAGCATTCAGCAACAGCATTGGCCACTGCCTGATACTCTGCCTCGGCACTCGAGCGAGACACCGTGGGTTGTCACTTGGACGACCACGAGATCAGCGGGGGCCTGAGGTAGACACAGTAGCCTGATGTAGAATGACCAGTGTCATGGCAGCCAGCCCAGTCCGTGTTAGAGTAGGCGACGATGTCAGTGGTGGCGGAGGCCGTCGGCGTCAGGCCCAAGGACATAGTGTCGCGTATGTATCGAAGAATACGCTTCACCAAGGTCCAGTGGGAGTCACATGGGGAGTGCATATGGAGGCACACCTGCTGAACATCGTATTGCAGGTCCGGGTGTGTCAGCGTCAGGTACTTCAAGCACCAACAATGGAGCGATAAAAGGCTGCATCGGGCGCAGGAGAGCCCTCCATGGGAGAGACCTTGGCCTTCATGTCGACAAGCATGGTGGCGTGCTTGCAGTTAAGCATGCCAGGTCGCTCGAGAAGCTCTTGGGCGTACTTCTGTTGGTGCAGAAAAAAGCCATCGACACGTCGGACCATCTCAATGCCAAGGAAGTAATGCAGCGGTCCCAAGTCCTTGAGGGAAAACTCATCACAAAGACGAGCCATGAGCTGCCGAAGAACCTCAGGGGAGGATGCCGTCAGGATGATGTCGTCAACATAGGGCAGAAGATACGCGGTAGCAGGTCCCTGATGATACACGAAAAGTGAAGCATCAGAGAGGGTGGATCGAAATCCAAGCTACTGTAGGAATGCCATGATACGCTGGTAACACGGCCACAGAACACCTGCTCGACAAGGTGGCCATGCAGGAAAGCGTTGGAGACATCCAACTGATTCACTGGCCAAGCACGAGAGACCGCCAACGAATCGTGCCTGGTTTGACAACCGTGGCGAAGGTGTCGGTGAAGTCCACACCCGCACGCTGTCAAAATCCACGGACCACCCAACGAGCTTTGTAGCACTCGAGAGATCCATCCGGACGTGTTTTGTTGCTGAACACCGATTTGCCACTGATGACATTGGCATGGGGAGGTCGCGGAATAAGATGCCAAGTGCGGTTACGCTGCAACGCGTCGAACTCCTCCCGCATTGCCGCAAGCCAATGAGGATCGCGAAGGACTACGCGAGCGGAGGAGGGAATGGGTGATGGCATCGATGTCGAAGCGGCACACATGTACTTGTCCGAAGTATAGCGCGTACTCGGCCGGTGCACACCGGCCCGGGCCCATGTCATCACGCCAAGGGGCGGTGCAGTAGCAGGGGCGGGCGAGGGTGTAGTCGAGCCTATTGTAGAGGAGCTGGCATGCGAGCCAACAGCGGAGGCAGCAGCAGCGCCGACAGCAACAAGGGAACCAGCAGCGGCGCCGACAGTGGTGGCTGCCGCGACGCCGTCGTTCACCGGTCTCGGCGAAGGGATGCCAACCCCGAGGCACCCGAGGGAGACGCCTGGTCCGACTCGACCACAGCAGTGACACCTTAAGAGGCTGCGGAGGGAGTCACGACCGGTGGTATAGGGGGGTGCGGCCGCCGAACCAGAGAGGCGATGGTGGGCTGCGACTGGCACTCGCGCCATGCTGGGGATGCGGTGAGCGGCTCTGCCGAAGGCGCTGCAAACGGCGGGACCTGGTGAAAAGGAAACACCCTCTCGTCAAAGTACACATGTCGTGTGGTGTGCACACGATGAGAAACAAGGTCATAGCACCGGTAATCTTTGGTGTTGGAAGGGTAGCCAAGGAAAATGCAACGAAGTGATCGTGGTGCGAGTTTGTGTGTGTGGGGGGGGGGGGGTATACGCGATGCTAGGATATCATAGACACGCGAATGTGCGAAGGCCATCATATGATGGAGGCATACCAAAGAGGAGGTGGTGAGGAGCGTTGTTCCAACAGGGATGACACGGTCTAATGTTAAGAAGAAGAGTGGCGGTGGCGAGACCATCAGGCCAGAACCTGGGAGGGACGTTAGAGTGAAATAGTAATATGCAAACGCAATCATTGAGAGTGCGTAGGATGCGCTCAGTGCCGTGAGAGGCAAGAAGATCTCGAACGGCGACATTGTCAAATTCTTTTCCGTTATCGGTTTGGAGTGCAAGTATGGGGCGACCTAACTATGTGGTGACGTAGGGATAAAATGCCGTGAGCGTGGCTAAGGCATCGGATTTGCAACCAAGAGGAAATGTCCACACATAATGAGAAAAATCATCTAAGATCACCAAATAATAGAGGTAGCCCATGTTAGTTGCCTTGCAACTGGAGATGTCCAAACATGACTATGAAGTAATTGAAACGGAAAAGTGGAAATAGTGGTGGACGCACTAAAAGGAAGACGGACGTGTTTGCCGAGATGGCAAGCCCCACAAGTGTGGTCGTCGATCTTATTACATGAGAATGAAGAACTCTTAAGAATTTGACGCAAAACGGTGGAGTTTGGGTGTGCCAAACCAGCATGCCAAAGGTAGACACCGGCGGCGAGGGCGACTGGAGTGGTGCAGGTGGTGATGGAGGAGTGCACCGGGTGGAGCTCGTCAGGACTATCACATCGGTGGAGAACCATCCGGGTACGGGCGTCCTTCACAGAAAAACCGACATCATCGAATTCAATGGTAATGGGATTCTCACGAGCAAGACGACGAACAGAAACAAGGTTCGTGACTAAATCAGGGAAACAAGAAAATTAGACATGGTGACTACCATAGATGTGGATGGAAAAGAAGTACGGCCAACATGAGTGATAGGTAAAGAGAAACCGTTACCAACGGTGATGTGAGTCAAGGTATGAACCGGAGTGGAGAAAGTTAGGTTACTGGGGTGAGATGTCATATGGGCGGTGGCGCCAGAGTCCATGTACCCACCTCTGCCGGCATCGTGGTTGTTCGGTGACGGGGCCGAGTACAGTGCAGCCAAAGCAGTAGGGTCCCATGGCGGGGGAACCTGCGGCGAGGTGAAGCCGACGTAGGGCTGAGCCGGGGTGGGCGGAGCGTAGCCGCCGGCCATCGGTGGGGTGGGCAGAGCCACGTAGTCCCATGGCGGGGAAGCCTACAGCGTGGTGAAACCGCCGTAGGGCTGGGACGGGGCAGGCAGGGCGTAGCCGCCGGCCATCAGCGGGGTAGGCAGAGCCACGGAGCTGGCACAGGCCGGTGGCTGCGGCGCGGCGAGGGAGGCCGGATGATCCGCCAGTCTTGGCTTGAGTAGACTCGGTGCCGGGGCCCTCGGGATGGGCATGGGGAAGCAGCCCAGCGGCGTGGTGGGCCGCGGCTGGGGTAGCAGTGGCACCGGCGGCGCGGGTCCGGCAAACGGGTAGGACGCGCCGGAGAAGGTGGACGCTGGGGAGTCCATGGCATCTGCGTGAGGAGATGGTTTGGTGGGGCAGCGGCTAGGGTTTAAGGTATGGAGAGGAGAAGGCAACGGCAGGAGAGGGAGGGGCGGCTCCGGGGTGGGGAAAGAGGGGCTCTGGCGATAGGTTGCGGCGACGGAGGCAGCGACGGCAAGGTGTAGCAGCGGCAGTAGGTGGGCAGCGGCTGCGGCAAGATGCGTCAGCGGCGGCGGCAAGTTGCGGCAACGATAGGAGAGGGAGGGGCTGCGGGGTGGGGAGAGTGGTGCGGCGGCGGCAGGTTGCAGCGGCGGCGGCGCTGGCAAGGAGCAGCGGCGGCGACGGCAGGAGGTGGGCGGAAGCGATGAGGATCGCGTGCTAATCAGATACCATATTGGATGGGAAACATATATAGGTACAGGGGGGCGGCCTTTAGTTGTCTCCCAAGAAATAAAAATATACGAGGGGAGAGAGGAGGCGCGGCAGTACAAAATACACGTGCACAGATAACGTATGTTCAACAACCTTAAATCAAGCGGCTGCGGATCTTTGCCGGCCGACACGTAGCGTCGTCCATTAATTAATCTTTAGGATTAACCTGGTTTCTCGTATGGTGCCTCCAATTAAATATAAGATAAGATATAAGATTGAGACGCAAAAATAATTTGATTTAAAAACTTGGTTGACAGCTTAAGAAAAGGGCCATGCATTCCAGTTTCATGCAAATAAAAGGGAATTAACAGGGTGCAAGATGTCTCACTGGCAGTAGCTGTGAACGATGTTTATTTGGGAACGAAAAAGTAGAGCGCTCTCTGCCGCAAGCAAATTTTTGTAATCACAATACTCAAAATCAGGTAACTCAGCTAAGATTGGCCATGTCCAGATCCAGATCCTCAACCTCATCGGCGACTTTGAAGGTGGCCGCCGCCCCGAACTTCTTCCGCTCCTCCTCCCACTCGTCTTCGTCCCCCAAGCTGTCGCTGTCGTCGTCGTCATTGCCGTGGCACGACGGGGACGCCGGCTCCCTGATGCTCTTCGACTTGCATGGTCCGTTGGCTAGCATGGTGACCTGGTTGAGGTGCGAGATCTCGACGACGACGGTGTCGTCGTCCTTGGGAAGAGGTTGCTTCCATGGCTCCCCGTCCACCCTCATATATGTGTGGTCCGCCGCTCCTTTGCGGAACTCAAAGCGGATCCGATTAGACTGACAACGCAAAGAGAAATTCAGCACCCATCAGTCACTCACTCACTCAGCACGCGACCAATCTGTGTAAGAGTGTTGATCGGTTGACGTACCTGAGCTAGACGAGTCCCGTGTCCGTTGCGGGCTAGCAGGACGAGGCCGTGCCAGGCGTCACGGAACCCGACAACCTCCATCAGGCCGTCGTCAACGTAAGGTGCCGTCAGGTCTCTCTGCACATTGCATGCAGAAGCAAAACAAATTATAATTGTTTCCCCTGATTAATTAAGCAAGTGAGTCATGTGAATCGCTTTCACTTACGTCTCGTGCTCTCCTCGTGCCAGGCGTTCCCCAAGGATTGAAACCACCCGAAAAACTTGGCAGGTTGAGGCAGACAACTGATCGAATGCTACAAAATTGGACACAAATGATGTTCATAATTTTTTGTCGGCCGATTATGACTGTTAACCATTCATTACTGGCTACCATTGGTACAGAATAACTCATAATTCAAGGTACATCTCCATTACGGAAGGGTCAATAACTAAAAGACATCACTGACACATGGGTCCCTACGGAACAACCGTCCATGCTTTGAAATTATCTTTGTAGACACTTGAATAAAAACCGACATAGATGGTACATATTCAGACATACATTGTTTAGTGTGCGTCATATGGGCATAGACACACGCTCGCGCGAAGACAAACATATGTCGGTAAGAATAGGTGCTCGCACCATTTTGCAAATTCTTCATCTCCTTCCTTCTTCCCTCTCTTATGGATTATGATAGATACATACTAAGTATTATTAGAACTTTTTCAGCAAAATTAGTTTTTCCAATGATTATAGAACTCATAACAACATGATAACAAGGTTTATACATTAAATTCAAACCTTAAATCTAAGCACTAAAACCTATTTCAAGTTGTGTATTACATCGGGAACAAAGTCTAGGGCCATTTATAGAGTTCACTACTAAAATTCATTTTTCTCATATCTTTCAAAATACGTTCAGCTGGTCTGTGTTTTTCAATTTGAGTCATGCACCGCTAAGTTGAATTGCTGTTTTAAACCATGTCTATTTTGTTGACACCATACGAAAAGATCTAGTTACGATTATGATGCCTCGTGCAAAAGCGTTTGTCAGATTAGAGGATCTATATAATTATAAATGTTCCACATATTCCTTTTGGCTCTAGAGAGTATGTGCTCCTGCACGTAAAAAGTGTATTTTGCCAAGTTCATTCTTTTTGAAAAAAGTAGATGTGTTCATCATGATACCCAAATGCTACCTGTAAAATTCTAGGGAGAAAGCTTAAGCATGTTGACCTGTGCAAAAAAACAAGTCAAACGACAAACGTTATTACCTTCAAATGGTACACTTAATTTTGTTTTTCACCGACGAAGCACTGCTATCCCGTCTCGCATGAAAATTGGCAAGCGCGCTTGTTGCACTAACATGAACATCCACACAAAAATCATAAATTTTTTAAATTTATTTCCTATTTGTTTTTTAATTTACTGTTCACCTGGGAGCGTATGCTCCCTAGAGCCAAAACTCCGCATCCAAAAAGTTTGCGTTATGTATTCCCCCATCCTTTAGGCATGCTACTTCGATCTTCACAACGGCTTCAGATTGCTACTATTCTTTAATGTGAAATTAAGTCAAAAGATGAAATACTTTTATGCTACTGGAACAAAACTGAATTTATATTATTCATTATGCGTAATTCGCCAGGGACACATATTTCAGCTCGCCACAATTGTGATGTTTTGTGCACTGCAGAAGACACTTTTCTTCGAAAAGGAAGTTTTTACGATGTGATGGAACTATATCATCAGTGATGATGCTTTTTTTTGGTGTAACTATGTGATAAATATTCTGTGGAGAACAATAGACATGGTGACGTTGGGAATGATGTTTTGTCTGTTATTACCATAACCAGGTATACTATTTTAAAGGAACCTACTCAATTAATTCATATTTATATTTTTTCCTCATATGTGTATTTATGTTCATTTTGAGTAGGCATGTGAAAGTCTTGGAAAATGTTATATATATGTTCTATTTTTTTCCATCTGATTCTTCATACATCCAATGATGATGCAAGAAAAAAAAGAGCAGAATCTGCTAGTTGTGAAGGTAACAACATATATAACTAAGAAACGGAAAGGTTCATTTTCGTTTCTTTTGTCTATATTGAGATCCTTGTCAAAACATGAAATCTTTTTTCCATTTCACATGCAAGCATAATTAACGATGATGTCTATGAGATAGTTTTTAAAATATTGCATGTGAATATGACAGGTCTACCAACCAATATGAATGTAACTTGGTATTTGAGCATTTTCCATATTATTGTTGTGTGCAGGGTATATTAGAACAAATTAAGCACCTATCATACTCTTTGTTACGTATTCCACCGGTAGTTCAACCACCTCAGGAGAGGCAATACCACAACCAGTTGAACAAAATGAAATGTTTCTAACGATTTACCATTCTGGCAATTCAAACTAAGATTATTATGTATATCTCTAATGGAGATACATAAATATTGGGCAGTTTTCCCAACCATCTAAGAAAACTAGACTTGACAAAGCTATTGGAACTGAGAAATAACAAAGCCACCATAAAAAGTATTTTTGGAACCACAAGAGACGACTTGGCCTATACTGGTGATTAGTGAACAATCGATGCAAACAAACCAAAGTTCTCATCCCTAAGGAATAGGTATAAGCATATGAATGCACACAAGGGATGAGATCAGTATTTACCCGCGGGGAATCTTAAGCTCTTCCCATCGGCCACCAGGTCTTTTCACGACCTTCACCTTTGCAAGTTGAGCAATGTTCCTGAGAATGTACGGGACCTCAAATATCACGGTTAAGGTACCTCATAAAAGAAATCTAATCTTGGAACTGAAAGCATGCCACAATGCACTGTTCTGTGAGTTACAACTACATGTTTAACTTGATTGATACTTAGTTTATTCACTACTGCTCTACGTACCTTGATGATGACTGAGTTAGAGAAGGAGCAAACCATCCCTGTTTGAGCCCGAGCTTAGCATATGCACCCTTCAGGAAGGCGGGGTTAGCAATTTTGAATAGGTATGAAAGAAATGTCTGCAAAGAAACGTAAAATACCTGGTTTGTTAGCTGTTTTTTGAACTTTTCTGGATTTCTCTTCCTTTCAGAGTGAAATTCGTAAGACACCTGAGCATCCATCCCTGCAGCATTAAAAGCCATGAGTGTCATGCGTACATGTGACATTTTTTTGCATCTTATCTTGTATTTACTGATTAATTGGACGCCCCTTTTGAGCCTACATTTTAATCCTCATGTCTAAACTGTAATCTGCAATTGGATCTAAAGATGGACAACCGAGACAGCTCCATTTACCAAAATCTCGGTACGGTGTATGAACCCTATCAATCTCTCCATGAGACCATGACCACTCTTCCTCTTCCAATCTTCTATACTATGCGGTTGTCGTCTGTCAATAACCACATGATCAACCTCTTCGGGGCAGCTTACTGCCACAACAAAGACAGTAGCACACACATAGGGCTGCTTTGACAAGGAATAATTCGTCTGTGGCTGCTGTCACACCCTCTTGTCGGAGAAACATAGTAACGCAAGCATTATTTTTTATGCTGATAACATGTTCCGCGTCCACTAATGTGGTTTCCATTTATCTAAGGTAACCGCTTCTCCTCAATAAATGTACAAATGTGTCTTTGTAGTCTTTAGTGGCCTATGAATGAAATTTGGGACCAACGTACATGCAGGTATGGCTATTCACAATTTGTTTACACTGATGGTGTGTTCGACTATTAATTTCTTCAAAATTGTGGCATAGCCCATTAGATCTTCCTCTTTTCTTCACATAATTCCTGATGGTTAATTGCTTCAGTAAAGGATTTAAAGGCATGAATTGATTAAAAGTGGAACCTATCATGTGTTCTAATTTCTAAATCGTAGTTCAGATTAATATTTTGTAGGTCGCCACATGCTACGTCTGCAGATATAAATGCTAAATAATATTCTTAACACAACTTCCAAATTTATATTTGAGCTCAGACCTGTCGGTGAGTAAAGATACCAACTTAGAGGAGGATGCCTTGCGGGCATGACTGGACCGAATCACTCATAAGTGTCTATGGGCTTCCGAGTCTTTTGACCCATTGCGCCCGAGTAGGTCAGAGTGGATAATGGCGGATGTGCTAGGTTGGGGGGGGGGGGGGGGGGGGGGTCTCCTTATGGGAGATATGTTCCCCATAAGCACGAGATCACTCTATTGCATTGTATCCCCCCGGTAAGATAGGTACCAAACAATCGACGCCCATCTAATAAAGGACATACATACCTTGACCAAGGATCATCTGACTTGAGAGGCATTCAACCTATAAGCTAGCTTTACGTAAATTAGGTCCACACCATTTTAATCCTCTCACTAACCAATAAGGATAGGTAGACATGACATAGGGCTATGACCCATCCCGGGGTCTAAACTTAGGTAAAACTACCATGTCACCTTCATCACCGACAAGATACCTTAGAAACCACCCACCTCTCTACTTCCTTCTATGAATCCTAGTACATCGTAATATTGGTGGCGTGCTAATCATTGTTATAAGACAAGTGCAATAATTATGTGTTCTAATGTAACAAGGATATATATATATATATATATATATATATATATATATATATATATATATATGGTTATTTTGCATGGCTACCGTGTCAGTGAATGTTCATGGAAATTTGTGTTCTTCTTATTCTCTAAGGAGTATAGTGGACGCGCCATTCATTAAAAAGGCCTTGAATCCAGCATTTACATTGTGGTTCGACATAGAATATGGATAAAAGCAGTACCACATACTCACTCACCGAAAATCAAAATCATACAGCCATGAAAAGAAACATTTTTCTATCAAATCAATGGAAGAAAGGATCCATTCCCTGACTTTAATCCCATACATCCAACTTCAAATAACATATCCTTAGACTTCCCTACAATAACTAGAACGATTTTTTCCCTCTTCCAAGTGCGTAGTTTTCTTTAAGTATAATTATTCTCTAGATTGATCTGTAGTGTATACTACATATAAATAAGATTGGCTTGATTGGAAATTTTCCATTATCAATGAGGAACGAAAACTGGTCCAAACACATTTTTGTTAAAAATTGCAAATTTTCTATGTGCACATTTTACTAAATCTTAATTTTCTTCGGTATGACACAAAATATAATAATTTGAATTCCTCCCTTTAATTTTCAAAATAACAGATATTTCGTTGCTAATATTCAGGTCCACTACATAAATGTATCATTTTGCTAAGAATAATCGTGATTTGTCCCATACAAAAACAATTAACATGCGGATCTAATTATGAAATTCTAAATTAAAAATATCAATGAATCTATCATTTTGTTTAGCATGAAAATGAAAATGTTATGCATCAAAAAGTTGAAGATACACAGTAAGCAACTACATGTACATTCTTGTTTGGAAATCTTATGATGAACTTTGTTTCTTTGAAGCTTCCGCATAATATGATGTTATATTAGTATCGTGTGTTTTAAGATAAATTTCACACACTATCAAGAAAAGGGAAAGATAGGACATGAAAAGATTCATGAATGTCGACCTTTTTGTTAATAGTCAACAGAGCCACAACATATCGAAATGGAAATGCTTAGGTAAATTATTATTCCAAAGAATTAAAATGCATTAGAAGACTAAGCGGATCACATGAAATATATCCAAGAAAACTATCTAGAACCTTTCTTTTACGATTACGTACGTCTTACATAATGTGTGTTATATTTGTGAAATTTGATGCCAAATGTATCATATGTCCAATTAATTCTTGACCATTAGATTACATATATAGCAGGACAACACTGAATTTGTGTAATTTAATTGGGAAAGCACACATTTATGTTCGTTAGGCAACCCCAAATTTATTAAATAGATTTTCTTTCTTTCTCCATGAGAAACTATGTCCAATGGGCACTTGCATGTTACTAATTTTAATTATTCAAAACCACATTCATACAGTGTTTATTATTTTGATTTAAATTAATAAATTTTCAATACAACAAATGTTAATAAAAGTCCCAATTATATATCTTAATGTAAAGTTGTCTAGCCATTGCAGATGCAGGTGTTGATGACTAATTATCATAATCAGGATATGGTTGAGAAACTAGTACAAAACACATGTACTGCCAAAATAACTATGCTTAAATTATATGCATCCTTCTCTGATATAAGGATTAAGCGGACAGACTCTCTCACCCATGCTGAAGTAATTCCAAAATCCTCCACGGAACGTGTGGCATCCCTCCTGAAAAAAATGAATATCTTATGTATTTTCGCCAATTTGTAGTCCCTTTCGAGCTGCCACACTAATTCTAAAAAAGATCTAAGTCGTTGATTCTAAATAAGAGTAATATAAAGGTTCAGAGTAGTGATAATTCTCTTTGGGACATAGTTCAGGGCGAGGATGCTTTCTCAACTGTGCCTCCCTCGTGTAGAACAAATATCAAAACTCATGTATAAGTTGTGTCCACTTCTGTAAACATTCTAACAAAAACCGTATAAGACCCTTGCATTAGTTGTGTCGGCCCACACAACCAGGTCACCATGCATTTATGTTGCCGAGCTCCCCAATGGAAACCTTCACCAGCAAACGGTAGCATGACATGCTGCTCCTTAACCTCTGTAGCCAATCGTGATTCACCGCTCCATCTCACTTCTCTCCTCGTTGATGCTCACCTCCCTGCTTTTCCCCAGCTAGCACATGTTCTCTTGGGATGTGGCCTCAATATCACTGACCTAAGCTTGAATAGAAGGTTGCATCGTCCCCCCCCCCCCCCCCCCCCTCCCCGCGCGCGCGCGCTAGCTTGTATAGAGTTAGTGTGTTAGCACTAATCTTGATATTGTATCTACATTTTAGTTTGTTTTATGCCATGCATATAGTAGTTAGGTAGTTAGGTTCTACGAAGTTGTTGCAAGTCAAGCTTCATTTGAGCCTACAAGAGGCGAGATGCCGAGCTGGCCGTCCGACGCGGCCGGCTTGCAAGATGAGATGACATGATGTTGTGCGATGCAACAATGTCGTGTGAAGCGACATGGTAGGAGGAAGTGGAGCGTGACAGCCTGTGTGAACCGTCCTAGAGCCAACGTTGTGTACAGGTGCTAGCTAGCCGAGCACTTAATTAGTTAGTCTGTTAGCACATGCATAGGGCTGGAAGGGATCATGTGCATGCAGGAATTTGTTAGCTTGTGCAACATTTCATGCAGTCATGCGTGAGTTAGTTGTGATGTTCCTGAATCAAATAGATTAGCACTTGCATGTAGCTATATTAGGGGAGAGTAGTTGTGCACCTTCTGGACGTGTACTGGTGCATGGGATATGCGTCTGGTCGTTAGCCCCTGGCCATGTATATATACCTTTGTTGACTAATGAAAGGGGCGTGAGGGATGAGCAGAAACAATGTAGCCAATGTATCCAGCAAGGAGAGAGCCTCTCGGCAAAACTAGCGGATGGTTTGTTGCTTGTTGTGTGTGTGTGTGTGTGTGCGTGTGCGTGTGCGTGCGTGCGTGCGTGCGTGTGTGTGTGTGTTCTTGAGATATATGAGAGGAAGAAGAAGAGGTGCTGCGAGGAGGTGGCGCCAACAATTGGTATCCGAGCTTTGTCGATCTGAGGCAGCGACACGAGTTGGAGGTCGTCGGCTGCGTGATGCCGCTGGTGGCAGGTTGCGGTGCCGTGCCGCTAAATGGAGACGACATGGTGATCGGCGTTGCGGAGGCATTTCCACATCAAGACGAGACCGCTGCATGCCCCAAGATGGCGTGGTGACCGACGCTGCAATGGCGGCACTTCCCACAGCAAGATGGTGCATGATGTTCATCGCTGTGATGGCGTCGTCCTCGGCAACGAGAAGTTCCTACATGCGATAGTTGCGGGTGATCCGCATAGAAGACTGATATCAAGATTATGGGGTGATTGTTAGCACTAATCTTCATATATTGTATCTGCATTTTAGTTTGTTTTTTGTCATGCATTTAGCTAGTTAGGTTCAAGGAAGTCGTAGCAGGTGAAGGCTCATTTGAGCGTATAAGAGACGAGAAGCCGAGCTGGCTGTCCGGTGCGGCCGGTCTGCAAGGTGAGATGCCATGATGTTGTGCGATGCAGCAATGTCGTGTGAAGAGACATGGTATGAGGATGTGGAGCGTGACAGCCTGTGTGAACCTGTCCTAAAGCCAACGTTGTGTACGGGTGCTAGCTAGCCGGACACTTAATTGGTTAGTCTGTTAGCACATGTATAGGATTTGATGGGATCGTGTGCATGCAGGAGTTTGTTAGCTAGCGCAAGATTTTATGTAGTCGTGCGTGAGTTAGTTGTGATGTCCCGAGTCAAATAGATTAGCACTTGCATGTAGCTATATTAGGGGAGAGTAGTTGTGCACCTTATGGACGTGTGCTGGTGCACTGGGTGTGCGTCAGGTCGTTGGCCCCTGGCAATGTATATATATGTTATGTTGAGTAATGAAAGGGGCATGAGGGCTGAGCAGAAACAATGTAGCCATTGTATTCATCAAGGACAGAGCCTCTCGGCAAAGGCAGCGGATGGTTTGTTCCATGGTGTACGGCGCGAGTGTGTGGTTTTTTTTAATCATGTGTGTGTGTGTGTGTGTTCTTGAGAGTTGAGATACATGAGAGGAAGGAGAAGAGGTGCTCCAAGGAGGCGGCGCCATTGGCCAACATGCGTTACTTGGGCTAGTGAAGCTTCATGCAGGCATGGAACTGGAGTGTTTTCATGTAGATGGTTTGGTAGTTGCCAAGGAGTCTGCATCGAGTGACTCCGTCAGCACAAAATAGTTAGTTGCTCATGACGGTAGGATTGTGTGAGTGGCCACCAAAGTGATTTGACCGAGTCATGTGGCCGCGGAGTGATTGCAAGAGTGGTGGTGCGAGGTGTGTTCAGCTGAGGCTAACAACCTATGAATGTGGCTCATTCCCGTGTAAATATCTTGAAATTCCGATGCATTATTGTAGAATGCTTAACAAGGAATGGAAAGGTACTAAATAACGATTCGAGAAAAAAGTTGGCATGTTGGATAGGAAACCTCATGTCTTATGTGGCAAGGCTGACTTTGACCAACGCTGCTCTCACGAGAGTACCAATGTTCATGTTATTATCCCTTAAATTACCCAAAGTGGGAGGAAAATGTTGGATTAGTATACGTCCATTTTTTTTTTGGCAATCTGATGAACATAAGCGTAAATATCGGCTGACAAGATGAGTTGTCATAGGAGTGGAGGGCCTTGAGATTAAGAGTAAGTGTTTGTTGAGGACATGACTCTACACGCTACTTATCGAGGACGGTGTATATGACAAGAATTGCTAAGGAATAAGTACTTACATTCTAAAACTCTCTCCGAGGTTTAGACAAAACCAATGAACATGTCCTTCCGAAAAGGCCTGATGATGGTCAACAATGACTTTTTTTCACCGAGGGACATTTGTGGTAGGCAATGACCCAACTACTAGGTTGCGGATAGATACATGATTGGGGGCAAATCTTTAGCCATGCAATATCCACTCCTCTATCGTACTGTGCAGCGGGAAGTTGTCCCTGTGGCCTATTTGATGGGTCAGGTTCCGTTGAATGCTGCCTTTCAAAGACCGCTGATTGGTGAAGTGGTCAACAGGTTGGCCATTCATATGAATCGGACACATCCGTTGGAAGTTAACTACTTCCAGTGTTAGGTCATGTTAGAAGCTGAGCTGTTCAGCTCCAACATGATGCATGGTACTTTTAATATATAATAAATAGATTACAAATGAAATGGATGAATCTAAAGAAAATAGAACGAATCAAGTTGAAACAACAACAGACATAAATATACAACTTACCACATTGATCGAATCAGAAAGCGATACACGGTTGAATGCGTGCATTGCATGAGGCAGCTCTAATGGAGCAATAGGATCACATGGGGTTCCATGTGGGTCTCGCATCCTCATGATAATGTGCCAACTGAAACAGAAAGTGCATCTAAACTGAGATTTGTTTTCTTCGGAAGAAGCACGTTATAGACATAAACAAAATAGGTAGCACTATCTTCTTATGTGAGATATATATACCTGTCAATAGACATCTCTCTTCCTCCTTTTACATGCCCAAGGAATGCTTTCACAGCTTGTTCATCAGTAGCTGGGTTCTTCTTTCCCTGCAGTCATGTCAAATGTTGGTGTTTATAAATATAATATTTCGCTGTGAACTGAGAACCAGAGCATGGCCTTGCACATGACCGATGCAGACCAGGCAAAATGAACGTGTCCAGAAAGCTGACAAAATCACACATATGCAAATATTGATGACAGCACAATACTACCAAGTTATCACCAAATAAGCAAATCTGTACACATTATTTAAGATTAAAGTTTATGACATGCATATAAGTACGATTATTTATGAGCCTGAAACTAATAATAGGGCATGACGACGATAAGTGTTCGTAATTAAATAAAAGGCACCAGGTAACTAACATACCCATCCAAATGAGAAGGGGAGGTTGTTTCCGGTTCCCAGAGGCACGGTGGCAACAGGAGGTGGGTGAGAAAGCTTAAGATCACTAACTACTCCAAGCAGCCAGCTTGCCGTGCCATCACCTCCAGCGACCTATTTCACATATCTTTTTTCAATACACGGATATCTTTTTGCACACACACAATCTTATAGATATGACACTCAAAATTAGCCTCATGTTCCTCTGAATCTCAGCAGCAAAATCATCGCCTTCAGACTTGAGCTTCTCGAAGTTGGCATAGAGTCTGTGCAGCACCTTGTCAGGAGATTCTTCCGTGAGATCAAATACCTGCGTGAAACAAATTGAGAGACAAAATGATTCGAGGATATACAGTGGGCCAAAACAAACCAGATTTGTTCCTAAAAAAAACTGGTTTCAGCGGCAGCTAGCCTAGCTACGTACGTACCTGTGCTTCGTTGAGAACTTCACGGTAGGTTTTGATCAAACTACCTCCGAGTTGGCCACCACTTCGAGAGTTGATGAAGACCACCACAGGGCAGCACGGTGCTTGATCAGTGATGACTGGTTCCGAGTCCGGATTCAGTATGTAATCTGGGATGTAGTAGTCCTCCAGCGCCCCGTAGGATCTGCTGCCGCTCGAACCCTCACCACCATGTGTACTTCCATCCATGCTGAAAATTTTCGCCTCCATTAGTATTGGATATGGTACACTTTATTTGCTTACCATTGGTTTTACTTTTTATTTTAAAAAACCCCCGTGACCCCACTCCCCTCGTCTCAAGGCGACCCGGGGGTGAAACCACATCCCGCCGCCGGCCCTTCATTTTATTTGGAACCCTCAGCAGAGCAATAACTGCCTTCTGCTCTACCCGTGGTGGCGGCGGATCCTATTTCCATGGGATGAGAGGACCTATGGCTGTCCACTTTGCAGGCGGAGGAGATAAGGGCATGTACATGATTGATAAGACAATCTTATCTTAAGCCTTACATGTAATTTAGATATGACAAAAAATATTGTCTACAATGGGTTATATCTTAGCGTTGTCTCTAGTAACTAGCTATTTATAAAAACGTGGTGTGATTTATTGTGCTAACAGGTTATCTTTTAAATAAGAGAAGACAAGCTTTTTCTTATAAATTCTCTCTCCTCCACATCAGCATTTATCCTACGTGCACTTCTAAGATAACACCATTGTACGTGCCCTAAGGAGCCTTGACGACAACTCCTAATAACAGCGGAAGCCAAATCGGTCGTCAGAGCTAGTGGTGAGCTGACTTGTGGCTCAACGAGCATTTTTGTGAACATATTTTGAAAGTTCTAAACAGTTTTTTAAGAAATAGGAACATTTTTAAAAATGTTTGCTATTAAAAAAAGCAATTTCTATGGAAACACATACATTTTTTGATATTCTGAATGTTTCAAATGTTTGAACATATTTTTAGTTCCATAATTTTTATTGAAAATTTTAACATTTTTTCTAAAACATGAAACAATTTGAAATTTGTGAACAATTTTCAAAAAGATATTATTTTTGATAGAAATGTAAACAATTTTTTGGAAATGTAAACAATTTTTGAAAAAGGTAAACATTTTATGAATATTTCGTGAAATAATTTTGAAAGAAGATAAAAAATGAGAAGAACCCGAAAAAAGAAAAAGAAAATAACAAACCAAAAAGGAAAACTAGTATGAAAACTATAAAAAAGAAACATAAAAATATAAAGTAAAATAAAAACACTACATAAAAGTTTAAAAAACTGATACAAAGCCGGACATTGAAATTTCCTAAAATTGGGTGTGCTTGCCAAACGGGCTGGCCTGCTATGTGTGATTGTCATACAAATACACGCACAGAGCATCAAATAGAGATACCTGGAAGGGCTTGGTGGATTGTAAGTTTGCGGGTCAACTTTGGACTAAATGTTCCTATCAGCGTTTAGGCAGGAAGCCCTGCGAAGCCGCGAGAGCCATTTCTCGCTTATAGCAGGACACTAGCTTCTCTCATGTCGAGCTTCTACAGTAACGGGTTAGCCAATTAGCGCATTTAAAAAAATATTGTAGAGAAAGAGGGAGCGCGCGGAGTTTGATCACATGATCTCCACATTCCAGCATAGCTCTACTAGCCACTAAGTCATTGTCGAGTTCATACTATTCTAGTAGGGCGCGACCAACTTGATGGAAAAGAGCCAAGTTTCCACTGAATTCTGTTTTTTTTTCTTGTTTTTGACCGATTTGTCTATCATTTCTTCCCTGTATTTACTCTTTTTTATTTTCTTTCTTTTATATTTATTTTTCTTCACAATTTATTTTGTTAGTTTCCAATGGTTTTTCCTTTAATTTTTCTTTGGTTTTGTTTTTTCTTGTGTTTACCTATTTTTTCTTTTCCCCTTGGGTTTTCATTGTTCTTTTAGACATAGTTTTGAATACATGTCTCTAGTACACATTTAACATTTTTAATAGATTGTTTATTTTTTTCTATACGTATTTTTTCAATTGCTTGATTAACATTTTTTAAATACAAATTAACATTTTTTGAATACACTATCAAATTTTTTGTATACACATATTTAAAAAAATTCATATGCTTGATTAACATTTTTGCAATACAATATTACCATTTGTTGTATACATGTTCAATTTTTTTATATCACTTTTTTGAATGCTTGATTAAAATATTTCAGATACAAGATTAACATTTTTTAAAACATAGTCAGCATTTTTCTATACACATTTAACATTTTTCAATGCTTGATTAACATTTTTCAATATTTCAACATTTTTCAAATGATTGATTATATTTTTAAATAGATGATAAAAATTCATCTTTTTTAATGCATGGTCAACATTTTTTCTATACCATTTATTTTTTTCAATGTCTTGATTAAGATTTTTCAAATATTTATTAATTTTTTTCAAATCCTTGATTAACATGTTTGAAATACATGATCAGGTTTCATACAGATGTATTTTTTAAGTATATATCTTTCTTGCACGTGGTAAACATTTTCTCCATATACATTTAATATCTTTTACATGCTTGGTTAATTTTTTCAAATGTTTATGTAGATGTTTTTTGTAATATATAATATAATATATTATATATATATAATAATATATTATATATATAATATATAAATATTTAAAATTTTGAAGGTATCCCCAGAGTAAAAATATGGCAAAAAATGAAAACAGAAAATGTGAAGAAAGAATTAAAAAAACGAGGTTGCGGGCTCACGTGCAGCTGGGCCCGCCCATCTAGATCTAGGATTGATTGTTGCGCGAGGAGCATAACCTGTGCTTCCATGAGAAATTCCGGTTTTGGCTTTTTTGGTTCTTAAGATTGTTTTGGACTTTGTTTTTTCTTCTGATTTAGTTTTTTTTCTCAGTTTCCGGTTTGTTTGTGAAAAAAAAATCCGTCGAAACATATGAACATAAGATCTAGTTTAATAAATCCTAACACGATATAGCCAATGATGAAAAAAGGTCGGTATTTCGACGTACAGTTCAAGAGATAGAACATTTTGAATAAAAATCTATGAAGAAAAAGAGAAAACTCTAGGGCCGCGACAAGTGACGCACATGTTGTGCGCCATGTGTCAGCACCTGAGAAGGTGGGAAGTGACAGTTACAAAAAGTAAGTCTTAACTAGTTATTTCAAAGATGTCATCAAATATACTAGCAAGACCCACAATCTATTACCTATCATCGTTCCATCGAAAAAGACAAATTGTTACATGTCATCATCTAAAAAACCTATTACCTTGTAGTCATGTCTAGCTATTTCTCGCTGCCCACAAAAGGAAAAAACATAAACAGAACTAACCCACTTGTCCACGAAACGGTTTGAACTTATAAGTAAAGTCAGGACCTGGAGTTTCTGCATTTTATTGCATATTATGGTATTAAATAGACGCAATCGCCGTGCTACTTTTGCAGAGACCTTGCGCTAAATGTATCATGTACAACTTAATGTCATTTAGCAAGCTATGACACCATTTAGTGTGCTATAGCATCAATTTAGCGCCAAACATAGAATGTAAAAACCCGCTATTTTAAAACTATGAATCTGTGATGCATATTCACTCGGACGAACAATATAATTGGGGAAAAACTAAAAAATAATTTTAAATTTTTTTTTTACACAAACATTGTTGAATGTTTTATGAACATTTAGAATTTCGTGCTGAAAAACTATCTTTGGAGATCTGCGCAAAAATGGAACATCGATTGTTTTTGGTAGACCTCCATGGATGTTTTTCCATCATGAAATTATGCATGTTAGTAAAACATTCAAGAATGTTTATCACAAAAAAATTCACATATAACCCAAGATTTCAGGCAACTATTGAAAAAAATAGCGAGCCATAGCGTCGATAATAGCACACTGTAGGGTACTAAGCAATGACACGTTAAATAAATTAGTGTAAAACCTCGCAATAATAACATGATTTTCTCCCTCAAAAAAACACGTTATACCATGATAAAGCAACCTACTTATGGATTTTAAGGCCGGCGCTATTTTGCTATGGCACACTTTTTTCACTAGGTAAAACTGGTGCCAATCAATGAAACAAGTGAAAATAAAAACACACACAAAAAGAAAACCAGTAACAAGAAAATATATAAAACAAAATTAGGATGCGTTGGGTAGTGAGATGGACTATGACAGTAAAACGTATCCAATCATTTTCCTATTGCCTGTTTGTTTAAGCAACTTATCCCACTTGAGTTCGTAGTTGTGCGGTTCAGATCAGCCGGCCAATCGCGACCTTGCCACTGTAAACAAGGGCGACCCGACCTCCCGTTAAAAAAAAAACTAGAAAAAACAAGGGCGACCCGACGTCGCCTGATCCCCTCCCACCTCCTTGGCTCACAGGCAGCCCGCGTCGTTGCTGGTGACGTCAACAGCGGAGAGTAACCATGAGCGGTTTTCTTCCCTACAAGCCTACAACGGAGTGGCAAGTTGACTCCGGTGGAGGTGGGCGGCGAAGGTGGACCTCCGGAGCGGTGCAGGGAGATCCGGGGGCTGTGGCACAGGGAGAGCTCGGTCGCCAGTGTACGGGGACGGGTGGAGCCGCCGGGATCCGCTCACTCTGGAGCCGACGGAGCTGGTGAAGGTGGCGGCGCCGGAACCCTGAGAGCGCTGCATCGCCTCTCTTTTTCTGTCTCTCTGGTTCGGTCGGGTGAAAGAAAATAACGAAGGTAGAGAAAGAAGAGAAGCTGCGCAAATAGGCTCTCGTTGGCTCCAATAAAGCATTAACAACAAGGCAACGCCTCAAATGCCGCAACCAGGAGGCACATAATTATTTGCCGTAAGTTAATGAGAGAGAATTGAGCAAGCTCAGTGCCACGGGTCTTAAATCTTACTTGCTCTCTAGTCGATCGCCGATGCGTCCAGCCTGCTCGTCCGTCCGCCCGTCCTTCCGCACGAACTGTCGACCGGCTCGCACCAAAACTTGGAAGAGTCTGGAAGGAAGTGGGGCTTATGTCTGGGTGGGTGGGTCGGCGGGTTGTTAAATGGGAGTCTGAGCTCTCGAGGCGATGGGAGACGGTGGGGAGGAAGACGGGTGGGAAGGAACAGAGAAAGCGAACCCCACTCACGATGAGGATCTAGATCGGGGGATGATATAATAAGGTGATAAATACATGGAGGGCGGCAGCACAATAAGTTTCATTTTTCTTTTTAGTCTGCGTATAAAATTTGTCCCGAGTCAAACTTCACAAAGTTTGAATAATTTTATAGAAAAAATATATTTACATTCACAATACGAAATCAATATCATTAGGTGCACAATGAAATCAACTTCCATATTATATAATTTTAGTATTGTACTTAGTTTGACATCAAACAAATCTTATATGCGGAAGTAAAAAGAAACGAAGGGAGAACATGGTAAATCCTACCTATACGAGCACATGTAAACGTTTGCACATTAATTTTCTGCTGAAAAACATTTTTTCTCGGAGAGAAAATAAATCTCTTTATAGACACCCTGCAGTAAAAGGGCATCTCTAGCCCATCCCCATAGACTCCCCCACTGATATCCGGACGAGCAGCTCGGACAGTGTCTGGATAGTCCATATATGGGAGGATATGACGATGTCTAGGAGTGTCCAGACAGTCTGCCACGTCGGATTTGGCTCAGCCTGGACCACTTTCTCCCTTTGTTTTATTTTTTCTTCTATTTCTTTCTCTCCATCCCACCAATGATATGCATGTGAGTGGATATATAGAAGGAAAATGGGGGACATGACTGGATGCATGGATAAAAAAATGAGAGCTTGAAACGAACACACCCAAACAACGTCCGAACGCATCCACGGATGTACAAGTGGTCAAATTAGCCCAGTCCGGTTGTAGATGCTCTTAATTCCCCACCCTACCCCCATTGTCACTTCCTATATTTGGCAATTAAACTTTTGCTAAACTATGTCATCCCCATAACTTAATCACCAGAAGATTTTCATTTGCCCGTTCATCCAAACATTTGAGCGAAAAATCCAAATAAGTGCATCACAATTCAACACAAACATAAAAAAAATTAAATGCATGACATAATAATTCAACCAAAAGAATAAATAAACTTAATCCGGTCCAACAAACAACTAAAATCACCACAACTTCTGCCAAAATGCTAAACAAAAATACCAACATATTGTGGATCAAAACTCATCATAGTTCACAATTAGCTTATGTACAAGCGTTGTCAACGCCACCACTACCACCATTTCCGGCAACCCAAGTTCCACTGCAACCATTGCTGCTGCCAACACCATTGCCAACGCCACCATTGCAGCCCTGTAAGTTAACTCCCTATATTGTCTCGCCCTAGGGTCCTTTTTTCTTGGATCCATGAACATTACAACACACTCCTCAGTCACCCTCTTTGACGGTGTCCGGGACTAGGGAGTACTAACCTAGTCGGCCTGTATTCCTCTGGGCTAAGCCGGTGGGCCCTCATTCTCCCCAAGATGGACTCCGGAAGCCAAACTCTAGAGGCAAGATCAAAACTGCATCTGCCAAAGACTTGACATGTACTCCAAGATCTCTCCTGCCGCCTCCACCCCTAGATACCGACCTTGTAACCCTAGATACCCTACCTAACGTGTATATAAGCCAAAGGGTTTAGCACGTACAGAGGACTTCAACACAATCGCAATCACCTAGCCTTAGAGTTAGAACCCATCTTACGATCTAGAGGTAGATCAACTCTGTACTTGATACATCTCCCATAATATAAAAAAAAGCATGACGTAGTGTTTTACCTCCATTAAGAGGGCCCGAACCTGGGTAAACATCGTCTCCCTTGTTCCTGTTACCATCTGTCTGAGATCCATAGCTCGGGACACCCTAAACCGAGTTCTGCCAGTTTTTACACTGAGACTCTTGTTCTTATGTTCATCGTCCTCCATTACATGCCTTTCATCACCAACCTTCATCTTATATTCTTCCATGGACTCAAATGCATGACTTTGATCTCAATTTCAAGTATATTTTCCTTGGCTTGAACCTTTATCTCCTCGGGCGCAACATTTGCCATACACTTCTCCCGAGCCGTCAGCTTCATCTAGTTCCACCTTCCGGTCGGCCAACAGTGCCCTCTTAAACTTCACCATTGCAATGAGCTACTCCTTGTATTCTCCAACACCTCGATTCGTCTTTGTTGCCTTTGCATTTTTCTCCATCCAGACGACCATTAGGAGTGAATGAGTTCTCTATCATGTCTTCATCATTAATGAGATTAAGTCATGTCCTCCTCGGTGTTGTCTCATAGTTCCTCCTTAACATTTCTCATTTCCTATAAGAGGCGTGTAGAAAGGATGGAAATAAAAGCCCATGCTGCCACCCCTCTTGCTTCTATGCTTGGAAAGATCTTGACTGATGTATCATATTGGTTGATGAGGACTCTACTTGGCGGTGCTAGGTAGGGCCGGCCCTAAGGGGGCCGACCATGTCTGGACCCCAAAAACCAGGGGTTACGTCCCATGCCCATGTACAAACTATCAGAAAGCCTATCATCCCATTGACCAATAGTTACACAGAAAGCCTATCTGCCCATGACACATAAATGGATTAGATAGATTCACAACATACTCAACACTATGTCCACATCTATCATCCTAAGTGATGTCACTGTGAAATTAATAATTTGCAAGAGACGAGTCAGGCAAGGAGACCTTCTCTGCCCTCTTGTATATGTCATTGCTGCTGAACTACAACAAATCATGATCAATGAGGAATGTCAAAATGGTCCGATTCGGCTCCCCATAAATCACCAATACAACATGACATATCCCATTGTGAAATATGCAGATGATACCCTGATTATTATGGTAGTTGACCGCACCTAGTTGAACAATCTGAAAAAACATGCACAATTTAGTGCTTTCACTGGCCTAAGATTAATTTCAATAAATCATCATTAGGAACAACTGGACCTTCTGAGTAGGACTTTATGCCTATGGTTTCATAGTCGGATACTAGACTATATTAAATTTCCTCAATGATATCATATGCAGGAAGACTCATACCTTTAAAATCAGTCATATCTGCCCTGCCAATATTTTCCATGTGTTGTATAAGAGTGCCTATTAGAATCTTGAATTTGTGTTCAGAAATCTGGAGGAGGATTCCTATGGTATGGCAATGGTATCAATAAGGCTGGTAAATGCTTGGTCAGATTGGATAAGGTTTGTCTCCCTAAATCTGTAGGTGGATCGGGTGTTTTAGATCTCAAAACAGATAATAAGGCCCTTCTCAAAAAATACCTCGACAAGTTTTTCAACAAACACAACCTACCATGGTTCAGATTAATTTGAAGTGCCTATTACAACAATGGCAATGCTCCTACATTTCCCATAAAGTTGGTAGTTTATGGTGGACAGGCCACTGCTCTATCCTTGAAGAATTTAAAACCATGACCATCTACAAGATAATCTCATGTACTTCTGCTCTGTTGTTGCATAACAATTAGAATGAGGACTGATTTCACTTGCTATTTCCACAATTATTCTCATTTGCTAAATAGAAGGACATATCAGTTGCTGAAGCATACAGCTGTGCACATGATGACTTTTATGACATGTTTTATGTGCCATATTTTTGCCACTGCTGTTCAATAAAGCAACAACCATTACAGATTCTTATGCAAATGCAGAACACTGATCTGAATGAATTTTGGAACTTTAAATGGTCTAACACCAAATACACCACCAATAGAATATACCTAGAACTATATTTCTCACGGAAGTCATCCTGTCTCCCAAAGTAGAAGTTTTTTTCTGGCTGCTCCTACATGATAGACGAAACACTAAAGAGATGATGCAAAGGAAAAAAATCCTTTGTAGAAAGTACCTATTGTGTATTGTGTGATGATAAACTAGACTGAAGATTTCATGCATCTGTTCTTCTCATGTGACTTCAGCCATAATTTTTGACCGAGTCTTGGTTTCCTATGCGACACTGAAAAAAATATAATTGACATTCTTATGAGAGCAAAGAGAAGAATGCAAATCAGATGTTTCAAAAAATGCTTAATTGCTGGACGCTGGAGTCTTTGGAAACACAGGAATAACATCATCTTTTACCAGAAGACCAAATATTTTGGGTAATGCATACTATAATATTTAATGAAAACATTATTTTACAAAAAAGTTAATAAATACATTATGAATATATACTTAGTCAAACATAGAGTATATCCAAACAATATGACATTGTTTTTCTTCATATTGTATATATACTTAGTCAAACTTAGAGTATACATTCACTTTCTGAATAAATTTATGTGTCATCTATTTGAGGACCGAGGGAATCCCCAACAAAACAAGCTATGCTTGGTTCTCCATTGCAGACGCTACTGGCAGTGATCCAAACTTCCACGGGACGGAGACAGCACGGCGATCGGAGCAGCTGCACATGCTAATGGAGCTTTTCCATGCCTAACTACTTGGAGTTAAGTGGCAGTTGAGTATTTCAGGATGCGGTGCTTCCTTACAGGCTAAGCCTAACCTTCGCCCCGGAGGAGCTGCTCGTGGTAATAGAGCTTTCCGTACGCGTGTGAGAGGTTTTTTTTCTACAAAAGTGGGCCCCTGTGTATGTCTGGCGTATTATGAAAGGATGAGAGGTACGCAGATTGTGTCCATTTTTTAATTATTGGAAGTCAAGCGGTTGCTTACAGGCTAAGCCTTGGCAGATGCAAGGCAACCTATCTCCAGCGTGTCCGGTAATAGACCTAACCGCTCCCAGTTGGTCTGTTAATTTTAAAAAAATGCATATCTCCTATACTAGGCCTGCTAAACTTAAAAGTGCATCTACACGGCATGCTGCATTCAAACCCTGGTAGAACTGACCGTTTCCAATCCAGGCCAATATCGGACTCCACTCCAGACTGCTATTGATTCATGCTACCCACCCCCTGAAGCGATTTTGCAACCATGGGTGTGTTTAGTTCTTTCCACTTTTCACATTTTCGCCCGCCCTGGCCCGATAGAGTCTGGGTGAGCAAATAGATGGTCCGGGTTGTTAGAAAGGAGAGAGAGGGAGATTGGCGGAATATGATAGATTTATTATTGAGCCTCGAGGGCGAGTATATATTGAGTACAAGACTTGAAGGGCAAGAAGCCTCTCCTGGAGATAAGGTAGGAGACAGATTACAAATCCTAGACAACCAAATACAAATAACCCAAATATATCTCTAACATCCCCCCGCAGTCGTAGCTCTAGCGTCGCAGACAACAGGAGCGTCGCGGACGGTCAGACTGGAGAGAATAGCAGCCGACGGGCTGACATCCCCCCGCAGTTGTAGCGGGAGCGTCGTGGACGGTGTCGCGTCACGGACGTGTTGACTGTAAGGGAAGCCGACGAGTTGCTCAATCGAATGATAGCCTTTTGTGCCGATGTTGAGGTAACCGAGAGTGTAGGATGGTGTAGCCGTGGTAGCCGTGCGAAGAATGCTGTGGTCGATTTCGAGTCGGGGTGTCGAGTGTCAAGGAAGTCACCGTGGGGCCACGGGCGCAAGGAGGCGCCGAGTTAGTCAAGGGCGCAGTGGTGTCAAAGTAGTGGTGCACCGGGAAGAAGACATTGTTGACGACGCGTCGCGACCGGTTTGCCAAGCTCGGGGACACATCGTGGACGAAGACACGCGTCGGTGTTGCCAGCACCGGGCATGCGTATACGGACGAAGACGAAGTTGACGAAGCGCCGCACCAGGCTTGCCAGGCCTAGGGGCACGTCGTGGACGAAGCCACGCATCGGTGTTGTCAGCACCGGGCATCCGTAGACTGGGACCTGCAAGAGCTGTACGCCATGTCGGAGAAGTCGGAGGGGCCAGCAGAGAAGGACTTGACGACGCGGGGCTGATGTCGCCCGCGGTTGTCAGTGTAGACGAAGTGGTCGTGGTAGATGACGGCGACGCTGGCGACGGGCTGGTGCTGGACGAAGACAAAGAAGGTGGACGGGCGGCGGCGGCGGCTACGAGGGTAGCAGCGGCGGCGACCGAAGAAGAGCGGCAGCGGCGGCGACGGCGGCTAGGTTAGGAGCGCGGCGGCGATGCTCGAAGTAGGTGAGGAACCTGACAGCGTGACGAAGACCGACGCGGACGGTGTCGTTTCCGCGCCGAGGGAGACGGCGCGGCGCATACCACGGGAGGTCGACGCGCGATGACGGCGGAGGGGACCGCGGGCCGCGGCGCCACGGCCCGACAGGGCGACGCGGCGGCAGCAGATGGGTCGGGGCGACGGCGGGAACACCTCGAGGCGGAAGCGGGGACCGCGGGCCGCGACGCTACAGCCCGAAAGGGCGGCGCAGCGGCGGAGCATGGGTCAGTGCAACAGCGGGGATGGCCTCGGGGCGGCGGCGGGGACCGCGTATCGCGGCACTACGGCCCGAAGGGGCGACGCAGCGGCGAGGCACGAGTCGATGTAGCTGCGAGAAGAACCACGGGGCGGCGGTGCTGCGACCCGATAGGGTGACGCAGCGGCAACCCATTGCTCGATCGGTGGAGCCGCGCGCTGAACCCGTGGATGATTTTCACGGGATCTGTGAAGGTGCGTGGAAGCAACTGGCCCGGTCCGTCGCGCAGCGTGGATGAAGTGGATCACGGCTGTCGGGTGATCAGTCCAATCACTCGTGAGGGCGGTGTAGCTGGTCAGCGTGGGTCGCGCGGCCGAGCTGATCGCATGGGGCTATGAGGTGCAACAAGCCAACACACGTGCTAGTGGTCAGCATGCGTACTGCGCGATGAACGAGCACAAGCATGCACAAGCCACGCGCGTACTTTGCAGGTTGCCTCGCGCGAAGGCTGATCGCAGCACTCACGGCCGGCCACACGTAGCACCAGCGCACGGGAGACGTGTCCCGCACGAGCGTGAAGCTGGATGGAGGCGAGCTTGACGGAGGGTCCCGATCCAAAGGCGACGACTGTCGGCGAAGAACGACGTGAGCGAATACCCGCACGACGGCCATCAGGCCGTCGCGAACGGGAGGCCGCCTAGTCGGTGAAGAGGCCGGATAGTCGCGCCAGTGTCGGAGTAGAGGCGCGCGGAGTCGACGGTGGTGGCGGGCGACGCAAACCGATCAAGTATAGATCGGAAAACTAAAAAGAAAACGCTGATCAAAACGACCGGCGAGAGAGCGAAAAAATCCGGAGCAAGGGCTCGGGAAAAAGACTCTCTAGGGCTGCCGGTCAACACAACCGGCGGACGAACCCTAGGTACGGGCGGCGCGGCCCCCGGCGGCGGTCATGGAGGCCGACCGCCCCGGGGACGGTGCGCGGGTGCGGAAGCGGTGGACGGCGGCTAGGGTTTGAACCGGTTAGGCTGATACCATGTTAGAAGAGAGAGAGAAGGAGATTGACGGAATATGATGGATGTATTATTGAGCCTCGAGGGCGAGTATATATTGAGTATAAGACTTGGGCAAGAAGCCTCTCGTAGGAGACGGATTACAAATTCTAAACTATCAAATACATGTAATCCAAATATATCTGTAACACGGGTGACATAATGCATGACGTTTGGTTGCCAATGAAGGGAGAGGCTGCATGAAAGCAGAAACACAAGGACGGCATTTACTTCCAAGTATGTGCTCCTCAGATGCAACGTGCCACTATTTTTTCATGTAATGTTTGGTGTAGCAATCTCTTCGTCGAATGCTGAGGTTATCTGAGCACACAGTCATGACACTACTGGAAAATGGCTGTTACCGGGTTCTTGTCTGTTCGCCGAGTACCGAAACACGGAATCCAGGAAAATATGTGTAAGCTGAGTACAGCTCTTGGTAAAAAGCAGGACACGCCACATGGGAGATGCTACCGAGCCCCATGCCAAACGAACTCGGCAAACACGAAAGAACTCGGCTTATGTATAGTTTGTCGAGAACCTTCTCATAGGCACCCGGCAAATAGAAGGCATGTGGCACAGTCGTGTGCATCTGACGGTGGGCAACGTTTGCCGAGACCAAACCCTAGCCGCCACTCCCACATACTTCTATTGGTTGGCCAAGCCACTGCTCGTCCCGCCGCGTGAAGCAGCAGACGGGTTCCCGACCGACCCCGTGGCGCCGCCGCCCGAACCAACTTGCCGGATTTGACCCCACCGATGCCACTCGGCACCCTCCGCACCGCACGACTCTCCAACCACCTCGTCGTCGGCCGGCCCTAGCACCTTACCGCTGGCCTCTCCTTTCTTTTTCTTTTTTCTCTTTTGCTATTTATTATTAACAATATTTCTACATATGAAATCTCTCTCTCTCTATCTATCTATCTATCATATATATCTGAGCGCGCGCGCGCGTGTTTGTGTACATCCCAGCTATTCTGTTTGGCGAAACAGAATATTTATTTTGTTAATATTCTCAAACTGCCGGCTTCGAGTGGTTGAACTGAAGCTTTCAATTCTTCGAACTTATAGTATTCTTAGTTAAAAAAAACCACGAATTTTTTTCGTTGGAATGGGGCGTGTAATATACATTTGGAAAGCTCTTGACAGCCTGATTACAACTCATATAGACCCCTTTTGCCAAATCCTCATGGTTTAAGAGTGGCAGGAGAAAACTATTTTTTTCATATTTAAAAATACTAATCGTATTTTGGACTTACTTTTCGAATGGTTTCTCGAAATTGAGAAAATGTGATGGCGTTGGAAAGCTAGTTAAAATCCGCTTTGTTCGTCTACAAAATGTTTTTTTTAAATTCCATATGATTTCCAAGCAATTTGAAAAATGGTGAAATTCTAGGCGAACTATACTTTCGTGATGTTTTGCAAGGGGTTTGTCGGATTGTCGCAAATCATATGGCGTTGGAAAGCTACGAAAAACGCAAAACATTTTGATATGGAAAGGTTCCCCTAGTTTCTTATGGTTTAAATTCGAATTCAAATATGGCGAAAGTTGGTTTTGAATGTGTTTTTTTTAAGTTTGTCTAAATGGGTCGTGTTGAACATTCTACCGAAAAATGTGAATCCTGTCATGTTGAACATTTTCTCCAATTCCCAAATGTTTAAGAGTAATTTTGGATACGGGGTGGATCGTTTTGTTTTTCTGTCCAAAAAATAGAGTACTCAAACTGATCTATGTGTGTGTTTGTACTGAGGTATTTTTTACAGTCTGAAATATTTAGGTGTTGCGCACTTGAACTTTTAAAATTGAAACTTTTAGGTTTAATTTAAAATGTGTTTCGACGTGTCATCATCATCAAAGTTGCATAGGTTATATAGTTGAATTGGCAGAATTTTCTTCCCCAAGAAATGTTTTGTGTTTTCTTTTTCATAGAACTTTCTTGAATTCCATATATGAACTAACCACGTTTAATTCTTTGAACTTATATGCTAGTAATACATGAACATTCCATACATGAATTGAAACTATGTACACTTGATTTTTAGAAACTAACTTGATTAGCAGATACATCAGAAATAGAATGGCAACACATACAAGAAACACGGTTGTCTACACGTGTGTATAGTATCAAAGCCAATACTGATAGTAATTGAAACGGAAATTACACCCTTTGATCTAGAAATTGTTGTATGATAGTCTTCGAACTTTACGTTTGAATTTGAGTAGAAGATTAAGTGAACTTTTTTGACACATATTCCTTGTGATCGGGGTCCTTCTCCAGCATCATGAGTTGATTTTTAGAAACTAACTTGAGTAGCAGATATATGAGAAATGGAATGGCAACACATACAAGAAACATAGTTGTCTACATGTGTCTCTAGTAACAAATCCAATACTGACAGTAAAAATAGAAATTACACTATTTGATCTAGAACTCGCTCTATGACAGTCTTCGAACTATACATATGAACTTGAGTAGCAGATTAAGTGATTTTTTTGACACATATTCCTTGCGATTTGGGTCTTTCTCCAGGAACATGTATTTGATCTCGGTGGGTGGGGAGCCTTCCATTCTTGCAACCAGAAAATTCACCGTTAATTTCTCAAAACAGGTACAAAATCATCAATTCATGCAAATTGGACTTGTACTCTCACTAAATATATACAACACGTACTGGATTGTGGATTGTATTAAAAAAGTCAATATTTGCCACGGACGCAGAGAACAATTCTGAATTACACAGGGAGAATTTGTGGAATTCTGACGTAGTCACTTTGAGTATCCTAGTTAGCAAACTACAAACTCCTGTTTTCTTTAGCATAAAACTACAACATTTGAACGAATTTAAATAATTCACTTATCTTTGTATTTCACATACTACTGCAGACAAACATGGATGCATTTTCCTAACATACTGCAGTAAGTATATTCAGAACAAGATCCATGAACACTAAAAACAGCTAGTTTTACTTCTATCAAATATCCATTAGACACCAGCGAACATCATGTTAACTGCCGTATCACAAAAACAAAATCAAATGATGTAGTCGAACTCCTAAAAGTAATAGAGAGGTGTACTTACTCATAAACTTTTTGCCCTGTTATACCAAATACCAAATAGCGGAAACATATTTCGTTCACATAGGCATTGTGACAAGCATCTATAGTGCATTGAACTGAACTAAACTAAATTAAACTGAATCTATAACTATTGAACTGAACTGAAACAATAACAAGAATTGAACTGAACTAAATTTAGTAATTTAACTGATCTGATACTTTTAGTAATTTAGTAATTGAACTGATGGTCGTTTTGTCGAACCGCGCATTGAAGGACTATTGCAGGTCATACGGAATATATACAAAAGAGAAACCGACACTAAAACTTTTGCTCTATTTTGCGACATTTCACTTGTGTCATGTATAACCATTTTTTGTCATGGAAAATACCCGGGGGACATTTTCCGGCCATCACCCCCACCGTCACCGAAGAGCTGTCATAGAAAATAAATGACGATGCCACTCTTTTCGGCATGCAAGCTTGCATTTTAGGTGACAAACTAAAATAACTTCACCACTGACCATTTTCGGTGGTGACCCAAACTGTCACCTAGAATTGTTTGTATCAAAGTTACCTATGGAACAAGATATTGTTGGTATACCTGGATCTCCTAACTTTGTCGGTATCTTGTCCTCGAAGGGTTACGTTGTTATCATGTCCACCTGTTCTTTCAGATTCAGACTTCTTTATTGTTCACAATATCTCGCAACTTAAAAAAGTAGGAATTATTAACATATCAGTCACATGTAATGAAGATGTAAGATTTCCTACAGCTTATAAGAAAGATAAATAGTGTTCATCGTTAGAGGGTGGCCTAACAACTTTAGGGTAAGGAAGGGTTTTCTTTGTTTTATCTTTATCATTGCCTTTCCCCTTCACCTTACCTCAATCCTTTCTTTTTGAAGCTTGACTGTTTTCACCCCTTGTTGTATACGGTGGCTTAGTCCTTTTCTCAACTCTAGATTCTTCTACTTTATTAGCTTCTAGGGTGGCTTCTTCTTTGCTGTGCTCATTGTTGCCATTGGTGGTCTCTGCATCAGAATCAATTTCTATTTTAATATCACCTTCTTATGCATTTCCTTGTGCATCTTGATGAACCGATTCTTTGTTACCTTGTTCTCTATTGAGGAGTTCTTCAACTTCCTGGGTTTAACTACAACTTTCTCTCCTCTTCCATGCTTGTTCTGTTTTGTACCACTTGGGTCCTTTACGATCATGTGTCATTGTCCCACTTCTAGTACAAATGTTAATAGAAACAAGATTATCATTATGTAATTGGGCGAGAATTCAAGCTTGAGTTTTAGATATATTCAAGCATTGGGTTTCCATCATGCGAGAATGTTTATCAAGATTCTTCACAGCAAGACTCAACCCATCTACTTCATCACAGGGATAAGATATAACCTTTTCATTATGGTAAATAAGCCTTCAAAGATCTCGATTGAAATTCTCTTGGTGATACTTAAATTTGTTCATCGCCTTCCCGAGCTCGTCTTCCTTTTGATAGATACTAAATATATCCACTGTTTCATTGATGACTTGTTCAACAGGGTCACCTTTTTCTAGAGTAACCTTTTTGAATTCTTCCATGTCTTCAACATGATATAATTTTCCAGTGTATTTTACTGGTTCCTCAATATTCCATCGTTCTTTACCAGTCATTATTATTTTTGATGACTGCCTTTCCTTATTCATGATTTAAAGCCATAAAATGCCCACCTGCACTCAAATCAAGAATATACTTGGATTCATTGTTAATTCCATTGCAGAACATATGGAGTATAACCTTGAGCATTAGGGGAATCTCATCATTGGAATATGCATGTCAAGTTCTACAATCCCACTAGCATATGAAGTGAATAATATGAAAAATCTCTATATGAAATACATGGTGCCACTTTAAAGCACAATTATGGTAAAGGATAGTACTGCACCACCTCTCTCTTTTCTTCTCATTTTTTTATGGGCGCTTTTTCAGCCAATTTTCCCCTTTTTTAATATTACTAACAGTTAGGGGCACGGTCTATAATACATCACATTTTTATTTACTTACAACCCATGCTAAGAAATAAAATGATAACTACATATGAATGCCTCTGGCAGTGTGCCAGGATATGCAACAATCTAGCGTAACATGTATAATATTGATGAACAGTGGCTTTCTGCAAATATCATGTTAGCTCGATATGATCACGCAAAGCAAAATGACAATGAATGCTCAAGTCATGAATAGTAACAATGCAAGTTGTATGAAAATATTATCTCGGAATCGCTATTGAAATGCCATAATAGATAGGTATGGTGACTATTTTGTGGAAGATATAATGAGGCTTATGTGAGAGAGAGCGTATCATCCCACAGGGTTGGATGCACAGGTGAAGTTTGCACCATTTCATGAGGTGAGAGTGGGCAATGCATGGTACAGAAGAGGCTAGCAAAATGTGGATAGGTGGAAGTCCTTTAAAGACCGCTACTCATCAACCAAGACACCTCAATAATACTTCCTAGTCTACACCGGGTAACTACGAGACAGACTACTCAAAGGGGCGAGTTTGGCAAACCGAAGTCTGCTAGTCTTCTCGACCCATTCTACATGGCGGTTACACTAGTGCAGAAAAGCTTAGCTATGGCGTGGCAAAAATGGCCTTGCTGGCGTGGACGCCCGACGCCACCAATTTGGCGCCGTTGTTAAAAAGTATTCGTTGTGTTGGAGACCACGTCAGTAGTATTCTACGTGTTGCTGGCATGCCATGTGGCCAGCGCCAGCAGTAAGTGTTGGGAAACATAATAGGAAACAAAAAATTTCGCTCTATGATCACCCAGGATAAATATGAAGATGCATATGGGGTTTGTATCAACGATCATTACTGGCTCTGAGTTGCATGCAGAAGGAAACGAGTCGGTGTAGATCGTACTTGAAGTCCCTCGTACCGTAGACGAACGATCCCGGAACCTCCCACGAACGATCCCTCGAACGGAAGACCAAAAGCACGACCTCCCCACAGATTGCAAGCATACGGGCTTCACGATCCGGAGGCGGTTCACCATCCAGAGCTAATCATCGCCGGAGAATTAGAGAGAGAATAAGAGAAGCACACAGGGCTTCTCTATTATGAGGATTAGAGAGAACTAGAACTATACCTAGTCTAGATCAAACTAGACAAGAACTAGATCAAGAGATAACTTGAGGAGGCTTCAAAACTTGTATCCTAAAAGCTAGACCTACCCCTCTATTTATATCATTATATGTTGAGCCCTGGGGTCATAACATGTCGAAGAGGCCTCCCCAAAGTCAGTTTGGAATGCAAAGATGAGTCCTTCTCGGACTCCAGGCCTAAACGTCACGGTTCCCAGCGTTTACATTGACGACAAGGACTCCGGCTTCTGGCCGAGGGGTAGACACCATGAACCCTGGCGTCTAGCCCCTGCCGTCCATACAACTCCTTTGTGCATCGACCTAAAGCCTCGTACCCTTTGGCCTAGCCAAGATGTCCTCGCACCAGGGACCCTCTGGATTTATCCGAAAGGTTACATAACCTTCTGGACATCAGCGGAAGTTCCTAGGACCTTCCCGGAACCTTCGAGAACATTTCTGGAAACATCTGAAATTCTTTCGGAACTCCCTCGAAACTATTTCTTATATTCCCGGAACTATTCCAAAAATATTTTCTCATAACTCTTGCTCCACTAATGCTCAGCAGATCGTGATTCCCTTAAGATTATGACCCTATAGGTTCAGTAAAACATAAACATGAATGAAACCACCTCATTCAATGATCGATAGCGGAATCGTGGACATCCATATCGATCCCTATGATTACATGAATGACATTCGAGTGAACCTTTGGTTATGATGTGATGTTCCATTTGCTTGGTGATACTTTACAAAATCAGGTGTGCATCAGTATCCTCCTGAGTCATCACCATGCTCACTATACCGTTGCTCTCGTTACCGGTTTTGTTCTTCTTTCTCGTTGACGTGTCCTGGCATCCCCGCGACGTAGTCACCCGTGTCTGGCCAGATGATAATGGATGCCGTCACACCGAGATGGCCCTAAGAATATCTCTCGATCGTCGTAGGAGCAAATCCCACTCCTGAGCTATCCGGTCACTTGTCAAACTTTTAGGTGAACCTGAAAGTTGTCGTCATGATCACATTGTTACAGATGACGTTTGAGCAACCCCAAAGCCCACCATCTGGTAGAAAGTGACCGAGATACTCTCATGGTCTGAGGAACTAAAACACATGCTAACACTCAGTGTTATAGCAGATGATTTCAGACGATATAATCACAAAGTATAAGAGACAAGTATTGGGTCGATTCAATATGATCATTCTTCCAACGTCATACCCTCAATGTTGTTTTAGGACTATCATTATACTTAACGATATCCTAAGATTCAGAAAACGTGATCACCAACATCACTTGAGCCGGTATTAGAGGTGAGACCGGGAACCTATTGTTAACCGTTTATCATTTCACACGTGCATATGAGTTTTCTACTAAATCACATATTCCAGCATCATAGCAGATATAGCATGAAATATAAACTCTTAACTATGAATATGGAAATATAATAATACAAATATTATTGCCTCTAGGGCATATTTCCAACAGTCTCCCACTTGCACTAGAGTCAATAATCTAGTTAGCACTTTTAACTTTTATACCAATGGCAATCCGCTGTCAGTCCATGCTTTGCTTGTGGTATAGACTTCGTCCTATCAAATCTGACAACTTCAGATCCGTGTGTATTATTTTGCATTTCAATTCATCAGTCATGCTTTCATATAAATTCATAATTTGTGTGAAACAAGCTTAGTATATATTGAATCACCGGTAAGACCTTTGATTCTTTAGATTGAGCTATAGAACCACTATCTGAGAACAATGTTCTTTTTGCACAATCATCCAGAAACCATACCAAGTTCATAAGTGAACTTTGATTCATTACCCTGTATTGTTTCTTATAAAGCGACAATATACTTAACTTTTTGTTATATAATTCACCACAGTAACTTTCCTAGACCAATTCCAATTTACTGTGCCACCATAAATCAATTAAATCAAAATTTGCTTGGAGAACCAATTGAAGATTTTTGTCGATATGCTACTTAGATCAAGCATGTATTGATGTAACTCCTTACAACAATCTCTTCATTCTCTCCATATGCGAGAAATATTTCGTAAATACTTAACGATATTTTCATTGTTGTCCCATGATCAACAATTTGACTATTCTGGTAACTTTACTCACAACTTACTTGGAGTACTTGGACATATCTGGTTATTTACATACCATGGAATTAACACCAGTGTGATTGAAATCATTTATTTCACTCATCAGTATTTCAAAATATCGATTCTTGTTAAGAACTCCTTCCATGTGACTTTGACAGGAAAACTCTTCTTGACATTTCTCATACTAAACTACTTTAGTATTTTTGTCAATATGTATTTTTTCTAAGCCCGATTAGACACTACTATATTTATGTCTAATACAAGGAGTATATTGCCTAAGTACTTTACTGAAAAACTATTTTCAATAAAGTATTAATCCATGTCAAGAAATTTATATAATTTCCAATCAACAATGTGTCATGCACACACAATGTTTAGAAATATTATCATGCTCGCACTTACTTTCTTGTAAATACAAGCATATTTGTTTCTATCAATGAAATCATATAATTTGATCAATTCATCAAAATAAAGATTCCAACTCCACTATGATTGCTTTAGATCATTACTGGATCTCTTGAAGTTTCCACACTTACTAGCATCCTATGGATGAAGAAAATTATCTTGGACAGTATCAAATATACAGCCTTAGTTCTATTTCCATCTCATGGGAATCATTTTGATATCCATTTGTTATATCTCATAACTGAAATATTTAGTTGTTGCTAGTTTAATCCGAACTGACTTTAAGTATTATTATGATGAGACAACCTCGTCATAATCAACTCCTTGATCTTGTCATAAACTATTTGCAACAAGTCAAGCATTATAAAACACTAGTCGACAACCCGTGCATTCGCACAGCCTAGTGTATGATTTACTTAGTTTTTAAATAACTATATAATGTACTTTTAGATAAATCATAAATATGCATGTTAGAGAAGGTTTTAAATTACTATATTATGTACTTTCAGATAAATTATAAATATGCATGTTAGAGAGGGTTTTAAACTACTATATAATGTACTACTCCCTCCGTTTTTATTTAGTTTGCACCTAAGAGCAATCACGGATACCAAGGAGAGCTGAGGAAGCAAAAATTTGGACTATTTTACCCATGAGCTGGTGTGTGATCTGCCTTGATCTCCATGATAGATATTGTTGCGCAGCTGTAACTGCATTTCTGTTGATTGGCTGCCCTCCTCACTCCTCGTTCACCACGCGCTGCATGCATGCTGCCAAGTAATTAACGCATACGCATGCACAGCTAAAAATGAGGGGCAGTTTTGCGAGAACGAGGGGTAAAAAGCTAGCGCTCAGACTAAAAGGACAAAAACGAGAAAAACTTAGACGCAGACTAAAAGAAAACGGAGGGAGTATTAAAGAAATTATAAATATGCATGTTAGAGAAGGTCCTTCTACTATTTTCTGTTGAATAGCAAAAATGTAGAAGTGATTTGTTCCAAAACTATATCAAATTAAGTTGATTTGACAATGAAACTTTTGTTAAAAGCTAATGCTATTATACTTTTTCAAATTGGTTGAATTATCATGCATTTATTTATGCAATTCTCCTGTTCTCGAGCTTTCATTGTAATTCTTAGGTGGTTATAAGGTTCTGATATATCTCCTGCCACAATACTTAGGTTTTGTTTTTCAGGGATAGAGCAGACCTGGAAAGTAAAACATTTTGTGTTTGCTTGATTTACTACGATTTTGGCCCATCCAATGGGAAAGTTGAAGGTACATATTATTTTATTTATTATTAGCAGATTTTTGTATTTGCTTAACATTTAATTTTTTTGATGCAAAATTTTGACATTTCGAATCTTAGTCATTACTTAGGAGCTTTTCTGCACTCCTTTCTGTTTGAATATTTTTCTCCATATACTGAGATAGACCAATATTGTAAAACTTATCAAAGATCATTATACTACTAAAATATGACAACCAATTTGAGTTATGCTTTGGCCATAGAAAATTCTACCCTTGTAGATGTAATCTTCAGTCCACAATGTGATAGATGTGACCTCACGCACCACAGCATTCATGCTATCACATGAAGCGCTCATTAAAAAAATACATCAGAGAATCCTATAGGATGAAAAGCTATTCAGTGAGCAATCTAATGTAAACTAAAAAAATCACATGAGCTAGTCCAAGAGCTTCAGATGGTCATATCACACACATCTTACAGTGCTTAAAAAATTTCCACTCCTTATTGAAGTTTAAAAATAGAAAGTATCATCCATAGCCACTCCTAGCTTAGAAATAATTGCATACGAAACAGTTCAAGAGAAGTGAGTGCTCCATTGCGCACAATTCCATGAAAGCGCATAATCGAATGCGCCCTCATCTTTGGTGGCTATTGGGTGTCCTTCTGAAGAAAACATCTGGAAACATGACACTCGGATGCAGCTTTAAGATTGTCCTAGTGAAATAAAGGACAAAGAATACAATCTAACAATAATATTTTTTGTTCAAGATACGTTGCTAACAAAACAAAATGTGTTGAGTTGTTCATATCACCTTAAATTTCATCCAAAATAGTATAAGAATAAACCTATATGGTTGTACATGGCGAATAGCGTACTACAAATAACAAATGACAAATAAGATAATGTTGGTGAAGAGGGCAAAATGTATCAACACAGAATCATAATTGAAGATAATATTCTACAATACAGATCGTGCAACCGTCATGATACCTTAACTAAAGTTTGTAGGACAGCTGCTAAGGTATATATATGTGAAGTTCCCTATTATAGGGGTTGTCAATCACAACACAATTATAATAATCGATGGCTGGTTTTCAAACTGTAACATAAGAATTTAAAGCACATAGAAATGGAAAGGTTCTGGTATATAGGATCTAAATGTTCAGCACAGTCGCACACACACACTCAAATATTGATAGTACACTATGAACTGTCTGCCCAGAAAGAAAATCAAGGTTCAGTTAACTTCACAATAAAGGTACAAAGCATGAATATAGCTTTGAGTATTAGAAGTATAAAAAGAACCCTCAATAGAGAACTCAAGCTCTTGAAGAGATGAAGCAGCAACTGAGCTCAATAGAGCTCTTTACTTTTCTTTCAGCGAAAATGCTTTTTTCACATCTCAAAAAAATCTGAAAAAACTACGCACATAGACATATGTTCCCTTGTAGTATACATGTATACAACTTCATAAACATATATGTTAAAATGTGATGTACAGAAAAAGACAAATACATAGTAATCCTGCTTGCCGATCGGTCGCCTGCTGCCACTGTCCATATAATATTGCATATAACCTATTTATAATTCTCTACACATCCTTGTGAACTGATACTATACATTATTTTCCTCATGTTGTTTATGGATAGTGAACCCTAGAAATCCTATAGTTTAGTTGAACTACTTTCACCTTGTATAGTTATTTCTGTTGATGAATCTAATATAAGTTAGCAGAGTTGAATACTGCTTTGAATATCCACAATGAAAATATCCAATCAGGAAAGGAGGCATAGCACTTCACCTTCAGGGAGAAGGCAAGGAAAGTACCTTAGCTTCTTGTCCTGGAAGTGATTCACGTTCGCCAAACAATAAAAAAAAATATAAATGGAAAACCGTAGAACTCAAATACTCCCTTCAGCTAGCCTTAATTTTGTCTGCAACCATTTTATAATTCGACCACCAGATCAACAAAGAAAATATATAGTCTATTAGATGTGATTCTTGGAGAAAAACAGAAACTGATATAACTCAGAGTAAATGTATATGAATTTAGTGCAATACATAATTAGTAGAAATATAGTGCAATACATATTCAGAGAACAACGACGACATCCAAATCCTCCATAGGAAACAACAATTAATTCTTTGGGGATTCTAGAGTGTACTAGTTGTCCCTTTATTCTTCCAGCGACACTGTCAGATTTGGCTGCCAATCACCACACCTCCAGTTAGGTTTCTTAAGAGACATAAGGATGTAGGCGTACAAATGTTAAATCAATTACTTTGTCAAAAGATTACGTACATAGGTCTTATTCACATATAAGATATAACATCAAATGAATTATAAGAAATTTGAGTAAACTAAGTTATTTACTGAGCTCTATACACCCACTGTCTAGATGTTTGCTCTGCCACTTACTGAATCGGCTCCAACTGATACAACATAATCAAGTCTAGACGTGCTGAATTGGATGGGCATGTACATGGTTATTAAATCATACACTAGGTATCAAGATAATTTATTGGGGGTTCCCCATGAGTCCAACGGACTGGAATTTATGCATGAAGCTTAAAAAAATTGATGGTAGGTTACTTGCCTGTGGAGATGGAAATGGACAACCAAGGACGAACTCGACTACATCAAAGATGTAAATCGCTGTGCCACCAATTCTTTGTACGTTTCAACAGGCCATGCATGCGTCGAAGCCGTAAAGCTTCCTCCGACCACCGTACATGCCGCGTCTAAACAACACCTGTCATGTATATGCATGCAGTCACTTGTAGATGCTGTCCTCTACATGAAGTATGACAATTGGTGCTGAAAATTTACTGCATGGACGTACTCGTGCAAATGCAGCAGATCGTGACGGAGAGAGGAGATGCAATTGGGGGAGCAGCCAAACGAACGATGGGCTCAGACACTCCGAGCAGATCTGAGTTTCTCAAGTGAGGATTTGGCTCTGGATTGCTGGGTCGTCATACCTAGGGTTACTGCCTCTGCCAAACCTGGTCAAGCTAATATGCCGCCACCTCGATCCTTCATCAAACTGAGAGGTAGAGCTGTTGCAGTGCAAACCGCCGGATTCACCAGAGGAGTTGACACAATTTGATTTGCGATCAATTGGAGATACACTGCTGCCAACACAACGATCTACTTTAAACCACCATCGCCACACCTTATTCTACCATGCGTCATCCATCACCAGCATATGCCAAGGAGATTAGGTGTGAGGCGGATGATGAGGAAGATCGATCGCCGCTTGGAGTCGCTGGGAGACGCGGTGATATGGAGGAGCCTTTTGGGAAGACCGATTTTCCATGGATTGATGATCTATTGAGATTTTCTTTCTAGGGACCGTGATCTGTTGGGAAAATATAATGTGAAGACGCTATCCTTGCTGGGCCTTATTATTTTACAATGCTTTTGTGGGCCATTAATTAAGCTAATAAAACTCACACATGCAAAAGAAGATGCGTGCCTCCCTGAAAAAAAAGCAAGACGTGAGAATATCTTCTTTTTACGTGACGCGCAAATAACTTGATGGCATAGGTGTCCCTCAAAAAAAACATGATGGCATAGGTGCGTATTTTGAAAGGAACTAATCTACACCATTATAACTTGGACCCACCAGATTAATGGCTCGTATAATCTAATTAACGTGGGAATTTTTAGGAAGTGCCTAATTAGTATAGGTATAGATAGATAGATATAGATAGATAGATAGATTTTTACCTTTGTCAATTTATAGATCCATCACTACACTTTAGACTTTAAGTCTTTCGGAGGGTATATCATGTTCTAGACTTGAATTATGTGTATGGATACTATCTCGGATTATTTTGGCATATAGACAATTCCAGAGTGAGGGCCCATCAACGCTTCTCTGTGTATTATAGGTTCATTGTTTGTTTCAACAATATTTCATCTGTATACCCTGAAGGTCTGTACGAATTTTCCAACCTATATAGTTCAGTTGCATGTTTGACCGAAGTCTCTATATCTTATGTAGAGGCTTCTGTATCAATTGCGGTAAGAAATTTTAGAACCACTTCTAGCATTTCTTTTCTTTTACTTGATCACGAAGATTCTACAATCACATCGAATTGCACTATCCTCCCACTCACTCTTTTGCAGAAAAAAATTTCTTCAAAATTTCCGCACTCTCTAGCTAAACACTTTGCCTTGGCGTAGTGATAGAGGAATACCGAACTATTTCGGATAACCTACAAAGTAGCACTTATTTCAAAAAAATTGATGGCACTCTTTTCAGTGTAGAAGCCATAGTCTCTAAAGCATCACATTAAAAGTATATTGGTGGAACAATCAATGTCATCTCTGATCTCACCATGTCATACATAGCTTGATTATACTACTCAAAGCACTCTACTCTTAGTGGTGTTTCTAGGACGTGCAAGCTATAAAATTCTTTCATAGCTCATCAGACATTCGCTAAATTTGTAATCCAAATATTCCTTTGTGCAATCCAACTGTAGAAACGCAATTTTCCTGTTACAATAATTTCTCCATCATTCTAAAAATCTTTTTGAAACATTTCAAAAGATGCCGATTTTTGACTCAATTAGTAAATATAAATATCTACTGGAGTCATCCTTGAAGATAGATAAATCCACTGCTTGCAACAACATTTATTGGACTACATACATCAAATGCATATTTCCAATTATTTTTTGTTGCACGTTCTTTATGGTATGTGAAAGGTATTTTAGTTTACTTCAATATTTGGACGAAAGTTGCAAGTGTCAGATTATGACTCCAAAATCCATCACTATGGAATTTCTCCATCCGGGTTTCTCCAATGTGACTAAATGCAGTTTGATACGTCTCCGTCGTATCTATAATTTTTTATTGTTCATGCCAATATTATACAACTTTCACAAACTTTTGGCAATATTTTATATGATTTATTGGACTAACCTATTTATCCAGTGCCCAGTGCCCAGTGCCAGTTCATGTTTTTTGTATTTTTTTTTTGTTTCGCAGAATATCCATATCCAACAAAGTCCAAACGAGATAAAAATTTACGGAGAATTATTTTGGAATATTTGTGATTTTTGGCAGGTGGAATCAACGCAAACGGGGGCCCACATCCACCACAAGACACCTGGGCGTGCCAGGCAGCCTAGGCGCAAGGTGGTGGGTTTTGCCCTCCTCATAAGTCGGTTGGAGCTGTACTTCGGGCACAAGGAAGCTTATATCCGGAAAAAAATCGTGTTAAAATCTCAGTGCAATCGGAGTTATGGATCTCTGGATATTTAAGAAACGGTTTTCGGCCAGATCTGGGGAACGCAAAACAGAAGAGAACAGAGAGGGATATCCAATCTCAGAGGGGCTTCCGCCCCTCCGCCACCATGGAGGCCATGGACCAAGGGGGGAACTCTCCTCCCATCTAGGGGGGAGGCCAAGGAAGAAGAAGGAGGGGGGCTCTCTCCCCCTCTCTATCGGTGGCGCCGGAGTGCCGCCGGGGCAAGGATCGTGACAGCGATCTGCATCAACAATCTTGCCACCGTGAACACCAACTCTCTCCCCCTCTATGGAGCGGTGTAACACCTCTCTTCCCCACTGTAATCTCTACTTAAACATGGTGCTCAACACTATATATTATTTTCCAATGATATGTGGTTATCCTATGATGTTTGAGTAGATCCGTTTGGTCCGATGGGTTGATCGATGATCATGATTGGTTTGAGTTGTGTATTTTATTTTGGTGCGGTCCTTTGGTGCCCATCATATGAGCGGGCGTGTGGATCACACCATAGGGTCGGTAGTATGTTGATAGAACTATGCATTGGAGGGCAAGGGTGACAGCAGCTTCAGCCTAAACATAGAAATTGATGCATACGGGATTGAACTGGGACCAATATATATCTTAATGTTATGGTTGGATTTTACCTTAATGAACGTTAGTAGTTGCGAATGCTTAATAATAGTTCCAATCAAAAGTGCATATAATTCCAAGTAAGGGACGACATGCTAGCAGTGGCCTCTCCCTCATATAAAATTGCAACAATGATCACCGGTTTAGTTATCGATCACCTAGAGACAAATAACCTTCTTGTTTGACAAAACCTTTTTACTAAACAACTAACTTTTATTATCTTGCAATTTATTTGTAGTTTTATTCTTGCAAAGTACTCCTAGTTTCATACTTGTTCTAGGTAAAGCAAACGTTAAGTGTGCGTAGAGTTGTATCGGTGGTCGATAGAACTTGAGGGAATATTTGTTCTACCTTTAGCTCCTCGTTGGGTTCGCACTCGTTTTTTTATCGAAAAAGGCTACAAACGATCCCCTATACCTGTGGGTTATCAAGAATTTTCTCTGGCACCGTTGCCGGGGAGCAATAGCGTGGGGTGAATATTCTCGTGTGTGCTTGTTTGCTTTATCACTAAGTAGTTTTTATTTTGTGCTCTTACTTTCTATCTTTAGCTATGGGTAGGAAATGCAAAATACCAAAAAAAAAAGTTGTACCTGCTAAACCAATGGTTGAAGAACCATCCAAAATCTATCATACTACTGAAGGTTTCAACTTGGATCATCTTCGATGCATTTGTGCTCGTGCTGAAAACCCAACTAGCTTAGTTGAGGGAAAACCATTAAATGAGCATACTTATTTTGTGCGACACCACTTATTCAAAAAGGGAAACTTTTACTGCATCAAATTAATTGTTTGCAATGCTATGCTTGGAATTTGTGTGGAATACATGATTTTACTTGTTGTTCTGAAGACCCTAAGAAACACCTTCCCTACCAATGTGAGTTTAGCAATCATGGAATTGTATCTTCTTATGCTAAGGGTGTTTATAATTACTATGATATTGAACAAATTGAAGAATTTGTTGCTTTTAAGGGTGCTTATGAAATTGCTTCTTTGATTGAAAAGTATGATGCCACTCTTTACAAATCTGAAAATTTTGCCATACTTAAATATTGCTATGAAAATTATTCTTCTAATGCTTATATTAAACCATATACTGAGGACTTCTCCGCTATCCAAGAAGAGACTAATATTTTGCTGGAGTCTATGGAAGAAGAAATTGCTAAAATTGTGAGCTCATTGGATGAACAAGATGATGAGGAGAGCGAAGAACAAAAGGAAGAAGAACAGATTACCTACCCATGCCCACCTTCTAATGAGAGTAACTCTTCAACTCATACATTGTTTAATTTTCCTTCATGTTTACCGAAGGATGAATGCTATGATAATTGCTTTGATCCCGTTGATTCTTTTGAAATATCCCTTTTTGATGAACTTGATGCTTGCTATGCTTGTGGCCAAGATGCCAATATGAATTATGCTTATGGAGATGAACTTGCTATAGTCCCTTATGTTAAGAATGAAATTGTTTCTATTGCACCCACATATGATAGTCCTATTATCTTTTTGAATTCTCCCAACTACACTATATAGAAGAAGTTTGCTCTTATTAAGGATTATATTTATGGGTTGCGTTTTACTATTTCACATTATGATTTTGATGAATATAATATGCATGTGCTTGCTACTTCTACTTGCAATTATTATGAGAGAGGAACTACATCTCTAACTCTCTATGTTTCCAACACGATAAAAATTGCAAGAAACTGCTTATGCTATGTATTGACCTTTACTTGATGTACATGAATTGTTCTTGTATGACATGGCGATGCATAGGAAGAGAGTTAGACTTCGTCATTGCATGATATATGTTGCTTTGTGCTCACTACTAAAGAGAGTCAATTTCTTGTGAATGGTGGTAGCTACGCACACACGGTGGCAGCTACACACCCTTTGGCATAAGTGCCTTTTTTGATATATGAGGTGTCGGGTTTCTTATGCCATTGGCGCAAGTGCATTTTTGTTGTATAGAAATGACTTTTTCTCACTTATATTGTCATTTTATTACCTTCTTGACACAAGTGCCTTTTCATTGTGTAGAAAGGGCCTACTCTCACTTCTCTCAATCTTTTTTGCTTGCCTTTTTTGCCATAATTGACTGTTTGCTTGCCTGACTGGTCCAAAGTCACGATATTTTTGTTATGGAGTAATTTTTCATAGTCAAAAATAATTACCAAAAAAAATTGGGACCGTGCGTAGCTACCACCATGGATAGCAAATTATTTCCGCACTACTAAATGCCAAATCATTGCTAATTATAATTGGCTTTGATATACCTTGGGATCCGGGTGGATCCATTACTTGAGCACTTTATGCCTAGCTTAATGGCTTTAAAGAAAGCGCTGCGAGGGAGACAACCGGGAAGTTTTAGAGAGTCATTTTACTCTGCTGAGTGCTTTTATAAAGTTTAAAAACAAAAAAAATATAGAGGGGAACTTAAAACTTCACAAAAAGAAAAGTGAAGTGAGAAGGACGAACACCATGGAAGTGGGGGAATTCCTTGAACTTTGTTCATGCCCATGAAAACTTTGTGAATCTCGATTACAGAAACTTTTCAACAAAAATAATTATCCCCTTGTACAAATCCATTGTATTATAAAAATAATGTGCCAAGATTTTCCTTTAGGATGATTAGATTGCTTGTTGGTATGTGCGGTGTAAAAACAGAAACTTTGGCTGTAGTGCATGATTTTACCTTTTTTAATGGAATATCAAAAGTTACTGAAACTTTTTGCACAGTATTTCTATACAAATCGATGATTGTTTCCTATTTTTTCAGAATTTTTTGAGTAACAGAAGTATGGTTAAAGTTTAGATTACTACATACTGTCCTGTTTAAGACAGATTCTGTTTCCGATGAATTGTTTTGCTTGTTTCGATGAAACTACCTATTCTATCGGTGGTATAAGCCATAGAGAAGTTATAATGCAGTAGCTACAATGAAAAAATTAAATGTGAATGGGTTTGCAACAGTACTTAAAGTAGTGATTTGCTTTATTATACTAACGGATCTCACCAGTCTTCTGTTAAGTTTTGTGTGGATGAAGTGTTCCAAGATCGAGGAGGTCTCAATATGAGAAGGAGGAGAGGAAAGAGCTCAAGCTTGGGGATGACCAAGGCAACCCAAGTAAATATCCAAAGATACTCAAGCATCTAAGCTTGGGGATGCCCCGGAAGGCATCCCATCTTTCTTCAACAAGTATCGGTATGTTTTCGTTTCGTTCATGTGATATGTGTAAATCTTGGAGCATCTTCTGGGTTTAGTTTTCACTTTTCTTTTATGCACCATGCTGGTATGAGATAGTCCATGGTTTATTTATAGAATGCTCATTGCACTTCACTTATATCTTTTGAGTATGGCTTTATAGAATGCTTCATGTGCTTCACCTATATCATTTGATGTTTGGATTGCCTGTTTCTCTTCACATGGAAAACCGTTATTTGTAGAATGCTCTTTTGCTTCAATTATATATATTAGAGCATGGTCTTTTGTAGAAATAATTAAACTCTCTTGCTTCACTTATATCTATTTAGAGAGTCAACAGGAATTGGTCAATTGGATGGTTAGTCATGAAATCCTACATAAAACTTATGGATCACTGAATATGTTGTGTTTGATTCCTTGCAGTAGTTTTGCGATATAGAGATGATAATATGTGGGTGGTACTAGTAACGGTTGTGTTTAGTAAGAATATTGGTGTTAAGGTTTGTGATTCCCGAAGCATGCACGTACGTATAGTCTCTCATTATGCTATGAAGTTGGAGCATGATTTATTATTGATTTTCTTCCTTAAGAGTGGCGGTCGGGGAAGAGCGATGGTCTTTTCCTACCAATCTATCCCCCTAGGGGCATGCGTAGTAGTACTTTGCTTCGAGGGCTAATAAACTTTTGCAATAAGTATATGAGTTCTTTATGACTAATGTGAGTCCATGGATTATACGCACTCTTACCTTTCCGCAATTTGCTAGCCTCTACGGTACTGTGCATTGCCCTTTCTCACCTCGACATGTGGTGCAAACTTCGCAGGTGCATCCAAACCCCGTGATATGATACGCTCTGTCACACATAAGCCTTATTATATCATCCTCAAAACAGCCACCATACCTACCTATTATGGCCTTTCCATAGCCATTCTGAGATATATTGCCATGCAACTTCCACCGCTTCTATTTTGATGACTTGAGCATTCATTGTCACATTGCTTTGCATGATCATATAGCTAACATAGTAGTTGTGGCTCAACCACCGTTCATCATTTTTTATACATGTTACGCAAGATCATTGCACATCCTGGTATACTACCAGAGGCATTCATATAGAGTCATATTTTGTTATAGGTATCGAGTTGTAATATTGGGTTGTAAGTAAATAGAAGTGTGATGATCATCAATTCTCATTATTAGAGCATGTCTCGGTGAGGAAAGGATAATGGAGACTATGATTCCTCCACAAGTAGGGATGTGAGATTCTGGACAAAAAGAGAGAAAAAAAGAAAGAAAAAAGAAAAAGAAAAAAAGAAAAGAAAGAAAAAAGACAAAGAGAGTAGGGGCATGCTAATTCCACACTTGTGCTTCAAAGTAGCACCATGTTTTTCACATAGAGAGTCTCCTATGTTGTCACTTTCATATACTAGTGGGAATTTTTCATTATAGAATTTGATGCACACCCACTTAGTCTTCATATTGAGCTTTCATACACTTATAGCTCTTAGTGCATTCGTTGCATGGAAATCCCTACTCCTCACATTGATATCAATTGATGGGCATCTCCATAGCCCGTTGGTTAGCCGCGTCGATGTGAGACTTTCCTACTTTTTTGTCTTCTCTATATTTACCCCTATCATCATACTCTATTCCACCCATAGTGTTATATCCATGCCTTGTGCTCATGTATTGCGTGGGGGTTGAAAAAGCTGAAGCGCGTTAAAAAGTATGAACCAATTGCTCGGTTTGTCATCGGGGTTGTGCATGATAAATACTTTTTGTCGAGAAGACAGAGCATGATGAGACTATATGATTTTGTAGGGATAGCTTTCTTTAGCGTTGATATTTTGAAAGACATGATTGTTTGTTGGGATGCCTAAGAATTAATGTCTTTATGTCAAATTATAGACTATTGCTTTGAATCACTTATGTCTTAATATTCATGTCATGATTAGACATATGATCAGGATTATGCTAGGTAGCATTCCACATAAAAAAATATCTCTTTTATCATTTACCTACTGGAGGATGAGTAGGAATTAAGCTTGGCGATGTTGATACGTCTCCGTCGTATCTATAATTTTTGATTGTTTCATGCCAATATTATACTACTTTCACATACTTTTGGCAACATTTTATATGATTTATTGGACTAACCTATTGATCTAGTGCCCAGTGCCAGTTCCTATTTTTTGTTTCATAGAATATCCATATCAAACAAAGTCCAAACATGATAAAAATTTACGGAGAATTATTTTGAAATATTTATGATTTTTGGGAGGTGGAATCAATGCAAACGGGGGCCCACAGCCACCACAATACACCTGGGCGAGCCAGGCAGCCCAGGCGCATGGTGTTGGGTTGTGCTCTTCTCGTAAGTCGGTTGGAGCTCTACTTCGGGCGCAAAGAAGCTTATATCCAGAAAAAAATCGTGTTAAAATTTCAGCGCAATCGGAGTTACGGATCTCCGGATCTTTAAGAAACGGTTTTCAGCCAGATCTGGGGGACGCGAAACAGAAGAGAACAGAGAGTGATATCCAATCTCGGAGGGGCTCCCGCCCCTCCGCCGCCATGGAGGCCATGGACCAGAGGGGGAGCTCCCCCCATCTAGGGGGGAGGCCAAGGAAGAAGAAGAAGAAGGACGGGGGCTCTCTCCCCCTCTCTCTCGGTGTCGCCGGAGTGCGGCCGGGGCAAGGATCATGACGGCGATCTACATCAACAATCTTGCTACCGTCAACACCAACTCTCTCCTCCTCTATGCAGCGGTGTAACACCTCTCTTCCCCTTTGTAATCTCTACTTAAACATGGTGCTCAACACTATATATTGTTTCCCAATGATATGTGGTTATCCTATGATGTTTGAGTAGATCCGTTTTGTCCTATGGGTTGATAGATGATCATGATTGGTTTGAGTTGTATATTTTATTTTGGTGCTGTCCTTTGGTGCCCATCATATGAGCATGTGTGGATCACACCATAGGGTTGATAGTATGTTGATAGGACTATGCATTGGAGGGCAAGGGTGACAATAGATTCAGCCAAAACGTAGAAATTATTGCATACGGGATTGAAGGGGGACCAATATATATCTTAATGCTATGGTTGGGTTTTACCTTAATGAATGTTAGTAGTTGCGGATGCTTGCTAATAGTTCCAATCATAAGTGCATAGAATTCCATGTAAGGGATGACATGCTAACAGTGGCCTCTCCCTAATATAAAATTGCAACAATGATCACTGGTTTAGGTATCGATCACCTAGGGACAAATAACCTTCTTGTTTGACAAAACCATTTTACTAAACAACTAACTTTTATTATCTTGCAATTTATTCGTAGTTTTACTCTTGCAAAGTACTCCTAGTTTCATATTTGTTCTAGGTAAATCAAACGTTAAGTGTGCGTAAAGTTGTATCGGTGGTCGATAGAACTTGAGGGAATATTTGTTCTACCTTTAGCTCCTCGTTGGGTTCGACACTCTTATTTATCGAAAAAGGCTACAAACGATCCCCTATACTTGTGGGTTATCACAGTGCCACACACATATGTGGTATTTTTAGTCTTGCAACATTTAGCTTCTGTGTTAAGGATGTTCAATTCTATCATCAATATTCATAATTTGCATCCTATTCATAATAGGAGTATGACCCTTTTGTTGATTACATTAAAAAACTATTGTTCTCTTATGAACATCCTCCTTGGAATGGGTTCGAGTGTACAATTCTCTAAAATGAACTATGGTAATAAATTCAGATGTAATATGTTGATGAAAAAGTATCATAACTTTTACAAAAATTTTAACACATATTTTAACCTCATTAGTTTCTTGGTCATTAAGCCATTGTAATTTTTGCATCGATTCACAACCACATGCAATTGAGTCGGTATCCTTGTGATCATCTTCAACCACAATTCTCGAAGAATATAGTGTTTAACAATTTAGTGACAATCCTCAATATTTACATTTTACTTGACCGACTTTCTCTACATCTTATAACTTGTATGACATTCATACTTGAGCTGGACATTCTAGTGTTCTTTTCTTTTTTGCCTCTTCACTTCTTATAGTTTTACTTTCAATATTTGTCCCATTCAACGGAAGAGTTATCTAACTTTTAAGAGTCGCATGAGCCTTGAACTTCCCCAGGTATGTAAGTCTGATTACGTCCCTTGGTTTTTTCTTTCTCTTTAAATTCTGACCATCAACTCATGACTGGTGTTCTTTCGGATCTTAAGCATTTTAGAGCTAAACATAGTTGAACGCTACACTAGAACTTGCAAACAAAACACTTCTTTAGATATCATATATCTTTTAACCTTTGTTCATTTCTGAAAGCAATTATCAGTTCCAAAAATATCACATAACTATCCCAAACATTTTGAAGTTCGGGTTTTTTGGAAGCAAGAAGACCGTAATGTAATTCTTAGCCTTTTGGATCGAAAGACGTAAATCTCGTCATCCATAGCATTAGCAGGAGAGCATTGCAAGGATGCAGTAGGAAAATATACTTCTTTACACTCTTTAGAGGATGATCCTCTCAATCATAAAGATTCAACCAAATAAAAAATATCCAATCAATTTCAACATCAAAGGTGGAACTGTGAGCCATAATTCTACAACTACAATGCAAACTACACATAGAAATTGTTCATAATTAATTTGCACTAGTGATTAAACTAAATTAATACATAATTGTGCTCCCACTCAAATCAATATCTCTCCTAATTTATTTTAAGTGATTCAAGATCCAAATCTAGTTCTCAGCCATTGATGTGGACATCACTGATGACAAGAATTTTGACCGGTGGACAAACTTTTTCTGATCGTATCTCCATATGACTCTTGCTAATCTTTCAATGCTTCGTGCTCCGAGGTTAGAATGATTCTGCTAGAACTTCAAGACAACTGAGTGTTATCTGCATACATAGTCTGACCATCCCCGTCTTACACCTCAGGTCCTGTTTGTACTCATGTGGACATGACGCACTCCGGAACGCTACGGGATATAGACGGTTGAAACACTGGGAAGAGCACCTTTTAACTTGATATTTATTGTGAGAGATCACCCTAATAATTGACTATTGTGCACTCAAAGGGTGCAAATAACAAAGGGATAAACATCTCAGACAATTCATAATAGCATGATATGGTATAGCACTGGGCGCTGGTAGTTCTCCATGACTGTCTTCAATCTCCAGTTGAAGCGACATGACGGCCAATATTTCGTTGCCATGGCAACCATTTTGAAAACATTGCCATGGCGGCAATCTCAGAAAACGTTGTCGTGGCACCAAAATATAAAATTCCGCTTCGCCACGAAATTATAGCTCCTTGTCCCATGCCTGCTACACCTTTTCCTCGTCGGGGCCTTTTGTGTACGTCTTTGCCACCGTCACCTGTAACCTATCTCTACGATATTTACACTAAGGTGGCAATCTCGTGGCTCTAGCCATCTGTAGGATATATGCCCTAGAGGAAATAATAAATGCTATTATTTATCTCTGTGTTCATCATTATGTTTATGTTCCATGCTATAACTACTATGGTTCTCGAGTCTACAATAACACGAGGCTTGAAGGAAGACTCATATGCATGTGTGGAATGATAAACGGTAAAATGTATTCCTAGTCCGGCCTCTAAGACTAGCTCAAGTGTTACATGATGGTTCTGTTTTCCTGATCATGGGCATGACAATGCCGACAACTTTGAGGGCACAATGTTAGTAGAAAACTTGTGTTGAATCGACCCAATTGATGTCATGCTATGAGACACATTCGTCACAAGTTAATGGTTAATAAAATAGAGGAAGTTTATGTTTGCATAATTCCTTAGACCATGAGAGTATCGAGTTTCTTCATGCTTCATTCATGAACTTTGGGGTTTGTTAAATGTCATCTGTAACTGGGTGGCTATAACGGCGGCTTACGGGTTCATGGGAAAGTATGTCAAGTAACTTGATAGCTCAAGATTGGTACTTGCTCCTCCGACGATGGAGAGATATGTTTGGGCCCTCTCGGTGTTAGGTATCCACCATCGTCTGGCCAGACACTTTGTGATTTGACCACAGGGATGCCGCAACACAGGAAAGAGAAAAGAGAACAAATGCCGGTAACGAGGTAACTGACATAGTGGACAAGTTGTTGATCCACAGGGATGCTAATAAGGCCCAGTTCTTTTGCCAGAATCTGACCCCTACCCAGCTTCTCCCAGAATCTTTGAGCCCCATTTGTTTTACAATCCTATATAGTTAGGGTCTAATTATATAGGATTGTAAAACAAATGGGGCTCAAAGATTTTGGGAGAAGCTGGGTAGGGGTCGGATTCTGGGAGAATCCCCAGATTGTGGCAAAAGAACTGGGCCTAAGTCTCATCTCGAGTATTTGTAGCATATCGCGAAGCAACAGGAATAGCACACGACAACTGGATGTTCACTCGAATATTTATTCGTGTGTGTATAGGGGTCAATATGGGTGTCCACGGCTCCGATGTTGATCATTGATCGGAAAGAGTTCCGGCCATGTCTATACTTCACCGAACCTATAGGGTCACATGCTTAAGGGTCATCTATCTGCTGAATACTAGACAGGGAGTCTGTGACAAATTCAACGAAAAAGTTTTGGACACACCGGAAAAGTTCCGGAGAGAGAACACCGAAATAGTTTCGGTAAAACCGAAAAGTTGTTTCAGGGTATTCCATTAAGTCAAATTGGTTCTGGGACATGCCTGATAATTCTTGGAGGGTGCCAGAATTATTCTGGAAACTTTTGGGAATTTTTCCGGATAAAAACCGGAAATGTTCCGGAGCTGCCGGAACCACTTCAGATGCTTTTCGCAGATGAAAATCACTAATCCGGAATTGTTCCGGAACACATTGAAAATTATTTTAGTGGGTACTGGAAATGTTCTAAGCCCACATAAATATTTTCAGTTCCAACGGACGCTGAAAAATGTCGTCGTGAATAGCAAAAGTGCTTTTTGGATATTTTGAGGAAAGCCACCTTTTAGGGCTTTTTGCAAAAGGCTTCTAGAAGGCTTGGGGGCTAAGAAACCACCCTTTGGGGGGCCCCCCAAGCGGGTTGGCCAGCCACATGAGGGGCTCCTCCATGGTACCCCACTTGCTTTGTGCCCGAGGGGCTGTTTTGAGAGTGCCTCCCCAAGGGCTGTCCAAGTGACCGCCCGAGTTTTGTGAATCCTCCCGAAGGGCTGTTCGACTGACCATCCAAGTTTTGTGGGACCTCCCGAAGGGCTGTCCGTGACACCATCCGAGGGACTATTCGACTGCCACCCGGAGGGCTGTCTGAGGGGCAAACAAGGGAGTACATCCTCACGGTTGGGAGGTTGTAAATCCTAGCTGCAGGGATCTGCACCGCCGATCGTCGTCGACTCTACTTCCGCGGCGCTACAAGTCGGTAATGAAAAGATCAAACCTTGTATGCAGTCTTCATAGCGGTCCTGGGCTGGTGCGTAGGTCGGACATTTTTCGTTTTCTGTTGCGTTACCCTACACCATCATGCCGTGACGCGCAGGCCACTTAACATTACAACATACAATCATCTCATACATAAACTCATTATCATGACAAAGTCTATACCACATCATATGTAAACCCTGCAAAACCAAGTTAGATGTCCTCTAATCGGTTTGACAAATTTTAATTATGTGGATTCTATGGTTTTCGGATAAACCTAGCTACCTACGGGCACACCATAAAATGATAATCCTTGTTGCTAGATTAACTTTTGGGGTGTGTGTGAAAGAAGAGACTTAATTAAAAATCATGTCCCCCACACTAAACTTCGTCAAATACGCGTGACCCCCTAGAATATCATCCATCTTCATCGCCCTCTTGCATACGTGATGGTTCAATATTGTTGACTATGGTGAAGCCTAGGGAACTATTAGCAGATCGTCGATAGGCAGAGCCGATCATTTTTCAAAACCTTGTGAAAAGCGACACCATGCCATCACTGAACAGAGCCGAATCAACACTCGAGAGAAGCATAGCAAAAACATCACCCTCACAATCATATGTGATATAGGTAGAAACTTGCATCTACTCATAGAACCGCTCATGATGCTACTATTAGGAAACGTAGTAGAAAACAAAAAAATTCGCCCTACAATCACCCAATAACAATATGAAGATGCATATAGAGTTTGGATCAATGATCGTTACCGACTCTGAGTTGCAGTGGAAGAAGACGAGTCGGTGTATGTTGGGGATATAACCCCGCGATGTGACCCGCCCAGGAGGGGCCGGGTTACACGGTTGGCGACTCAATAGAGAAAGCCTAAATAGGCCCACAGAGAGATGTGAAGACTGGAGGTGGCTCATGAGGCGGGCCTGTTGAAGGCCCAAGAACCGGTGACGGTGCTACAACCTGGAGATGTGAGCCGCCCAATGGCGGTTTTCCTAGCAAGGCAAGGTAACTTAGAACCCAAGTTGGACGCGTTGTGTGATCCGACTTGGACTCTTGTAAGCCCAGGGACTCGACCTGTGTATATAAAGAAGAGACCTTGCGGCAGGTTATCTCAAGAAACAACTGATCGATAGCTAGGTCAAAGTGATTCCGCTCCCTTGTAATCGATATCCAATCAATACAACTGAAAGCAGGACGTAGGCTTTTACCTCGTTGTGAGGTGCCGAACCTGGGTAAACTCGTGTCTCTTGTCCCGATCAACCCCTTCGAGCTAACCTACGTCACGATGGCTCCACGCTTAAGTCCTCTCACGAGGACATCTGCCGTGACAAAACCACGACAGTTGGCGCCCACCGTGGGGCCACCGCACAGTGGTTTCGAGTTCTTGAAGGGATCTTTCCCAGGGATCGAGGGATACACCATTGGCAGGATGACCAAGAGTCGCTGCGGCAAGCTCTACATCGATGACGCTGGCTGGGGTCCCGAGGCTGACTCAATCGAGTACGGGTACCGGCTCCCCTTTGGCGGAATCCATCTCTTCATCGGGAAGATTGGCAGATCAGATCCTGAGTCGGACATCTGCACCAACAGCGTCGAGCCGGCTCGGCGTGCGCAACCCGCCCGGGCTCAACCCGGCCGAAAGCATGTCTTCGTCGGTTTTGTGCATGGGGCGGATCTTGAGGAAGATTTTGCGTCCGGTGGAGAGACGGCCATCTATTTAGTGATGAGTCCTCAACCGGGGAGATAGAGTCGATCTACCAGCTTCAGGACGGTGGGCTTGGGGGCTATTCCGATGGCAACAGTATTCCGGACCCATATGAGCAGTCGTGCAGGGCTGTTGTCTTCATGGCTGGCATGATGCCGGTTCTTAATTCATCAGCAACTGCAGCTACGACGTTTGGCTCAACCACTGCCGCGACAACTGGGGCCTGCGGGTCAGCTCGGCCGGTGGTTCAGGTCTTGTCTGAACTTTTGGGCACTTTATCAACCTTGCTGGCGACTGAGGTAACTACGGAGAATGAAGCACAACACAATGCAGAGGTTGCAAAGGTGCGGGATGAGGTGGCTAAGGCCCAAGAGGAGCTTAATGCAGAGAATGCTAGGATGGCAACAGAGCGAGCCCAGTTGGATGCTGAGTCGCAACGGATACAAGCAGAAGCTTTTTGCCTAAGTTTGGATTAGGATGCCTCCAACGCTGTGCTTCGAAGGAGACACCAAACCCGCTTGCTTGTGCAGTATGAGGCACAAAACCTTTTAACACGCCTGGGGTAGGACCAAGTAATCCGCCTGGTGCAACCCGGACTGTGGAGGTGCCAGGGGCGGGGCGGCAACTCAACCTCGACTGCCAAACCCGCCCCGTAGGGATATGACCCCACCCCAGCAGTTCTAAACACCACCTAGTCATTATTCTAACCCCGTGGATAATATGTTAGCAGCAGCAACACGCCTTGCAGCAATTCCGATCGAGGGTGAGTCACCGGTAGCAGTGGAGACCCGGAATGCAGTGGAACTTCTTCGAACAGCTGTTGCGCAGCAGGCGGCTTACTCGTATAGCCGTGACTGTGTACATTCAACCCCTCGCCAGAGTTGAAGTTACAATCGGCGTATTTAGTCGCCCGCAGTCTCCAGCAGTGAACGACAATGTCGACCGCTTCAGGAAAACCCGCCCCATAGTGATAACTCGCCCCGTGATGATAATAGGCTTATTAGTGCTCAGGCGATTATGGATGAAGCGAGAGCCCGTCGAGAGGCGGAGGCGGCGGCGGCTCAGTTTGCGGCGGCTCAACTGGGGGCTTATCAGCAGCCTCAAGTGACCCCTTTGACCTCAATGGGAGCTGGGACAATTTCTACGACAGTTGGAGTACCATGTTTTGTACCGGCTCTACGTAATGAGCGTCTGCCCAAAGACTTTAAGGGTCCTCGCAAGGTGCCCAATTATATGGCTAATCTACCTCCTGGCATTTATGATGTTGGATGGACCTGTTCGTACATGGTTAAAAGGGTTACCTCCTAATTCCATCAATTCCTGGGCAGAGTTGAAAGCACGGTTGATTCAGAACTTTAAAGGAACGTGCAAGCGGCCTCTGACAATTATTGATCTGGATAACTATGTGCAGTGTGAGGATGAATCGACCTATCGCTGGGTCCGGCGGGTCTCGGAGATCATTCACTCATCAGATAGCATTGCGGCGAATCAAGCAGTCCTGGTATTGGAGAAGAACTGTCACTTTACCCCCCCTTAAGCTGAAGCTTGGCCGCTCAAGCGTTATTGCAATGACATGGGTGAACTGATGGCGGCTCTCATTAAATATGCCGACTCTGACACTACTAAGGACCTTGGGTCTGATGAGGAGAAATCTACTAAAGGCAAGAAGGGTGGCAATGGTAAGGGCCAGCAGCAGAACGTGACAGGTAGCAATGGTAATAACCAAGGCAGTGGAGGTAAGCGAAGACACCCGGATGGCTGGTCAGATCTAGTAGCTAATACCAACGTCGGGTCTAAAAACCAGCGCTGCAATTGTAATGGTAAGCCGTCCTTTGGAGGGAAAAACTTTAATATTGAGGCAATGATGAATGAGCCTTGCCCGAAACAAAGTTTGCCCAATAAGCCGGCCACTCATGCATGGAAAGATTGTTTTATCATGCGAGAATATAGGAATTATAGCTCTAAACAGAATTACGATAATAATGGGCCGCCTGGCGGCTCCGGATCTGGCCCTCAGGTATCCGGCTTTGGCAACGGCGGCTCACACCCTGGCTATCAAGGTCAGAGTAACCATGGTGGTCATAATCAACAATCTGGCCTGGGCAATCAGTAGCAACATAATCAGTCCGGATATCAGAGTATTCCAAAGCAGCTCAATGGTGGCCAGTATCATGTTCTCACTACAAATCTCTGCAAGCGAGACCAAAAGGTTCATAAACGCTCGGTCAATACCATTGAGCCAGCAGTACACTACAAAAAAAATACACTTCCGTGATGATACGTGTTTGTCACAGTAGGGCACGTTTTCTGTCATGCATGTACATCCATGACGATTTTTTGACAGAATCAAGATAGTCATACCTGTGCTGTCGTAGAAGTGTTCCATGACAATAACAAAATTATCATCACGGAAGTGTCCACTTCCATGACGATAAATGGCGCGTCATGGAAGTGTTTTCGTCAAGGGTAACCGACCCATGGCATCCACCGTAACGGGTCGCCGTTAAGCTATCGGGTTCGGGTTCGGATCCGATAACCCGTTAACAGCCCCGACCAATGGGGATTTTCCATGTGTAAAATTCTCATTCGCCGTAGGATCCACGTGTCGGCTCAGCGTTGGGACAGATGTCATCCACTCATTGTATGAGAGGCGCCTATGATACGTTGGCACGTGGCAAGGCCCAACAGTGGCCCATTTAGGTGAAAGAGGCCAGCCCTGTCAAAATTAGCAGGCTGGCCCATATAGGGCCTACTTGTGTCTAGTCCATTTAAGCCCACGACCCATACGAGATGTGCCAATTCGGCCTGTCAACTGCCCATTAACTATATGACACCATTGCAGCCCATCATCAGTTCGAACTCGTTAATAGCCCGCTATATATTTGGGCTTAATATCGGCCCCATGCGGTTTCAGCCTGTTAACGGCCCATTCAAGGGATGGTCCAATTTTCAGGATGTACGTCTTTCGGCCTTTTACTGACCCATTTAAGTGTTGGGTCAATTTCTAGCCCGGTGTGTCTTTCAGCCCGTTAAGGGCCCATAAATGATTTGGGCCATTTGCAGTTGGACCTGAGTTTTGGCCTCTTAACTGCCCATGCTCTTCATGACCAATACCAGCCTGGTTTCTCTTTCGGCCTGCTAAAGGCCCACAACACAGTTGGGCCATATAAAGTCCGACCTGACTTTCGGCCTCTTAGCGGCCCATGCTCTTCATGGTCCAGAATGAGCCCGCTGTCTCTTTCGGCCTGCTAAAGGCCCAAAATACAGTTGGGCCATATATAACCCGACCTTAGTATCGGCCTGTTAATGGCCCATGAGGTCGAATGGGCCCACTTATTGCCCGCTTTGATGTTGGCTTGTTAACGACCCGGGAGGTAATAGGGTCGATCATTAACTGTTGGCTCGTTTCAATTATAGCGGCCCAATAGTACTTTCGGCCTGGTTATGACCCATTAACTTGATGGGCCCGCTAAAGTTTGAACCTGTCAGTAGGCCCAATTAGATAACGTCGATTCCGGCCCAGCTATAATTTTAGCCCATTACGACGAGCAATTATTTGATAGGACAAAAACCGATCAATCAAAGGCCTATGAGAATTTTGGCTCATGAGAGCCCATTAGGGGAGCCCATTATGGGCAGTGGGCCGCTTCCTTCATATAGGGCCCATGACTATTAGTGCAAATTTCACTGCTTTTTTTCCTTCCTAGTGACCAGTTAGCTGGAATGCGAGGCACGCTAAGCAAACATACGGCATAAAAGGAAAAACGTTGCACATCCAGCATATATTAAAGGAAATTACATCCACTGGGCAATCAAATATTGATGCCAGTGCAAATAAATGAGCAGAACATAACGATCTACAACCTCACAATCTGCAACCTCAGCACGGATGACGCCCATAAGCATGTGAGCAAGTTCTTCCTTCTTTGCTACATTGTCTCTAAAAACATTGATCAGTTGTTGTTGCGCAAGAATGTGCACCTCTGATTCCTCCACGATTTCCATGATTGCTTCAGCCAGTAATTGGTTCACAAACATACATTTTTCCGTTGGATTCGAGACAGAGGAAACTCAACAGATTCAGATGGCGATTTTGGCAGGCTTGTATTATTGATAGTGGAGAGTGTCTCTACCACTGCATCATAACATAAATTAGGAGGGGAACCGAACAGATTAATCAAGAGTTATTGCCATATTACCTGGCCTAGATTTATTGGAAAGAAACAATGGGGTTGCCTTGGTGTTTTCAGAGTTTGTCTTCTTATCTTCAGTAGCCCGCACCAAATTAACACACTAGTATTGCTATCATTGCCCAGGTCAGATAATAGGAAAGCAACATTGACACAATATGGCACAACTATCATCAGCCAGGTAAGGTAATAGGAAAGCAACATTGACACAATGAATGATTGGGCAACCAGAACTACACTACAATTTAGTAATGTGCATGATATGAGATAGTAGACTCATGCAGCCCAGTATGCAAAACTACCAGGCAATTTTCCTTACAAAAATCAACATTATCGCCTTTAATTATACATTTTGCTACAAGTAAATTTAGATCGGATAAAGGTTGGATTCACGCTGATTAACAAAATACATGCTGATGTAAAAATTTAGTGATATACAACAGGTACTTACATGAGCATTGGAGCACAGAGAATTCCTGCAAGATACTTTCCTCGAACACGATCCCAGTTTAGAAAGTCTTCTATCCTTTAAGCTTATTTTCTAAAAGAGAGATGGGTAAGAAACATGTAGAAAATATGATCTGAATGCTATAAAATTTCATGATGTGAGGATACGCACACGCTTTTTTGAATGGAGTTGACATACTTTTGCTGGACTGGTGTGGACTAGTTCTTTGGCCACTTGAATCTTCTTATTATCAGTAGGAGTTGGGTTTCTCTGTGCTGGAGAAGTATCTATGAACACAGGAGTTGGTTTACTATCTCCTGGCGTTTCGATCTTTTACAAAGACCTTGTTTGTAACCCTTCAGATTATAACATAGCCATCTTCCCCTTGCATGCCTTATATAGAAGAATGTTGCTTCAGTTATAAAACATGCTACGACAGACAGATGGAATAGGTACTGAAGAATAGAAAGCCATGACATATTGACATGTATTCTCTGCAACCGGAAATAAATGGATGTGTCTAGGCGTATTTCAGTTCTAGATACATCCATTTTTATCCATTTCTGCGACATGTATTCTGGATGGAGGGAGTATGATGTAAGAGCTAGGGATACGACAAGACAACAGAGTAAAAAAACACTAGTTGAATGTAAAACTGTGTGATAGCGGAATACATACAGAAAAACACTAAGGCAGCATATGCGTGTATGATTGGGAAACTTAGATGGCATTGCAACAGACCACTAGAACAACACTTCAATGTAAAATAAACATGGTATTGTAGACAGATGAAGTACACACTGATGAATAACAATGCATAAGATATTCAGAAGCATGATGTCCAAACTAAGCAGATGGCATTGCGACAGAGTAGAATGACAGTACTTGAATTTGAAATCAGTTTATCTGCTACTTCTTGAGCTTGCGTTGGTTCTTCCCTTGAAGAGGAAAGGGTGATGCAGCACAGTAGAGGTAAGTATTTCCCTCAGTTAAGAACCAAGGTATCAATCCAGTACGAGAAGAAAGCACAAATCACCAACACCTGCACAAACAATCAAACACTTGCACCCAACACGATAAAGGGGTTGTCAATCCCTTCACGGTCAATTGCAAAAGTGAGATCTGATAGAGATAGATAAACAAAAGATTAAATATTTTTGGGTTTTTTGGTATATAGATCTGAAAATAAAAGATTGCAAAATAGTAGATCGGAAAGTAATATGATGGAAAATATTAGATCGGAAAGTAATATGATGGAAAATAGATCCGGGGGCCATAGGTTTCACTAGAGGCTTCTCTCATGAAGTCAACTAATACTGTGCGTGAACAAATTACTGTCGAGCAATTGATAGAAAAGCGGAAAGTTGTGATGATATCCAAGGGAATGATTATGCATATAGGCATCACGTTCGTGTCAAGTAGACCGACTCCTGCCTGCATCTACTACTATTACTCCACACATCAACCGCTATCCAGCATGCATCTAGTGTATTAAGTTCATAAAGAATGGAGTAACGCCTTATGTAAGATGACATGATGTAGAGGAATTAACTCAAGCAATATGATGAAAGCCCCATCTTTTTATCCTCGAGGGCAACACTACAATACGTGCCTCACTACCCCTACTATCACTGGGTGAGGAGACCACAAGATTGAACCCAAAGCTAAGCACCTCTCCCATTGCAAGAAAAACCAATCTAGTTGGCCAAACCAAACCAATAATTTGAAGAGAAATACAAAGATATTAAATGATGCATAAAAGAATTCAAAGAAGATTCAAATAAGATTCACAGATAAGCTGATCATCAATCTACAATTCATCGGATCTCGACAAACACACCGCAAAAGAAGATTACATCGGATAGATCTCCAAGAACATCAAGGAGAACGTGAGAGAAGAAGCCATCTAGCTACTAGCTATGGACCTGTAGGTCTGAGGTAAACTACTGACGCATCATCGGAAGGGCAATGGAGTTGATGTAGAAGCCCTTCGTGATCGATTCCCCCTTCGTCGGGATGCCGGAAAAGGCCCCAAGAAGGGATCTCACGGGAACAGAAGGTTGTGGCAGTGGAAAAGTGTTTTCGTGGATTGCTCTGGTGGTTCTGGAATATATGTGAATATATAGGAGGAAGGGCTAGGTCAAAGGAGTCCCGAGGGGCCCACAAGGCAGGGGGCGCCCCCCTAGGGCGCGCCCTCCACCCTTATCGATGCCTCGCGGCTATTCTGACTTGGACTCCAAGTCCCTTGGGTGTCTTCTGGTCCAAGAAAAATCATCATGAAGTTTTATTCCTTTTGGACTCCGTTTGGTATTCCTTTTCTGCGAAGCTCAAAAACAAGGAAAAAGCAAAAACTGGCACTGGGCTCTAGGTTAATAGGTTAGTCCCAAAAATAATAAAAAATAGCATATTAATGCATATAAAACATCCAAAACAGATAATATAATATCATGGAACAATAAAAAATTATAGATACGTTGGAGACGTATCAAGCATCCCCAAGCTTAATTCCTGCTCGTCCTCGAGTAGGTAAATGATAAAAATAGAATTTTTGATGTGGAATGCTACCTAACATACTTATCCATGTAATTTTCTTTATTGTGGCATGAATGTTCAGTTCCATAAGATTCAAAACAAAAGTTTAATATTGACATAAAAACAATAATACTTCAAGCATACTATTAAAGCAATCATGTCTTCTCAAAATAACATGGCCAAAGAAAGTTATCCCTACAAAATCATATAGTCTGGCTATGCTCCATCTTCACCACACAAAGTATTCAAATCATGCACAACCCCAATGACAAGCCAAGCAATTGTTTCATACTTTTGATGTTCTCAAACCTTTTCAACTTTCACGCAATACGTGAGCGTGAGCCATGGACATAGCACTATAGGTGGAATAGAATATGGTGGTTCTGGAGAAGACAAAAAGAAGGAGATAGTCTCACATCAACTAGGCATATCAAGGGGCTATGGAGATGCCCATCAATAGATATCAATGTGAGTGAGTAGGGATTGCCATGCAACGGATGCACTAGAGCTATAAGTTTATGAAACCTCAAAAAGTAACTAAGTGGGTGTGCATCCAACTTGCTTGCTCACGAAGACCTAGGGCAATTTGAGGAAGCCCATCATTGGAATATACAAGCCTAGTTCTATAATGAAAAATTCCCACTAGTATATGAAAGTGACAACATAGGAGACTCTCTATCATGAAGATCATGGTGCTACTTTGAATCACAAGTGTGGAAAAAGGATAGTAACATTGCCCCTTCTCTCTTTTCCCTCATTTTTTTGGTGGGCTTCTTTGGCCTCTTTTATTTTATTTGTGGGCTTCATTGGCCTCTTTTATTTTTTCCTCACATGGGGTAATGCTCTAATAATAAAGATCATCACACTTTTATTTAGTTACAACTCAAGAATTACAAGTCGATACTTAGAACAAAATATGACTCTATATGAATGCCTCCGGCGGTGTACGGGATGTGCAAGGACTCAAGAGTGACATGTATAAAAATTATGAACGATGGCTTTGCCACAAATACTATGTTAACTACATGATCATGCAAAGCAATATGACAATGATGGAGCATCTCATAATAAAACAGAACGGTGGAAAGTTGCATGACAATATATCTCGGAATGGCTATGGAAATGCCATAATAGGTAGGTATGGTGGCTGTTTTAAGGAAGGTAAAAGGTAGGTGCATGGTACCGGCGAAAGTTGTGTGGTACTAGAGAGGCTAGCAAAGGTGGAAGGGTGAGAGTGTGTATAATCCATGGACTCAACGTTAGTCATAAAGAACTCACATCCTTATTACAAAAATATATTAGTTATCGAAACAAAGTACTGCGCGCATGCTCCTAGGGGGATAGATTTGTAGGAAAAGACCATCGCTCGTCCCCGACCGCCACTCATAAGGAAGACAATCAATAAATAAATCATGCTCCGACTTCATCACATAACGGTTCACCATACGTGCATGCTACGAGAATCACAAACTTTAACACAAGTATTTCTACAATCCACAATTACTCACTAGCATGACTCTAATATCACCATCTCTATATCTCAAAACAATCATAAGGAATCAAACTTCACATAGAATTCAATCCACTTTATATGAAAGTTTTTATTATATCCCTCTTGGATGCCAATCGTATTAGGATGTAATTTATAACCAAAGCAAATTACCATGCTGTTTAGAAAGACTCAGAAAATAATATAAGTGAAGCATGAGAGTTCAATAATTTCTATAAAATAAAACCACAGCCGTGCTCTAAAAAGATATAAGTGAAGCACTAGAGCAAAACTGCCTAGCTCAAAAGATATAAGTGAAGCACATAGAGTATTCTAATAAATCACGATTCATGTGTGTCCCTCTCAAAAGGTGTGTACAGCAAGGATGATTGTCGCAAACTAACAAGCAAAGACTCATATCATACAAGACGCTCCAAGCAAAACACATATCATGTGGTGAATAAAAGGTTTCACTAGAGGCTTCTCTCATGAAGGCAAATAATACGGTGGGTGAACAAATTACTGTCGAGCAATTGATAGAAAAGCGCAAAGCTATGAAGATATCCAAGGCAATGATTATGCATATAGGCATCATGTCCGTGTCAAGTAGACCGACTACTGCCTGCATCTACTACTATTACTCCACACATCGACCGCTATCCAGCATGCATCTAGAGTATTAAGTTCATAAAGAACGGAGTAACGCCTTAAGTAAGATGACATGATGTAGAGGAATTAACTCAAGCAATATGATGAAAACCCCATCTTTTTATCCTCGATGGCAACAATACAATACGTGCCTCGCTACCCCTACTGTCACTGGGTGAGGACACCGCAAGATTGAAACCAAAGCTAAGCACCTCTCCCATTGCAAGAAAAACCAATCTAGTTGGCCAAACAAAACCGATAATTCGAAGAGAAATACAAAGATGTTAAATCATGCATAAAAGAATTGAGAGAAGATTCAAATAATATTTATACATAAGCTGATCATAAATCCACAATTCATCAGATCTCGACAAACACACCGCAAAAGAAGATTACATCGGATAGATCTCCAAGAACATCAAGGAGAACATTGTATTGAGAATCAAAGAGAGAGAAGAAGCCATCTAGCTACTAGCTATGGACCCATATGCCGGGGCCAGATTTCGGGGACACAAAATATCACAGAAATTTAACCAATCGTGTTACCACCAGCCCAGGATTACTGTTACTGGTGGACACGTACTTGTTATAGATTACCAAGCTATTACAAGAATTGGATGCAAGACCATAAAGTTCTAATGATACAATAGTGATTCTGGTGGTGGATGATGGAAATGACTCATGGTTCTCCAACATCGATGGGGCTCCATTCCGACAGGAATAGCTGACCCGGATAACTCCTATCCACGTGGCCACTAATCCAAGGCTCCGCACGGACGTCGCGGTGGTACTCCTCGAAGAAATCCTGACCTGGCCAAGTAAATATTGGTGGAGTGAGTGTGACTGTAAGCCGGATGTCGTGGTGGTGCGTGAATTAATTCTGTGTTTGCGAAAATTATTAGTCACAGCGATCCTTAATAAAATCTCAACCCGAGATTTGTTAAGGGTGAAAAATCCATTATAAACTATGGTAACCAAATTACTCATACGCAACTGCAACCAAACAATTCACTCATAGGGTAAATCCTAAGATGCAACACAGATATCAAATCACGCAATTTAAACGCTAAACGAACGAACACAACCAAGGTGTCTACGGTACAAAGGTAAAATCGATAGGGTCCTGAGGAAATATCCCCGGCATCGGAACACATTCTTCTTCTCCCGGGGAAAGTGGATGGAGGAGTCGGAGAACGTTCCCTCCTTGGTTTGGCAACAGTGGTCCGCCGATGGCGATCTGAGGATTCTGAATAGCAAGAGTCTGGAGGAAGTCCATCACTTGCTGGGTCAGACGCTCCTGCACGATGACATATTGAACAAGGTTGGCTAACATTGGATCTCTCTCCAATTGTCTGCAGGGAAAAGATGCTTCTTCTCCGGATGCTGCGCGGCTCGGGAAGTAGTAATACCCCCTTTCGTCGGCATGAGGCACTGCGAACTGGAGACGGGTAATTGCTTCGTAGGCAGCAACTTCTATTGCCATTTCTGGAGTTGGCATAGATTTCCCGATGAAGACGACACTTGTAGGGCCTTGGTTTGGGTCTACTGGTGGGATGTGTGCAACTGCCCAATATTTCGAGGCGTTGTGGTTGATCCTCGATTTGAACAGCTCGTACTGGGGTGGATGAGTGGAACCAAGAGTGTTGCGGGTGAAATCCCACAATATCTTGACAAAACTACCCGAGGTTGCATCTGGGGTTCTCAGATGAATCCCATGGTGCGACATGGGGATAATGGTTATGTTGGCAGTGTACAAAGTGAGGGATGCAAATTATGGTTGCGTGAGTGGTCTCTTATATAGTGCCTGGCTAGGGAGCATATTTCAGTGTGGGTACGATTTTTGGGTATCAGCTCTACTCTAGAGTGGTCGGGGTCAAAGTCACGGACACAAATCACAAAATGTGACGTATTACTGTGGTTGTCGGTTAGGGAGATAGGTTTGGCACCGACTGCTAAAAGGTGTCGGCTGGCCACTGCAGGTTGTTGGATAGGATGGGCCAGACTATGGACACAAAAGGATGTGGACGGCGTGGAAACCTAGGGATAGTGACCAGGCTAAGATAGGATTAGCCAATGGTCAGCCTGGCTCTGATACCAAGGCTGCCGGGGCCGGATTTCGGGGACACAAAATATCCCAGAAATTTAACCCCTCGTGTTACCACCAGCCCAGGATTACTGTTACTGGTGGACACGTCCTTGTTATAGATTACCAAGCTATTACAAGAATTGGATACAAGACCATAAAGGTCTAATGATACAACAGTGATTCCGGTGGTGGATGACAGAAATGACTCGTGGTTCTCCAACGTCGATGGGGCTCCATTCCCGCAGAAACAGCTGACCCGGATAACTCCTATCCGCGTGGCCGCTAATCCTAGGCTCCGCACGGATGTCGTGGTGGTACTCCTCGATGAAATCCTGACCTGGCCAAGTAAATAGCCAGGGACAAGCCTGTGAGTACGTTTGAATGTACTCGCAAACATCATGAACAGAAGATATAGCGAATGCATATGCTCATGTTGGTTTAAATGTTACGCTCATGCTGACTGAAATTTAAATCATGACATGACAATAAAATGATATGGACATGAACATAGTATGTTAGTCATAATCAAACTTATTAGAGATAAAGCAAATGAATGCCACGGGTAGTCTAGCCAGCCCAAGTGTCATTCAGAAAAATAAATGAAATGCCAATCGGGTGTCCACAAGAGTATTGGCGGGACCGCCTGTAAACTCGAGGGACGCTGCGAAGAGGTCTTGAAAAGAAATGCCAGTCGGCTGTCAAAAGTGACGCCACGGTCGGACTTGAAGAGAAATGCCTATCGGGTATCCACAAGAGTAGTGGCATGATAAACCGCCTGTTAACTCGAGGGAAGCCACGAAGAGGTCTTGAAAATAAAGTTGAGTGCCCGGGGTAGTCTAGCCAGCCCCTGAGACACTCAGGAAATATAGAATAAGAGAAACGGGTTAGTCCTCAATAATATGCATAACCATAAAAATATTCACAGCAATAGTATTCAAAATAACCACGACAGCGTTAGTGATGATAACAATATCCTGCAAAATAGTTCAGGCCCAATTTAATTATTTTCCTCCGAAGACTGACACTAAGACCGACACTTGACCAACCCAGACTGTAGTCCTTAACCGCGGACACGGCTATTCGAATAGGTTAAAACTCTACAGAGGGTGTACTCTTTACCCACAAGTACAGGATTTCTTTAGTCAGTACTGTGGCACTGACTAATTCCCATTACGGTCTTTGGGTTGAAAACACACCTGACCAGCACACACCAGATTAACTGTCCGGATGCCAGCAATCACCCAAAGCATCGTTTCAGAAAAACTCTAAGTCGGGGAGACAACAATCTCGAGTGTAATGGGATCACTATTAATACGCGCGGATTCCAAGGGGTGCCCCCTCTCGGACACAACCGGAAACACCCATGCCCCCTGACCCCATGACAGGATTTAGTCCATGGCCATGGAAACCCTCATCGTGGCCCTCTATGTGATGTGTGCACGGAAAGGGGTTAACAACTTACTGAACCATACCCTACCTGTGGCAGGGACATGTGGTAGCACGGACAAGTATGGGGGTTACCGGAACAAGACTCGATCTACGGCCGACTCAGGAGGCTTAAGTATTTCTGAAGTGGTTAGCACAATAAATTCCTTGGTGATACCCAACTGCATCACCACCCGGCATGTTCCAACATGCCCTTACCGATCATTCTCGTCACAACGAGATTTCCGGCTCACGGTAACCTTTCTCGTGTCTGATTCTTTCCTGCAGATTAGTCCGGATCACATGGCCATATATGATATGTGAAAGTAACCATCCTCGTTCATGCTTCATGCAGATGCAATCTCAAGTAATCATGCATGCATAACTAGCTATATGCAAAATTTATTCGAATTCAACATACTCATGATTTAATTATTCCTGCAACTAATTCAACCATGCAATCACCATATCAAGTGTCCATGATGCTTGCCTTGAGCATGCAGAAGTGTGGGGTGTACTCCAAAAGTTTGAAAATTTTATCTTCCCTCCATTTCCTATTTTCAAAAATATTGAAATTACCACATAAAACAAAAATAGTGCTAAAAAGTGTTTCAAATATTTTTGAAATAAATACTAAAATAAACTAGATGAAAATAAAGGAATAAAATAAAAAGAATAAAGTCATTTGGAGTTGAGATGATTTTGTAACACCTCAAAAATTTAATCATGTTCTTTATTAAGTAAAATTTCCCCAGAAATAAAATTTTGAATTTTACTAGGTCTTTTATTAATTTCAGAACCATTTTCTGTTTCTGTTTTCCAAAATTCTACCCTCCATATAGCAATTTTTGGAAATAATATTGTGGCTTTGGTAGTTCTCTTAAAACATTTCAATTATAGTTTAATAACAGTAAGAATTAATCTCATAATAAAATTTGCCTCTAAATAATTATTTTAATACCATTTTCAATTCTTTAATTGCCACTGTTGCACTACAACTATTTTAAATAAATCTTTTAAAATTCCACAAAAATTATGGGAGGTCATATGATGCCTATAAATCACTTTTATGCAAAAACGTAACTTGGTCTTTTGAAAATTTTGAGTGAAACAATCTCTTTTCAATTCTGTCCAGTATTTGAGTTTCTACTACAACCCAATTTTTCCTTGCTCGATTTATTCTGAATTTTTTTCCACTTATAGTCCTTCCAACCAGACCTTTAAGTCCAAAATTTTAGCTCCATTGGAATCTTTTTAGTTCACAAAATATTCCTCTTAATTTCCTGTCCAGTAATGAATTTCCCTAAAACTTGCACTAGCAAGTTTCGTATTTTGCCCAGCCAAACCCACCACCTTCTCTACCATCCAAAGAGACATTCCCCTGCCAATTTTCATATCCAACAAATCCTTCTAGACCACCTTAGCATTCTGTCAAACACCCTGTGGGCTTGACAGAAATTTGGCCCTCTTCTTAACTGCATTGCACACTTGATGATCATGCCAAGATAACTTGTCCAACAATCCTACCACCCTCAGTATCACCACCATGCCAAAAATTAGCTCCAACCGATCAACTTGGCCTGCCAGGGCATTCCGTCGAGCAATTTGGTGCACACGCAGAGCACGACCAGAGCGTGACTACTGCAGGCCGTGGCATCGCTTTGGCACCGCGTCTCTGCTGCCTCCCCCTCTCACCTGAGTCCACCGCTGGATCACCCAGTCCATCCCAATTCTCGCCGACACCTCTCCTCATCCTCTAGCGCCGCCTAGCACCATCCAGCGCCACCGCCACAGAAACCTACTCGGGCACGGCACCGCCCGAGCCGCCTGACCCCTCTAGCTCGCCCCCTTCTTAACTACTGACCACCGCCCCTCCACCGACCTCATCCATAGTTGTTGACCCCGCCGACACACTCCCTGACTCCTAGCACCGTTCACCGCCGCAACCGTCAACCACCGCTGCCGCATGTCGCTGTCAGCACCGTCCAGGGGTGCCAAGCTCGAATCAGAGGCCGCCAGCACACTCCCTAGACGGTGGCCTCCCTCAGAAGCTTGCCCATGTCGCGCCGCTGCCCTCAACCACCTCCGCGGAGCAGTAATGGCCACCACCGCCTCTGATCCGATCAGCTCGAGCGGAACCAACATCCTTTCCCTATAAATACTCAACCCCGAGTCCCGTTCTTTTCAGGCAGCACTCCTAGATCACCAAGGTCGCCTCTCGACCACCCAATCGAGCCGACCGTAGTCTTCTTCTCCACCTCCGGCCGCCTCTATCACTTCTGAACTCCGGTTGATTCCAACGCAGTTAACACTTCCTCCTCTCGTATCTCTCCACCACCCACCTCCTGGAACACCCATAAGTCCATCCCCTTCATCAATTTCACTAACCGGAGCTCGTGGGCGGAGTTCCTCTTCCGTCCGACACCATCGTCTGCTGGGGAGCTCACCGCCGCTGACCCCGTCCACCTCGGGGACCAAGACGGGTACCTAGAGGACTATCTCCACCTCCTGGTCACGCTCGTGGCCTCACTTCACCGTGGGGCGCCGCCGTTCGCCGGCGAGCCTCGCCGGAGCACCGCCCCTGTTCTGCCAAACGGAGACGCGCGTGGGCGACCCGGTCAAACATGACAGGTGTGGTCAAGGGACCCACTGTCAGTGACCCAGCGTGGCGCCAGCTGGGCGTAAGTGGAAACGTACTTCCACGAAGTACGTTTTACCATCTCAAAAGCGTAGCTCCATGACTACGCCATCGACGTCATCAAGCCTTCTGCACCGCCGAGTGACTGGGCTCGGCCTAGTAGCACCTCGCGGCTATACAGCACGCAGGGCGGACTTCTGCTCCCTTTTGTTTTTCTTTTCAGTAAACTTCCAATAATTCCACAGCCTCCATTTCAAATCCCAATCTAGTGATTCAAATTTCTAAACGCTGCAAAAATCATGGTCAATTATTTAAGCCTAGGTGAACATTTTTCCTAGGCTTTGTACCTGCTGAACACTATTAAATAGTCCATTTCTTTATTCTTTTCAACTTAGAAATTCTCTAAGTAAATCATCTGGACTCCAAATGAATTGATTCTTTTTCTGTTATTTTTTATTTTTCATCTAGTTTATTTTAGTATTTATTTGAAAAATATTTGAACAACTTTTAGTACTGTTTTTGAATTATGTGGTAATTGCTATAATCTTTAAAATAGGAAAAAATGGAGGGAAGAAACTTTTCAAACTTTTGCAGTGCACCCAATATTTCTGCATGCTCAAGGCAAGCATCTTGAACACTTGATATGGTGAATGCATGGTAGATTATTTGCTAGAATAATTTGAACATGACTATGTTGAATTCAGTTGGCATATTACTAATAGTTCTTGCATGGTTTGGATTCGAGTAAAATCTGCATGCATGTAGTGTTGGCATGTTTCATCGTACCATGCAATGTGTACTTGTCATGACTAACCTGCAGGAGCAGGCATAAGAAAAATACCGTTACCAGCAGAAGGGTGATCACGTTGGAGCATGATCATGCCTTGTTGGTTATGCTTGTTGGAGCATGCAAGGGTTGTGGCCCTGTTGGTATTGCTGTTGAAGGAATACTTTGTTGTGCTAACCGTTGCAGGAAACTTAAACCTCCCGAGTCGACCGTAGATCGAGTCTTGTTCCGGTAACCCCCATACTTGTTTCGTGCTGCCACTTGTCCCTGCCACAGGTGGGGTATGGTTTAGTAAGTTGTTAACCCCTTTCCATGCACACACCATACAGAGGGCCACGATGAGGGTTTCCCAGGGATCCGGGACTAAATCCTGTCATCGGGTGAGGGGGCATGGGTATTTCCAGTTGTGACTGAGAGGGGGGCACCCCTTGGAATCGGCGCGTATTAATAGTGATCCCATGCAGGACGTTGGTCTCTCCGTCTCAGAGTTTTTCTGGAATGATGCTTAGGTGATTCCTGGCATCCAGAAAGTTAATCTGGTATGTGCTGGTCAGGTGAGTTTACAACCCAAAGACCATAATGGGAATTAGTCAGTTGTGACGCCCCAGATTCAATCGTACACTAATCATACACGCAAACATGTACGATCAAGATCAGGGACTCATGGGAAGATATCACAACACAACTCTACAAATAAATAAGTCAAACAAGCATCATAATACAAGCCAGGGGCCTCGAGGGGTCGAATACAAGAGCTCGATCATAGACGAGTCAGCGGAAGCAACAATATCTGAGTACAGACATAAGTTAAACAAGGTGCCATAAGATGGCTAGCACAAACTGGGATACAGATCGAAGAGGCGCAGGCCTCCTGCCTGGGATCCTCCTAAACTACTCCTGGTCGTCGGCGGCGGCCTGCACGTAGTAGTAGGCACCCTCGGTGTAGTAGGGGTCGTCGAAGGTGGCATCTGGCTCCTGGGCTCCAGCATCTGGTTGCGACGTCTGAGAAGAATGGAAAAAGGGGGAAAAGAGGGAGCAAGCAACCGTGAGTACTCATCCAAAGTACTCGCAAGCAAGGATCTACACTACATATGCAATGGTATTAATGAAATGGGTAGTATCTGTGGACTGAACTGCAGAATGCCAGAATAAGAGGGGGATAGCTAGGCCTATCGAAGACTACGCTTCTGGTAGCCTCCATCTTGAAGCATATAGAAGAGAGTAGCTGGTAAGTTCACCAAGTATCATCGCATAGCATAATCCTACCCGGCGATCCTCTCCTCGTCGCCCTGTGAGAGAGCGATCACCGGGTTGTATCTGGCACTTGAAAGGGTGTGTTTTATTAAGTATCCGGTTCTAGTTGTCAAAAGGTCGAGGTACAACTCCGGGTCGTCCTTTTACCGAGGGACACGACTATTCGAATAGATAAACTTCCCTGTAGGGGTGCACCACATTACCCAACACGCTCGATCCCTCTGGCCGGGCACACTTTCCCTGGTCATACCCGGCCTCGGAAGATCAACACGTCGCAGACCTACCTAGGCCTAACAGAGAGGTCAGCACGCCGGTCTAAATCCTATGCGCCCAGGGGTCTGGGCCCATCGCCCATTGCACACCTACACGTTGCGTGGGCGGCCGGTGAGCAGACCTAGCAACCTCCATTACAAAGGAAGTTGCGTTACGCGGTCCAACCCGGCGCGCGCCACTCAGTCGCTGACATCTAGGAGGCTTCGGCTGATACCACGAAGTCGAGTACCCATAAATGTTCCCGCGTGGTGGTTAGTGCGTATAGGCTCGTAGCCAGACTCAGATCAAATAACCAATCTCGTTAAGCGTGTTATTTTGAAGTAACCGCAGACGCCGACCAGGACCAGGCCCACCGGTCTCCTAGGTGGTCACAACCTGCCCTGTCGCTCCACCACAAAGTAACACTCGGGGGCCGTCGGGAACCTAGGCCCACCTCTACCTGGATGGAACAACCTGCCCCTTCAGCCCCCATCTCCGAACAGAAACATAAGTATCTAATAGTATATAATATAAACCCGTGATCACCTCCCGAAGTGACCACGGCCCAGTAGTGAAGCATGGCAGACGGACAAGAGTGTAGGGCCACTGATGTAATTCTAGCAACCTATACTAAGCATTTAGGATTGCAGGTAAGGTATCAACAGTAGTAGCAAAGACAGGCTATGAAGCAGAATAGGATTAACCGAAAGCAGTAACATGCTACACTACTCTAATGCAAGCAGTAGAGAGAAGGAATATGCGATATCAGGTTGATCAAGGGGGGGGGGGCTTGCCTGGAAGCTGTGTCGAGAGAGAAGGGTCGTCGACGTAGTAGTCGTTCACAGCAGCGTCGTCTGCGGTCTCAGCGTCAATCGAGAGAGAAGGAGGGGGAAGGAAACAGTAAATACAAAGCATTCAAGTCTACACAAAGTATGACATGACAATATGCAGTGCCGGGTGTGCTCGAACGTGGGGTTGCACGTTACCGAGAAAGGGGGATCCCATCCGGGAAAGTTTTCCCGGTTTCGGACATTTGTTAGACAGATGACCGAAGAGGGACGGTTGCATGTTCGCTATGTTAGGGATGTGTGACAGACGAACGGACTGCGTAATAGGGTTCGTCTCGTCGTTCTGAGCAACTTTCATGTTCAAAGTTTTTCGATCCGGGTTACAGATTATTTTCTATGCATTTTTAAAGTCATAATAATCATTTTGGATTATTTTAAATCAGAAAAACATTTATTGCATCAGCAGTGATGTCATGCTAACATCAGCAGTCAACAGTACTGTTGACTGGTCAACCTGACATGTGGGTCCCGTTCATCATTGTCTAAGAATGACTAAACAGATTTAATTAGTTTAACTAAATGATTAGGTTAATTAAACCAAATTAATTAGGTTAATTAATTCACTTAATTAATTAATTAATTTAATTATTATATATTTTTATTTTCCCTTCTTTTTTTTATACGTTCTGTGGTGTGGGGCAGGGGGCCTTAACGGGTGCTGGGTGCTGGGCATAGGGCGGAGCACGAACGGGCGCAGCGGGCGCTCGACCGCTGGCCTCGGGCGCGGCCAGCGGGAAGGCGCGGCGAGGCTATCAGCGGCGGCGACAAAAACAACAGCAGTACAGGCGGGTGAGCTGCGCCGGTAGCGAGCGGCGAGCGGAGCGCGGGCGCAGGGGCGGCTGGGTCGCGTGGAGGAGCGGCTGGGCGCGGTGGGTAGCGGCGCTGAGCAGCAGAAGTAGGAGGAGGCGGCAGCAGTGACGGAAGCAGTCGGCGGCGGCGAGCGCGGGGACCGGGAGGGAGCGGGATTAGCGGGCGGGCCCGCGCGCGAAGGGGCGACCCGCCGGTGGCACGGGGGTAGCCACGGGAGACCATGCGCGCGAGGCACGGGCACGAGGCGGCCCCATTGCGGGGAGCGGGCTAGGCGCGGTGAGCACGGGGCTCCGGGCGCGGCGTGGGACGGCAGTCGGGGCGAGGCCGGTCGGCAGTGGCAGCGGCGGGGTGAAGGCGAAGCAGCGCCAGCAAGGGGGGGGGTCGGCGAGCGGCTGTGCGAGGCGCAGTCGTCGCCGGCAACCGAAGGGGAAAGGGGAGAACGACGTCCTCACCCCACGCTGTAGATGTATTACGCCGAGGCTCGGTGATGCGAGTCGGGGAGGAGGAGGCAGTCCAGCGGTCCGGTGGCGTCGGGAGGGCGAGGGCCAGCGAGGGGAGGCGATGGTGGCGCCGGCTGCAGTGGCCAGCTGGGCCGACAGGCCCAGTTGGGCCAGGGGTTTTCTTTTGTTTACTTTTTTTTGTTTTATTTATTTTCTGTTCTGTTTTATTTTAGTTCCTTTTTAATTTTAGTTTTATAAAAATTACAACTAGTCCCTTAATTAGTTTTATTAAATATGCCACTGCCATAAAAAGGTTTAACCCCAAATAAAATAGTTTAATATTTTATAATTAATAAAAGGCATTTATTTAATTGTTTAAGCTGTTTATTTATTTATTTTAGTACATTTAAATAATTTATTATAATGTGGTTTCACCACCATAATCATCTATGGTTTATTTGCTACAATTCGAACACCTTAGTTTTAATATTTGAAAACTCTTATTGTTTGCTTGATTTTGAATTTGAATTTGAATTGGTTTCGAACTAACGCGAGATTAGCAACAGTAATCGAAGTGACGTGGCATCATTAGCAGAGGGTTACTGTAGCTTAACTATCCGGGCGTCACAATTCTCCTCCACTACTAGAAATCTCGTCCCGAGATTTAAGCGGGGAAGTAAGGGGGAAAGTTCTGGTTACGAAATTTCTAACGGATCTTCCCGATCTTGGTTGCTCTTCTTCAAGAGGTCGATCCACTACGTTGAGGTCTTCATTTCTATGCTTCAGGTAATCATTATGAAGTTGTCATCCTTTCTTCAGAGTCTTCATCGTACTTACGAAAAGGGTAGGAGGGGGAAACTATAAGGACAGATGTCGGGTAGGATCGGTAATTATCTCAGGGAATGAAGCTCAAGGTATCTCTCGAGTTGAAATTCAAGAAAGTCATCGAGAGCAAGTTAGAAGGTGCAATAAGAAGCTTCAAGTGGATAGGCAATCGTTCGTTGCCTGAAACAGAGTGTGAACGGGTTTCAGAGCAACAATAATAAGTATTGTGTCTGATACCAGAATTGATTACTAGGAAGGTGGCTCATGATCTACATACGAAGTCAAGCGTGTCGAATAACTCTAGAAATAGGGATGTACAAGAGAGTCAGGTTTCGATCCTGTGGAATTGTGGGTTATGGGCCCACCATGTCGGTTAAAAGTAGAAGGAGCAGTGACATCTTGTACGATCATGATAGCAAGGCATGTCAGAGGGTAGCATGTCAGTTATGTCGGCAACAACGTCGGTACCAAGGGCGAGGGACGAAGAGAACCATTTTCCCGCTTGTTGAACAAGGCGGAGCAATAGGAAAAGTTCTCGTCCATCGGTGGCTACCGAAATGTCATCAACAATAGGAACAGGGTCTTACTGGCAGAGTTGTACACCGAGGTGCTTGCATAAGCAGGAAAATATTATTTCTTAGATCATATAGATCACAAGGTAGGTTCAACCAAACAATGGAAAGGAAAATATGATTATCAAATTAAACAGAACAATGGAAAGAAAAATGTGTTTAAACACATATTTCAGTGGTATATCCTTCCCAAGGACAAGCAGAGTATGTTATCCATGACAGGATATAAAGTAGAAAACCCTTTAGGTAAGGAGAGAGAAATTTCATGACATTACCCATACAACGGTGTTGGATAATTGATAAACAAAATTTAGCATTGTGCTTCAAATGTTTTTTTTATTGATAATCGGGGTACCACAGACATGCTTAGAGATAGCATTGGCACGGTCTTCAAGAAAAGGTCAGACTTTGGATACACAATGGATCCATCAGGAACAACTCATACAATAAGTCTTATAATTTCCTCATGGAAGAATGGCTAAACTTGCTAAGAAGGAAACTATAACAATAGTCCTCCAGCCAAGTGTGCTCGGCATGACATCACCTTACCGGGTCACATAAGACCAACATTATAACTCTTGGAAATATGTTCCAACCATCATATCTGACCGAGGTTCAGATCTGATTAGTGTCGGGATACCTCAGACTCAGGATGTCTGAGAAGAAAAAGGTGCGACACAAGTGGACGAGATGACAATGTAAGCTTCTCGGGAAATGAGCTATGGAAGCGAGTTCCGAAACAATAGTTCATCATTAAACCAAGGAGAGGATGAGGAGGTGGCTGATGGATTCAGCAACAATTCATCGAGGTTTCCAATAAGATGGATTTCCACAATTATGTGAACAAGGAGATGGCATTTGCCAGATCAAATGATATAATGATATATGCTCGAGGAAAACATACACAATTAAACATTGGTTGAAAGGTGCAACCGAGATATGGCTTAGGTAGCATGTTCAATTGTTAGAATGGTGATTCAATATCCAATAGTCTAAGAATGAACTATCGACCATTAACTTCAAAGCAATGGGGTTGCTAGAAGTACAGAATCCAAGCAGCACGGTTCACGTGTTGGTATCCCGGTTAGAATCAACACGGGGACCAAGAAGGAATGGTGATTGTGAGAAGTATCACTATACCAAGAATTCTTAAGAGGGGAGCAGTTCTCACAACATTCTTGACATCAAGATGAAAATACTACACGGTAGAAGATAACATAAGCTGGATAGCAAGGAAATCAAGGTACAACACAAAACATGACCAAGTCTGTGTCTGGAAGGAAGACATGGATGTGGTCGATGATAACACAGATCATCGAGGGGCAAGCATGGAATTTCTCATCATGAATTCAATTGATCTCTCAGAAGAAGTTAAAGTGTTAACGATGATCACGACACATTTGTCGAGAGGCTTCTTGAAGATGTAATCGATCATCGATGACATCAAGCAAAAGGAATGATGAAGCGAAAGGTTATCGAAACCACGGTACGACACAAACTCAGAATAAAGCTTGCTGTTCAAGGCAAAAAGATATGACGATGAAGATCGACGTAAGATTAACTCATCGTCAAAATTGTGCTCCGAGAAGCAGCACTAGGTAGCATAGTTAAGATAATGATATAGCCGATTAGGCTAAGAATGACATGAGTTGAAAGTTAAATTTCCCAGCAGTACATTACTAGGAGTATTGGATCGCTGTGTAGATTCGATTCACTTATCGATGTTCTTAGTTGATAAACAACCCAAAACCCGTGGGATACTGAAACGGTGAGAAGGAATACTTGACGAAGTCTCATAAGAAGTATTTGCAGTCCCGTGATATTATCGGGATACCAGGGGGTAATACTCGAAGGAAGATCAGAATAGAAACTGAGCTGGATCGTTGACTTGTGATAGCGGATACTTTAATCTCGCCAAAAATAGATGAGGAACTGCAATGGTTTCCTTTCAGATATAATCAATAAGGCTAGCATGGTCGGGACCATAACTGCAACGGCTCCAATTTAGTGACACCGGAGGAATTATTCAAATGATTAAATATTCTTGCAAGAAGCTTTCATGATAAGTTCCACATCGGGTCCATGGGCATGAACACAAAGGTTCAAGGTCTACTCCCACTTCTTCGATACATAACCTTTCATTTACTTCTCGTCTTCGAAGAAGTTGTAGAGTTGAAAATTTATCCGAAGAAACGCCAGTAGGGTACAACCCGTATAACTTTCGGGTTCATACGGTTTAGAGAAGGTATATGTTCATCCCACAGGGCATCTTGGGAGCTTATAACATAATCTTCAGGAGTATTTAACACAAGCTCGAAAGCAGAGCATGTTTGACAAAAGGAGGGGATACAATTTACCAAAGGCATTTATGTATCAGGGAAGAATTCACAAGGCGGTTAATTATGAAGGACACTGTCGATTAATAATCCGACGAAGGATCGGATGTCCCTAGCGGAGCTGATGTGAGCATTGGCACACAACCAGATGAAGAAGGAAGGCAAAGGCATCAGATTATAGAACATCCGAATAATTTGATGTTTAGATAATATAGGAAATATGAATTCCAATACGAAGGATCAGAAGAAGACGCTCTGATCAAGGATGGGTAACTTGAATAGACCTAAGGGTATGATCGACGGCAATTAGATTGGTCGAGAACCAGCTCTTGTTCAGAATGACGTCTGAGCCAGAAAGATAATTTTAAAAGGATCAACTAATGAATGCGTGCATTCGCACTTATGTTGAATCAATAAGATCAAAATGACGGTGTCAAAGGATACTAATGAATATTGTCAGTCATATGGAAAGCATCCATAATGCAAGCAGACAAGTATTTGCAGAGCAATTAGCTACTAAGGATTTTCGGAAGATCGAATAGTATTTCAATGTATCTTGTGAGTCATATGAACAAAGGGGGAAGAACGGATACTCGTAAGTGCGAGGAATTATCCGTAGGGGGTATTCATGAGGCAAGGTCTGCAAGGCAGTAAGCTCAAAGGATTGTCGGAACAATAAAGAGCAGTTCGGGGCATCTTGTAATAACAAGATCAACGGGACTGAATGTATGAATGGCAAGTGTATGTAGTTATCCATAAGTACATAACAGCGGTAGGGAATTTGCAAAGGCGGTGGACATAGGTGTCTTGGGAAATCATCGAATAGCATCTTCGAAACCTACTGGTGAATCAGGCGATCATCTGTAATAAGGGGCTCTCCGGGTGGATGTAATCACGAGATCCTAATGTTTGAGTTAGTAAATTCATTTTAACCCGAATAGAAGAGAGATCAGAGTCCAAGAGTATATAGACAAGGAATAAAATATCCTAATACCACCCAATGGCGACGTGGGCCCGTAAGACACACAACCATGTTAGTAAAAGTTTTGTAATGTCTAGACTCGACTTCGGGCAAGGAGTGTGGAAGGGGGGTTCCTACAGGCAGTTGGCTCTGATACCAACTTGTGATGCCCCCGATTCAATCATACACTAATCATACATGCAAACGTTTACGATCAAGATCAGGGACTCACGGGAAGATATCACAACACAACTCTAAAAATAAATAAGTCAAACAAGCATCATAATACAAGCCAGGGGCCTCGAGGGCTCGAATACAAGAGCTCGATCATAGACGAGTCAGCAGAAGCAACAATATCTGAGTACAGACATAAGTTAAACAAGGTGCCATAAGATGACTAGCACAAACTGGGATACAGATCGAAGAGGCGCAGGCCTCCTGCCTGGGATCCTCCTAAACTACTCCTGGTCATCGTCGGCGGCCTGCACGTAGTAGTAGGCACCCTAGGTGTAGTAGGGGTCGTCGAAGGTGGCGTCTGGCTCCTGGGCTCCAGCATCTGGTTGCGACGTCTGAGAAGAATGGAAAAAGGGGGAAAAGAGGGAGCAAAGCAACCGTGAGTACTCATCCAAAGTACTCGCAAGCAAGGATCTACACTACATATGCAATGGTATCAATGAAATGGGTAGTATCTGTGGACTGAACTGCAGAATGCCAGAGTAAGAGGGGGATAGCTAGGCCTATCGAAGACTACGCTTCTGGTAGCCTACATGTTGAAGCATATAGAAGAGAGTAGCTGGTAAGTTCACCAAGTATCATCGCATAGCATAATCCTACCCGGCGATCCTCTCCTCGTCGCACTGTGAGAGAGCGATCACCGGGTTGTATCTGGCACTTGAAAGGGTGTCTTTTATTAAGTATCCGGTTCTAGTTGTCATAAGGTCGAGGTACAACTCCGGGTCATCCTTTTACCGAGGGACACGGCTATTCGAATAGATAAACTTCCCTGCAGGGGTGCACCACATTACCCAACACGCTCGATCCCTCTGGCCGGGCACACTTTCCTAAATCCTATGCGCACAGGGGTCTGGGCCTATCGCCCATTGCACACCTGCACGTTGCCTGGGCGGCCGGTGAGCAGACCTAGCAACCTCCATTACAAAGGAAGTTGCGTTACGCGGTCCAACCCGGCGCGCGCCGCTCAGTCGCTGACGTCTAGGAGGCTTCGGCTGATACCACGACGTCGAGTACCCATAACTGTTACCGCGTGGTGGTTAGTGCGTATAGGCTCATAGCCAGACTCAGATCAAATACCCAATCTCGTTAAGCGTGTTATTTTGAAGTAACCGCGGACGCCGACCAGGACCAGGCCCACCTGTCTCCTAGGTGGTCACAACCTGCCCTGTCGCTCCACCACAAAGTAACACTCGGGGGCCATCGGGAACCTAGGCCCACCTCTACCTAGATGGAACCACCTGCCCCTTCAGCCCCCATTTAACGAACAGAAACATAAGTATGTAATAGTATATAATATAAACCCGTAATCACCTCCCGAAGTGATCACGGCCCGGTAGTAAAGCATGGCAGACGGACAAGAGGGTAGGGCCACTGATGTAATTCTAGCAACCTATACTAAGCATTTAGGATTGCAGGTAAGGTATCAACAGTAGTAGCAAAGACAGGCTATGCAGCATAATAGGATTAACCGAAAGCAGTAACATGCTACACTACTCTAATGCAAGCAGTAGAGAGAAGGAATAGGCGATATCAGGTTGATCAAGGGGGGGGGGGGCTTGCCTGGAAGCTGTGTCGAGAGAGAAGGGTCGTCGACGTAGTAGTCGTTCACGGCAGCGTCGTCAGCGGTCTCAGCGTCTATCGAGAGAGAAGAAGGGGGAAGGAAACAGTAAATACAAAGCATTCAAGGCTACACAAAGTACGACATGACAATATGGAGTGTCGGGTGTGCTCTAACGTGGGGTTGCACGTTACCGAGAAAGGGGGATCCCATCCAGGAAAGTTTTCCCGGTCTCGGACATTTGTTAGACAGATGACCGGAGGGGGACGGTTGCATGTTCGCTATGTTAGGGACGTGTGACGGATGAACGGACTGCGTAATCGGGTTCGTCTCGTTGTTCTGAGCAACTTTCATGTTCAAAGTTTTTCGATCCGGGTTACGGATTATTTTCTATGCATTTTTAAAGTCTTAATAATCATTTTGGATTATTTTAAATCAGAAAAACATTTATTGCATCAGCAGTGATGTCATGCTAACATCAGCAGTCAACAGTACTGTTGACTGGTCAGCCTGACATGTGGGTCCCGTTCATCATTGTCTAAGACTAACTAAACAGATTTAATTAGTTTAACTAAATGATTAGGTTAATTAAACCAAATTAATTAGGTTAATTAATTCACTTAATTAATTAATTTAATTATTATATATTTTTATTTTCTCTTCTCTTTTTTTTATACGTTCTGTGGTGTGGGGCCTCCTAGTCAGTGGGGCAGGGGGCCTTAACGGGTGCTGGGTGCTGGGCACAGGGCGGAGCCCGAACGGGCACAGCGGGCGCTCGACCGCTGGCCTCGGGCGCGGCCAGCGGGAAGGCGGGGCGAGGCTATCGGCGGCGGCGACAAAAACAGCAGCAGTATAGGCGGGCGAGCGGCGCCGGTAGCGAGCGGCGAGCGGAGCGCGGGCGCAGGGGCGGCTGGGTCGCGTGGAGGAGCGGCTGGGCGCGGTGGGTAGCGGCGCTGAGCAGCAGAAGTAGGAGGAGGCGGCAGCAGCGACAGAAGTAGTGGGCGGCGGCGAGCACGGGGACCGGGAGGGAGCGGGATTAGCGGGCGGGCACGCGCGCGGAGTGACGAGCCGCCGGCGGCGCGGGGGTAGCCACGGGAGACCATGCACGCGGGGCACGGGCACGAGGCGGCCGCATCGCGGGGAGCGGGCTAGGCGCGGTGAGCACGGGGCTCCAGGCGCGGCGTGGGACGGAAGTCGGGGCGAGGCCGGTCGAGAGTGGCAGCGGCGGGGTGAAGGCGAAGCAGCGCCAGCAAGGGGGGGTCGGCGAGCGGCTGTGCGAGGCGCGGTCGTCGCCGGCAACCCAAGGGGAAAGGGGAGAACGAGGTCCTCACCCCACGATGTAGATGTACGCCGGCGAGGCTCGGTGATGCGACTCGGTGAGGAGGAGGCGGTCCAGCGGTCCGGTGGCGTCGGGAGGGCGAGGGCCGGCGAGGGGAGGCGGTGGTGGCGCCGGGCAATGCCCCGATCCAGAAGGGGATCGGTGGAGTGGGGGGGGGGGGGGGGTGGGGGTTGCGAGGGGAGTGGGGGGTAGTGGGGATTAGGGTTGGTGGAGTGGGGGCCTAAGTAGGCCAGTAGGTTGGCCGGCCGGCTGCGGTGGCTAGCTGGGCCGACAGGCCCAGTTGGGCCAGGGGTTTTCTTTTGTTTTCTTTTCTTTTGTTTTCTTTTATTTATTTTTAGTTCTGTTTTCTTTTTGTTCCTTTTTAATTTTAGTTTTATAAAAATTACAACTAGCCCCTTAATTAGTTTTATTAAATATGCCACTACCATAAAATGGTTTCACACCAAATAAAATAGTTTAATATTTTATAATTAATAAAAGGCATTTATTTGATTGTTTAAGCTGTTTATTTTTTTATTTTATTACATTTAAATAATTTATTAAAATGTGGTTTCACCACCATAATCATCTAGGGTTTATTTGCTACAATTCGAACACCTTAGTTTTAATATTTGAAAACTCTTATTGTTTCCTTGATTTTGAATTTGAATTTGAATCGGTTTCGAACTAACGCGAGATTAGCAACAGTAATCGAAGTGACGTGGCATCATTAGCAGAGTGTTACTGTAGCTTAACTATCCGGGCATCACATCAGTACCACGGTGCGGACTAAAGAAATCGCTTACTTGTGGGTAAAGAGTACACCCTCTGCAGAGTTTAAACCTATTCGAATAGCCGTGTCCGTGGTTAAGGACTATAGTCTGGGTTTGTCAAGTGTTGGTCTTAGTATCGGTCTCCGGAGGAAAATAATTATGACATGCCTGAAATATTTTGCAGGATAATTATTGACACCCTGAGGCTACCATGAATATATTTTATGCTTGTTAGATATTATTATGGCTATGCATAATATTGAGGACTAACCCGTTTCTCTTATTTTGTATTACCCGAGTGTCTCAGGGGCTGGCTAGACTACCCCGGGCACTCAATTTTCTATTAAAGACCTCTCGTGGCATCTCTCGAGTTAACAGGCGGTTTATCCCGCCACTACTCTTGTGGACACCCGATTGGCATTTCTCTTCAAGTCCGACCGTGGCGTCACTTGACACCCGACTGGCATTTCTTTTCAAGACCTCTCGTGGCGTCGCCTGAGTTCGCAGATGGTCCTGTCTCATCTGATTTCTCTTTTAGACACCCGTTTGGCATTTCTCTTCAAGACGTACCGTGGTGTCGTCTTAGACATCCGACCGGCATTTCCTTTGTTTATTTTCCTTTAACTTCCCTTGTATATCAATAATATTTTTTTATATATCCAGTTATTTGCACATGCTAATATGTTATCATGCCATGATTTAATTCCTGACAGCATGCCTTTAAGTCCATCATGAGCATACGCACATAATTTATAATTCAACCTGATCACATAATATCTGCTGCATTCGGTATATCATCTGTTCATGATGTTTGCGAGTACATTCAAACGTACTCACAGGCTTGTCACTGGCTATTTACTTGGCTAGGTCAGGAGTTCTATGAGGAGTACCACAACGATGTCCATGCGGAGCCTAGGATGGTAGCCACGCGAGATAGGAATTATCCAGGTCAGCTGTTCCTGTGAAAATGGTGCCCCGTCGACGTTGGAGGACAACGAGTCAATTCCGTCATCCACCTCCAGATATTAGTGTTGTATCATTAGACCTTTATGGTCTTGTATCAAATTCTTGTAATTTCTTGGTAATCTGTAACAAGGACGTGTCCACCAGTAACAGTAATCCTGGGCTGGTGGTAACACGAGGGGTTAAATTCTGGGATATTCTGTGTCCCCAAAATCCAGCCCCGGCAGCTTTGGTATCAGAGCCAGGCTGACCATTGGCTAATCTTATCTTAGCCTGGTCACTATCCCTAGGTTTCCACACCATCCACATCTTTTCTTATCCATAGTCGGCCCATCCCATCCAATAAAGCCTACAAAGTGGCCAGCCGACATCTTTTGATAATCGGTGCCCAACCTATCCCCTAACCGACAACCACAGTAATGCGTCACATTTTGTGATTTGTATCTGTGACTTTGACCCCGACCACTCTAGAGCAGAGCCGATACCCAGAATCGTAACCCTGCTGATTTATGTTTCCTAGACCAGGCACTATATAGGAGACCACTCTCGCGTCCATAACTAGCATGCCTCACCTTGTACACTGCCTTCACCACCATTTCCCCCATGTCGCACCTTGGGATTCATCTGAGAACCCCAGATGCAACCCCGGGCAGTTTTGTCAAGATATTGTGGGATTTCACCTGCAACACTCTTGGCTCTACTCAGCCACCCCAGTACGAGCTGTTCAAATCGAGGATCAACCACAACGCCTCGAAATATTGGGCAGTCGCGCACATCCCACCAGTAGACCCAAACCAAGGCCCTACAAGTGTCGTCTTCATCGGGAAATCTATGCCAACGTCAGAAATGGCTATAGAAGTTGCCGCCTACGAAGCAATTACCCGCCTCCGGTACGCAGTGCCCCGTGCCAGCGAAAGGGGGTAATACTACTTCTCGAGCCGTGCCGCACCCGGAGAAGAAGCATCTTTTCCCTGCAGACAATCAGGCAGAGATCCAATGCTTGCCAACCTTGTTCAATATGTCATCGCGCAGGAGCGTCTGACCCAGCAAGTGATGGACTTCCTCCAGACTCTTGCTGTTCTGAATCCTCAGATCGCCATTGGCGGACCACTGTCTCCAGACCAAGGAGGGAACGTTCTCCGACTCCTCCATCCACTTTCCCCAGGGGAAGAAGAATGTGTCCCAATGCCAGGGATATTTCCTCAGGACCCTATCGATTTTACCTTTGTACCGTAGGGACCATGGTTGTGTTCAATAGTCTAGCGTTTATTGCATAAATTGGTGTCTGTGTTGCATCTTAGGATTTACCCTATGAGTGAATTGATTGGTTGAAGTTGCGTATGAGTAATTTGGTTACCATATTTTATAATGGATTTTTCACCCTTAGCGAATCTCGGTTTGAGATTTTATTAAGGACCACTGCGAATATAATTTTTGCAAACACTGAATTAATTCACGCACCGCCACGACACCCAGCTTACAATCACACTCACTCCACTACATGCACTAAGTGCAGAACCACACACGCACACTGGCACCTAATCAACCGCCTCACACACCAGACAACTCTCATCACACCACCAATTTTTCTGAAGAAAAATTTGTGGGTTTTCTTTTATTTCTACGGAGCTGCTGCAGAACGCACTAACACTCACCCGTAACCACCACCGATGCCTAATCCTCACGGTCACCGCCGCCTCGAAGAGCCACCACTCGAACTGCGGCACCGCGGCGATCGTAAAGGATCATCGCGCATAGGAGCAGCGAGAACCCGAGCAACGCCGCCACCGCTCCGGACATGAGAATCACAAACCACCCCGGAAGCACATCCTCCATTGAAGCCTATTCCGAGCTCCTGCAATCAAAAAAGGAGGAGGAAGAAGAAGTGAGGCCAGGTGAGATAAAGAAGAGAGTAACACCACGTTCGTTTTATAGCACGGGCTCGGTGCATGGTGAACGAGGTCCAACAGCGCCACTCGTCGCCCGATCACCGGTGTTCGGAGGAGAAATCACGAGCAATGCCGACAAGGTGCTGGCCCGCGAGGTGAGTGCACGCTCCACCGGCAGCTTGCACACGGCGCACTACCACAGTACGGCCCTAGATACCCTACGCGCTAGACACCGCAGGTGGAGAAAGCACGCGAGAGGGAGAAGGAGAAGAGAGCCGGAGGAAGAAGAAGAGACTGACAGTGGGCCCTGGGTCCACCCGTCAGCCGGAGAGACCACTATGCACTGGAGTACGGCAAGCTAATTTTGGAATTTACACTTTTTCCAAATTTGTCGTAACAGTCACAGTAGAACCACAGCACCAGTGCCCCACTGTAGTTACACCAATTATCAGGAGCCCACGTCAATTGTGCCTAAATGGGTTATTTTAAACAGCTTAGGAAAATCTCCTCGAAAGGTGGGTTTAATTTTGGTGACCACCAAACAAATCTCGAGGACGAGATTTTCTTAAGGGGGGTAGAGTTTGTAACACCCCAAAAATTTAATCATGTTCTTTATTAAGTAAAATTTGGCCAGAAATAAAATTTTGAATATTACTAGGTCTTTTATTAATTTCAGAACCATTTTCTGTTTCTATTTTCAAAAATTCTTCCCTCCATATAGCAATTTTTGGAAATAATATTATGGCTTTGGTAGTTCTCTTAAAACATTTCAATTATAGTTTAATAATAGTAAGAATTAATTTCATAATAAAATTTGCCTCTAAATAATTATTTTAATAGCATTTTCAATTCTTTAATTGCTAATGTTGCACTACAACTATTTTAAATAAATCTTTTAAAATTCCACAAAAATTATGGGAGGTCATATGATGCCTATAAATCACTTTTATGCCAAAACCTAACTTGGTCTTTTGAAAATTTTGAGTGAAACAATCTCTTTTCAATTCTGTCCAGTATTTGAGTTTCTACTACAACCCAATTTTTCCTTGCTCCATTTATTCTGAATTTTTTTCCACTTATAGTCCTTCCAACCAGACCTTTAAGTCCAAAATTTTAGCTCCATTGAAATCTTTTTAGTTCACAAAATATTCCTCTTAATTTCCTGTCCAGTAATGAATTTCCCTAAAACTTGCAGTAGCAAGTTTTGTATTTTGCCTAGCCAACCCAACCACCTTATCTACCATCCAAAGAGACATTCCCCTGCCAATTTTCATATCCAACAAATCCTTCTAGACCACCTTAGCATTCTTTCAAACACCCTGTGGGCTTGACAGAAATTTGGCCCTCTTCTTAACTGCATTGCACACTTGATGATCTTGCCAAGATAACTTGTCCAACAATCCTACCACCCTCAGTATCACCACCATGCCAAAAATTAGCTCCAACCGATCAACTTGGCCTGCCAGGGCATTCCGTCGAGCACCCTAGGTGCACGCGCAGAGCACGACCAGAGTGCGACTACTGCAGGCCGCGGCATCGCTCTGGCGCCGCGTCTCTGCTGCCTCCCCCTATCACCTGAGTCCACCGCTGGATCACCCAGTCCATCCCAACGCTCGCCGACACCTCTCCTCATCCTCTAGTGCCGCCTAGCACCATCCAGCTCTGCCGCCACCGAAACCTACTCGGGCACGGCACCGCCCGAGCCGTCTGACCCCTCCAGCTCGCCCCCTTCTTAACTACTGACCACCGCCCCTCCACCGACCTCATCTGAAGTCGCTGACCCCGCCGACACACTCCCTGACTCCTAGCACCGGCCACCGCCGCACCCGTCAACCACCGCCGCCCCATGTCGCTGTCAGCACCGTCCAGGGGTGCCAAGCTCGAATCAGAGGCCGCCAGCACACTCCCTGGATGGTGGCCTCCCTCAGAAGCTTGCCCACGTCGCGCCGTCGCGCCGCCGCGCTCAACCACCTCCGCGCCGCAGTAATGGCCACCACCGCCTCTGATCCGATCAGCTCAAGCGGAACCAACCTCCTTTCCCTATAAATACTCAACCCCGAGTCCCGTTCTTCTCAAGCAGCACTCCTAGATCACCAAGGTCGCCTCCCGACCACCCAATCGAGCCGATCGTAGTCTTCGTCTCCACCTCTGGCCGCCTCTGTTACTTCTGAACTCCGGTTGATTCCAACGCAGTTAACACTTCCTCCTCTCGTATCTCTCCACCACCCACCTCCTGGAACACCCATAAGTCCATCCCCTTCATCAATTTCATGAACCGGAGCTCGTGGGCAGAGTTCCTCTTCCGTCCGACAATGTCGTTTGCCGGGGAGCTCACCGCCGCTGACCCCGTCCACCTCGGGGACCATGACGTGTACCCAGAGGACTATCTCCAGCTCCTGGTCACGCTCGTGGCCTCAGTTCACCGTGGGGCGCCGCCGTTCGCCGGCGAGCCTCGCCGGAGCACCGCCCCTATTCTACCAAACGGAGACGCGTGCGGGCGATCGGGTCAATCATGACAGGTGTGGCCAAGGGACCCACTGTCAGTGACCCAGCGCGGCGCCAGCTGGGCGTAAGTGGAAATGTACTGCCACGAAGTACGTTTTACCCTCTCAAAAGCATAGCTCCATGCCTACGCCATCGACGTCATCAAGCCTTCCACACCGCTGAGTGACTGGGCTCGGCCCAGTAGCTCCTCGCGGCTATACAGCGTGCAGGGCACACTTCTGCTCCCTTTTGTTTTCTTTTCAGTAAACTTCCAATAATTCCACAGCCTCCATTTCAAATCCCAATCCAGTGATTCAAATTTCTAATTGATGCTAAAATCATGGTCTATTATTTAAGCCTAGGTGAACATTTTTCCTAGGCTTTGTACCTGCTGAACACTATTAAATAGTCCATTTCTTTATTCTTTTCAACTTAGAAATTCTCTAAGTAAATCATCTAGACTCCAAATGAATTGATTCTTTTTCTGTTATTTTTTATTTTTCATCTAGTTTATTTTAGTATTTATTTGAAAAATATTTGAACAACTTTTAGTACTATTTTTGAATTATGTGGTAATTGCTATAATCTTTAAAATAGGAAAAAATGGAGGGAAGAAACTTTTCAAACTTTTGGAGTGCACCCAATATTTCTGCATGCTCAAGGCAAGCATCTTGAACACTTGATATGGTGAATGCATGGTAGATTATTTGCTAGAATAATTTGAACATGACTATGTTGAATTCAATTGGCATATTACTAATAGTGCTTGCATGGTTTGGATTCGAGTAAAATCTGCATGCATGTAGTGTTGGCATGTTTCATCGAACCATGCAACGTGTAATTTTCATGACTAACCTGCAGGAGCAGGCATAAGAAAAATACCTATACCAGCAGAAGGGTGATCACGTTGGAGCGTGATCATGCCTTGTTGGTTATGCTTGTTGGAGCATGCAAGGGTTGTGGCCCTGTTGGTATTGCTGTTGAAGGAATACTTTGTTGTGCTAACCGTTGCAGGAAACTTAAACCTCCTAAGTCGACCATAGATCGAGTCTTGTTCCGGTAACCCCCATACTTGTTTCGTGCTGCCACTTGTCCCTGCCACAGGTGGGGTATGGTTTAGTAAGTTGTTAACCGCTTTCCATGCACACACCGTACAGAGGGCCACGATGAGGGTTTCCCAGCGATCCGGGACTAAATCCTGTCATTGGGTCAGGGGGCATGGGTGTATCCAGTTGTAACTGAGAGGGGGGCACCCCTTGGAATCCGCGCGTATTAATAGTGATCCCATGCAGGACGTTGGTCTCTCCGTCTCAAAGTTTTTCTGGAACGATGCTTGGGTGATTCCTGGCATCCAGAAAGTTAATCTGGTATGTGCTAGTCAGGTGTGTTTACAACCCAAAGACCATAATGGGAATTAGTCAGTATCACGGTGCTGACTAAAGAAATCCCTTACTTGTGGGTAAAGAGTACACCCTCTGCAAAGTTTAAACCTATTCGAATAGCCGTGTCCGTGGTTAAGGACTACAGTCTGGATTGGTCAAGTGTTGGTCTTAGTGTCGTTCTCCGGAGGAAAATAATTATGACATGCCTGAAATATTTTGCAGGATAATTATTGACACCCTGAGGCTACCATGAATATATTTTATGCTTGTTAAATATTATTATGGCTACGCATAATATTGAGTTCTAACCCGTTTCTCTTATTTTGTATTACCCGAGTGTCTCAGGGGCTGGCTAGACTACCCCGGGCACTCAATTTTATTTTCAAGACCTCTCGTGGCGTCTCTCGAGTTAACAGGCGGTTTATCCCGCCACTACTCTTGTGGACACCCGATTGGCATTTCTCTTCAAGTCCGACCGTGGCGTCACTTGACACCCGACTGGCATTTCTTTTCGAGACCTCTCGTGGCGTCGCCTGAGTTCTCAGATGGTCCTGTCTCGTCCAATTTCTCTTTTAGACACCCGTTTGGCATTTCTCTTCAAGACCTACCGTGGTGTCGTCTTAGACATCCGACCGGCATTTCCTTTATTTATTTTCCTTTAACTTCCCTTGTATATCAATTTTTTTTATACATCCAGTTAGTTGAACATGCTTATATGTTATCATGCCATGATTTAATTCCTGACAGCATGCCTTTAAGTCCATCATGAGCATACGCATATAATTTATAATTCAACCTGATCACATAATATCTGCTGCATTCGGTATATCATCTGTTCATGATGTTTGCGAGTACATTCAAACGTACTCACAGGCTTGTCCCTGGCTATTTACTTGGCCAGGTCAGGAGTTCTATGAGAAGTACCATAGCGATGTCTGTGCGGAGCCTAGGATGGTAGCCACGCGAGATAGGAATTATCCAGGTCAGCTGTTCCTGTGAAAATGGAGCCCCATTGACGTTGGAGGACCACGAGTCAATTCCGTCATCCACCTCCAGATATCAGTGTTGTATCATTAGACCTTTACGGTCTTGTATCAAATTCTTGTAATTGCTTGGTAATCTGTAACAAGGACGTGTCCACCAGTAACAGTAATCCTGGGCTGGTGGTAACACGAGGGGTTAAATTCTGGGATATTCTGTGTCGCCGAAATCTAGCCCCGACAGATTTCCCTATTGAATTTCAAAGGTGAAATAAATGAAGAAAAGGACTATTTAATTCATCCAACAGAAACTAAGCTATGGAAAAAAAATGTTCACCTAATCTAGATAAATAGAGCATGATTTTAGAAGTATTTAGATATTTGAACCATCAGATTTGGATTTGAATTGGCTACTGTGGGATTATTTGAAATTTCTGGAAAAAGGTAAATAGGAAGGGAGTGGAGGTGCGCCCTGAGCGCTATATAGCCATGCATGTAACTGCGCCGGCCTGGTCGATCAGCAGCGCGGGAGGGGTGCCACGTCGAAGGCGTACTCGCGGAGTACGCCTCCACTTAAGCTGAGCTAGCGGGGCTGCGGTCGCTGACAGTGGGGCCCATGGGCCCACTGGTCAGGTTTGACTAGTCGCCCGCGCGCGGCCTCTCCTCCGGCCGAACAGAGGTGGTGCTCCGGCGAGGCTCGCCGGCAAACGGCAGCACCATTTGGGGAGCTGAGGCCACCGTTGTGTTCGGGGGTGAGAGGCGGTTCGTCCGGTCCTCACCGTGGTAGTTGGGATGGACGGAGTTGCCGGCGATGAGGTCCTCGGCGGACGGCGGCGGCGGACAAAAGGGGGTCTCCGGCTACGGTGCATCTCCGGTGGAATTGAAGATAGGGATGGGTTCGTGGATGCTCCAGGAGGCCATTGGTGGAGAGAGTGGAGAGGGAGGGGCTTTGGTGGAACTAGAACCATCCGAACGATGGCGGCGGCAGTAACTGCCGGAGATGGAGGAGATGACCTCGCCCGATCAATTGGATGTACGGGGGAGCTCACAAAAGGGAGTAGGAGAGGTGTATGCATCGAGGCGAGCTCGGGGAGGCGGTGCCGTGGCCATTAATGGCAAACCGTGGACGGTGGCGAGGTGGTTGAGGGCGGTGGAGGTCGGTGGGGAGGTCGGTGAGGGGCGGTGGTCATCACTTAAGGAGGGGGTGCGTTGGCGGGGTCGGACGGCTCGGGCGGTGCCGTGCCCGAGCAAATGACGGCGGCGGCGGCTCGGGTCGGTGGCTTGCCGGCGCTAGGCGACGGGGGAGGGTGTCGGTAGGTTGCTAGGGGGTCAAGGTGATCCAGGAGAGGGCTAGGTCGAGCGGGGGAAGCAGTGGGGACATGGCAGTGGATCGGGCGCCGTCGGGTGCAGCGCAGACGCTCTGGCCGCACTCTAGGCGTGTCCACCACCTGCTTGATGAAATGCTAGAGGCAACTAGAGATCTTTGTTGATTATGAAACTTGGCTGGGTCGCATTTTATGGGATGAAGAAGATGCTAGACATTCTGGTTTGGCCAGAAGGGCAAGTGCCAAGTGCAGTCTAGAGAGGTGCCAATTTTCTCCCATGCTCATAAGCTGCTCGACAGAATGATAGCACTTTTAGGAGCTTTTGTTGAACCTGGAAATTGGCAGGAAGATGTCTCTTTACATGATATAGATGATGGTGGAGTTCTTTTGGCATAAATAAAAACTTTCTCTGGACAGAAACTACAGAGGAATATTTGGTGCACTAAAAAGATTCCAATGGAGCTAAAATTTTGGACTTAAGGGTTTGGTTGGAAGGACTATGAGTGGGAAAAATTTCAGAATTTTTGGAGCAAAGAAAATTGGGGTTGCAGTTATAACCTAAGAAATGGAAAATATTGAAAGGAGGTTGTTTCACTCCAAATTTTCAAAAGACCAAGTTGGATTTTTGCATAAAAGTGATTTATAGGCATCACATGACCCCTCATAATTTTTGTGGAATTTTGAAAGAATTATTTAAAGTGGTTGTTGTGCAACAGAGGTATTTTAAGAATCGAAAATGCTATTAAAATAATTATTTAGATGCAGATTTTATTATGAAATTAATTTTTACTATAATTGAAAAGTTTTAGGAAAACTACCAAAGCCACAATATTATGTCCACAAATTTCTGTATGGAGGGAAGAATTTTGGAAAACAGAAACAGAAAATACTTTGAAAATAACAAAAGACTTAATATAATTTAAATATTTTATTTCTGGCCAAACTTTTATTTAGTAAAAACATGATTAAATTTTTGGGGTGTTACACTGTAGGTCTGAGGTAAGCTACTCACGCATCATCGGAAAGGCAATGGAGTTGATGTAGAAGCCCTCCGTGATCGATTCCCCCTACGGAGGGATGTCGGAAAAGGCCCCAAGATGGGATCTCAAGGGAACAAAAGGTTGCGGCGGTGGAAAAGTGTTTTTGTGGATTGCTCTGGTGGTTCTGGAATATATGTGAATATATAGGAGGAAGGGCTAGGTCAGCGGAGTCCCGAGGGGCCCACAAGGCAGGGGGCGCCCCCCAGGGCTCACCCTCCACCCTTGTCGCCACCTCACGGCTCTTCTGACTCGGACTCCAAGTCCCCTGGGTGTCTTCTGGTCCAAGAAAAATCATCGTGAAGTTTTATTCAGTTTGAACTCCGTTTGGTATTCCTTTTCTGCGAAGCTCAAAAACAAGGAAAAAACAGAAACTGGCACTGGGCTCTAGGTTAATAGGTTAGTCCCAAAAATAATATAAAATAGCATATTAATGCATATTAAACATCCAAAACAGATAATGTAATAGCATGGAACAATAAAAAATTATAGATATGTCGCAGACGTATCATTATCATGAATGGAATAGGTACTGAAAAACAGGGAGGCATGACATATTTACATGCATGATCAGCAGGCTAAGCACATGGCATTGCAACAGAGTCGATGCACTCCATGACATTATATGCATGCTGTACCTATATCACGGGCCAAGTTAGAGGAAGGACCTTGTGGGGTGAATAGGATTCGGCATCATTCTGCAAGTCTTCTGAAGAACTGCCTTTACATGTTCCATCATATTAGGTATCATTGACGTCAAGTTTGTTGGCCGTTACATTGCTCCGTGAGGTTCTTGTGGATATATCAGTGTGTGCAATTTTATCTGACATGCATGGAAGACAACTAGTAGTTAGATTTATGTAATGAGTGCCTGCAGGAGACGACATAAATAGTAGGACCAGGCTTAACTAGCAGCAACAGGTCTCAAAAACTAGAGGGAGAACACAGATGAAAGCTACAGAATATGTATCATTTGTAATCGAGATTAACTAGATGGCACACAAAAGTAATAAAGAACAACATAGGTAATACTAGAAGTGGTATAATCACCAGCCTGTGGGATAACATTGGCTGATGGATGATAACTATGGAATAGTGTTACATAAAGAACAAGTCTCTTATCTGAACTATGGAACAGGGTTAACTCCTGAACAAGACTCTTAAGAGATCAGCATGAATATACAGTGAAATGTGATAATCTATTTTCAATGCTTAGATGAATAACAAGGCCATAAATGTTGCACACAAGTAAGATGAGGGTACAACCTATCTGGCCGCCATCCATAGGAGTGAGCATCATGTGCTGACTTGTCGATGGCCCTGCAGTTGTTGTGGTTGTCCATGCCGGGCACGCACATTCGATGCAGGGAACTATTGAGTAGGGACTATAGCTCCCTTCTGGTGTATGCTTCCCTTGTTGGAGCAGCTGCGGTGAGAAGGAAGACGGTGTGGCTGAAGATGCAGAAAATGCAAAATGTTAAGAACGACACATATCTATGATCTGACGAAATACCCTAAGAGATCAACAGTAAGGTCCGAGAGTGGTCACACGTCTGTTGACTGAAAACTAAATTGGGGTCACATGATTTTATTTTATTTTGGTACTGTCCGATCTACGCCGGATGGCTTTATGGCCGTCTTGTGCCTCCCAGCTGACACTATTTAGAATCTTCCCAAAAGAGCCAGCGACCACCAGCAGAGCAGCCTGCCTCCGCCGTCCCGGGCCGCGAGAGCTCCGACCAAAACAATGCTCCCCGCCCCACCGCACTGCCGTGGTTGCGCCGCCCCCGGCTAATCCACAAGGTCTCGCCGTCATCCAGATCCGGCGGCGGCAGTACCTTCAACCCACACAACTCTAAGATAGCCACCTAAGCGCTACTTCCGCGGTGAACTTGTGCCCCCACACCCTTACGTTAGACACCAGCCAACCGGCAGCCTAGGAGCTCCGCCTCCACTAGGGGTGCTGCTTCCCATTGGGAATCGATTGGCCCAGAATAAAAATTCAGACAACTGACACCTAAATAAAGTAATTTAAGATGAGTGTACGACCTATGTTGCGACCCGGTGAAGTAGGTAGCTCCAGCTGCCGAGTCGGTGAGGCCGGCGCGATTGCGGTGGCTACCGGCGGCAGGAGAGTAGAGATGTCGCGACGGTCGATAGCTACGGGGAAGCAGCGCCGGTGCCCTGGACGCTTCCGAAGTTGGAGCCACTCCGGCGCCGTGCACAACAGCGGGGGTGAATCGGCTCCGGTACGGTTCACGCGGCCGGCGTGGAGGCAGCTCCGGCAGCATGGTGTTAGAGTCACACGGCCCAGTGCACGACAGCAAACGGACAGCGTCTTCGGCATTGGGGAGGAGGGCGGCGGTGAGTTTGGTGCGGGGGGGGGGGGGGGGCATGGAGGAGGGGCTGAGGTTTCGCGGCTAGGGAGAAGGGAGCTTCTGGGGAGAAGGTGATTTGGCGTCCACGATGTATGAATGGGGAATTGGGAGGGGGAACCATGTCTTACGGATGCATTTGTCTGAAATGTGGGGGGGGAGCTACAGTTCTACCCTTGCTGTTAGGCTTCTGGGCTTGGGTCTGTGTACTGAGGGTCGGGGATAGTAGAGTAACTTTGCTTCTCCCAAATAGTGGGCGCGAGCGATTTCGGGCGATGAGGGCGTGTTTTGAAATAGTGGGCTGGAGCGATTTCGGGCGAGGAGGGTATGTTTTGAAATAGTCGGCGCGACCGATTTTGGGCGAGGAGAGGGTGTTTTGCCGCCCATGGTTTATGAACTATTCGGCACCTGTCATTTCAGCTGAGGAGAACGTGTGCTTGGATGAAGTTACGAACCTACCCTCGATGTGCAACAGGCCAATTGATGCGTGTCCCACATAGGCCGGTAATTTCGTGTCTCCCATTTATTTGCTCGGGCGAATTCCACCGAGCAGAGGGTGTTTAGCGGTTCGTTCAAATTTTGGGAGAATGAGCATCCACGTCTACCTTACCAAGTCGATTCGAATCAAATTTCGAAATATTAGCTTGCCAATTCTTTTTTATATGGTGAGATGATGCTCGGGACTAATTTGTTTTTACATGCTCGTTGCTAACGATTTACTATATGACAAATAGTTGACCCACTCAAAAACGGGAATCAAACTCAAAATGAAATATCTCAATTCAATGAAATAGCTCATTCACTAGGTCAAAATAGTGAACTAAATCCAAAATTGAACACCTCAATTGAGTAGCATGTTGTACTGTATTATAGTACTCCATAAACATGTCGAAAGTAAAATTAATGAACTTGTTTGATACGCATATCTCCGTTCATGTGTGGATTGCAGACAACATGTTCTCCAATTCAAAATATTTGAATGCAATTTTATATCGAAACATGGATTATATCAGTCTTTGATGCATAAACGCGACCTCCCCCTCTCGCGGACTCATGTTCTCTCTCTCGCCGACAATCTTCAATTCTATCGCATGCATCCAAACACAAACCTTGTCAGTCCCTATCCCTCTCTCTCTATCTCTCTCTCTCTCTGTGGGGGGAGGGGGTCTTTCTAGTTCTCATGCACACTCCATGTATAGGTCTCTCTAGCCAACTATGTATGATTCTCAATCCAAGCTAAATATCTTGGGTGCACTCATCGTACGCACACAAATTCCCTAGCTCGTTGCCCGTAACTCTCTCATCCACCACTCTACCGTCTCGGAGCTCTTCCCTCTCTCTCTCTCTCAAACTCTCCATCTCCCTGGGTCACACATACACATGCATATCTCACTCGCACTCTATAGACCCATCTAAAACTCTCTCTCTCTCTCCCTCGTTCTCTCTCTATTTCACACGCACACACAGACAATTTCATGCCTAGCTAAGTATGATTGCCTCTCACTCAATTGTAGGCACACGCAGTCCCCCCTATGTATATGACTAATACTTAGTATCCATCACAAACATGTGCATTGTCTCTTTCCCTCACTTGGTCTATCTCGATTTCTCTCAGGGCATCTTTCTATCACACACACACCTCGTCCCTCGATCTCCCACCCATATAGTCTCCTCACGATCTCGAGGGGATCTCTCTATGACAAACACACCCTCTCTCCCTCCCCATGCGTCCATCTTCTCCATGCGTCCCTCTCGGGCTTTGTCCCTTGTTGGCCAGACCTCTATTGGACATGTGCTATAGGGGTGTCTCTCTCCGTTGTCAACAATCACGCACTAGCTATCTTCGTGTATCTCCTCACCTCGCTTTTCTATATCGGATATGCATGCGTGATATGTTTGCATAAGAAACGAACACACACTCTCTCTCTCTCTATTTTATCGTTTGTTGCCCCTCTCTCTTTCACACAGACACTCTTTTTGCACACTCACTCATTCTCCTTCACACGCACTTGATATCTCTCGACTTAGGCACTCTCTTCGGTCCATAGCATATAGATTTATTGAAAAGTCAAACATCACAAAGTTTGACAATGTACGTGGAGAAAAACATTTACATCTAGAACGTCAAACATATATCATTAGATTCATCATGAGATGTAGTTCCGTATGATGTATCTTTGGTATTGTAGATATAAATAATATTTGCGTAAACCTGGTCAAAGTTTCCAAAGTTTGACTTCTAGAAAACTTATATGCACTGCATTATCGAACGGATGGAGTATCCCTTTCCCCCTCTCAGCTATCTGACGCACCAGTCAGCCGTATCGGGGCTCCTCTATGTCTCTCAAACTTTATATCTCCCTGGTTCACACATACACATATCTCGCTCACGCTACATAGACTCGTCTAACACTCTCCGCCCTTATTCTCTCTCTATGTGACACGCACCCCCCCTAAGTACCATAATCCCTCACTACATCATAGGCACATGCACTACCCCCCTAAGTATGACTACCTCTCACTAGCCATCTGGAACACATGTATTGTCTCCTTCCATCCATACGTCTATCTCGATATCTCTTGGGGTATCTTCTATCGCGCACACACCTTGTCACTCGATCTCCCACCCATGTAGTCCCATCACGATCTCCAGGGGATCTCTCTGTCACAAACATACACTCTCTCCTCCCCATGTCTGCATTTTCTCCATACGCCTCTCTTGACCTCTCTCCCTTGTTTGTCAGACCTCTCTCGGCCACGTGCTAGGGGTCTTTCTCTCTCGGATGCAAACAACCACACACTATCTCCTCACCTCGCTTCTGCTGTCGAAGATGCGTGCGATATGTTTGCATAAGACACACACGCTTTTTCTCTACTTTATCGTGTGTTGTCCATATCTCTTTCACACACGCACACACACTTTTTTCACTCACTCTTTCTATTTCACACTCTCTCTCTCTAGTTAGGTACTCTCTCACGTCCATAAACATATGGATGTTTTGAAAAGTCAAACCTCAGAAAAGTTTGACCAGGTATATGTGGAGAAAACCATTTACATCTGGAACGATCATTAGATTCATCACAACATGTACTTACTTCATACTATCATTTATCTTTGGTATTGTAGATATAAGTAATTTCTTTATAGACTTGGTCAAAGTTTCAAAAGTTTGACTTTAAAAAAAATATAGGCACTACATTATCGAATGGAGGGAGTAGCTCTTTCTTTCTCTCTACTACTCCCTCCATCCCATAATATAAGAGCATTTTTCACACTGGTGTAGTGTGAAAAATGCTCTTATATTATGGGACGGAGGGAGTATCTCTCACAGGCCTCCCCTCTCACTCGATCTCTCTATACCGAGGGATTATACGGTCACTGTGTCAGCGTATAGCTCCGTATATTGTTTAATTGACCGATTAACCAGTCCACATGCTGCCTTGTCAGCTCATGTTCTCGATCTTCATGTGCTGGCCCATGTGGCAGTGGGTGAAAATAAGTAAACTAGAGGCCCATCGGACACGCGGTGAAGTAAACAAAGTTGAAACCACTCGCGGTAGCACCCTGCACGCTAGTAAATTGAGGGCACACTTCTTCCGCGTGAAGGACGCACTCGCGCACACTTCACCACTGCGCGGCAGCATGCACACAATGACACACTCGCGCATACCCAGCACACAATACACACCAAGCACACGTGTACACCGGCGTCGCTGCCGGCTGAGATGGACGGCAAGGCAGCCAACAAGAGGAGGCGGCTCGAGCAAAAACCGCATCCGGCGAGCCTGGACTTCATCAACAGCCTCCCCGACGTCATGCTGCTCGTCATCATCGGCCTCCTCCCCACCAAATCTGCTGTGCAGACCACTCTGCTCTCCCGGCGGTGGCGCCCCCTCTGGCGCCGCGTCCCCCTCAACCTCACTGTCGACAGCTGCCTCTGCGACGGGGATTGCAAACGCATGGCCGCAGTCTCCAAGATCCTTTCATCGCACCCTGGGCTAGCCAGACGCCTTGACATCCGCATGTTCAGTACCAACTGCAAGGTCCAAGCCAAGTTCAGCGAGTGGTTCTTATCCCCCACCCTATATCAGCTCGAGGAGCTCAGGTTTGAAGCTGGACGATGTCGCTCTCTGCCGCCGTCCGCGCTCCGCCTCACGCCAACGCTGCGCCACGCCACGCCAGCTTCAGCTCCTGCTATTTTCCCCAGATTAATGCTGCACCCGCCCTTCTTCTCCCTCAACTCAAGCAGCTCGACCTCTTCGACGTTGGCATCTCGAACAAGGGTATGGAGCACATGCTCCGAAGTTGTATTGCGCTTGAGTACCTTCATCTTCGGCAGATCCACGAGTTCATTAGCCTCCACATCGCCTCGACGAATCTTCGATGGATTTATGTGTCTTGCTGGCCCCGCAACAGGACATCAATTGGGAAGAGATCACTCCAGCTGTTCCACGTTATGGTCATTGAGAATGCACCTTTCCATGAGAGATTGCTTGTACTGATTGCTTGTATCTGATCTAGAAGGTCCATTAAAAATCAGGTTCATTGACGTGCCAAAATTGACAGCGTTGGTGTACTCGTCTGCCAAATTCTCCGAACTCTTTATTGGATCCGTAATCGTTCAGGTACAACACTCATCTTCTTCTCCGTCTTCTTGAAATTCACATTTTTAAATTTCTTCTTGATGTATTTACGACTGTCATCCAGAAAATGATTCCCGCAAGCTTGACCCAGTTTGTGCGCACAGTGAAGATCTTGGCAATAAAATCTATCAGCCCCAATCCGGATCTAGTTGTTGGATTCCTTACATGCTTTCCGTGCATGGAGAAGCTACTCATTGAGGTGAAACTTCTTTCCTATTAGTGAACGGTAATCACAACGTAGCTCAATTCTTTCGCAATTTTCTCAAATTACGATGACAAGTGTAGTGTTCAAAACTGCATCTACGCACTGCACCGAAAGAAATGTTTTTAGTATTTTTTCTCACGTGATCACCTGCATCATTTTTTTTGTTGTACTACTAGTAGCCTAGGCTAGTCATAGTGGCAAGTAACTTAGACTAGTAACTCTATGGTTAGCCTAAGAGCAAGTACTACCTCCATCTTGGTTTACTCTTCATATTTTGTAGTATCAAAATTTGACCATAGATTTAACTGACAAAATGTTAATGCAAGTCACTAAAAATTATATCATTGGATTCGTATTTGAACATAATTTCAAATGGTATAATTTTTGGTGGCATGCAATGGCATTTTCTTAGGTAAATCTATGGTTAAAATTTTACACTAAATACGAGGTAGTACAAAAGTGGGCTATAACGGCCCTCCACTATGTAGGCCAAAACACGTGCCAAATTGACTTGTGATGCATTTGGCATCGATGCCCCTGCATTGCTCACCTATTGCCCCAATCTGGATCACCTACTTTGCTCCGATGCCAAATTAACTCACGCAATGAAAAAACACTTGCGTGGGAGAGGGAGAGGACTGAGGCAATAAAAAAACACTTGTTTGGGAGAGCGAGAGGCTGGTGTAGTTGGTTTGATTGATTTGTTTATACATGTGGGTCTGTGTGCACAGTGGTGCCAACTCTCTCACATCGCTAGAGCGGTGCCAAAATCTTTTGATTTGACATCGATGCGTATTATGTGGCATACTTTTGAGAAATATGCCATCGGCCACATAGTGGAAGGTAACAAATGCCCAAGCTCTTCACGTGTTCTTAGGTAAATGCGAGAGGAAAGAGAAAGAGAGAGAGAGAGAGAGAGTGAAAAAATATCACTAGCCTTAGAGGCAACCCTATCGTATGAGCGAATGATATTGGTACCTCTTGATGACACGGCAATCTTATACAGCCAACTGCTCTAATATGTTCTCTTCTTTTGCATATAAAAATGTGCTGCACTATAACAATCTCATCGAATGCCTTGGTCTCCATCTTACAGAAATTGATTTGATCGACTACCGAGGCAGCACATCTGAGATTAAATTGGCTAGGTTCTTTGTTTTGGAGGCAAGTGTGCTCAAGGTAATGAGGTTTGGAGTTCTCTGGCGCAACAATGAATGTCGTGCTGATCACCGCAAGCGTCTAAGCCTAAATGACAAAGTCTCCGCAGAAGCTGAATTTGTTTTTGAAACATTAAGTCGCTAGAGACTCAAAAATTTATTTGGCCATTAGTGACTTGTCAGGCCGGTGGATTTTAGTTTGTACGATAATGCTGCATCCACCTATAGTAATGAAAGTTCTTACGTAAACTTCCTAATAATTCCCTCTACGTAGGTGCAGCATTACTCCTAGCATTTGTAATATCAGTTTGAAACTTGTAATATTACGACTATACAACACGAGGTAGTACTATGTTATGATAAATGTTCGCGTGCATTGGTGCGGCAACGATATACCCATTACTCGAGTACAATATTTATTATTACCAGCAAGAGGCCCATGCATTTCACGGAACAACAAGATGCATTTATACGAGCTGTTTATCTTGTGGGAGATGAAGATGAAAGAGGCAAGGCCTTATCTGCAAATGTGGAGAGGGGTGCGGGTATATTTTTGGAAAATTTCCATAGTTTGCTTTCTATCCGTCAGATATAGACCGGACGGTCTATATTGCAGGATGGCAGGCACACCATCATCACCAACTCGGTTTTTTTATAAGAACTAGCGAGATGCCTGTGCGTTGCACGTAACATCAAGATGCATTTGGATGAGTAGTTTATCTTGTGAGAGAAAAAGATGAACGAGGGAAGGCCTCATTTGCAAATGTGGAGAGGGGTGTGGGTATCTTTTTGCAAAATTGCCATATATAGTTTCCTTCCTATCCGTCAGATATAAATCGGACGGCCTATATTGCAGGATGGCAGGCACACCATCATCACCAACTCTATTTCTCTATACTAATCCTATAAAAACCTGAGGGCTCCTTTGATTCAAGGGAATTCTATAGGATTTTTGGAGGATTGAAATCCTTTGAAAATTTTCCTACGTTTGTCCTTTGATTCATAGGATTGAATCCCATAGGAATTTTTCCAATGGAATCTTTTGTACTACATTTCATTGGAAATCTAACATCCACTCTAACCTCTTTTTACAATTCCTTTGCTTTTCCCGTGAAATCAAATGCTCCTTGCTAATCCTATAGGATTCAAGTGGGCATGACACTCCAATCCTATACTTTTCCTGTTCCTGCATTTTCAAAATCTAGCTAATCAAAGACGTCATGAGTTGGTGATGATGGTGTGCCTGCCATCTTTCACCAATAGCAGTCGGATCTAGATCTGGGGCATACAAAGCAAACTGCTGCAGTTTTGCAAAAAGATGCCCGCACTTGTTCCCTATTTACAAACAACACCGTGTCTCTCACAATCAGCCTTATCTCTTCCCCACCACATCTAGAAGGCCATGGAACAATCTGGCGCTATGGCCGCTGCAGGCGCCGTCCACCCCCAATCTTGGTGTTCCGTGCAATGCACGGGCATCTTACTCGTACTATAAGAAAAGAGTAGAGATACTCGTGGCAACGCACGGGAAAGTATGTCCAACACGGCTAGTTGTAAGCAGGCTAGCTCTACAGCCATGATGATAGTGACTGCACACGGTGAGGCTGACTTTGGTATGCCGAACACGACGCCTACACTCAGGTGTCATCTCCGGCGCAGGGTCTTGTCACTTCACTGCGAGGAGCAGCACGTAATAATTTGACCAACGGGTAGTACAATACTACTACATTGGTAGTACTACTACTAGTCTAGCACCACCGTCTGGATTTAGTAGTACTACCACATCCGTCTGGATTTAGTATTTGACTAGCAATATCTAGTAATGCATGTCACAAAAAATATACTACTCCTTCTATAAATAAATACATGGAGTATTGTTTTATTCGGTTTTGAACGTAGTTCCCGATGATATTATACACTCTCCCTTCCGGTAGATGCCTCAAATCTGAAGTCTCATCAATCAGACTACTATTGTACTCACCGAGCGGTCAGCTTGGTAAGCTACCAATAAAAAATTGCAATCAAAGACTACTATTGTACTCCCTTCGTATAGGTGCATTAGGCTGGTCGTAATGGGAGTATCATAGGTAGTATCATGCATGCTAACTAGGCAAATTTGATGAGGTGGCATAAAATTAAATGAAGAAAGAGTGGGGTGAGTATCATATCATGATACCGTATCATATTAAATGTTGTGCTAATATGCGTCATGCATGGCAATAAATGAAGTTATCTATGATACTAACACATGATACGATGCACTACGGGTGTAGTATCATACACTAGTATCCTATACATGGTACTAGTATATGATACTCACCATTACGACCAGCCTAAGTCACGTTACAAAAACCAAATAATCCCAAAACTTTTAGGTGCGGTGCATTAACTACCCACCTTGGTCCATATTTTTTGCCACGAAAAAAGAAATCACCCAATAGGAGACGTGGGGTGACATTAATTATAAAATACTACTCCTACCTCCATCCTGGTTGATTGGTCCCCTTAGTATTTTGTGCCAAATTTTGGCCATATATTTACCTAAAATAATAATAATGCAGGTCACCAAAAATTGTATCATTGGATTCGTATTTGAACATAGTTTCCAATGATATTATTTTTTGTTACATGCATTAACATTTTATTAGTTAAATCAAACGTCAAAACTTGGCGCAAAATGCAAAGGGGACCAATAAACCAGTAAACATCAAAGTTCTCTCGTTTGGCCCAACTTCGTCTTGGTGAGATGACTATACTGCACAGGCACGGAGGGAGGGCCGAGGAGTAGATGGCCAACACACACGTGAATGCAACACAGTCTACACTTCTCATATAAAGGCTCCCCGCCAGTCCAATCTACGAAATCCTACACACCTACGAACCCTAACCAAGGGTAAGAGTGATCACTCCAATCGCAAGATCAGTTGACTAGAAGCTAGACCCATGGAGGCGACGAGCGCGAGCATCAGCCGGCTGTGCCAGATGGTCCACGACATCGGCCTACGGCCCGGCACCAAGGAACGTCTCCAGGTCGTGCTTGAGGCCGCCAGGGCGAGAGGCCTCTTGGACGACAGCTTCGTCTCCTTGTTCAACGAGGTCCTCGCCGGCTTCCTCGACAAGTTCACCATCGTCAAGAAGCTCGCGGACGACCTTGACGTACGCCTCCAGCCCACGCGCCCAGGCTCTGCGATGCCTGCCACCCTCAACGGCCTCTATGGTGACAACCTCTTCAACGCACTTGTGGCCCTGCGACTGCCTGTCGTCGAGCTACAGAATGTCCACCTTGAGGTCACGCTCGCTGCAGCGCCTGGCGCAGCAAGACACCATCGACATAATCACCCACGTCTACGCGCAAATCGTCCACAAGGACTACTACGTGCAAGAGGAGGACGATAGGACGCAGGCCTTCGTGGACCGCAGGGCAACCTTTGACGGCATTGTTCAGAAGCACGTTGAGCTCGCCGCCAACACCGCTGCTCCTCACACGTTGGTTGGTGACCCGGCGCACTAGGGTGTGAGGATGTCGTTGATGGATCCGTATGTATCTTTATCTTTCCATCAATTCCATGTAGTAGTATATTGTACTATTAATTATCTTACCTTTCGCATCAACTTCATAATTTTCGTACGTACTCCATGCATGAACCGCGCCAGAACCAAACTTCTCATTACACTAGGGAAAATCGTTATTTCTATCTATCAGTCGCGCCATGGAGCAGAACCAAATTTTACAAGTTACAAGTTCAAAAGGAAAAGCCTGCCGTGTTTGCGTCGCACCCACTCACGGTTGGTCCGGCACGCCGCTCAAGGGGGAATGCGTGTTGTGTTGCATTTTCACTTAGAAGTGAGAACGCAGTTGAGCAAACCGACTATCGGTAAACCCCCACCCCGCCCACCGCGCGATTGCTGATTTAGAGAAAATAGGAGGGAGAAGAGATAGCTGTAGCACAGACTCCAAGAAAATTGGTGTGAGATGGGAGTCGTGTGGGTGCCGTGTGCCGTACTGCTAGACGTGAATGCTAGTTATGGCCTCTGCCACCCCACTATATCGAGGTGCTGGTTACGTAGAGCGAACACATTATCTCTCCAGTAGTACGGTACACCACTAGTACTACTCACATTGTTGTGAAATTTTCTGGAGTCCATGCTCAGCCCTCCTCTCTCTCTCTTCTCACCCAGCCAGCAGACGCGCGAAGTGTGCCCATCGTCTATTTGCTCACATGCAGTCCCACATGTCAGTGAAAACGCAAGACGACCCACTGAACCTGCACATCTTTCACCCCACGTGCTGGTGATGAAAAACAAATCCAATAAAGATCTTCGGTGGCTGCTTTTGGAGTTACTCAAGAGTAAGATTCTATTTACAGTTTAACCCAAGATGCACATCACGTGGCTTCAACTAGCACTCCATTTTCTTGCATGACACGACCTGGTTGCTGGATGTCCCTTGTGTCGGCAAAAGGAGGAAGAACTTGACCAAATCTTCTCCACATTTAGACCGGAGGAATAGGAAACATGGCAAGCCCTGTGCCTACATCATACTAGGTACAAGCCCACCTCACGCAGTCATGCTATCACCATATTTCTCGGCCTCCATGCGACACCTAGCTCTAGTTGATGGTATACTACTACTAGGACTAACTATTGCACTAGCATACTCCACTATTAGGTTGGCTCTATGTGATGTGGCAACTTCATATAACCGGATGGTGGCTATACTACTACGGCACTCACACTCCAAGAAGTGACTCGAAAACCATTCATAAATGGAGTTTATGACATGCATATGCAAATGTACCATTCATTACATACAACAAGTCATCAACACACAACGACAACGAGGATACATGTTGGATTATAGATTATTTCCAACAAAACATTCTAGTAAATACTAAAGTTTTTATCACACAACAAATAACAACCAATGAAATTAACTTCAGCTCAACCAATCCTCGGCGTTGGAAACACTTGCTTTGAACCATAAGTAAGCCTCTGGGAAGGGGAAGCTATTGTCAATATCGAGACCAACGCAGGACTCATCATCCAGGCTGAAGCGGCCTATATCAGGACGCATATTGTGATAGCCAGGGTAGGGAACCATAGCAATGTCCGAGGTATAGATATAGTTGCTTCTCATAAAGGGTAGTAACGTTGTGCCAACAGCAGCTGGATCGCCTTTCACCATCATTGGATAGTTTTGTCCAAGGAAGAGCGAGTTTTCTCCAAGACTATCAATACGGAACCAGGCAGAAGGTGTTGCCGCTAGCACACTAGTATCCATCACGAATACCCTGCAACGGATGTTGGAATAGTTCCGGAGAGTGCGACCATGGGAGACAACACCTGCTTCCTTAGTAACATCAGCAGTGCCCTATATACGTACAAGAAGAGGTGATCCATCGGAATAAGTTGCCAGGCGCCACTGAGTATGTAGGTCCTGCTTGTCCTCATGCTCATGATAATCACCATCATCTTCTCCCCCTTGGTTATATAATTTTTCAAGTATAGGTGGTGGAATGTTCACAGGACCTTGGAAACACAAGAAGGTTAATTAGTACGGGGATACTAACTCGCATGCACGTGGATGAAACAATTCTAATTACGGTGGAAGACAAATGTACCGAAACAATAAGGATTCCATGCAAAAACAGTGGCACGAGTGGTGGCAGCAAACACAAGACTCTCGTATTGAATTGCATCACAGTACTCATCCGTGTACAGAAATTGATTTTTGAGCAATATCCATCGAGGCGTGGAAGTAAGTACGGCAAGAAGCTTGTCAAAGATAGCAACAACCTGATAGTTCGTGTAATCCCAAGAGCGGTTGGGAACTCGACAAATTGCTATCTTCTGTAGACGACGGTCACCATGATCATATTTGAACCTACATAGATCATCTATGTGCTCAACCTCAGGGCACTGTGAGATTTTTGGAAGTGGAACCCGGTGACGAGTGTAGACATTCACAAGTTCCCACTCACAGTTGTACCCAATATAAACAACCCAATCTCCATTTGCGCCTGCCCAGGCCTTACCCTTAAGCGATGGCATCTTAACATCACACGTATCATTATCAAGCGGCATCAACTTCCACATGGCGAGGCTTCCGTCGTCCCCGCGCCAGTGAGCAGGGTCATGGCGAAGAAGATAGGGGAGATCAAACCGCTCCTGAACCCTTGTGTTCTTTGTAATGAGGTTATTTGTTGAGTCAAGAATGGTCTTAAACGAACCTGCCATGGTAGCCGAGGTGATGACGTCGCACCGATCAATGAGTTCCTCCACCACGTCATCTTTCAGATCGGGGCAAGAATAGCGGGGTTGTTTCCAGCCTATTCCCTCCATGGAGAAGACGATCGAACAATGGCAGAAGGAAGGGTGAAGGCAAATGGAGGGAGGAAGAGCGTGCGATAGCAATTCCAAATCGAGAGGGAAAGGCGAAGAGGCGATGGACGGTTGCCATGGTACAGGAAGAGGCGCCCCGGCCTACATAGACATCCGTTCAGAAATTGTACAAAAGGACTCGCCATTGTCTCACTTACATGTTGGAACTGGACCACATGTCAACGAAACATGGTGTGTCATTTCTCATGCAAAACGCAATCTGGCAGCGTTGGCCCGAGGTGCCGCATTATTTCTCGACTTTATTTTTTTAATGGCGTGCCATTCAGTTTTGAAGCATGACTAACTGGTACTGTATGCAGAGAAAATATAAACTACTCTACCACTACTCCACCTCTAGTACTAGTATCAACAAAGATATATAGGCTAGAGCTTCAGCGCTTGCTTGCTAAGGGCTGCCCACTTGCTTCTCACACTATCACCCTCTCTCCAGATCTAAAAAAGATGGCGGTGCCCCTCTCTCTCCCTCCTCACTGGTGGTCACAGATCCGTTGGGGAACAAAAGGACATGCAGCGTTGATGCACTCGTCGTCGGCGAGCGAGGTCACGCACTGACGACAAGGCCGTCCTCTCAGACCTAGCGCCCACGCGGGATGGCCTCCGTCCCCAACCTCACTGCCGTAGTGTGTGCGGAGGACGACGACCATGAGCGAAGCCACTTCCCGCTGACCCTCAAGTATGCTATCCCTTTTTGAACCATACCCTTGTTCTATTGCCCCATCTGCCACATCGCTGCATGTGGATCTTTTTCCACTCCACCATCTGCCCAATTTTCTATCCTCTTTCTGCTGGTCACGCAGACGAAAACCTTAATTTGCACTATTAAAGGAAACCCTACTTCATGCAGACTAATCCATGTCTGGGTTGAATAAGGAAAGGAAGGGAGAAAGTACTATCGAAGAGACTATGCATCGAACCCGCATCTAGGTTGAAAAGGGGAAAATCAGTAGCTAAGGAACGAGTCTCGTGTCTCTTGGTTGAAAAAGGGTAGAAAGGCATGACAACGCAATAGAGAATGACCAAGTCGATCGGTTTGTTGACCTCACAGAGGAAAAAGGTGGCTAAAGAGAACAAAAATGGGACGTAATCCACAAATGCTGCCTGGATATTTGTTGCTCTGGGCAACCATCCCTCCCTCACCACTCTATGCGTCCGTGGAGGTACATCCTACTGGTGCGCCCACTGTCCGAATGGGCCTCCCATGATCTTATTGCCACTTTTTTGCTGTTAGTATAACGCCAGCGGTAAAGTCAAGCAATGCTACTGCTAAAGTGATGCCACATTTAACTAATGCCGCACTCAGTCTAATGCCACCGATATATTTAAGCAATGCATTTAATGTCACTGGATTATTTCAGGGTTAGCTGTTGATTTTGGATGTATTAAAGTTTTTTCAGCTAAGGCATTCTAATGCTGTTGCACAGCCAGTATACCAACGATGAAACTTGTTACTACCTTTAGATTTTTGCCCTGTTAATGCTTATAGATTACATACCTCACTTTCATGAGATAAGTCAATTTTTTTTGTATAGTGTCACTAAAATGCCAAGGCGCTGATGTCATTTTATTTTGGTTAAACTGCACAAAAAATTATGAAGAGAAGAGGAAAGATCAAGAGTGGGCACCTCCTCCTCCGGCTATTTTCTTGATTCGTTTGATCAAGTTTTTATGTTTGATCGATTATCAAGATTGGGATAGCAATTTTTCAAGTCCCTCGAGTTCGAAATGATATTTACCTTGAAGATCATGGTTTGCAATTTTTTTGCACTGTCATTAGTTAATAATGCTAGTTACCTTCAGACTTTTGTATTTGGTTTAATGCTGTTGCACAGCTAGTATACCAATGCTGAAACTTGTTACCTTTACATTTTGTATTGTTAATGCTTATAGAAATCTTCCAGTGCTAGCTTATGGAAATCTGTTCAGTAAAACCATTATACTGTACCCCGTAATAAAAAAACTACTCTACTGTTGCACTAGCCACTAGTGTATATTTGTACTATTCGAATGGTGTTGCATTAGCGTATGGACATATAAAAGGTGTGGCAAGCTTTCCCAGATATGTGCTCAAGAAAACTACCACCTGTTTTTCTAAATACTAGACATTTGGGTACTTTAAATTGAACTGCGAAAACATCTTATATTAAGGAACAGAGGGTAAATTATGCCGGTAAAGCTAGTAACACCTTTGTTAAAATTAATGTTCATTATGTTATCGGAGGAGGTCTGCATGTTTGTCTCTAATGCCTATCGATCACATACCTGACATCATGATGTTGTAGGGGAACGCAGCAGAAAACAAAAAATTTCCGACCTACGCACCAGCCCAGGACCACTATGGAGACTGCATACAAGGTTTGATCATTTTCATTACTGACTCGTAGCGCAGCGGAAGTAGAGTCGATGACGATCGGTGGTGCAGATCCCCGCAGCTAGGATTTACAACCTCCCAACCGTGAGGGTGTATACCCTCGTCCGCCACTCGGACAGCCCTCCGGGAGGTGGTCGGACAGTCCCCTGGACGGTGTCGCGGACAGCCCTTCGGGAGGACCTTCGAAACTCGGACGGTCACTCGGACAGCCCTTCGAGAGGCACTCTCGAACAGCCCCTCGGGCACTAAGATCGAAACTACGACCTCTCTACAGAGTTGCACACATATGGTGTCATCTATCCGGCAGGGCTTCGCCGTCCAGAACTAGTTCCCACCGGAACCCAGACAACCTTTCGGCTCTACGAAACTATTTCGCGAGGAGGGAGAGAAGAAGCCAGATCATTGCAATGGCACGTATATGTGAGAAAGAGTGAGTCTTTAGGCAGCCCCCTCCACCCCTATTTATAGGCCAAGCCCAAGGGTGGCTTCTCCAAGAAGCCAAGGGGAAAAATACCAAAGGACCCTCAAGGTGGCTTCTCCAAGAAGCCACCCAAAAAGCACTTTCACTATTCACGACGACATTTTTCAGCGTCCGTTCGAACTGAAAATATTTATGTGGGCTTAGAACATTTCTAGTACCCACTAAAATAATTTTCAACGCGTTCTGGAACAATTCCAGATTAGTGATTTTCATCTGCGAAAAGCATCTGAAGTGGTTCCGGCAGCTCCGGAACATTTCCGGTTTTTCTTCCAGAAAATTCCCAAAAGTTTCCAGAATGATTCTGGCACCCTTCAAGAATTATCGGGCATGTGCCGAAACCAATTTGACTTTATGGTATCCTCTGAAACAACTTTTCAGTTTCACCGGAACTCATCCGGTGACCTCTCTCTGTGGAACTTTTCCGCTGTCCGAAACTTTTTTGGTGTTCGAAACTTTTTCGGTGATTTTCTCTCAGACTCCCTGTCTAGTATTGAGTAGATAGATGACCCTTAAGCATGTGACCCTATAGGTTCGGTGAAGTATAGACATGACACGGAACCCCTTCCGATCAATGATCAACATCGGAGCCGTGGACACCCATATTGACCCCTATACCCACACGAATGAATATTCGAGTGAACCTCCAGTTGCCGTGTGCTATTCCTGTTGCTTCGCGATATGTTACAAATACCCGAGGTGAGACATGTTGGCATCCCTGTGGGTCAACAACTTGTCCACTATGCCAGTTACCTCGTTACTGGTATTGTTCTCTTTTCTCGTTCCGTGTTCCGGCATCCCCGTGATCAAATCACAAAGTGTCTGGCCAGACGATGATGGATACCGTAACACCGAGAGGGCCCAGAGATATCTCTCCATCGTCGGAGGAGCAAATCCCAATCTTGAGCTATCAAGTTACTTGACATACTTTTCCATGAATCCGTAAGCCGCCGTAATAGCCACCCATTTACGGATGACGTTTAACAAACCCCAAAGTTCATGAAGCAAGCATGAAGAAACTCGATACTCTCATGGTCTAAGGAATCATGCAAACATTAACCATCTCTGTGTTATTAACCATTAACTTGCGACGAATGTAACTCATAGCATAACATCAATTCGGGTCGATTCAACACAAATGTTCTTCTAACATTGTGCCCTCAAAAGTTGCTGGCATAGACATGCCCATGATCAGGAAAACAGGACCATCATGCAACACTTGAGCTAGTCTTAGAGGCTAGACTAGGAATACATTTTACCGTTTATTATTCCACACGTGCATATGAGTCTTCCTCCGAGCCTCATGGTTATTGTAGACTCGAGAACCATAGCAGTTATAGCATGGAACATAATCCTAATTATGAACAGGGAGATAATCAATAACATTTATTATTGCCTCTAGGGCATATCTCCTACATATGTAATGGTAAGTCATTTCTTTTTGTAAAATGTCACTGAATTGTCAAGGCGGTGATGGCCTTTTATTTTAGTTGAACTGCACAAAATATGCTTGAAAGAAGAGGAAAGGTCAGGAATGGTTCAGTTTTAAGAAAATACTATGTATGCCTTCCTGACATCAGGCGTTGTTGCCTTATTTATTCCTTCAAACAGGTGGTTAGAAACAGTCTTGCTACCTTTTCCCATTAAGAAATTGGAATGCTTATATTTGTGAGTCTATGCTTCAACTAGTGCCACTTTTATAGTAATCACACTTTCAATATCTGTGCAAACAGGGATGCTCGATTTTAGTGGAACTGCACAAAATGTCCAAATGGTTCAACATTAGGAGCATGTTTTCTTCCAAACCGTTATATCCAATTGGTGGCACTAGGAGTTGTTCATTACAAAGGTACATGGTTTGCTACTATCTTGCTACTCTTATTGTACCGTCATTAGATAGTAATATTAGTGGTTTGCATGTGAATATATTGGCAGGGTGTACCTACATTGGAGGTGCAAGACATGATTCAATGATTGGATGCTCAATTTCGGTTGTATCGATTTCACCTCTTCCATCACTGCGAACATGGATATCCTTGGTCTGATGAAGAATAGGCACTATATTTCTGCTCTGTACTAGCAAATCAATTCAGTACGAAATTGTCTAGGGTAAAACATGGCTGTATCAAATTGTCCAGTGCAAAACATGACAGATGCTAAGCAGAAGAGACGTGTTTAAACTAAAAATACAAGGTGGGGTATATGTTTACTAGCTGCTTGATATTTGTGTAGACAGATGTCCGCCTGTTGCTATTTGGCAAACAAACAAAGTGACCTCAATTTTGGTGGAACTCCACAAGAGAATAGTATAGTCACTGCATGCATTGCCATTTGAAAATAGACACAGAAAGATTGGGTAGTCACTTCATGGACTGCACAAAAGTAGTACTGTACTATTTATTGGCAAACACTAGGTGCTTCATTACTTTGGTATGATTATACAATGTGCATCATTTTGCCTAAGTTAAAGTTTGTATTCCGAAGATAGGCTCGCCATGTGATCGAGAGAAGACCAAATCATATTGAAGTGGATGTTCCTCCATCATGTGTGGTTCATTCTCATAGTTCCAGCTGTTGGTGAAACCACTTACGTTTGCAAGAGGAATTGTAGACTTCACAAATAAATTTGTCTTTCACTCTGTACTGAATGTTGGCCCAGAGAAGCATCCATGTTAGTAGCAAGAACAGATGTTTTTTCTAGATCTTTGCTTTTGGAGGTACATATTTGTATATGATCTGTGAATCATTGAGATGCATTAACATGTTGATCTTATGTATGGGAATCATACTAGTTGGTTGTGAATTTGGGCTACTAATGTGAACATATTACAATGCCAGGCCTGTGAGTCTCGTATAAACCTTTCGAATGGATCGGCTCTTACTACTGTGTACAACATGATCCTTATTTCTGTGTGCTCAGTGTTTACAAGTTACTAGCAGTTCCTTATTTCTGTTCACTCAGTGTTTACAAGTTACTGATCGATCACTAGCTAGCCTAATAATATGCTCCTAGCAGTTTGAGTTGCGACGGAAGATCCGAAGGTGGCAGTTTTTTGAATAAAAATGCCTACCTCTGAAGAAACTGACATGCTGTTCTGAAGAAAATGGCATGCGAATCTGAAGAAACTGCCAGCAAAAACATTCGCAAATGCCTTATCTCCCAGCGAACGTTCATCAGCTATTGCGATCCTAGACGTACACTATCCGACCTCGATCCTACGCGATTAACTAGCGGATCACACATGTACCTCATCTGGATGAATCGAGCGCATTGGATTGACCGTCATGTCGACATGCGACCCAGCACGGACGGGACGCACCACTGACGGGACGGGATAGGATAACATAGTCATAATTTCAGTTTTTCTAGTTTTCCACGGCAAGCTGGCGCGCTAAGCCATGTCTGCTTATGCATTGAATTCCGATGACCGCCATGACCGTCGCGTTTCTCGCAACACACTGGTTCACCTACCTTCCGCCTCTAATTACTGGTTCCCGGCGTTCTCCGGTGGCACCATCACCCAACTCGCCCTATCCTCATAAGCCCCCACCGTCCCGACGTCGCTCGCCACTTGCCCTCGCTCTCGCCACGTCTGTCATGCCCTCGCCCGTCTGCAATAGGCGACGTCGGAGGCGGTCAGCACCGGAACTAGTGTTCGGTTTTTCACCCAAAGGCAGACGGAGGGAGGAGGCATTCTATCGGTCTTTAGATGGCAATGCGGAGTATGAGGACTTGTTGGAGCGCGACCGCCTGGCGGAGGAGCAGCGTATCGCCGATTTGCGCCACCAGCGGGGCATGGAGCAGCAGCGCACCGACGCTCTGAGTCGCGAGCAGAGCGCCCGCAACTGGGCCGACTACGTGGAGGCCGGCGCCTGACAAATAGCCCTGGAGGTTGTCGGGCATGCACGCGTTCGCGACGCCGAATTTTACTACCAGCTTGTCAAGTGGGTTTCCCGCTTAGAATCCGAAGCTTTGGTGGACCACGTCGGCATGGAAAGGGCCAACGCGCGCGAGCAACGTGCCCTATCGCACCTCTGGCAAGTCCGAGGCGAGGTGGAGGATGTCGGTGCCTACGTTTAGCGTGTACCGCACGTGGCTGCCGGCATCGTCTAGTTAGCTAAGAGTAAGTTAGTACTTGTACACTACTAGAGTATTAGTGGGAGTAGATAGTTAACGTGGCTATGATGGTTGTCAACGTGGAGGTTCAGTACTCTATATCTGGATCAGACCTGTTACTTTGCTCTGAATATTGAACTTTCCATTTGAACGTATGGAATGGGCTGTTATTTTTTTAAATGGGTTGTATTTGTCTGCCACGGGTTTAGAGGCTGACTTGTGGGCCTACTAGGTTCACGCGTACACAACCAGGAGATGATTGTACATGGAGAGGATGACAGCAGGGACCCACCAGGGTCATGGCAGTACGCAAGCACGTGCCTCCTTATTTCAAGCAAAAAAAAATGGTTCCTTTTAATGGATTTCTAACATCTGGGTCCCATGCCATTGTCAACATAGTCAATAAACGAGAGAATTGCACAATGAGCGGCTGACACCAAGGACCCAGTAGCTCGCCCAGTTCTTTTTGTTTTTGAGATGGAAGCAGGGTGTCAAGTGGGCTGTGCGGGGCACTCTGGCCTGTCTAGCCACCCTTTTATTTTATGTTTACCACAAGACCAGCCCAGTAGTTTTTTTTCTTTCTGAAAATGGCTAGCCCAGTTTTTTTGTTCTTTTGCAGAATACTCAAACGAGGCCTACTTGCTTTGTCAGCCCTGCTGGGCTGCAAATATTTCAAGACAAGGAGAGTTTCGTTCGGCTTGCCCAGAAAATAGGCTATCAGTAATGAGAAATGGGCTGTACATTTTTAAAACACATCAAACCGGCAATTAGTTTCAAATTTCTTTTTTTTTATTTCAACATTTTCAATTCCATTGATTTTTATGCGTGGGAAATTATTTGGATTTTATATTGATATAAATTTATTTTTCAGATTAGTTTGAACGTGACTTGAAATTTCGGGATTAAAAATAGTTGGGACCGCACCGAAATATGCAAATTTCGTATAATTTTTTAACCGTGGCCACAATATAGGCTATAATGCTAACAAAAAGAATATGGACTCCAAAAAAATTCTTAAGAATTAGCAAATGTGCTGTAAATTATTATAAAGAGAAAAGTATGTTTTTAGTCCCTTAAGTTCCCAAAAAGTACAGACTTGGTCCCTCAAGATTTTTTGGTATACATTTGGTCCCTCAAGTCTCAAAACCGGACAAATTTAGTCCAAAACCAGATTTTGACCGGGTTTGACCGCGCAGACTTTGACCGGGATTGACCAGATGAACAGTAAATTCGTAAAAAAAATTCAAAAACAGTTAAAAAAATCTGAAATTTTTTGTCATGCAACATGCTTACATGCGCAAGGTGCGCTCCAAATTTCGTGGTCTTTCGACACACGAGGCGCCCGTGGCAAAAAAAAATCTACACCTGATGAACAGTAAAAATAAAAAAAAAGAGCAAAAAAAATCTGAAATTTTTTGGGGTTCAATATACTGTTGTGCATAAGGCCGGTGCAATATTTTGGCATGTTTCGACATTCGAGGAGCTCGTGGCAAAAAAAAAACAAATTTTTGCTCACAAAAAAAAGCCAAAATTTGTTTTGTTTTCCACGAGCTCCTCGAATGTCAAAACATGCCAAAGTTTTGCATGGGCCTTGTCCACACCAGTATATTAAACCCCACAAAAATTCAGAATTTTTTGATTTTTTTGCTATTTTTTTCGATTTTACTGTTCATCGGGTGTAGATTTTTTTTTTTGCCACGGGCGCCTCGTGTGTCGAAAGACCATGAATTTTGGGGCGCACCTTGCGCATGTAAGCATGCTACATGACAAAAAATTTCAGATTTTTTTGAACTGTTTTTGAAATTTTTTACGAATTTACTGTTCATCCGGTCAAAGTCTGCGCGGTCAAACCCGGTCAAAATCTGGTTTTGGACTAAATTTGTCCGGTTTTGAGACTTGAGGGACCAAATGTATACCAAAAAATCTTGAGGGACCAAGTCTGTACTTTTTGGGAACTTGAGGGACTAAAAACATACTTTTCTCTATTAGAAATAATGGCAGATGGGCTGTATGCTGTTTTCCACATATTTGAGGCTGACTTGTGCGCCTTGACGCGTACGCTTTCCCAAAAAAAAGGTTGACGCACACACAACGCCGTGTCAACTTAGTCAACACACAAGAGCAGTGACTGTTGGATGTCCATCTAACGGTCATCGTGATTCTTCAATCTCTGCTCTTCCTGCTCCAGTCGCACAAACAAGCGCCGGCGGGACTGCCTGCTCCCTCCTCCCACGGCCGGCTGTGCTGCCGCGCAGGCCTCACTGCCCCACCGTACTCCCATCGCTGGCCTAGCCATCCCTCTACTCACCCAGACCTCATGTTATTCTCCGGCGACGGCAGCCTCACACTGCAGCTGAAGCAGTAAACCCTTGTACTCCCCTCCGCGTGGGAAACAACTGCCGAGTCTTCCCCGACTCCTGGTCATTCCCTTCCTAGGCCTCGCCGTCGTCCCCACCTTGGTGCTCTCGACGCGGCGTGGTTAACGTGGTCAATGAATGACTTTCATCGGAAGAGGACTGTACTTGGAGAGGCTGACAGCTGGGTCCACGGCCGGAGCAAGGAAGTGCCTCCTTATTACGCGCAAAATAATGATTCCTCCACCTGACAACGGGGAACCACCGGAAGGGCCTCTGTATTTCACGAAAAAAACATTCCCCCCGCTGACAGCTCGGACCCACCAGCTATATCTTCGAACGCAAGGAAGTGCCTCCTTATTACGCACCAAAAAAATGAATATGCCAGTTGCTAGGTGGGACCCACCATATTTAAAGGCTGACTTGTGGGCCTACTAAGTTGACGCAGACGCAGGGCTTTGTCAACTTAGTCAATATAAACGATTCTAGCTGCAGTGACCGTACGATGTTCATCCAACGGCTGTCGTGCTTCTTCAACTTCTGGTCTTCTTGCTCCAGCCGCCCAAACCATCGCGGGCCGTGCTGCCTGCTCCTGCCTCCCGTGGCCGGCTGTGCTGCCGCGCAGGTCTCACAGCCCCACCCCACTACCATCGCTGGCCTGGCCATCCGTGTACTCACCCAGACCTCCTGTTATTCTCCGGCGACGGCAGCCTCACACTGCAGCCGAAGCAGTAAACCTCGTAATCCTCTCCGCGTCGGCATCCACTGCCACGTCTTCCCTGGCTCCGCATCGTCCCCTTTCTAGGCCTCGCCGTCGTCCACCGCCTTGGTGGTCTCGGCGCGGCGTGGTCAACGTGGTCAAGGAACGACTTTCATCGGAAGAGGACTGTACGTGGAGAGGCTGACAGGTGGGTCCGCGGCTGCAGCAAGGAATTGCCTCCTATTACGCGTAAAATAATTATTCCTCCACCAGACAGCACCACCGCAAGGGACTCTATATTTTGCGGGAAAAAACGTTTCCCCCCTGACAGCTGGGACCCACCAGCTACATCTTCGCACGCAAGAAAGTGCGTCCATACTACGGGAAAAAAATGATTCTTCCCCCTGACAGCTGGGACCCACCAGCTATATCTTCGCACGCAAGGAAGTGCGTCCTTATCTTCCCTAACAGCTGGGACCCACCCGGTTGAAGCGTACGTAGCGTTGTCACGAATGTGTACGTACATACTGGTCGATCGGTCTATCTACAGCGATGAACTGTGGCCGAGTAAGGAGCGGCACGTGTCGTAGTAGAGGCGCGGACGTAGCATGTCACGCAGTCCCGTCTATATCGTGTACACGTACGTACAGCCACGCTGCAAGAAAGTAAATACGGTTACGTACGTACAAACGGGCGGGGTCTTGAACGCGTACAGCGATGTCATCCTATTCATCGGCAGCTAACCGGCTGGGTCGCAACGGAGGAATCAGCGTCGTGTTCATCGGTAGGCAACGGAATACGTCGTGTTCATCGGGAGCCAACCGGCTTGGACAGAACTGCCGAAACGAGGTCTGGCGTACCACAGAACGGAGGAAACGGGCCTTCTGTTCGACCCCGTACGGTCAAAACGGGGTCCTGTTCATCGGGAAGGGTCTGGCGTACCACAAAACGGAGCAAACGGACTTGTTTTGGAGTGCCTACGGTCAAAACGGGGTCCTGTAGATCGGGAGGGGTGTGGCGTACCGCAAAACAGAGGAAACGGACTTTTGTTGGAGCGCCTACGGTCGAAACAGGGTCTTGTTCATCCACCATCTACTTCCTCGCTCCAGCCTCCATGGGCTACTGTTCATCCACCGTCGACATCCTCCAACCTCCACGGGCTACTGTTCATCCACGGCTACATTTCATCCAGCCTCCACCGGCTGCTGTTCATAGAGCCTCCACGGGGTCCTCTTGTTCATCCACCCCCAACCGGCTAGGGTGCAGCGGCCTCCTCGGGGTCCTGTTCATCCAGCGGCAAGGGCCTACTACCACGGGGTCCTGTTCATCCAACCCCCACCGGGAACAGTTCATCCACAGCCAACCAACCTGCTCGACTCACCACGTCTCGACTCGTTCTACGTACGTGTGCATGGTAGCAACAGTCACTGTTCATCGAGAGGCAACCAACACCAGTTGGCTAGCTACGTCTCACACGGGGGCCCGATCGGCTTCAGTGTAAGCAGCAGCAGTGATCGATCGCTCGGTTCAGTTAGCAGCAGCAGCAAAGGAATCGCTCGGGTTCAGTCAGCAGCGAATGAATCGCTCGGGTTCAGTTAACAGCCAAGTATTGATCGCTCGGGTTCAGTTACGTGCGATCGCTCGGGTTCAGTTAGCCAACGCTTTGCACACACGCGCGTACACGAGAGAAACGCGCAAACCTCCGTGCATCACTTGGCCCCGACCACCCAACGTAACCAGGAACTCCCCGATATTTTCCTCGCCCTCTCTTCTACCATGATTTTTTCCGTCATGGACAGCCCAAAGAATGTCATGCAGCCGCGTCTCTGGCCCACCCAGGACGAAAAGCCCATTTTCTGTCATGTTTTTTTGTCATAGAAGTAGGAGCCCACCACATCTATGATGATACTGGGTTTTGTCACAATTATCGTCATAGAAGTATCTTAAGCATGACAGAAAAAAATTTCGTTCGGCCCAAAATATCACGGATGTGTCTTTTTTTTGTAGTGGTACCTCAATACTTGTGATGGTGAGAGTACCCAATCACATGGAGTCGGGAGGATCACCCGCATCGGGTCGAGAATCCGGGTCATTTGGCATTGGTGGTAGCCCCTCAAGTGGGCGGTTATAAATTCATGAAGGTGCTCAAGGATGGTGGTAGCAGCATCAATATATTATATTATGACACTTTTCGTCGGATGAATTTAACTGACAAGGATCTTAAGCCGTCTTCTACAGTCTTTCATGGTGTGGTGCCTAGCAAGTCGGCCTATCCTGTCGGATAAATAGCCCTGGAAGTGGCTTTTGGCGATAACTATGATTACAAAACAGAGACGCTGTGGTTTGAAGTTGGCAAAACCAAGAGTCCATATCATGCTTTGTTTGGACGGCCGGCTTATGCTAAGTTCATGGCTCGCCCTTCTTATGTTTATTTACAGCTCAAGATGCCGGGGCGTAAAGGAACAATTACGGTCCATGGTGATCGAAAAATTGCTTTGGAATGCGAGGAAGGAGACGCTGCCTGTGCTGAGTTGGCCTGTGCCACGGAAGAACTCAAGTATTATACGGATAATGTTGACCCGGCTGATATGACCCCTCTGAAGAAGCCCACCACTGAGCAAGATCCTTTATTGAAATTTAAGTCGGCCGATGATACCAAACAGGTTGACTTCATCCCTGGCAACTCATCTCAGCTGTTTACAGTGGGGGCTAATATGGATCCTAAATAGGAAAGTGCGCTCATCGAATTCATCCGTGAGAATCGGGACATTTTTGCATGGAAACCTTCTGACATGCTGGGTGTACCGAGAGAATTCGCTAAGCACACTCTTAATGTGGATCCCAAGTTTATGCCGGTCAAGCAATTCATCCGTCGTTTCAATGAGGAGCGACGTAAGGCCATTGGAGAAGAGGTGGCCCGGCTCTTAGCGGCCTGGTGTATTATGGATGTTTTTCACCTTGAGTGGTTGGCTAACCCTGTGCTAGTGCTTAAAAAGAACGGCACATGGCATATGTGTGTTGATTACACAGATCTGAACAAGGCTTGTCCAGCTGATCCGTTTGCTCTCCCCCGTATCGACCAGATTATTGATGCCACTGCGGGTTGTGAGAGTTTATGCTTCCTAGATGCTTATTCTGGTTATTATCAGATTAAAATGACAGTCAAAGACCAAGAGAAGACATCTTTTATTACACCTTCTGGGGCTTTCTGTTATGTTTCTATGCCTTTTGGGCTCAAGAGTGCCCAGGCGACTTATCAGCGCTGTGTTTAGAATTGTTTTCACAATCAGATTGGGCGCGATGTTCAAGCTTATGTGGATGATATTGTGGTTAAATCCAGGAAGAAGGAGACTCTCCTGGATGATTTGCAGGAGCCTTTTGACAACCTCCGGGTCTACAAAATGATGCTTAACCCCGCCAAGTGTGTCTTTGGCGTGCCTGCAGGAAAATTGTTGGGTTTCCTGGTCTCAGAGCAGGGCATCAAGGCTAACCCGAAGAAGATTAAGGCTATCATGTCGCTTGCTAAGCCGGCATGTATCAATGATGTCCAGCATCTGGCGGGTCGTATTGCGGCATTGAGCTGGTTTGTAAGTCGCTTGGGTGAGAAGGCAATTCCTCTGTATCAGATGATGAAGAAAACAAATCACTTTGTCTGGAGCGATGCTGCTAACCAAGCCATTGAGGATCTTAAGAAACAGTTGGTTGAGCCGCTGGTCCTTGCTCATCCAATAGATAAAGAGCCTTTGCTACTGTACGTAGCTGCTAATAATAAGGCAGTCAGAGTGGCAGTTGTGCTGGAGCGTAAGGAGGCGGGTAAGGAGTACCCGATTCAGCGACCAGCTTATTATGTCAGGGAGGTATTGACTGAGCCTAAGCAACGGAACCCACATTGGCAGAAGCTCGTCTTTGGGGTGTTCATGGCGAGTCGCAAGCTTAAGCGTTATTTTTTGGGGCATCCTATTACTGTGGTCAGCTCTGCTCCTCTGGGGGATATCATTCAAAACAGAGAAGCTACTGGCCGGGTTGCTAAGTGGGTAATTGAGCTTGGGCCTCATAATTTGAAGTATGTGCCAAGGACATCCATTAAGGTTCAACCTTTGGTGGACTTTATCAATGACTGGACAGAATTACAAACACCTGGGGAGAAGCCTGACAACACATATTGGACAATCCACTTTGATGGGTCCACACAGTTGGAAGGCTCAGGGGCTGGAGTTATTTTGACTTCCCCACGGGGTGACAAATTTTGTTATGTTTTAAGGCTAATGTTTCCTTGTACTAACAATGTAGCTGAATATGAGGCTCTGCTCCATGGCTTTCGTATGGCTAAAGAGATGAATTTAAGCCGGGTCAAGTGCTTGGGTGACGCAAACCTTGTGGCTCAGCAAGTCTCGGGTAAATGGGATTCTAGAGACCCGCTCATGGCGGCTTATCGCCGGGTGGTTGATAATATTTCTGGTCATCTTAAAGGTTATCAGGTGGATCACCTTGACCGACCAAAGAATGAGGCAGCTGATGCTTTGAGCCGGATGGGGTCTCAACGTAAGCCGGTGCGTCCTAATGTGGTCCTTGATGTTTTACACAATCCTTCGGTCAAGTTGCCGTTTGAGGAGGATCTCGCTATCCCTAACCCGGAGGCGCAGCAGATGGTGGCTCTCCATGCTATTCTGATTGGACGCTCCCCTACTTGGCTTACATGACCCAGGGCAAGTTACCTGAGGATGAAACTTTGGCCCGTCAGACAACCAGGAGATCTAAATCTATGACTATCATCAATGGCGAGTTGCACCGATGCAGTGTGAGAGGTGTGTTCCAGCGATGTGTTTCTCCCGAAGAGGGTCGTGCAATCCTACGAGGCGTTCATGAAGGTGATTGTGGTCATCATGCCGACTCTAAATCCTTGGTGGCTAAAGCTTTTCATCATGGGTTTTACAGGTTGACGGCTCATGCCGATGCAGAGGACATTGTGAGCAAATGTGATGGATGTCAGAAATTTGCCAAACGAGCTCATGTGCCGGCTCACAAATTGCGATTGATTCCCATAACTTGGCCGTTTGTGGTTTGGGGGCTCGATATGGTTGGGTCATTCAAGAGGTCCAATGATAAGAAGACCCACCTTTTGGTGGCGGTTGACAAGTTTACCAAATGGGTTGAGGCATAGCCAGTTAGTAAGTGTGATGTGGCGACTGCAGTTCGGTTTGTTAAAAAGCTGATCTTCCGCTTTGGGTATCCCCATGGTATCATCACTGATAATGGTACAAATCTCTCTAAAGGGGCTATGAAAGATTTTTGCCAAAGAGAACATATTCGTTTGGATGTTTCTTCAGTAGCTCAGCCACAGTCCAATGTGCAAGCAGAACGAGCTAACCAGGAGATTTTGAGAGGGATTAAGCCCCGGCTGATGGTTCCTTTGGAGCGAACGCCGGTTGCTGGGTGGAGGAGTTACCTTCTGTGATTTGGAGTTTCAATGCCACACCCAATAGGTCAACAGTCGATACGCCTTTCTTCATGGTCTATGGGGCAGAGGCAGTTCTCCCAAGTGATATCCATCACGACTCGCCCCGAGTGGCGGCTTATGTTGAAACTGATAATCAGACGGCGCGTCAGAACGCACTTGATCTTTTGGATGAAGAACGTGACCTCGCAGTAGCCCGTTCGGCAATTTATCAACAAGACCTGGGTCGCTACCATAGCTGTAGAGTTAAGACTCGTGCGTTTCAAGAGGGCGACTTAGTGCTCTGACTGATACATGATCAGACTGTCATGCATAAGTTGTCCCGCCTTGGAAGGGCCCTTTGGGGTTAGCAAGAATCTTAATAATGGCTCATATTATCTCATTGATATACGTGAGCGCAAGGAATCACGCACCTCGGAGCAGGAGACCAACAGGCCATGGAATATTGCTACACCTAAACCACCGGCTCTTCTCATTGTACATACTTATGTCGATGTATATATCTTTTATGATCAATATAATAAAGCCGGCATCCCTGAAAAAATTCAGGGCCCCTGTCCTTTCATTTCTATGTATCTGAGTCTTTATTAATTGATCATAAGGTCACTTCGGGGCTTCCAACCCACCGGGTTTAGCTTTCATACCCTCTTGACCGGCCTGAGTTGCCACATTATGAGTTATACCTTCCTGTTTGCAACTTGCTACTCCGCCAGGTGACCCGCCGAACTCTTAATAGTCAATCTTTTTATAGACCCTAAACTTGTTAAGGTTAAAACGGCGGCTTGTGTCACGTGAGAGCCGGCTTATAGTGAGCTAGGATAAACTCAATGGCTATGTGGCCTTGAAAGAAAATCTGAGGGCTGTGAGCCAATTTGTCCAGTCGTGTTTTAAAAACCAGCTTAACAAATATTTGAGATTGACGTTTTTTCTATTCTGATTTCCTTTGATGTTTTATGTTCTTCGATTTTTTTCTTTTGTGTAAATTCTGACTACCCAGGTCATGAGGCTCCGGGTTCTGTTGCTCATGTTGTCGGGTTGTCACCCGCCCTGGTTTTTGGTTTTTAATCTGCCAACATGTTTATTTTGGTTCAACAGCCATGTTGATGACTATTCTGTAAGACTACGAGTCTTTGGGTTTGACAAGCCGCCCTGGCTTTGGACTTTGAGTTGCCAGTATGGCTTTGGTTGTAAGCCGCCATCATAATTTTTCAATGATTATATAAGACTACGAGTCTTTGGGTTTGACAACCCACCCTGGTTTTGGATGTTGAGTTACCAGTATGTTCTGGCTCAAGCAACCGTGTTGATGATTCTTTTACTAGCTATAAGACTGTAAGTCTTTGGGTTGTTACCTGCACTGATTGTCTGACCTTCAAAGCCGTCGGTGCATATGATGACTGGCCTTTTTAAAGACATACAAGACCTCAAAGGAAAACAGGAGTCATGGCACGGCTCATATGTCTAATCCAATCAAGCATGCCATCAAGTTCTACTGCTATCACAAAAGAACAGATGAGCATGCACGAAGGCATGGCAGAGGTGATCATTGTTTTGAACTACCCTATTACAAGGCTTCAACTAAGCCCACAAAGTTCTGATGCAAGTGTTTTTTGGAGCTGCACTCCTGTAACCCGGCCTGAGAGCCCCCGGATCATCTTTGCTATGGTTAGTTCTCTGCTTGGCACCTTGATGCCTCCGGGTCATCCTGCGCCGGCTCGTCTTCATCGGCCATCTGAAGGTCATCCGATGTCCAGTCGATGCCCGTTAGGGCCTTGAAGATATCTTCATCATTAATAATGACAGAAGGATCATGGTCAGGAGCGAAGATATGCTTACGCCTTTGCAGGGTTAAATCCACAATCTCATGGGTGGGCGGCTTAATCTTGTTGTTATTGTCGTCGTAAGCCGGCGTATACTTGTTCAAATTTAGCTCTTCTATGACCTTGCATGCCACTGGCCGCATTTCCCTGACGCAGTTGTTGAAGTCTTTTTCTTCAAAGATTGACTGGTCATCCTTGAATTCTGGGCATCCAGTTGCTATTTCCTCCGGGTCAAGTTCTGACTGCCATGCTTTGGCCTGGCCGAGAGCAATAATGGCTCCTGCACGGGCGGCTGATAATTTGTGTTCTTCAATTTGAGCCGGCGTAGTTGAAAATTGCTCCAGCACAGTCTTCACAAGAGTTGGAGGTTTCTTGCTGCCTGACAAGGCTACTAGGCTGCGCAGTGTCCCAGTATATAGCTGCTCAGTTAAGGAATAAACCGCTTTCAGTTTGAGCAGCATATTTTGGACAAGACTGGCGCTTCTGGGGCCTATTCAATTTTTTGCACAGGAAATGCCAGGCGGGTTAGCAATTATATATTATGAGTCACCAAGCAGTTTAAAGATGAGGTTGCATGATAAGCTTACCAAAGATGGCGGCTGACATCTGAGTAATATGTTGCTATAAGCCGGCTAATTCTCCAGTCACCGGATTAAGTTCAGCTTCAGCATCTTCAGCTCTTTTCTGCAGTGCAGCTTTATCAGCTTCCCAGGAGGTCCTCTCTGCGTCAAAACCCCCCTTGATTTTCTCAATCTCTTCCAGTGCAGTCTTCAGCTTTAAATCGGCCTTGGAAGTTTCTGCTTGCTGCAGTTTTATATTTTTTCTTAAGTCTCCAAGCTGCGACTCCTGCTCTTTCAACGATTCCTGAAACACAATATTGAGACAATGGTTACAACACAAGGAGCAAGTTTTTGTGATACAGTTAATTAAAGTGCCAAGCACATTGCAAGCAATATACTTGGCACCTGGGGGCTAATGTAGGTCATTTCAATTTCTGATTGAGACCCGGCTTGTCTTGTTAAGAGTTAAGCCGACCCTTGTGGGCTACATATTTGATTCTATTACAGAAGACCCGGCTTGTTTATGCAAAATAAGCCGGCCCTTGGGGGCTACACTTCAAACTTGGGGGCTAGTATGAATATATGTACATACACAAGACTCAAGGAAGGTTGGATGTTTACCTCATACTTTTGTTTCATTAACTCAACCAGCCCGGCCTCCATATCCCGGCTTGTGTTAAGGCGGCTCAGATAGCCCGCGTACACGTCACCAGCACTGAAGGAGGAATACATCTCCAGGTCCAGTTTGGCCTTGCCTTTCTCTAATGAAGGCGTTTCTTCCTAGGCCGAATGCTTGGCTAGGACACTGGAGGCCTCGGGCGGTTTGAAGAATGACTCGGTAACAGTGATGTCCCCAACGTCAGTGGCGGCAGGGCTCTTGTCAGCAGATTTAGCTGGACTGGGCGGCTTAAGGCTTGTCGGGTCTTGATGGACGGCTGGGTTGATCTCAGTATGCATTGCCTCAGAGGCGGCGTTATCAGCTTGCGGTGGCGGGTCATTGGCGACGTGTTCAGGATTTTGGATGCAAGTTTCAGGGGCTTCGGGCACCTGCCTCTCTGGGTCAGCAGCTGTGGGGTCTTTTGAAGACCCGCCCACCTTTTGTTTCTTGCCTGCCTTGGCAATACCACTGTAACAAGTAGTACAAGAATCCATGAGCAAATTATTACAAATTGTTTATGAACAAAGGAAATTACTTACCCATGGGGAACCTTAAAAGCAGGCATCTGAGTTCTTGTAGAGTCGCCAGAAGAAGGAGGCGTCTCCTGGTAATTTGAGTCAAAAGGTTTTAGAGGGTGACATATAAGACTGGCTAATGGATAAAGATTCGAACTATGAGGCACCTCATTTTGACGCTTGCAAGGGGCAGGTGTATTGGGTATGCCGGAGATGAGATCTTCAATACCCTCGCTCCAGGTCTTACGTCTTAATTCATGTTGTTGTTTCTTCAAAAGAAAATTGGGATCCAAATAAGCTAGAGGATGTGAAAATCTTACTTTCCGGCCGACCTACTGAGTTTTCTGTCTTGGCAAGGGTTCTAAGTCGGAGGAAATTATAGTTACCTCTACTGCGTCGGCATGGCTGGTTTGTGCCTCTTACTAAGAGGAATCAACGTCAATAAGTTGCATAAAGAAAAGAACAAGGGAGTCAAGTTCTACCTTTGACTCGTCATCAAGTCCGAGCACATCTTCAGCGGATGGCTTCTTGGGAGAACCTGGACCTCGAGTCTTTGTCTTGGGTTTCTTGGTTGGGGCGGCGACATGCTGTCTTTTCTTCCAAAAAGGGGAGTTGGCCTGTTTAAATATGGACATGAAAGATAAAGAATATGCTATGCAAGAGGTAAACAAACAAAATGAAGGATTGTTTAAAATACTTACAGCCGGAGATGGGTTGAGTTTGCAGAAAGGATTCAGTCCCACTTTGCGGCAAATGTCCATGGGCTCCCCGAGAAATGATTTGACTATATCAGTAATATCCTTGTCGCTCAAGGATGTCTGATTAAAACGCTGCGGATCTTTGGTATCTCCAGTGTGGTCGCACATTAAACTGTTGCGCCGGCTTAAAGGTAATATCCTCCAAGCAACACAGCAGCAGGTCAGATCTACTCCAGTTAAGCCATTGGCTACCAATGCCCTTATTTTTTATAAGCTGTGGTCATATTTAACGCGCTCTGCGGTGGTTAATCGGTCTGGAAGTTTACTATGGGTGTTGAGCCGGAATGGGCGGTAACCCGGCAAATGATTTTTGCGAGCTGGAGAAGTATCTTTGCAGTAAAACCAGGTTAAATTCCAATCCTTGGGGTGGCTAGGCAGTCTGGCTTCAGGGAAAATTATGTCTCTCCGCCGTTGAATGGAAACCCCTCCAAGTTCCAAGCTGGGTCCATCAGTCATTTCGGTCTGACGATTGATATAAAAATACTCTATGAAGAGGTCAACAGTGGGCTCCTCTTTGAGGTATACTTCGCAGAATGCTTCAAAATTGCATAGGTTGGAGATAGAGTTGGGACCAATATCTTAAGGATGAAGTTGGTAAAAGTTCAGAGCATCACGAAAAAACTTCGACCCGGGCGGTGAGAAGCCACGTAGAAGGTGGTCTGCAAAGATCACCACTTCACCCTCTTGGTGTTGTGGAGTTGTCTCGGCACCAGGGACCCGCCAGTGTATGATTTCCTTGGATGGTAAACCCCCCATGTCTACATACTCAATTAATGAACGTTCGGAGAGTTGGGAGGCGACCCAGTCGCAAGAAGTGGGAGCCTTTGTCATTGTTGGCGGATTAAAAAAGCTACAGTCTGGAAATTTAAGGTATAGCGAGCTAAAATTACAATGATAAACTACTTTAGTATTTGCAAAGATAAATCAGTGGTACTGAGGTGGTCATGGATAAGAGAATAATCATTATAATGAGAGTATGAAGGAATTCTAAACCGCCTTGGTTATCAGAGAGCGGCGACTCTCAGGTTAAAAGTTAAGAGTATGGCAAGTCAACTTATATTTGCTAAGCCGGCCAGGTTCTGGCGGATTACAAGTTTATTATTAAGCCAGCCAGGTGCTGGCAGGTACAAATTCAGTTTTAAGCCGCCCGAAACCGAATCATTTATATACAGATCTGAGATTGAGGAATTCTGCTAAGAGTGGGGCAAACAAGTTCCACATATTGTGCCTATAATTTTGGATCTATGGCAGTTCAAGAAATGAAAAACAATTGCTGAAAATAAGGTATGGTTGTGGAAGATCTAATGAACTAGGTACTGATTTGTGACAAGATGGGATCTATTCATGATTTAAGTAAAGGGGCAAAATTATCACCGCGATACTTCGGCCTAGCTTTGGGTTGAACCATGACGAACTCCGTGAACTAGGGCATCCTAATGGGGATCTGGACCGAGAAAGGAGCATTATCTGATAAAGCTAAAGAAGAGCGGGGGTGCGCCGCAGTTATTTGGTCTAGTTAGGTTGATGCAGCGGCCTTTATCGGAGTTGCTGGTGAGGAACGGTCAGGGCGGCGGAGCTCTCGTGTGGTGGAGGTCGCGAAGAAGAAGAAGAAGTGGAGGCGAAGGGGGTAAAAGTGAACCCCCCCCCCCCCCCCGTGCCTATTTATAAGGGAAAGATGAAACAGTAAAATGGTATGCACAAAAATCGAGGAGGCAATATGATTATCTTAACAGAAGGGGCGCCTCGACTCTCGGATGGATATTTAATGCAAAATGATCCGTTGTGATGTCATTGGTTTTTTTCTAGATTTATTTCACATGACGTCATGGCGGATTACAAGGACTATTCAGAAATTAAAGCTTTGAAAGGATTAATGAAGACTCGCCAACTAGAGATGAAGATTGACATGAACAAGTTCAAATCAATCTGGGGCCTAATGTTGGGGATATAAGCCCGCAATGTGACCCGCCCAGGAGGGGCCGGCTTACATGGTTGGCGATTCAATAGAGAAAGCCTAAATAGGCCCACACAGAGATGTGAAGACTGGAGGCGGCACAAGAGGCGGGCCTGTTGAAGGCCCAAGACCCGGTAACGGTGCTACAACCTAGAGATGTGAGCCGCCCAATGGCGGTTTGCCTAGCAAGGCAAGGTGACTTAGAACCCAAGTTGGACGCGTTGTGTGATCCGACTTAGACTCTTGTAAGCCCAGGGCCTCAACCTGTGTATATAAAGGAGAGACCTTGCGGCGGGTTAACTCAAGAAAAAACTGATCGATAGCTAGGTCAAAGCTATTCCGCTCCCTTGTAATTGATATCCAATCAATACAACTGAAAGCAGGACGTAGGCTGTTACCTCGTTGTGAGGGGCCGAACCTGGATAAACTCGTGTCTCTCGTCCCGATAAACCCCTTCGAGCTAACCTACGTCGCGATGGCTCCACGCTTAAGTCATCTAAAAAGGACATCTGCCGCGATAAAACCACAACAGTGTAGATCATACTTGAAGTCCCTCATACTGTAGACGAACGATCCCGAGAACCTCCCACAAACGATCCCTCGAGCGGAAGACCAAAAGGACGACCTATGCATAGATTGCAAGCGTACATACTTCACGATCCGGCACCGCTTCGCCTCCAAGAGCTAATCATCGCCGGAGAATTAGAGAGAGAAGAAGAGAACCACACAGGGTTTCTTTGATGAGGATTAGAGAAAACTAGAACTAGATCTAGTCTAGTACAAACTAGACAAGAACTAGATCAAGAGAGAACTCGAAGAGGCTTCAAAACTTGTATCCTAGGGGCTAGCCCTGCCCCTCAATTTATATGTTGAGCCCTGGGGTCGTAACTTGGGGAGGAGGCCTCCCCAAAGTCGGGTCGGAACACAAAGATGAGTCCTTCTCAGACTCCACGGCTAAATGCCATGGTTCCTGGCGTTTACGTAGATGCCACAGACTCTGACATCTGGCCCAGGGGTAGACGCCATGAACCCTGGCGTCTAGCACCTACCTTTCATACAATTCCTTTGTGCACCGACCTAAAGCCTTGTGGGCCTTACCCTTTGGCCCAGCCAAGGTGTCCTCGCAGTAGGGACCCTCTGGATTTATTCAAAAGGTTACATAACCTTTTGGACATCACCAGAAATTCCTAGGACCTTCCCGGAACCTTTTACAACATTTCTGGAAACATCCGAAACTCTTTCGGAGCTCTCTCGTAAGTATTTCCTATATTCCCGGAACTATTCTGACAATATTTTCTCCTAACTCTTGCTCCACTAATGATCAGCAGATCATGATTTCCATAAGCTTGTGACCCTGTAGGTTTGGTAAAACATGGACATGAACAAAACCTCTGTTCTTTCAATGATCGATAGCGAAACCATGGACATCCATATCGATCCCCATGATTACACAAATGACATTCGAGTGAACCTTTGGTTATCATGTTATGTTCCCTTTGCTTTGCGATACTTTACAAAATCCGGTGTGCATCAGTATCCTCCTAAGTCATCAGCATGCTCACTATACTGTTGCTCCTGTTACTAGTTTTGATCTTCTTTCTTGTTGACGTGTTCTAGCATCCCCGTGACGTAGTCACCCGTGTCTGGCCAGACGATGATGGGTGCCATCACATCGAGAGGGCCCTTAGAATATATCTCCATCGTCGGAGGAGCAAATCCCACTCTTGAGCTATCCGGTCACTTGTCAAACTTTCCAGCGAACCTGAAAGTTGTCGTCATGATCACCTTGTGACAGATGACGTTTGAGCAACCCGAGAGCCCACTGTCTGCTAGGAAGTGACCGAGATATTCTCATGGTCCGAGGACCTAAAACACATGCCAAAGCTGTGTTATAACAGATGATTTCAGACGGTATAATCACAAAGTATAACAGAGAAGTACTGGGTCGATTCAATATGATAGTTCTTCCAACGTCATACCCTCAATGTTGTTTTAGATCTATCATTACACTTAACGATATCCTAAGATCCAGAAAACGTGGTCACCAACAACAGTTGAGCCAGTCGTAGAGGCAGAACTGGGAACCTATTATTAACCGTTTATCATTTCACACATGCATATGTGTTTTCCACTGAATCGCATATTCCAGGATCATAGCAGTTATATCATGAAATATAAACTCTTAACTATGAAAATGGAAATATAATAATACAAATATTATTGCCTCTAGGGCATATTTCCAACAGTAAGTTCATTTTAACACTGTTGTTCCTCGTTGGCCAACGCCAGCAAATTGATTTTTTGGTAATAAAAAAATATGTTAATTCACAAACTACATAATTGTACTTCACAAAAGGTATTAGCTAGTTACTCAATAGATACTCATTAACACAAGACACTCATCAACTTAACGAGTTAATTAAACTTCACAAAAGTTACACATCAACTAAAGATGGACTAGCTAGTTAAAGAACTACTCTTCATCAAGGATTATACTTAGCTGACGAATCTTCTTTCTACACATTCAAACACATACAATTGAACTAGCAAAAATTGAAATAATTAACTAGCATGCCACACTTTTTCAGTCACATACATCACTTTTCATAGACTCAACATGTGTATCAAAATGCCTAGAGCAAACACAAATTATCCAACACATATTGCAGTTTCAACACATGCAAATTATCCATCTATTCAAATTATCTTGTACTACTAAACTCCTGATTTGGACTAGTCACTTCACATTGTAGTAGTTTCTAACAAACTCCTTATTTTTCCTACCTAGTCAAATTATCTTGCACTACCAAACTAAAACCATAGTCACCAACGATTTGTAGTCAATGCCGTGGAGAGGATGAACTCATCAACGATTTGCAGTCAATGTCATGGAGGGGATGAAGGTGGAGCGGATCAACCCTAGCAGTCCGTCGTTGCCGTTGCCGCCGTTGCCGAAACCCTAGCGACGCAAATCCAATGAAATCAAATCAAACAAAATCAAACCAAATGAAATCAAATGGTTTTAGAGTAGGGCAAAGAGAGAGGGAGATTTACCTGTTACTTAACAACAGGAACCTGCCGGAATCTCGAGGGCAACAAGCGGCTCGAGACAGGGGATCAAGAGAGCGTGGGCCGAGAGAGAGGAAGCGGCGATAGAGAGAGAGAGAGAGAGAGAGAGAGAGAGAGAGAGAGAGAGAGAGAGAGAATGAGTGACTAGAGGAGACTGTTGCCCTTGGTTTTGACCCCCACTACCTCCTCAAAATTTAAGGGCTTGGCCCAATAAGTAAAAAAATAATTTGGCAAAAACAAATAATTGTTTTAATTTAGTAAAAGCAATACAATATTCTTAATTTAATAAAAACAATATTCTGAACATACAAGTAATACAAAATAACAATAAAAGTACTTTAATAAAAGTCAAAAAAATATTCTTAAATTAGTAAAAAACAATTTCAATAATAAAAAATGTAAGTATTTCCATTTAAATAATATAAAAGTAATTCCAAAAATAAATTTGAAGTCCAAACTATATATTTAAAAGTAATTCCAAATAATTATAAATAAAAGTAATTCCAAACATTAGACCCCCTGTTATGAAGCGCTGACGTGGCATCTAAAAATAATAGTGTAACACGCAAAAAATTTAATCATGTTTTTACTAAATAAAATTTGGCCAGAATTAAAATTTTGAATTTTTACTAGGTCTTTTATTAATTTCAGAACCATTTTCTGTTTCTGTTTTTCAAAATTCTTTCCTCCATATAGAAATTTTTGGAAATAATATTGTGGCTTTGGTAGTTTTCTCAAATCATTTCAATTACATTTTAATAACAGTAAGAATTATTTTCAGAATAAAAATTTGCCCAAAACAATTCTTTTAATAGCTTTTTCAATATTTTAAATGCCTCTATTGCACTACAACCATTTTAAATATTTCTTTTTAATTCACACAAAAATTATGGGAGGTCATGTGATGCCTACATATCACTTTTATGCAAAAACCAAACTTGGTCTTTTGAAAAAATTGAGTGAAACAATCTCTTTTCATTTCTGTCCATTTTCTAGGTTATAACTACAACCCCATTTTTGCTTGCTCCAAAAATTCTGAAATTTTTCCCACTTACTACCCTTCCGACCGAACCCTTAAGTCCACAATTTTTGCTCCATTGGAATCTTTAAGTTCACCAAATATTCTTCTGAAGTTTCTGTCCAGAAATGAATTTCAGTGAAACTTGCACTGGCTAGTTTCTCTTTTTGCCAAACCAGCTTCACCACAATCTCTACTAATCAGAGAGACACCATCCTGCCAAGTCTCACTTCCGAAACAATTTCCCTAGCTAGCTCTATCATTTTGTCAAACAGGTTGTGAGCATGGCAGAAATTTTCAATCATCAAACTTTTCACTTGGCACTTGGTTCTTTAGCCAAGCCAGCATGTCTCTCATATTTTTTCACCTTAGTATGTGTTACCCTATCAAAAACTAGCTTGGTTAGAACCACCTAGGGTGCCATGGCATTTGGTCGAGCACCCTATGTGCGTGCACTGGACGTGCCCGGAGCGCGCGCGCTACAGGCCAGGACACCCCGAGCATCTGCGCATTGCTAGCACCGCGTCCTCTTGCTACCTAACGCGCCCAAGCCACTGCACCAACCACCAGCAACCCACCGTACCTAACCCTCTCCGCTAGTGCCGGCCAAGCCACCGGCCAGCACCGCCGTCGGCTCAGCTACGTCTCTGCCGAGACACGTGGCACATCCAGGAGCTGCCAGCCCTCCCCCTGGACGGTGGCCTGCCCCCAGAAGCCTCGGCCCTGCACTGACCACGCTCACCGCCTTCCCCAACCACCTTATCTCCATTAATGGCCGCCGCCGGAGTCGGTGAAACAGCGAACTGCCGAACCGACGAAGTCAAACTATAAAAGCCCCCACCCCCCTCCCCCCCCGAGCTCGCTCCGCTGATCATCACTTCTCCCTTGCTCCCTATGAGCCTCCCCGAGCAGCAGGACGACCTGGAACGGTCGCCTTTTTCCTTCTCTGGCAACCATGGCCTCAGCCTCGGCCTCGGTCGATTCGACCACCTCCATGCCTCCCTGCTCCATCTAGCCACCCTGGCCAACCCTCACCACCACCACGAGGCCCTCCCAAGTCCTAGCTAGCCTCGGGAATGGCCATGGCCTCGCCCCGATCCAACTCCGGCCGCCTCTGTGCCGCGACATCGTGCTTCGCTCCGGCCACCCCCGGTCCCTATTTCACCGCCCACGGGCGCAGGATGGAGCGGCGGATCCATCCCCGCCGTTGCCCGAGGACGCCGTGCTCCCAGTCGCCGGCGCCAACGAGGCCGGACCTCCTCTGTTTCCCGCATCGGTAGGAGGAAGAGAAGAAGAAGGGAGGAGAGAGGGAGTGCGTGGGACCCGCGCGCCAGCCTCTCAGGCCACGGGCCCCGCCGTTTAAGTGAAGACGGATTCTTCCCTGAAGCCGCCTTCACGCGAGGAAGGCGTACTTCGGCGAATGTGTCTTCGACGTTGGCAGCTCGCCCGCGCAGCCAATCGGCTGGGCCGGCCCAGTGGCGTCGAGCGGCTAAACCGCGCTCACGGCGTGCCCCTGCTCTTTTCCTTTTTCTTTTTTAGTAAACTCCAAATAATTCCACAGTCACCAATTCAAATCCAAAACTAATGATTTAAATTTCTGTAGATTCCTAAAATCATGATCTTTTATTCCAGCCTAGGTGAACATTTTTCCCAAACTCTGTTTCCACTGGATATTTTAAATATTCTATTTCTCTAACTATTCCAACTTAGATATTTCATTAGTAATTCATATTAACTCAAAATAAATTGATTCTTTTTCTGTTGTTTTTGATTTTTCATCTAGTTTATTTTAGTATTTATTTCAAAAATATTTGAAACAACTTTTAATATTGTTTTTGAATTATGTGGTAATTGCTATAATCTTTAAAATAGGAAAAATGGAGGGAAGAAACTTTTCAAACTTTTGGAGTGCACCCAGTATTTCTGCATGCTCAAGGCAAGCATCTTGAACACTTGATATGGTGAATGCATGGTAGTTTATTTGCTAGAATAATTTAAACATGACTATTTTAAATTCAAACTAAATTGCAGATTGCTAGTAGTGCTTGCATGGTTTGAATTCGAGTAAAATTTGCATGCATGTAGTGTTGGCTTGTTTCATCATACCGTGCATCGTGTGTTGCCATGTCTAACTTGCAGGAGCAGGCATAAGTGAAATATTGTTACCGGCAGGAGGATGATCACGTTGGAGCGTGATCATGCCTTGTTTGTTGTGCATGTTGGAGTATGCAAGGGTTGTGGCCCTGTTGGGATTGCTGTTGAAGGAATACCTTGTTGTGCTAACCGTTGCAGGAAACTTAATGCCTCCTGAGTCGACCATAGATCGATTCTTGTTCCGATAACCCCCATACTTGTTTCGTGCTACCACAGGTTCCTGCCACAGGTAGGGTATGGTTCAGTAAGTTGATAACCCCTTTCCATGCACACACCGTACAGAGGGCCACGATGAGGGTTTCCCAGGGATCCGGGACTAAATCCTGTCATCGGGTCAGGGGGCATGGGTGTTTCCAGTTGTGACTGAGAGGGGGGCACCCCTTGGAATCCGCGCGTATTAATAGTGATCCCATGCAGGACGTTGGTCTCTCCGTCTCAGAGTTTTTCTTGAACGATGCTTTGGGTGATTCCGAGCATCCGGAAAGTCAATCTGGTGTGTGCTGGTCAGGTGTGTTTACAACCCAAAGACCGTAATGGGAATTAGTCGGTGTCACGGTACTGACTAAAGAAATCCTTTACTTGTGGGTAAAGAGCACACCCTCTGCAGAGTTTAAACCTATTCGAATAGCTGTGTCCGCGGTTAAGGGCTACAGTCTGTGTTGGTCAAGTGTCGGTCTTAGTGTTGGTCTTCGGAGGAAAATAATTAAATTGAGCCTGAATTATTTTGCGGAATAATTATTGTCACCCTGTTGCTACCATGAATATTTTATGCTTGTTAAATATTATTATGGTTATGCATAATATTGAGGACTAACCCGTATCTCTTATTTTGAATTTTTCCTGAAGGTCTCACGGGCTGGCTAGACTACCCCGGGCACTCAATTTTATTTTTAAGACCTCTCCATGTCGTCCATTGAGTTATTAGGCGGTCTGTCACGCCACTACTCTTGTGGACACCCGTTTGGCATTTGTTTTCAAGACATCTTCGTGGCGTCCCTCGAGTTATCAGGCGGTTTATCACGCCACTACTCTTGTGGATACCCGATTGGCATTTCTCTTCAAGTCCGACCGTGGCGTCACTTGACACCCGACTGGCATTTATTTTCAAGACCTCTCGTGGCATCGCCTGAGTTCTCTGATGATCCTGTCTCGTCCGATTTCTGTTTTAGACACCTGATTGGCATTTCTCTTCAAGACCTACCGTGGTGTCACTTGACATCCGACCGGCATTTCTTTTATTTTATTTTCCTTAAACTCTCCTTGCTTATCACTAACATTCCCATATATTCATTTATTTGCATATGCTAATATTTTATCATGCCATGATTTAATTCCTGTCAGTAGGCATTTAAGTCCATCATGAGCATACGCATTTAGTGTAGTTCATCATGATCATATATTTTGTCTCCTGCATTCGGTATATCTTTTGTTTATGATGTTTGCGATTACATTCAAACGTACTCACAGGCTTGTCCCTGGCTATTTACTTGGCCAGGTCAGGAGTTCTACGAGGAGTACCCAGTGATGTCCGTGCGGAGCCTAGGATGGCAGCCATGCGGGATAGGTATTATCCAGGTCAGCCGTTCCTATGGGACTGGAGCCCCATTGATGTTGAAGAACCGCGAGACAATTCCGTCATCCACCACCAGAATCACTGTTGTAATATTTGACGTTCATGGTCTTGTATCCAATTCTTGTAATAGCTTGGTAGTCTGTAACAAGGACGTGTCCACCAGTAACGGTAAATCTTGGGCTGGTGATGACACGAGGGGTTAATTTCTGGGATTTCGTGTCCCGGCCCCGGAAGCCTTGGTATCAGAGCCAGGCTGACGACTGGCTAATCCTATCTTAGCCTGGTCGCTATCCTTAGGTTTCCACTCCGTCCACACCCTTCTGTGTCCACAGTTAAGCCCATCTCATCCGATAAGCCTGCACAGTGGCAGCCGACATCTTTTGACCATCGGTGCCCAACCTGTCAACCTAGCTCATAGGCCATATGCCTGTGGCTGACACGTGAGTTGTCCCATCCGCAAGCGTGCGATGGAAGACTCCGCTGGCTTATAAGAGAAGTCTTGCCCCAACCCAGCACATCACAGCCTCACTCTCAGTTCAATATCCAACCACCAAGATGCCAGGCCTCATCGTGCACAATGAGACCACCGCAGCCGAGCTTGAAGGCTTTGTAGTCATCCTTGCCAATCTCACCCGTCATGCTCTCGGCATCGAAGAGCCGCCGGAGTATGTCGTGTACCAAGAGCACGCGAGTGATGCCATCCACCACTACTGGGCCACGGTGCACATCTACGGGAGGGGCATCACCGCAGAGCGCCCTTACTGGTTCACCGGGAGGACGACCTCCGACGAGCCCCAAGCCATCCAACTTGCAGCCCGAGAAGCTGTAGTTCAACTCCGACATCTGTCGCCAAGGGTTAACTGCCGCTCTTTCTACTACTACCCTAGTCGTGAAAACTGTGGTAGCCCGACCCAAGTCGCCAATGGAGACCATGAGATGGATCCTGCTCTGGGTCATCTGGTGCGCTACCTGAGAGCGCAAGAGGCACAGTTCGATCAGGTCACCAATGATCTGATTGAGACCCGCAGGACGCTTGCTCTCCTGACCTCGGTGAGAAATGAAGCTGCACCCGCCACCGACACCCCGATAGTACTATTCGGGAGACCAATCGAGCACTCAAGGTCTGCCCCCGTTGCTCACCCGGGCAATGCATTTGTTACCCCGGATGAACTCCGTCGTCTCTGTGGGATTCCCTCCAACGGGACTGTAGCCACTACACCCCGCATGGGTCATCATCGCTACCCCAACCCTGTAGCTCCTCATAACACTCCAGTCAACTCCGACATTGAAGCCCCTAGAGAAGCCTCGACGTCCGCAAGACACGCCCGTTCGGACATCGACGAAGTGGACTGAGCCTGCCAGAGTAGTTGCCATGTCCTTAGCAACCCTGTTGCCTTGTAGATTCCACCATCATGCCGTAGAATGTGTATATTTCTAGCAGTGTGTAGTGTTTGATTGAATGATGTGCTTGCGTGTTATTGTCTTGTGCATGATTGCTTGTCTGTTGTGATTTGCATTTAGTTCCTCTGTCCTTAACAAATCTCGAGGACGAGATTTTCTTAAGGGGGGTAGAGTTTGTAACACCCCAAAAATTTAATCATGTATTTACTAAATAAAATTTGGCCAGAATTAAAATTTTGAATTTTTACTAGGTCTTTTATTAATTTCAGAACCATTTTCTGTTTCTGTTTTTCAAAATTCTTCCCTCCATATAGAAATTTTTGGAAATAATATTGTGGCTTTGGTAGTTTTCTCAAATCATTTCAATTACATTTTAATAACAGTAAGAATTATTTTCAGAATAAAAATTTGCCCAAAACAATTCTTTTAATAGCTTTTTCAATATTTTAAATTTCTCTATTGCACTACAACCATTTTAAATAATTCTTTTTAAATCCCACAAAAATTATGGGAGGTCATGTGATGCCTACATATCACTTTTATGCAAAAACCAAACTTGGTCTTTTGAAAAATTTGAGTGAAACAATCTCTTTTCATTTCTGTCCATTTTCTAGGTTATAATTACAACCCCATTTTTCCTTGCTCCAAAAATTCTGAATTTTTTCCCACTTACTGTCCTTCCAACATAACCCTTAAGTCCAAAATTTTAGCTCCATTGGAATCGTTTAAGTTCACCAAATATTCTTCTAAAGTTTTTGTCCAGAAATGAATTTCAGTGAAACTTGCACTGGCTAGTTTCTCTTTTTGCCAAACCAGCTCCACCACAATCTCTACCAATCAGAGGGACACCATCCTGCCAAGTCTCACTTCCGAAACAATTTCCCTAGCTAGCTCTATCATTTTGTCAAACAGGTTGTGAGCATGGCAGAAATTTTCAATCATCAAACTTTTCACTTGGCACTTGGTTCTTTAGCCAAGCCAGCATGTCTTTCATATTTTTTCACCTTAGTATGTGTTACCCTGTCAAAAACTAGCTCGGTTAGAACCACGTAGGGTGCCATGGCATTCGGTCGAGCACCCTATGTGCGTGCACTGGACGTGCCCGGAGTGCGCGCGCTACAGGCCAGGACACCCCGAGCCTCTGCGCATTGCCAGCACCGCGTCCTCTTGCTACCTAACGCGCCCAAGCCACTGCACCAACCACCAGCAACCCACCATACCTAACCCTGTCCGCTAGTGCCGGCCAAGCCACCGGCCAGCACCGCCGTCGTCTTAGCTACGTCTCTGCCGAGACGCTTGGCACATCCAGGAGCTGCCATCCCTCCCCCTAGACGGTGGCCTTCCCCCACAAGCCTCGGCGCTGCACCGACCATGCTCACCGCCTTCCCCAACCACCTTATCTCCATTAATGGCCACCGCCGGAGTCGGTGAAACAGCGAACTGTCGAACCGACGTAATCGAACTATAAAAGCCCCCCCCCCCACCACTCCCGAGCTCGCTCCGCTGATCATCACTTCTCCCTTGCTACCTATGAGCCTCCCCAAGCAGCAGGACGACCTGGAACGGTCGCCTTTTTCCTTCTCCGACAACCATGGCCTCAGCCTCGGCCTCGGTCGATTCGACAACCTCCATGCCTCCCTGCTCCATCTAGCCACCCTGGCCAACCCTCACCACCACCATGAGGCCCTCCCAAGTCCTAGCTAGCCTCGGGGATGGCCATGGCCTCGCCCCGATCCAACTCCAGCCGCCTCTGTGCCGCGACATCGTGCTTCGCTCCGGCCACCCCCGGTCCCAATTTCACCGCCCACGGGCACGGGATGGAGCGGCGTATCCATCCCCGCCGTTGCCCGAGGCCGCCGTGCTCCCAGTCGCCGGCGCCAATGAGGCCGGACCTCCTCTGTTTCCTGCGTTGGGAGGAGGAAGAGAAGAAGAGGGGAGGAGAGAGGAAGTGCGTGGGACCCGCGCGCCAGCCTCTCAGGCCGTGGGCCCCGCTGTTTAAGTGAAGACGAATTCTTCCCTGAAGCCGCCTTCGCGCGAGGAAGGCGTACTTCGGCGAATGTGTCTTCGACGTTGGCAGCTCGCCCGCGCAGCCGATCGGCTGGGCCGACCCAGTGGCATCGAGTGGCTAAATCGCGCTCACGGCGCGCCCGTGCTCTTTTCCTTTTTCTTTTTCAGTAAACTCCAAATAATTCCACAGCTACCAATTCAAATCCAAAACTAATGATTTAAATTTCTGTAGATTCCTAAAATCATGATCTTTTATTCCAGCCTAGGTGAACATTTTTCCCAAACTCTGTTTCCACTGGATATTTTAAATATTCTATTTCTCTAACTATTCCAACTTAGATATATCATTAGTAATTCATATTAACTCCAAATAAATTGATTCTTTTTCTGTTGTTTTTGATTTTTCATCTAGTTTATTTTAGTATTTATTTCAAAAATATTTGAAACAACTTTTAATACTATTTTTTGAATTATGTGGTAATTGCTATAATCTTTAAAATAGGAAAAATGGAGGGAAGAAACTTTTCAAACTTTTGGAGTGCACCCAGTATTTCTGCATGCTCAAGGCAAGCATCTTGAACACTTGATATGGTGAATGCATGGTAGTTTATTTGCTAGAATAATTTAAACATGACTATGTTAAATTCAAACTAAATTGCATATTGCTAGTAGTGCTTGCATGGTTTGAATTCGAGTAAAATTTGCATGCATGTAGTGTTGGCATGTTTCATCGTACCGTGCATCATGTGTTGCCATGACTAACTTGCAGGAGCAGGAATAAGTGAAATATCGTTACCGGCAGGAGGATGATCACGTTGGAGCGTGATCATGCCTTGTTTGTTGTGCATGTTGGAGCATGCAAGGGTTGTGGCCCTGTTGGGATTCCTGTTGAAGGAATACCTTGTTGTGCTAACCGTTGCAGGAAACTTAATGCCTCCTGAGTCGACCATAGATCGAGTCTTGTTCCGGTAACCCCCATACTTGTTTCGTGCTGCCACAGGTTCCTGCCACAGGTAGGGTATGGTTCAGTAAGTTGATAACCCCTTTCCATGCACACATCGTACAGAGGGCCACGATGAGGGTTTCCCAGGGATCCGGGACTAAATCCTGTTATCGGGTCAGGGGGCATGGGTGTTTCCAGTTGTGACTGAGAGGGGGGCACCCCTTGGAATCCGCACGTATTAATAGTGATCCCATGCAGGACGTTGGTCTCTCTGTCTCAGAGTTTTTCTTGAACGATGCTTTGGGTGATTCCGGGCATCCGGAAAGTTAATCTGGTGTGTGCTGGTCAGGTGTGTTTACAACCCAAAGACCGTAATGGGAATTAGTCGGTGTCACGGTACTGACTAAAGAAATCCTTTACTTGTGGGTAAAGAGCACACCCTCTGCAGAGTTTAAACCTATTCGAAGAGCCGTGTCCGCGGTTAAGGGCTACAGTCTGGGTTGGTCAAGTGTCGGTCTTAGTGTCGGTCTTCGGAGAAAAATAATTAAATTGAGCCTGAATTATTTTGCGGAATAATTATTGTCACCCTGTTGCTACCATGAATATTTTATGCTTGTCAAATATTATTATGGTTATGCATAATATTGAGGACTAACCCGTATCTCTTATTTTGAATTTTTCCTGAGTGCTCAGGGGCTGGCTAGACTACCCCGGGCACTCAATTTTATTTTTAAGACCTCTCCGTGGCATCCCTTGATTTACTAGGCGGTCTGTCACGCCACTACTCTTGTGGACACCTGTTTGGCATTTATTTTCAAGACCTCTTCGTGCCGTCCCTCGAGTTATCAGGCGGTTTATCACGCCACTACTCTTGTGGATACCCGATTGGCATTTCTCTTCAAGTCCGACCGTGGCGTCACTTGACACCCGACTGGCATTTATTTTCAAGACCTCTCGTGGCGTCGCCTGAGTTCTCGGATGGTCCTGTCTCGTCCGATTTCTCTTTTAGACACCCAATTGGCATTTCTCTTCAAGACCTACCGTGGTGTCACTTGACATCCGACCGGCATTTCTTTTATTTTATTTTCCTTAAACCCTCCTTGTTTATCACTAACATTCCCATATATTCATTTATTTGCATATGCTAATATTTTATCATGCCATGATTTAATTCCTGTCAGTAGGCATTTAAGTCCATCATGAGCATACGCATTTAGTGTAGTTCATCATGATGTTTGCGAGTACATTCAAACGTACTCACAGGCTTGTCCCTGGCTATTTACTTGGCCAGGTCAGGAGTTCTACGAGGAGTACCCAGCGATGTCCGTGCGGAGCCTAGGATGGCAGCCACGCGGGATCGGTATTATCCAGGTCAGTCGTTCCTGTGGAAATGGAGCCCCATCGATGTAGAAGAACCGCGAGACAATTCTGTCATCCACCACCAGAATCACTGTTGTAACATTTGACCTTCATGGTCTTGTATCCAATTCTTGTAATAGCTTGGTAATCTGTAACAAGGACGTGTCCACCAGTAACGGTAAATCCTGGGCTGGTGATGACACGAAGGGTTAATTTCTGGGATTTCGTGTCCCGGCCCCGGCAAATAGTGCACGCGTTCCATGTTATACCACGTCAGCACTATATTATGCCTTGTACAAAATGTGGGTCTCATATACCTGTGGCGTCCAACTATTTTCCTACGCCGCCACTATGTCCCTAATAATGTCATACCAAATAAGACGAAGCCACCACTATTTGAAAAAAATAGTGCTGGCATTGGTTCAAAATGACGCGCCACCAACGAAATTTGTGGCAAACACTTTCTCCACTAGTGTTACTTACAATGTTTTTCAAATAAGACCCTCTATAGTCAGTTGCACTTAAACCACCACAAGTATTCACGTGTATGACCTTATGTCACCTTTCCAGTAATTCATGCAAGTCCTCAAGGCTACACAAAAATAATTGCTCACTCCCTATCTCAAAGATCATTGCAAAGGATACAGATATCCAATTAAGTTGATCTACAAGTTCATGCAAGTTTTTATTACACCAGTTCCACATACCTATTAATTTTAGGACCAACATAGAATTCAGGCAAAGTACCAATTACTATTCGACTCTATAAAATGACATAAGTGAGGCAAGAGAGTCATAATATTTTCTATAGAAATGTAACCTATCACCGTGCTCTAATGAGTACAAGTGAAGTAAAAGAGCAATGCCTCAACTCAAATACATATAAGTGAATACCAGTGAGCATTCTATAAATAATAGACCAATGTGTGTGACCCTAAGAAGCATGACCAGAATATTATGATTGTAATGGCCAACAAACAAAACTAAACAAAAAGCAAATGACGCTGAAAGCAAAACACATATCATGTGGACAAATAAAAACTTAGGTCCAACCAAGACATATTGATAGTTGTTGATGATGAAACATGGGATGCCTTCCATGTCATCCGCAAGCTTAGTCGGTGCTTGAGACTTTCTTGAATATTCCCTAGGGGTGCCTTGAGAATCCCAAATATTAGGCTGTTGCCACTCCTTATTGATCACATATCAATGTCTCCCCTCGATCTTATAAACTTCGTCCTCACAAAACTCAATAGAACTCGGGAGATAGGCTAGTACATATAAAATAACTCTCCCAATCATGTACTTTCACGACAAAATGCATATTTATTTCATGGTAATGTCTATTGTATCCTATCGTTTGCACAATTTATATCCACCAATATAAGCCATGAAAACTGTAAAACAAGCAGTCAAAGAAAATGCAACAGCCATCTATCAAAAACAAAAGAGTACGTAAAGACTACTGCATTATATCTATACATTTGTAACTCCAAAAAAATGTAAAACATTATGCCTTGACAGAAAATATGTAATGCAGTACCATGTAAAACTTAGAGCAATTGACCATGTTCTCGTATAGAATTAAAATTCAATACTAGGCGCAAAAGTTTTGGTTTCTGCACAGAACCTAACAAACAAGCATTTGCAACATCCCAAATGCTTAACTTGGCACAAAAAATAGAAAAAAGATACTAACATAATTAATTAAATAGGAATAATTATCTAGACCCACTAAATAGTAACATGATGACTATTGCGCTACCTCCCAACAAGCTCTTTCTTTATAGCCAATAAGATAGGATTGAGATTGTAATGATGCTCACGCGAAAAATCAAGAATTGAAGAACAAAAGAGAGCATCATAAAGAATGTACCAAACACTTAAGTCTAACACTCTTCAGATGTATAGGCATATTATAAATAAACAAATTATCAAGGAAACCAACATATAGGATATGCAAAGAAGAAGAATGAAACATTAATAGTTTTAACATAAGGAGGGCTACTTTAGTAACAGGGAGATTTCTATAACCATACATTCCTCTCTAATAATAATTAAATGTAGGATCTAATTCAAATTCCACAATATAGCTATCATATAAACCATTCTCTTCACGATCAACATGCATATCAATTTTATAATCTTCCAAGATAGCGAGATTAACATCAACTAAAGTCATAACCTATCCAAACCCACTTTTATAAAATAATACAAAGATTTCATATTCTCCGAGCATGTGGGATTCTTTTGGCCTAAAGTTGACACTATTCCAAACCCACTTTCAATAGTATTGCAATATTATTATGAGTGATAGATCCATCGCGTGGATCTAACAAATTTTCAAGCTCACTAGAATCATCATAATCATCTCCCCCATCATGATCATCATAATAAGTATTAGGCGTAACGAAATCATCATCAATAGTGCCTATAGACATAGTGTCATTATATAAAGCAATGCTTTCATCAAGTGTATGATCGTCACTTGAGTCATAGAGATCATAATATCCATCCCAACCATATTTTTATAACTTGTTCATTAGTATGGGGCACTAAAAATAGTGTGTTTATCAAATTCCTCATCCCAAGATTATAGCTTTGTATAGCACAATTGATATTCATGGAATTCATACTAATATCATTGTAATCATTTTTTTTCATTCAAAGAATTCTAATCAATTACTTAAAATTCTTCTTTTAACACTTCATAAAAAAAAATCAAATTCACAGTTTTCAAGAAAAACTTCGTACAGGCAGAGAAGTGCACTCAACTTCATATTTTCTTTCAAAGAACTTATAGCAATAGCATTTTTTCACTAGCTATTGGTTTATCGTACTTAGAATTTCTGGAAATTGCAGCTACTGAAGAAGGATCCATAATGTTTTTATTTTTGTTTAGTGTGTCAAAGATAAAGATAACATACCTAGGCAAGCAATAAACAAGTAAATAAGAAGTTTGTGTGAAGGCACCTGATTTGGTAGAAGAAGAATCCCCGCAACGGTGTGAGAAATTCCTTTGCTACACCTGCAGGAGTTGTTCGGTTTCCTAAAGAGGAAGGGTGATGTAGCATAGAGGCAAAAGTATTTCCCTCAGTTAAGAACCAAGGTTTAGTCGAACTAGTAGGAGTCAACTAGACAAAAAGATATGGAGCACCTGCACACAAACAAAATAAATACTTGCACCCAATGTGAAAAGGGGGGTTTTCAAGCCGCTTGTCATGCTCGTTACAAGGTTTAAAGCAAATAGATGGAAAGATAATTGTATGGTGAAATGGGAAATACTAAAAAGAAACTGAGAAGAATATTTCTTAGAAGAAAGTATTGATGGAGATTGGACCCGGGCGCCATATGTTCAATAGAGGTATCTCTCTGGAAAGCAGGCAAATGACATGTTAAGATATTATAGTTGGGCAACTGAAAAGATTACAAATATTTGTGACTATGATCATTCATACAATAATATCATATAGGCATTACGGTGTGATAAGTAGACCATTAAACCTACTGACGTCTAGTACTAATACTCCACCCCAAGACCGCTATCCAGCACGCATCTCAAGATATTAAGTTTATAAGAAATAGAGTATTGCAATAAACAAGATGACGTAATGTAGATAGAAATAAATCTAGTAATAAGATTAACCCCCGTCATTTTATCCTTATCAGAAATAGTACAGTACATGTCTTGTCCCTTATTGTTACTGGCTTAGAGCACCGCAAGATTGAACCCACTACTATTCATCACTCACTCTGAAAGAATACTCATCAATCTTGGCCAGAGAAGGCAAATATTCAATGAAAAATCTGATCATAAATTCGCAATTCATCTTGACCCAACAAACACTCCATAGAGTTACATCGGATTAATCCCAACCCAACGAAGAAGAGAAACATGGTGTTGAAGATCCACAATGAGAGAAAGAGAACCATCTAGCTACTACTGTGGACCCTTAGGTCCGGAAGGAACTACTCACACATGGTCATGGAGACCGCAGGCTTGATGAAGAGGCCTCCGGCAGGACTCCGAAACAGGGTACCAGATGGTATCTCTTCGGGATAGAGGCTTGCAACAGGGACGATATACTTTTGGAGGAACGATAGATGGTTCCCATATTTATTGAGAATTATGCCTGTGGAGTTGGCTTAAGGTGGTAACGAAGGGCCCTACAAGCTCACGAAGGCACGGACACCCCCTTGTCGTGCCAGCTGTCCTTCTAGGCCCTCGAGGCTCGTCTACATCTCTCCCCATCCGCTTTTTGTTGCCCAAAATAATCGTGTTAAATTGGCAACATAATTTGACTCCGCAGAAATTGATTTCCCGCGCTGCCAAAAATAAGCAGAAAGCAAAAACTGGACACTAAATTAATAGGTTATTCTATAAAAGTAATATAAAATATTGTAAAAAGTATATAGAAATAATTATATAGTAGGCTTATATAATAAAAATTATAAATAAGTTTGAGACGTATGACATGCGCACACATCCGAAAGCGTGCGCGAGCACTGGGGGCCATGGGAAGGCCACCGATATGCGGTTTTGCTGCCGTTTAAATCCACAGAAATTTGAAGGACAGCTAATTAAAAATAATGAGACTTGGCATGTCGTCGTCACACCGCCCCTGGAGGCCATGGTAAAAATTTGAAGCCGTTTCACATACGCCTTTAACGAGTCTGTGTGTAAACGGGACCTCCTCCAACGAACAATCCACCTTTCGAGCGGCGATACATCTAATTTATAAAGTGGGTGCGGGGCCTGTTTTTCCGTTGCCTCGAAACTTTTTCTGCATGAATGTTAAGGTTTTTAATGTTTTATCTAGCTTTTCGGTGTGTGTTGTGTGTGTGGTTTTTTATACCAAAAGTGGGCCCTATTGTAAGTACGAGTACGACGTATGAAAAGATAAGAGGTACGCAGGTGTGTCGTTGGTCCATCTATTACTTACAGGCTAAGCTTTGTCTGATGCAATGCAACTTCTCCGCCTACTACAACCTAACCGCTACCAGTTGGTATGTCAATTAAACAATAAAATAGCATGTCTCCTAGTTGGTATGTCAATTAAACAATAAAATAGCATGTCTCCTAGTTGGTCTGCTAAACAAACACATAAGCAAACATTTTAAATAGCTCACTATAGCACCGCTATAGCACGCTATAGGGTTTAGAAGAGGTCCGCCGCTAAGAGGCTTAGCGCGCTATTTAAAAGTTTTCTCCCATGACGCCGTGTGGGCACGTGTATATGCATGCCGCGGCCCCCGTGCCTCCAAGACCAAGATAGATAGATAGAACAATATAAAGGGTACCGCTAGATCGATCAGGCAGAAGCAGAACCTCGATCTTTGTTCTTGATTCTGTGAGACACTACGAGCCTTATCCTGTGTGTGAGTGAGTCTCCCCTTCATTTCATTTTTCGACCAAGTCACCCTCCTCTCGGTGGATTCCTTCATCACTTCATTATTGCATAAGAGAGAGAGGAGAGGAGGAGGACATGCCGCTAGACGACCTTCCTGTGGGAGCTCGACAGTACTGGTGCATGAAATTCCGTGTAGCGAAGCTTGCAAGACTGCACATGTTCGACTGGATGGTGCTGGCCTTTCTCATCGCCATGGAAGTGCTGCTCAACTGGATAGAGCCGTTCCACCGGTTCGTCGGAGATGGCATGATGGAGACGCTCCGGTACCCATTGAAGGAGAACACCGTGCCCGTCTGGGCCGTTGGGGTATGCATGGTTATTCTGACCAACGGATCTATTTATGTTTAGCCTTGCTTCTGCTTGCTCAACCGTCGTGCGTCGTGTTCGTGCAGGTGCTGGCCATCCTCGGACCGATGATCATCATAACTGGAATATTCATCAAGAGAAGGAACGTGTACGACCTGCATCACGCCATACTAGGCAGGTTTCCTGCGCCAAACTGCTACTGCAGCATACAACATATATTTCTGTGTTAATTCCATTTTACCCTCTCATTTTTTATTTTTAACTCATACTACCTAGTTGATAACATTTTCATCTATTTTAGCTCATTTAAGCAAACTGTTACCACATTTTAGCTTTTTTTTTATTTTGTGTGTGCATTGTGTCAAGCTGGCACCACATGTCAGGGCACATAAGATTGCGCCATTTTGATGGGTTTTTCTTACCAACCAGGTTCTCCACCCAATAGTACACACACTAGTCCTTGGGTTCCACTGCACGCACGCCCGGTCCCTAGGTCATGCACTCCGTCGTGCTCACCACCGGTTGCTAGGGCTCAATGCTCTACTTCTATCTCTATGGAACAACATCCATACTCGCAATGGAACAACGTACAACATGCAAATATTGCAACAACACTACACTGGACAACTTACTAAGCAAACGTAGCCTCGTGTCATAGCTTATATTAGCGTTATTACTTATCAGTGCTAGCGCTCTACTTCAGCTGCTTGTCTTGCTGTGCGCCTGTAACTTCCTCCCACGGTTTCCAGCCTGCCGAAGCACCTTATGTGTACAAAGTACAAAGACTCGCGAATACCCCCACCCCCCAGGTCCAAGTCGCGCTGTTGTGTGTGGTGATGGGCAGGGACTTTCGTGCCTGTCTGAGAGCGGTGAGGTGTTCACTGTTGTCGACTTGGGCAACCTTGTTTGCCTGTGCCTTAACAAAAAGGGAGCCACTGTGCTCGTGGACTCAAGCGCGACGCTCCGAGAGCTGGGGCTTCCGTGGCCGCCCTGTCTCCGACAATCGGCGTGGCCAGCCAGTTCACTAGCGGCGGCTTCACTATTTTGCTACTCAAGTACGGTGTGGCGGTCCCAATGTCCTGGACGTCACGCTCATTGATGCGAAAGGGGGAGCTCATGGACAAGCATGCCATCGGGAGGAACATATTAATTCTTGGCCATCTCGTGAGCCGAACCGGAGGACAAGCTGGTCATGTAATTGAACGCCTGGAGAAGCCGGTTGCTAGAGAAAATACCAATGAATAAAATAGCGCGTTATACAAAATAGCGCCGCCACTATAACTGGCTATTAGCGTGCTTTAGCAATACATTATACACTAGTTTATTTAGCAAGACAATTCTCTACATGCCATAGCATGCTATTAGCGCGGTGCTATCTAGTGGAAAATACAGGACACATTCGCCTAAATGATGTGGATGAAAATCGTTTAAACAAGGTAATCCCTTCAAAAATTGTAGTAATGGGGGATAAAAAATGGGAAATGTTTATACCTGGCGCGCCGGCCGAGTCTTCCGCCGGACGCGCGCGGGTCCTTCGATCTACTGGCGATGGAAGCGACTCGATTAGCCCCAGCTCCCACAATCAAAACACGTGGCTCTTGGAGGGCCCGCGCACCGCCCGTGACCTGCGTCCTTATCCCTTTCGCTGCTCATCCCCATCCATATCTCACTGCATCTTCCTCCCCATCCCACCCCATAGCCAGGGGCCGTGCTCATCGCCATGGCCGCCGGCAGCGGGTAATCATCACCTAATAGGCGTCGTTTGAGTCGTGCGTGGATCGCAGGCGCCGTATGCACCCATCTCCATGGCCGCCCACAACTTAGGGGTGTGCTCGTCGCCTTGCCCGCCAGCACCTGGATGCCTCCATGGTTCGTTATTCCCCATGGCCAAACTGCAATTGGCCCATTTTTATTGCTACAACCAAGGGGTTTTGCTGGAACCAGGTATATTTTTGCTGGATCCACCCATTTTTATCGCTACAACCCCTTTCTTTTTTTGCTACCATCCCGTTTGATTTTTTGATGAACATCTTTTGTTTTTTGCTGGAACCTCTTTTGGTTTTTGCTGGAGCTACTTCTTTTTTTGCTGGAACCTTCTTTTGATTTTGCTACAAAATTGGCAGGATAGTGGCGCCATCCCCGCCATTTTTTGATACATCAAATTTTTGCTGGAACCTCTTTTGATTTTTGCTAGAACTAGCATTTTGAATCTGCTGCATAGGCTATGATGAAGCTAGGATGGCGATGAACGGCGGGTACCATGTGTCTTTGCTGCATTGGGTCTTTTTGCTGGAACCAACAATCGTTTTTGCTACAACCAGCCTAAGAAGAGCTGGAACCGGCGAGATTATTTTCATTTTTGCTGGAACCGTCATATTTTTTTGTTAGAACAGTTTTTGGGTTTGCTGGAGCCGGTGTTATTTTTTGCTACAAGGGGCTAATTGTATTGCTTCAACAGATTACTGGAGTATTTTGTTTTGCTTTTGTTGCTGATTTTATTTTTGCTACAATCGGCATGGGGAAAGCTACAACCTCGAAAAAAAAAAGCTTCAACCAGAGAGTGGGGAAAAACTTGGAGTGGCATGGAAAAAAGCTTCAACCCGGCGCGCGCGAGCGCGTGATGCCGACGAGCTGCGGTCGGCGGGGCATGTTGATGTTGCGACAAGCGTGCTATGAAGGAGGCAGCTAGTTGCTGCAATGGCAGAGGCATCCGATGTGCTACGAGACAGCCCTCTTCCTACGTGATGGCGGCTGGGTGCAGCGATGGCGCCTGCTGGATCCGGCGAGGCCCGGTGCTGCGAGGACGGCGAGCCGGCGGGGCTTCGAAGTTAGCGGCAGGGGCGGCCATGGCGGGTTGCGTGAGTGAGGCGGGATGTGCTGGAGTTCTTTTTTTTTCTTTTTTTGTTTCCACATGATGTGTCAGAGGAGGAAGAAGAAAGGGGGCCAGATCTTACAGTACAGGAAACTGCAATCGAACGGGTACGCGCTGACCGGCCCAATTTTGGGCCGGTGCGCCGGCGCCTATCACTTGCCATAAAAAATGGAATTAACTCTATTCCACTGATTCATCGGACTGCTGTTGCCTATCAAATTGTAATTTTCTTGTTCAGTTAAATACATATGGTTTAATTATTTCATATGTATATTCAGTTCTCTCTTAGAATATGCACGTATTAATTTCTATAGATAAAGTACAGGTCTTCTGTTTTCCGTGCTTATAACTGGCGTCCTGACTGATGCCATCAAGGATGGCGTTGGCCGGCCTCGCCCCAACTTCTTTTGGCGCTGCTTTCCTGACGGAGTTCCGGTGGGTTGTCTTCTCCGTCTTAAAACCAGTCCAGTTCAGCCAGTCCTGACGAAATTCTTTTTGTAATACTACTAGTGTCTACACTCAGCTTAATTATTGAACAATGTGTTCATTCAGAGCTATAAAAACACCACTGCGGAAGTCATATGCCACGGAGATGCAGCGGTTGTCAAAGAAGGATACAAGAGCTTCCCAAGTGGCCATTCTTCATGTAAGTGATGCAATCAACATGTGTTACCCCTTTTTTCAATTTCGCGTACGCTATGTGGTATTCAAAATGTGTTACCGCTCGGACCAGGACCATCTATTTGTTTCATGCTTGTCCCTTCATCCTACGGTGCATGCATGAATTTGCATGGTCCTTTGCCGGATTAGGCTTCCTATCATGGTACCTGGCTGGAAAGATCAGAGCGTTCGATCGACAAGGCCATGCAGCCAAGCCCTGCATCGTCCTCCTGCCTCTCCTCCTGGCGGCTTTGGTTGCCATCTCGAGGGTCAGCGACTACTGGCACCACTGGCAGGATGTGTGCACCGGTGGAATTCTCGGTACGTATGTTGGTTGGTTCTGGTGCCATATATGTTGTTTGCTTCTGACCTGCTATATTGTTAACTAGGGCACGATGCATGTGCTTCAAGAATCACATAGTGCGATCATCCCATTGTGTCTCTGTAACCATTTTTTTTTACTATTATTTTGCTGTAACTCTGCAGGTGTGGTGGTTTCTACATTGTGCTACCTGCATTTCTTCCCATCACCCTTCGCTGAACAAGGTATGACCGACGTTGCTAATGGGCCTACACAGAGACTCGAGTCATCATTTGGCTCAAACTTTGTGTTGTTTGGATACTAAAAAGAGACTTTAGCTGCCAATTAAATTAGTTACTATTGACTTACCAAAGAAAAAATCACATTATTCAGTAAAAGAATGAAACATGGGGTAAGTTGTGGCAGTTTTCGCCGAAACCGATGGAGGAAAGACGACAACATTAAGAACGAGGGAGGTTAGTGTGGAGGAATGCCGAACAAACAAAGTGGTGATAGAACCTTATCCGATTTTAAAACTTAATTTTAAAGGAGAAGATAATTATTGGTAGTATTAGAGAGGCGGAGTTGTGAATTTTGTGTAATTATTAAATTCCACACTAACTAGTATCTTTAGGCCCCGCACAATACGCAATATCATAGGTAATGGTACTATTTATTTCACTACATTCACATTGCATAGTATCATACACTAGTGGTAGTATCATAATGTCACTTCATGTATTCATCTTTGCAATCCCAATACAGAGTTGTTGACGTGATATATTTCTAATTAACTTTTATTTTTTTGATGTGCTATAGTTTTGTACTCCCTCCATCCACATAAATAGAGCCTAATACGTTTCTTGAGGTTACCTTCCAGCACGGGTTAGAACAATAGTATATGACATGCATGTTACACAAAGCACACCATCGAATTTGTGTGTGAAAGGAGTTTCTAATGATATAATTTTTATATCACACATCTCATATACTAATAATTTGATTATTGGTCAGTGGCTACCTCGAAAAACGTATTAGGCCCGATATATGTGGATGGAGGGAGTATAACAATGTGATATCAGAAATATTCTCTCACACCCTTAATTATAATGCAACATAACCTTTTGATTAGATGACAATGCATGTTACTCCTTTGATACTTGCACCGAGGCTGCCTGTAGTGGTAGTATCATAACTAGTATCATACATGCCAAGTAGACAATTTTAATGAGGTGGTATAGGATTAAGTGAAAAAAAGAGAATTGAATAGCGTACTATGGTACCGTATCATAATAAATGATGTGCTACAATGTGTCATCCATGAAAATAAATGAGGTTATCTAAGATACCAACCTATGATACTATGCACTATTGAGGTGATATCATAGACTAGTACCTATTGCATGATACTAGTATATGATACTCCCCACCACGACAAGCCAGGACAGACCTTGTGATCTAATTCGCATATTAAATTTCTGGGACATAATTATCTATTTGATAGAAATAGTCCTTTTGGTAAAATTATATATGTGCATCTCGATCAGAGCTAACAAATGAACTATCTTTTTATTCAGAGAATCATAAGTTAACTATTTTTGCCCGGTTCTAGATTTTAGCTTCATTCCTTCGACGATTATAATGACTAGTCCTCCGAAATAATGGGTCCACTAGATGGGGTACTTATAGGTTAGTTAATACATAGTAGATGATTATGCATCTTTTTTAAACCAAATGATATATTATTATTGTACATAAAATGTTGGTCCCCACAAATTCCTATTCTCTCACACAAGCAACTATGCCACCTCACCAGTCCACCATGCAAGAGAAAATATCCACACTAACATGCACCAGGCATACTACTCATATACAATAAATATTTAATAATTATAGAATAATTGAAAACAATAAATTATAAGCATTTTTTTATGTTCAAGTATTGTTAGACTAATTACTAATGTTTCATTAAACCAATCTCATTAAAATAATTACAACTAATTCCGTATTTTATGAGCATAGTGCACACGTACAAATTATGCAAAAGATATATTAATCTTCGTGACTTTTTGATAGTTAGTACACATGAGAGAGAGATATATAAGAGAGGGAGAGAGAGAGAGAGAGGGAAGTTCGTTCTAAATTCTTCTACTTGGTGAAACTTAAATACCATTAATCAACAGGGTGACACTGAAGCTATAATTGCTATCAACAGCATAAATAACAATAATATTTGTACTAGTTTTGTCGAAATGAGGTGAAGTTTATTTCCACATAATAAATGGCTTTTGGATTTCAGGGCAGTGGCCTCATGCGTACTTCCGTAACACTCTTAACCCTGAAACGCACAACCAAATGCTGTCAACCAGTACACCAAACTGCGACCAACCAGGGCATCATTCGTCTCGAGAACATATTGAACTGGAGATGAGAACCAATAGCTAGTCTCTAGATTTTACTGAAGCAGCAAGCAGTAGAGCCTGGTGACCGAATGCTATACACCATCATGATGAATTACAAGTTCACGTGTACACCATTATAATGTCATGATTTTTTTAAGACGCAATGAATGTATGTGGATTCCATGATATATGTTGTCATTGAAAATTATAATGTTCAGAAATATATTTGTAAAATGTTGAATAAATATATGATTTGAGTACAGTCCGCTGGCTAACTCAACTGTGACATATATGGTACTTGGCAGCGCAAATGCTTCACACCCACCTGCTTTATAAGGGTTTCATGCCACACTATAATGTTTGGACCAAGTACGAAGAAAGAGGGGTTATGATGGAAGACAGCGAAGAAGAAGAGGATGATGATAACTATGTGCCCCCTGAATACGGTGATGCTGCAACGGGGGAAGCTGAAGATCAAGAGGAACCAGACGATGTGCCCGATGATGATCTCCGCCGGGTCATTGTTGATGCAAAGAGACAGTGCGAAAGTGAAAAGGAGAAGCTGAAGTTCGATCGCATGTTAGAGGATCACCAAAAAGGGTTGTACCCCAATTGCGAAGATGGCAACACAAAGCTCGGTACCGTACTGGAATTGCTGCAGTGGAAGGCAGAGAATGTTGTTCCTGACAAAGGATTTGAGAAGCTACTGAAAATATTGAAGAAGAAGCTTCCAAAGGATAACGAATTGCCCGACAGTACGTACGCAACAAAGAAGGTCGTATGCCCTCTAGGATTGGAGGTGCAGAAGATACATGCATGCCCTAATGACTGCATCCTGTACCGCGGTGCATACAAGGATTTGAACGCATGCCCGGTATGCGGTGCATTACGGTATAAGATCAGACGAGATGACCCTGGTGATGTTGACGGCGAGCTCCCTAGGAAGAGGGTTCCTGCGAAGGTGATGTGGTATGCTCCTATAATACCACGGTTGAAACGTCTGTTCAGAAACAAAGAGCATGCTAAGTTGATGCGATGGCACAAAGAGGACCGTAAGAAAGACGGGAAGTTGAGAGCACCTGCTGACGGGTCGCAGTGGAGAAAAATCGAGAGAAAGTACTGGGAGGAGTTTGCAGGTGACGCAAGGAACGTATGGTTTGGTTTAAGCGAGGATGGCATTAATCCTTTTGGAGAGCAGAGCAGTAATCACAGCACCTGGCCCGTGACTCTATGTATCTATAACCTTCCTCCTTGGCTGTGCATGAAGCGGAAGTTCATTATGATGCCAGTACTCATCCAAGGCCCTAAGCAACCCGGCAACGACATTGATGTGTACCTAAGGCCATTAGTTGAAGAACTTTTACAGCTGTGGAATGGAAACGGTGTACGTGTGTGGGATGAGCACAGACAGGAGGAATTTGACCTGCATGTGTTGCTGTTTGTAACCATCAATGATTGGCCTGCTCTCAGTAACCTTTCAGGACAGACAAACAATGGATACCACGCATGCACGCATTGTTTAGCAGCCACCGAAAGTATATACCTGGACAAATGTAGGACGAATATGTACCTGGGGCATCGTCGATTTCTTCCGACCAACCATCAATGTCGAAAGAAAAGGCAAGCATTTCAAAGGCGAGGCAGATCACCGGATGAAGCCCGCCATATGTACCGGTGATCACGTACTTTCTATGGTCAATGATTTACACGTAATCTTTGGAAAGGGTCCCGGCGGACTATCTGTTCCGAATGACGCTGAGGGACGCGCACCCATGTGGAAGAAGAAATCTATATTTTGGGACCTACCCTACTGGAAACACCTAGAGGTCCGCTCTTCAATCGATGTGATGCACGTGATAAAGAACCTTTGCATGAACTTGCTAGGCTTCTTGGGCGTGTATGGGAAGACAAAAGATACACCGGAGGCACGGGAGGACCTGCAACGTTTGCACGAAAAAGACGGCATGCCTCCAAAGCAGTATGAAGGTCCTGCCAGCTACGCTCTTACCAAAGAAGAGAAGGAAATCTTCTTTGAATTCCTGCTCAGTATGAAGGTCCCGTCTGGCTTCTCGTCCAATATTGTCATTCTGGGCCCTGTATTTCTACACAATATGTTCCCCTTTGAGAGGTTCATGGGAGTTCTAAAGAAATATGTCCGTAACCGCGCTAGGCCAGAAGGAAGCATCTCCATGGGCCATCAAACAGAGGATGTCATTGGGATTTGTGTTGACTTCATACCTGGCCTTAAGAAGATTGGCCTCCCTCAATCGCGGTATGAGGGGAGACTGACTGGAAAAGGCCGGCACGCTAGGAGGGGACTCAATAATATGTAGGGACGGGCATTCTTGGTCTCAAGCACACTACACAGTTATACAGAACTCTACCTTGGTGACCCCGTATGTCGATGAACACAAGAACATTCTGCGCTCCAAACACCCGGAGCAGTGTGACGACTGGATTACATGTGAACACATCAGGACTATCGGCAGTTGGTTGGAAACACGTCTCAGAGGTGACAACACTGTTTCTGATGAGCTGTACTCGTTGTCCAGGGGACCATCTTCGACTGTATTGACTTACAAAGGATACGAGATAAATGGGAATACATTTTACATGATCGCCCAAGATCAAAAGAGCACCAACCAAAACAGTGGTGTCCGCTTTGATGCAGCAACCAAGAGGGGAAAGGACACATATTATGGTTACATAGTGGACATATGGGAACTTGACTACGGACATGATTTTAAGGTCCCTTTGTTTAAGTGCAAATGGGTCAATATGTCAGGAGGCGGGGTAGAGGTAGACCCACAGTACGGAATGACAACAGTGGATCTGAACAACCTTGGGTACAAAGACGAACCATTCGTCCTAGCCAATGATGTGGCGCAGGTTCTCTATGTGAAGGACATGTCTACCAAACCGAGAAAAAGAAAAGATAAGGAAGCTAATACATCATACAATGAGCCAAAGCGGCACATAGTTATTTCAGGAAAAAGAGACATCGTGGGATTGGAGGGCAAGACAGACATGTCTGAAGATTATGAAAAGTTTGATGACATTCCTCCCTTCAAAGTCAAGGCTGACCCAAGCACCATGTTAAGCGATGAAGAATATCCATGGTTACGGCGCAATAAGCAAAGGACACAAGCGAAGAAAAAGTGAGGACTTTCTCTCCACAACTATTATGATGATGCCTTTGATCTAGAATATCACTGCAGTTACATGTGAAGAAATGAAATGCCTTTTGTAACAGACGAGTTTCCGTATGAAACCCTGATACTTCGAAAGAGATTGTCCGTTTTGTACACGAAGTGCATCCAGTTTTTGCCGTAACACTCTCAACTTTTTAGCACATGCTATGTGGGTGAAATGATGATACCATGCCAACTTTCAACCTTTTCAGAGTTCATTTGAAGTGCTTTCCAATTTCAGGGTCATATAGCTCAAAAAAATCAGTAAATGCATGAAAAATAACAAATGAAGTCAGAAAGGGTTGAAAATGAAAAATGATGATGTGGCTTTGAATGGTGCATTTTTAAACACACGAAAAGTCTGGAGTTCAATAAGTTCAAAAAATGAATCCCTTTGTAACAGACGAGTTTCCGTATGAAACCTGATACTATCGAAAGGATTGTCCGTTTTGTACACGAAGTGCATCCAGTTTTTGCCCCTAACCCTCTCAACTTTTAGCACATGATAGTGGGTGAAATGATGTACCATGCCAACTTTCAAACGTTCAGAGTTCATTTGTAGTGCTTTTCAATTTCAGGGTCATATAGCTCAAAAAAATCAGTAAATGCATGAAAATAACAAATGAAGCGAGAAAGGGTTGAAAATTGATGATGTGGCTTTGAATGGTGCATTTTGAACAAACAAATGTCGGAGTTCAAATAAGTTCAAAAAAATGAAATCCCTTTGAACAGACGAGTTTCCGTATGAAACCCTGAACCGAAGAGATTGTCCGTTTTGTACACGAAGTGCATCCCGTTTTTGCCGTAACCCTCTCAACTTTTAGCACATGCTATGTGGGTGAAATTATGATACCATGCAACTTTCAACCTTTTCAGAGTTCATTTGTAGTGCTTTTCAATTTCAGGGTCATATAGCTCAAAAAATCAGTAAATGCATGAAAATAACAAATGAAGTCAGAAAGGGTGAAAATTGATGATGTGGCTTTGAATGGTGCATTTTGAACACACAAAAGTCTGGAGTTCAAATAAGTTCAAAAAAATGAAATCCTTTGTAACAGACGAGTTTCCGCTGAAACCTTGATACTTCGAAAGAGATTGTCCGTTTTGTACACGAAGTGCATCCAGTTTTTGCCGTAACCCTCTCAACTTTTTAGCACGCGCTATGTGGGTGAAATGATGATACCATGCCAACTTTCAACCTTTTCAGAGTTCATTTGTAGTGCTTTTCAATTTCAGGGTCATACAGCGCAAAAAAATTCAGTAAATGCATGAAAAATAACAAATGAAGTCAGAAAGGGTTGAAAATTGATGATATGGCTTTGAATGGTGCATTTTGAACACACAAAAAGTCTGGAGTTCAAATAAGTTCAAAAAAATGAAATCCCTTTGTAACAGACGAGTTTTCGTTTGAAACCCTGATACTTCGAAAGAGATTGCCCGTTTTGTACACGAAGTGCATCCAGTTTTTGCCGTAACCATCTCAACTTTTTAGCACATGCTATGTGGGTGAAATGATGATACCATGCCAACTTTCAACCTTTTCATAGTTCATTTGTAGTGCTTTTCAATTTCAGGGTCATTTAGCGCAAAAAGAATGAATTAATAGCAAAAAGAATGAACTTAAAATAATCAATTAAAATATTCTGTTATGATCAACTAAAACAAAACTATAATATTTTTCAATAGCAAAAAGAATCAACTAAAAAGCTTTTATAGAACTCTAATAGCAAAAGGAATCAACTAAAAAGCTTTTAAAACCTCTATATTTTTTAAACTAAAATATATAAAAATTTATGCAACTAAACTTATCAAAGTATTTTCTGTTCAAAACATTAATGGCAAAAAGAATTTTCATAAAGAAATTTTTTGTTAGAAACTTTAATAGCAAACTAAAATAACAAAACTATTCTTGATTAAAACAGACATTGAAAATAACCTAAAAATTACCAAATTTAATATAATGATAAAACACAGTAATATTAAATAGCAGAGAAAAAGAACATCAAAATCTATTTTTATAGTAAAGTTAATCACAAACTAGTGATTCACACAAATTTCAAAGAATTCAAACTTAAACTATTCAAATTTGAAAACTAATGGCACTAACAGAAAGTTTATAATTTTTGTGACCTAAAAGCAAAAAGAATTAAAAAATAAAGCAAAAAACAAAAGAAAATAAATAAAGAAAAGAACAAAACAAAAAAATGGAAAAAAATATAGAAAAAAAATGCCACCTACTAGGCCACCACGGCCTGAATACGACTAGAAACCTAACCACGGGCCAGGATTCAGGCCCGTAGAAGGCCCAGTAGGCCCACAGGCAGCGGAGTGTGAGAGTAGGCCCGTAAGCCTGCATTTGAGAGGAGCTCGAGAGGGCAGTGGCAGTGGGGCTTATAAACCACTCCGCGCCCCTCTCAACTAGTGAGGTGGGACTAAACTTTTGGCCGCGGGCAAGGCCTTTGGTCCCGGTTGGTGGCACCAACCGGGACTAAAGGGGGGGCATTTGTCCCGGTTCGTGCCACGAACCGGGACAAATTGCCCCCCCTTTAGTCCCGGGTTGGTGCCACCAACCTGACCAAAGGTCTCCTTTTCCCGCCCATTGGGCTGCTGAAAAGAGACCTTTGGTCCCGGTTGGTGGCACCAACCGGGACTAAAGGGGGGCATTGGTCCCGGTTCGTGCCACGAACCGGGACCAATGCTTCGTGTATATAAGAAAACACTTAGGAGTTTCTGCAAAAATCACTTCTTCTCCGCCAAGACGCCCCCAGCTGCTCCCTCGTCGCCGTCGCCGACGAGCCCTGCCCCGACGCCGTCAGGCTGCTCCACCGCGTCGTCGCCGACGCCGTCGGGCTGCTCCACCTCGCCGCCGCCGCCGCCGCCGACGCCCTCTGCCCCGACGTCGGCGCCGCTCCCCGCGCCCCTGCCCGCCCCGACGCCGCCCGCCGTGCGCCCCTGCCCGCCCCGACGCCGCCCGGCGTGCCCCCCTGCCCCTACTGCGACGCCTCCCTCTGTGAGCACCGCGCGCCTGCCCTGCCCCTGCCGCCGTGATTTTTTTTATATATGCTATTTTTTTGTTACATGTTTTTAGATGTTTTTACAACTTTTTAGATGTTCATATATGTATGTATGTATTTTTTAGATAGATGTTTCGTGGAGATGAGATGAGATGGAAGAGAACTTTTTAGAGAAATTTGCATAGAGATTTTTTTTAGAGAAATGGTGGAGTTCACATCTAATGTATATATGTTGATATTTTTTATATGATGAAAATTGTTTTGTTCATATGTAATGTATAGATATATGTATGTGGCTATGTATGTATGGATGTTCATAAAATTGTTTTGTTCATATATGTATTAATTGTTTTGTTCATAGCATTTTTTTTGTATGATGAATTTTTTTTTCATAGACATAATATATGTTTGTGCTATATTTATGTATATATGGATGTTCATAGAATTTTTTTATATGTAGTGGCTATATGTATATGTCGTTTTCGATATAGCCCCTCCCCGATAACTTCGACATGAGGGGGGGGGGGGTCGATATATCCCCTCCCCGATAACATTTTTTTATAAGATGATTTTTTTTTCATAGCCATAGATATGTATGTATGGATGTTCATAGGATTTTTTTTATATGTATGTGGCTATATGTATGTCGTTGTCGATATAGCCCCTCCCCGGTAACTTTGACATGACGGGGGGGGGGGGGGTTGATATACCCCCTCCTTGATAACATTTTTTTCTAAGTTACTAAGGTAAAATGTTCACCCGCCCTCTCGATATACCGGGCGACCAACTCTCGAGGCCACCCAAACCCTAGAAAAAAAGCGTTATCGATCTCCTACCACCTCCCGCCCCTACCCGACAAACTCTCGAGGCCAACCAAACCACTACAAGAAAACTCCGGTAACTTCGACATGAGGGGGGACGTCGATCAACCCCCTCTCGCCCGAACAAGTCTATGTATCATTTTATATCGCGGTGGACATATATCAAAGTTTGATCATATGTCAAAGTTTGAATTTTGACATATGCAACATTTGATCTTATATCAAAGTTTGATCATATGTCAAAGTTTGAATTTTGACATATGCAACATTTGATCATATTTCAAAGTTTGATCATATGTCAAAGTTTGAATTTTGACATATATAGATTTATCAAGAATGCCCCCATTATGGATGTGCACAAGTTGATCCAATTTTTTTCTGATCTCATCTATATATATATTCTTCTATATGTCACGTTGTCTGTCAAAGTATTGAAGAAATCCATGGCTTCATCATTAGCCGGAAGTAACAGGCGTATGATGCTACGAAGCTCTTCAAAGTTGTTTTGGAACAGAGTTCCGGATAGAATAATTCGCTTTTTGGTACGAATTTCAGCAAAGGCCTTCCAAATAGCGATATTCGGAAGGCTCTTGCTGAACTTCGTACCAAAAAACTAATTATCCTATCCGGGACTCCGTTCCAAAGCAATTTTGGAGAGTTTCGTACCATTATGCGCCTGTTACTTCCGGCTAATGATGAAGCCATGGTTTTCTTGAATCCTTTGACACTGACAATGTGACATATAGAAGGGTAGATGAGATCAGGAAAAATATGGACCAATTTCTGCACATCCAGAATGGCGCCATTTTGTTAAATCCCTTGTTTGACATTCATGAGAGAGGTGGTCTGGACGTCGTACATTCATGAGAGAACTCCGGTAACTCTTCAACATGAGGGGGGACGTCGATCCACCCCCTCTGGCCCGACCAAACCCTAGAAGCGTCGAGGCCACCCCAAACCCTAGAAGCGTTGTCGAGGCCACCCCAAACCCTAGAAGCTTCGAGGCCACCCAAATTTACCAAGTTAAAAGAGCGTTGTCGAGGCCACCCCAAACCCTAGAAGCGTTGTCGAGGCCACCCCAGACCGTAGAAGCGTCGAGGCCACTAATTAATATTCCTTGTTGTGATTAGCTAGCTAGGTCTATGTTTGCCACTAATATATCCATCTCTCATGTTTGTATATTAATTGCAATGTTGTAATATTTGCAGAAACTATGGATCAACAAAGAGACTTGGAAACAGAAGAGTTGTTGGGGGACATCATCCTCGGTGGAGGTGATGTCTTGTCGTATCTCAACGACACCAATTGTCTGGAAGGAGAGGGTGAAGGTTCTAGTGATCGAACAATGGAGGAGGAAGGACATGATCATGATGGCTCCGGTGACCGAATGCCGGAGGAAGAAGGAGACCATGATGATGGCTCCAGTGATCGAACGGAGGAGGGAGCTGTTGCAAAGTCCGGCGAGGTATATATATTAATTAAGCCTGTGCTGACTAGCTAATTGATGCATTAATTGTTTTGGTATGTACATATATTAACTCTTCTTTCTTCTTTTAAAGCCCTCCGGATCGAGCCAAACTTCGGTAACGAGACGAGGCCCAAAGAAAAGATTGCGTCAGGATGAAAGGTTCACGATCACAGCAATCGCGAACGATGGCCAGCCGATTGAACCGAGGCGGACCAAGGATGCATTTTCAGCTCAGTGCGGGGCTATTGTTAGGGACAGCATCCCGATCAGCATCCAGCTATGCAATGAGCCTAAGAAGAACAAAGACCCTCAAGTTTCTTATGTCACCGATAGACAGAAAGATGATCTTTGGACCTCGCTGAAGGCAAATTTCACCCTACCGCCAGAGGAGGATCCGGATAAGCCAGTTATAGAGACATTGGTCAAGGCGTGTGCTCTTAAGAAGATGGTAGATCTATTCAGGAGGTGGAAGAATGAGTTGAAATCAACGTTTGTCGACAAAGGGAAGACTCCAGAATTCATCGGCCGATTTGAGAAGATAAGAGATCACTGGCCCACATTTGTGGCCTACAAGACATCGGACAAGAGTAAGAAGATGTCAGAGACAAATAAGATAAATGCTGCAAAGAAGAAGTTTCACCATCGCACGGGGTCAGGTGGCTACCTCAAAGCCCGGCCGCTATGGGACAAAGCTGAGAATGACCTGTTTGCTAAAGGGGTCGAACCAGAGACATTGAACTGGCCAGACCGTTCAAGGACTTGGTTCTTCATGGTTGGGGGAACCTTGGACCCTGAAACAGGGAAGTGCGTTTGGACGGACGAGCAACTTGCAATACCCGTCAAGGAGCTTCAGAAGTGTATCGCCGCAGCGCAGCAAGGGACGTTCATTCCCGACAGAGAGAATGACGAGCTGACCGAGGCCCTCGGGAATCCTGAGCACCCTGGATGAACACGAGGCATGCCAGGCTCCGTTGCGTGGAAGGTTGCGTTTCCCAGCACAGGCGGTTACAAAACCCGGGAGAGGAAGAGGAAACTGGAGCAGAGCGAACTGCAGAAGCTGAATGCAAGGGTACAAAAGCTAGAGGAACAAGTTGAGAGCTAGCGAGCTGCCGGAGCTACCCCAGAAGCTACCCCGCCATCTCAGCGGAGAAGCAGCGTGGCTTCCACCGAGCTCGTTCAGCAGCCTGACTTCACGGCTCCTAGCTACCCCGTGGATGCTATCACGGAGGCTCAACATTGCCAGCTTATGACGCAATGGCAGAACCTCAAAGTCAAGGCGGCTGTCGGCTCTGTTGCACCTCCTCAACCCGACGGAACTTTTCACTGCCGTCCGATTCCACAAGGCTATGCTGTTGTGATGGTGGATGAAGTAACGGAGGGATTTGAGGAGCTCGAGCTTGACCACCCTACAGGTGAAGGGGAGACTCAACTGAGTCTTGCTCTGAAGACTCCATGTCTATGGCGGAAGGAGCACATCAAGCTTCCAAACTGGACGCCTCCGCCTCCGGCGAGTCAGGGCACTCGGCCTCCTCCTCCTCCTCCTCCTCCGGTGAGTGAGCAGGGCACTCCGCCTCCTTCTCCGGCTGCTCCAGCGCGTGAGGGCGGCACTCCGCCTCCTTCTCCGCCTGCTCCGGCGCGTCCGAGCAGCCCACCTCCTCCTCCGCCTCGTCAGCAACGGCGGAAGACAGAAGCCGCCGCTCTGGCAGCTCCGGCGCGTCGGAGCACTCCGCCTCCTTCTACTACTCATCAGCAGCAAGAGAAGAGAAACGCCGCCGCTCCGGCGTCTAGCAGTACAGCCAGAGACGGGAGGCAATACAAATTCGGTCCATCTCTCAAGCCTCTAGAGAAGTTACCATATGATATGACCGAGGAGGAAATGTAAAGCCCAAGTGAGGGACTTTTTTGCAAAGAAACCTCCACCTCCGGAGGAGAAGATAGATCCGGTGAAAGTGACGCGCACTCTCGATGCCCTGAAGCGATCACCACCGTATCCGCCGCAAACCAACTATGAGTGCATTATTGAAAGGACATATCAGGAAGCGGAGCGGTCGGGAAGTACTTGCAGTGATCGAAGGTTAGCAAAACAAAGAAGTGGGAAAAAAAATCCCCAGCTCGGCGAACAAGTGAACCAATCGTGCCCCCCGCTCAAGGTGTCTAGTGATATCATCGCTAATCATCAGGGGATGGTGCCCGGTACCAATCCTGCAGATTACCTGCCCGACGATGCACATTTTGATATAATGGAGGTGGACGAACACAAATACCGGCACGGGAAGCCTCTCGTCAAACCTGGTCATCCTCCTCTAACAACGATGATGCGAAGATTCCATGAGTGGTACATGGACACCTGCAAGGAGTCTGGGAAGGATACTTTGACGCTGAGAGTTAAAGAGGAGCACGACCTCGTTGGAATTGATCTGTTGTCTGTTCCATTTGAGGAGTTCTTCCAGTTTTTCAATCAAAAGGCCCTCGATAAAATAATCGTCACTTGCTACTGTCTGTAAGTACTACTTCTGTAATTAAGTATCTATATATAGCTCAGCTCTTTCATTGCATGTATATATAATTATCCTCACTATATTATGCAGATTGAAGATCGTCGAATGCAGAAAAGCACAAATCTATGATATTGGGTTCATTAACACAAATCTCATAGATGAATGGATGGTTAAATATAATGCCAAAGAAACCAAGGCCAACTTGCTACAATCGTTGCTTCAAAATCAAAACAAAGATAAAATACTCTTTCCTTACAACTTCAAGCGAGTGTTACTGTCTTGTGCATATTCGGTTTCCCTTATTACTCGAGGTTATAGTAATGTAATTGATGAGTTATGCATGCGTGCGCAGCTTTCACTTTATTCTCCTAGAGATTAAGCTTAAGCAGGGACTAGTAACCGTCTTAGACTCGAGACGAAAAGATCCCAAGGAGTATGCGGCCATGACTAAAATGCTCGAGAAGTAAGTTCAATCGATCGTTATCGCACCATATCGGCAACTTTGTTCATTTCCTGATATCAAGTAATTGTTTTCTTTATCTGGCAGGGTTTGGAAAGAGTTTGCCGCTAAAGCTCCGGGACTGCCGGGGGAGCTTCGATTTACACACCAGAAAGTAAGGACTACTAGCTAGTTCCGCGCATCCCCCATTGATTCTAGCTAGTTTCATCAATACCATTTAGCATGCTTGCTTATCAGTTTGATTGACCTCTATTTCTTGTAAAGTGGTTGTGGCAGGAAGGCGGGACTGATTTTTGTGGATACTACATTTGCGAGTTGATCCGCCACACGACCTGTGAGCGGGGCTACTCTGAAAAACAATATGAAGTGCGTAAGCAATAATATTCACAATTTTATTTTATTACCATCATTTGTGTTGAGTTTCATTCATATATATGTATTGACCCCCTTCTTTAAATTAGATGTGGCAGATGCGGGATGAACTCCTACCACAAGATCGCATAAAAGCAATTCAAGAGGAATTGGCGGGATTCTTTCTTGACCACGTCATCAATAAAGCCGGAGAATACCATGTGGAACTTGACATCAGATGTTAGGGATTGTAAGAGATCTTATATTGTATATATGTAGCTAGTAGCGTCGGATAGATATACGAAAACTTGTTGTTCGACCAATCTCTCGGAGAAGGAGGAGGTCAATCACTTCTCTCTGTATATATATGTTCATGACGATCTTGTATACTTAATGGTTTCCTTCATTTCCTTCCTAGCTAGCGTGTCGCGAGTTCTCTCCATACGTATAGTACGTAGCGTCGACCAAGCACGGAGATAAGAGAGGTCACTTCTCTCTATTACCTAGCTAACACAATATATACCCTACAAAACCCCCAAAACCCCCAAACCCCCCCCCCCCCTTAAAAAAAAACCGCAGCCCCTGAACTGCTGACGCGTGGATGCTTTTTGGTCCTGGTTGGTGCTACTAACCGGGACAAAAGGCCCTCCTGCCTGGGCAAGCCGCAGCGGCCACGTGGAGTCCCATCTGTCTCGGTTCGTAGGCGAACCGGGACTAAAGGTATTGGGCTTTAGTCCCGACCCTTTAGTCCCGTTTTCAGAACCGGGACAAATGGGCCTTTTTCTACTAGTGATTGGATGTACGTAATACACAGACAGAGTCCCGAACGACCACGTTTCAGTTTTGTAAAAAAAATTGCGTTCCTTTTCCCATAGGAAAAATTAGCGTTCCTTTTCCCATAGGATGAATTGCCGCACCTTTTCCTCACGTATAAAAAGTGTCCCAGCTTAAAGAGAAAGAGTGCCCAACTTCCACGCTCCCACGTCTAAGTTTTATTAAACTAAGAAGAATATGCCAAACAAGGACTTGTACAAATACGAAGATATCAGGCACGTAAAAAAACTCCTCCAGCCTCACGGTAAAAGAGTTCAAACAGGGACCTCAAGCCTCATGGTTAAAAATGAAAGTCTAGGACTAATTTTTAAAAGGAAAGGGGTAGATCTATTAGAAGATGTTACCTGAATAAAAAAACATCACGTACTACAAAATAGTCCCCAACGGCCGCATCTATGTTCTACAGAAAGAAAATGAGCATTTCTAAAAAAAAATAGCGTGCCTTTTTCCCACACGTAAGAAAATGAGTCCCCCAGCTAAAAATAAAAAAAGAGTCTCCAACACGCACGTCTAAGTTCTATGAAAATAAAAAGAATGTGCCAAACAAATACGCGTACAAATATGAAGATCTCAGGCACCTGAATAAAAAGTGGCCAGGCCTCTCATTAAAAAGAGTCGACATCTCAATCCCAAGAAAATTCATGCACGTACAAAAAAGATGGACCTAAAGCCTCATGGTCAAAAGAGAGAGTTTACGCCTGATTTTGAAAAAAAAGGTAGCGGTCGGATATGTTGTCGGCACCATCGAAATATACTCAGAGCCATAGTCATACTAGTAGAAAAGAGGGAACTAGTCCCGGTTCCAGAGGGCTTTTAGACCCGGTTATGGAACCGGGACAAAAGGGTCAGGACTAAAGCCCAAAACCTTTAGTCCCGGTTCGCTTACGAACCGTGACAGAAGTGGCCCCACGTGGCCGCTGCGGGGCGCCCAGGCTGGAGGACATTTAGTCCCGGTTGGTAACACCAACCGGGACCAAAAGGCTGCCACGCGTCAGCAGCTCGCAGGCGCTGGTTTTTTTTAGGGGGGGGGGGGGGGTTGGGGGGTTTGGTGTTTTAGAGGGTTAATTTAGGGGTTTCATATTGTGTTAGCTAGCTAACAGAGAGAAGTGACCTCTCTTTCTCCGTGCTTGGTCGACGCTAGCTACTATACATATAGAGAGAACTCGACACGCTAGCTAGTAAGCAAATGAAGGAACCATTTATTACACAAGATCGTCATCAACATATACAGAGAGAAGTGACCTCTCTTTCTCCGAGAGATTGGTCGAATAACAAGTTTTCGTATATCTATCCGACGCTACTACATATATACAATATAACATCTCTTACAATCCCTATCATCTAAAATCCATTTCAATTTACAGATGGTATTCTCCCTTCTCATTTATGATGTGGTCAAGAAAGAATCCCGCCAATTTCTCTTGAATTGCTCGTATGCGATCATGTGGTAGGACTTCATCCCGCATCTGCCACATCTAATTTAAAGAAGGGGGTCAATACATATATATGAATGAAACTCAACACAAATGATGGTAATAAAATAAAATTGTGAATATTATTGTTTACGTACTTCATATTGTCGGTCAGAGTAGCCCCGCTCAGAGGTCTATTGGCGGATGAACTCGCAAACGTAGTATCCACATAAATTATTCCCGCCTTCCTGCCACAAGCACTTTACGAGAATAGAGTTCAATCAAACTGATAATCAAGCATGATAAATTGTATTGATGAAACTAGAATCAATGGGAGATGCGCGGAACTAGCTAGTACTACTTATTTCGGGTGTGTAAATCGCAGCTCGCTCGGCAGTCTCGGAACCATTCCGGTGAACTCTTTCCAAACCCTGCCAGACAAAGAAAATAATTACTTGATATCCGGAAATAAACAAAGTTGCCGATATGATATGGTACGATAATGATCGATTGAACTTACTTCTGGAGCATTGCAGTCATGTCCGCATATTCCTGGGGATCTTTTCGTCTCGAGTCTATAACAGTTACTACTCCTCGGTCAAGCTTAATCTCTAGCAGAATAAGGTGGAAGCTGCGCACGCATGCATAACTCATCAATTACATTACTATAACCTCGAGTAAGCGAAACCGAATATGCACAAGACAGTAACACTCACTTGAAGTTGTAAGGAAAGAGTATTTTCCCTTTGTTTTGATTTCGAAGTAACGATTTTAGCAAGTTGTGCTCAGTATCTTTGTCTCTATTTTGAACCGACCATTCATTTATGGTATTTGGGTTAATGAACCCAATGTCATAGATTTGTGCTCTTTTGCATTCGACAATCTTCAGTCTGCATAATATAGTGAGGATAATTATATATACATGCAATGAAAGAGCTGAGCTATAGAGACTTAATTATAGAGGTAATACTTACAGACAGTAGCAAGTCATGAGTTGTTTGTCGAGGGCGTCTTGATTGAGTAACTGGAATAACTCCACAAATTCAACATGCATCACCTCAGTTCCAACGAGGCCATGCTCCTCTTTAATTCCCAGCATCAAAGTATCCTTCCCAGACTTCCTGCAGGTATTCATGTACCATTCATGCAATCTTCGCATCATCGTTGTTAGAGGAGGATGATCAGGTTTGACGAGAGGCTTCCCGTACTCGTATCTGAAGATATCTACTACTTCTAACATTTCAAACTGTACATCATCGGCCAGGTAATCAGCAGGATTGGTACCGGGCACTAGCCCCGGATGATTAGCAACGATATCTCTAGACACCTTGAGCGGGGAGCACGATTGCTTCGCTTGTTCGCCGAGCTGGGGAATTGTTTTCCCACTTCTTCGTTTTGCTTCTCTTGCAGCACTACAAGTACTTCCCGACTGATGCGCTTCCTTATATGTCCTTTCAATAATGCGCTCATAGTTGGATTGCGGTGGAGACGGTGGTGGTCGCTTAAGGGCACGTAGAGTGCACTTCACTTTCACCCGATCTATTGTTTCCTTCGGAGGTGGAGGTTTCCATGCAAAATGGGCCTCCACTTCGGCAGCATTGATTTCCGCATTTTCCTCGTTGGTTCTTTCATATGATAACTTTTCAGAGGCTTGAGGCTTGGACCGTATTTGAAATTTTTCCCGCCTCTTGTACTGCTAGCCGCCGGAGCGGCGCCGTCTCTCTTCCGCCATTGCTGACGCGGCGGAGTCCGCTGACACGCCAAAGGAGGCGGAGGAGGAGGAGGAGTGCTCCGACGTGCCGGAGGAGGCGGAGTGCCCTCACGCGCCGGAGGAGGCGGAGGAGGAGGTGGAGTGCCCTGATCACTCGCCGGAGGAGGAGGAGGAGGAGGAGGCGGAGTGCCCTGACTCGCTGGAGGAGGAGGAGGAGGAGGAGGCGTCCAGTTTGGAAGCTTGATGTACTCCTTCCTCCATAGACAGGTACTCCTTAAAGCATAAACGAGATGATTCTCCCCTTCACCTGTAGGGTAGTCAAGCTCCAGCTCCTCCAATCCCTCCATTATTTCATCCACCGTCACAACAGCATAGCCATGTGGAATCGGATGGCAATGGAAAGTTCCCTCAGCTTGAGGAGGTGCAACAGAGCGGACCGCCACCTTCAAAGTCAGGTTCTGCCATTTCGTCATTAGCTCGCACTGTTGAGCCTCCGTGATAGTATCCACGGGGTAGTGAGGAGCCGTGAAATCAGGCTGAACGAGCTCCGTGGAAGCCACGCTGCTTCTCCGCTGAGATGGTGGGGTAGCTTCTAGGGCAGCGTCGAAGCAAGGATCTTCGTGCCGCTGAGATTGTTGGCCAGTAGCTGCAAGTTCCTCTAGCTTTGCTATTCTTGCATTGAGATTCTGCATTTCTCTCACTTCCGCTTTCCTCTTTCTCTCTCGGCTTCTGTAACCATCGCTGCCGGAAAACCCAACCACCCACGGAACGGAGCCTAGTGTGCCTCGTGTTCGTCCATGGTGCTCAGGATTCCCGAGGGCCTCTGTCAGCTCGTCCTTCTCTCTGTCGGGAATGAACATTCCTTCCTGCACTGCCCTGATATATTCCTGAAGCTTCTTCATGGGTATTGCAAGTTGCTCATCCGTCGAACGACACTCCCCTGTTTCTGGGTCCAAAGTTCCCCCAACCCCGAAGAACCAAGTCCTTGAACGATCTGGCCAGTTCAATGTCACTGGTTGGACCTCTTTAGCAAGCAATTCTTGCTCAGCTTTGTCCCACAACAGCCGGGCTTTGTAGTAGCCACCTGACCCCGTGTGATGGTGATACTTCTTCTTTGCAGCATTTTTCTTGTTTGTTCTGACCTTTTCTTACCCTTATCTGATTTCTTGTAGGCCACAAATGCGGGCCAGTGATCTCTTATCTTCTCATATCGGCCGGTGAATTCTGGAGTCTTCCCTTTGTCGACAAACTTTGTGTTCAACTCTTTCTTCCAGTTCCTGAATAGATCTTCCATCCTTTTAAGAGCAAATGCCCTGACCTTTGGCTCTATAACTGGCTTATTCGGATCCTACTCTGGCGGTAGGCTGAAATTTGCCATCAGCGAGGTCCAAAGATCACCTTTCAGTCTATCCTGCACATAAGAAACTTCAGGGTCGTCCTTACTCTTATTCCATTGCTGGACGCTGATTGGGACGCTGTCCCTAACAATAGCTCCACACTGATGTACAAATGCGTCCTTGGTCCGCTTGGGAGCAATCGGTTGGCCATCATCCGTGATTTCTGTGATCGTGAACCTTTCATCTTGGCGCAACCTTTTCTTCAGGCCTCGTCTCCTTACGGAAGTTTGGCTCGATCTGGAGGGCTATAAAAGAAGAAAGAAGCGTTAATATATGTACATACCAAAACAATTAATGCATCAAGCCAGCACAAGCTTAATTAATATATATACCTCGCTGGACTTTGCAACAGCTCCCTCCTCCGTTTGGTCACCGGAGCCATCATCATGGTCTTCTTCCTCCGCCATTCAGTCACTGGAGCCGTCATGATCTCCTTCCTCCTCCATTGTTGGATTACCGGAGCCGTTATCCTCTCCTTCCTGACAATCGGTGTCGTTGAGAAACAACAAGGGATCACCTCTTTCGCGGATTATATCCCCCAACAACTCTTCTTGTTCTAAGTCTCTGTCCATAGTTTCTGCAAATATTACAACATGGCAATATACAAACATGAGAGATGGATATATTAGTGGCAAACATAGATCCAGCTAATCACAACAAGAAATCATATGCATATATGAGCAATGGATTAGTTGCAGACCGCCTCTCTCATGCATGTCTGACGTCCCCCGTCAGGTCGAAGTTATCGGGTTGGGGCGGGAGGGGGTAGGAGATCGACAACGCTCTTTCTTCTATGGTTTGGGTGGCCTCGAGAGTTGGTCGGGCGAGCGGACCGGGAGTAAATTAGTAACTTTGAACTTTGTAAATTTGGGTGGCCTCGAGAGTTGGTCGGGTGAGAGGGGGTTGATCGACGTCCCCCCTCATGTCGAAGTTATCGGGGATATGTTTCGAGAGAAAATACAACACTTGATATCTTTCGAATATATGAACATTTTAACTTAGTAACTTAGTAAGTTATCGGGGAGGTGGCTCGGCGTCGCGGCAGGGACGGCGTCAGGGGCGGCGACCAGGAGCTACATCCATGGATCATATATAATAACTTTGTCTGAACAAAAAACTTTCTATGAACATCATTGCTCATATATCAATGCATACATCCATGCATCATCATTGCTCATATATATATATATCCATGGTCATGTATAAAAACATTCTATGAACAAAAAAATTTCTATGAACAAAAAACTTTCTATGAACAAAAAAAAGTTATATGAACAAAAGACTTTCTATTAACATCATTGCTCATATATTAATGCATACATAACCATATCCATCAAAAAGTTCTATAAAATAAAGTTCATATTCTACAATATCACCAAAAATTATATGAACAAAAAAATATCATAAACAGAAATTTGCATATGAACATACATATATAAAAAATAGAAATTTGTATAACTAATGAACATCATAAACTGTATGAATGAGGGGAGAGCGTGCGGCGGCGACAAGCAGAGCACGCAGCGGAGGAGCTCACTGGAGGGCCGGCCTGCGACGAGGGGAGCTCGCGGGGGAGGCGTCGGGGCAGGGGGCGGCGACGGCGACCTCAGGGCGGCTCGGGCAAGCGACGGTGACGTTGGGGCAGAGGCGTGGGGACGGCGTCGGGCAGGGGCGCGGCAACGGTGACGTCGGGGCAAGGCTCGGGGAGGCGACGGCGACGGCGACGTCGGGGCAGGGCACGGGGAGACAACGGCGACGGTGTCGGGGTAGGGTGCGGCGAGGGGAGCGGGGGACAGCATCGGGGCAGCTTGGCGGCGCCGATGAGCTCGGCGTCGTCGGGGCAACTGGTAGATGAAAACTAAAAATTTCTAAGTGTTTACTTATATACAGGAAGCATTGGTCCTGGTTCGTGGCACCAACCGGGACCAATGCCCCCCTTTAGTCCCGGTTTGTGCCACCAACCGGGAGCAAAGGTTACTTTTCGTCAGCCCAAAGGGTGGGAAGCAGATACCTTTGGTCCCGGTTGGTGGTGCCACCAACCGGGACCAAAGGCCTTGTGCTGTAACTAGCGCGGTGCGGTGAGATGTTTAGTCCCACCTCGCTAGCTGAGAGGGGCTCGGAGTGGTTTATAAGCGGCGCTGCGCCAACCAATTCGAGCTCCTCTCTACTGCAGGCCTACGGGCCTAAATGCACTCTCTGTGCCTGTGGGCCTACTGGGCCTACTAGGGGCCTGCATCCTGGCCCAACTAGCGGGTTTGGTTTCTAGTCGTATGCAGGCCGTGGTGGCCCAGAAGGCGGCATTTTTTTTATTTTTTTCCAGTATTTTTGTTTTTTTGCTTGATTTATTTTCTTTTGTTTCTACTTACAGATAAATACTTAGAGTTTTTGAGTGATTCTTTTTGCTTTAGGTCACAAAAATTATAAACTTTCTGTTAGTGCCATTAGTTTTCAAATTTGAATAGTTTAAATTTGAATTCTTTGAAATTTGTGTGAATCACTAGTTTGTGAATAACTTTACTTTAAAAATAGATTTTTGAGTGATTCTTTTTCCTGCTATTTAATATTAGTGTGTTTTATCATTATATTCAATTTGGTAATTTTTAGGTTATTTTAAATGGGTGTTTTAATCAAAAACAGATTTTGTTTTTTTAGTTTGCTATTAAAGTTTCTAACAAGAAATACTTTATGTAAATTCTTTTTGCTATTAATGTTTTGAACAAAAGAATATTTTAATTGATTCTTTTTAGTTCATTATTTTTTGCTATTAGAGTTTTATAAAAGTTTTCTAGTTCATTCTTTTTGCTATTAGTTCATTCTTTGAGCTAAATGACCCTGAAATTCAAAAGCACTGCAAATGAAGTCTGAACAGGTTCAAAGTTGGCATGGTATCATCATTTCACCCACATAGCATGTGCTAAAAAGTTTAGAGGTTACAACAAAAACTGGATGCACTTCGTGTACAAAATGGACAATCTCTTTCGAAGTATCAGGGTTTCGGACGAAAACTCATCTATTACAAAGGGCTTTCAATTTTTTAACTTATTTGAACTCTAGACTTTTTGTGTGTTCAAAATGCACCATTCAAAGCCACATCATCAATTTTCAACCCTTTCTGACTTTGGTATTTTTCATGCATTTACTGATTTTTTTTAGCTAAATGACCCTGAAATTGAAAAGCACTACAAATGAACTCTGAACAGGTTGAAAGTTGGCATGGTATCATCATTTCACCCACATAGCATGTGCTAAAAAATTGAGAGGTTTACGGCAAAAGCTGGATGCACTTCATGTACAAAATGGATAATCTCTTTCGGAGTATCAGGGTTTCGGACGAAAACTCATCTGTTACAAAAGGCATTTCATTTCTTGACATGTAACTGCAGTGATATTCTTTATCAAAGGCATCATCATAATAGTTGGGCGGAGAAAGTCTTCATTTTTTCTTCGCTTGTGTCCTTTGCTTATTGCGCCGTAACCATGGATAATCTTCATCCTTTAACAGGGTGCTTGGGTCAGCCTTGAGTTTGAAGGGAGGAATTTCATGAAACTTTTCATAATCTTCAGACATGTCTGTCTTGCCCTCCACTCCCACGATGTCTCTTTTCCCTGAAAGAACTATGTGGCGCTTTGGCTCATCGTATGATGTATTCGCTTCCTTATCTTTTCTTTTTCTCGGTTTGGTAGACATGTCCTTCACATAGAAAACCTGCGCCACATCTTTGGCTAGGATGAATGGTTCATCTGTGTACCCAAGATTGTTCAGATCCACTATTGTCATTCTGTACTGTGTGTCTACCTGTACCCCGCCTCCTGACAGATTGACCCATTTGCACTGAAACAAAGGGACATTAAAATCATGTCCATAGTCAAGTTCCCATATGTCCACTATGTAACCATAATATGTGTCATTTCCCCTCTTGGTTGCTGCATCAAAGCAGACACCACTGTTTTGGTTGGTGCTCTTTTGATCTTGGGCGATCATGTAAAATGTATTCCCATTTATCTCGTACCCTTTGTAAGTCAATACAGTCGAAGATGGTCCCTGGCCAATGAGTACAGCTCATCAGAAACAGTGTTGTCACCCATGAGACGTGTTTGCAACCAACTGCCGTAAGTCCTGATGTGTTCACATGTAATCCAGACGTCACACTGCTCCGGGTGTTTGCAGCGCAGAATATTCTTGTGTTCATTGACATACGGGGTCACCAAGGTTGAATTTTGTAGAACTGTGTAGTGTGCTTGAGACCAAGAATGCCCGTCCCTACATATTATTGAGTCCGCTCCTACTGTGCCTTTTCCAGTCAGTCTCCCCTCATACCGCGATTGAGGGAGACCAATCTTATTAAGGTCAGGAATGAAGTCAACACAAAACCCAATGACCTCCTCTGTTTGATGGCCCGTGGAGATGCTTCCTTCTGGCCTAGCACGGTTACAAACATATTTCTTTAAGACTCCCATAAACCTCTCAAAGGGAAACATATTGTGTAGAAATACTGGGCCCAGAATGACAATCTCGTCGACTAGATGAACTAGGACGTGTGTCATGATATTGAAGAAGGATGGTGGGAACACCAGCTCGAAACTGACAATACATTGCGCCAAATCACTCCTTAACCCTGGTAGGATTTCTGGATCGATCACCTTCTGAGAGATTGCATTGAGGAATGCACATAGCTTCACAATGGCTAATCGAACGTTTTTCGGTAGAAGCCCCCTCAATGCAACTGGAAGCAGTTGCGTCATAATCACGTGCTAGTCATGAGACTTTAGGTTTTGGAACTTTTTCTCTGCCATATTTATTATTCCCTTTATATTCAACGAGAAGCTAGACAGGACCTTCATACTGAGCAGGCATTCAAAGAAGATTTCCTTCTCTTCTTTGGTAAGAGCATAGCTGGCAGGACCTTCATACTGCTTTGGGGGATGCCGTCTTTTTCGTGCACACGTTGCTGGTCCTCCCTTACCTCCGGTGTATCTTTTGTCTTCCCATACATGCCCAAGAAGCCTAGCCGGTTCACGCAAAGATTCTTCATCACGTGCATCACGTCGATGGCAGAGCGGACCTCTAGGTCTTTCCAATAGGGTAGGTCCCAAAATATAGATTTCTTCTTCCACATGGGTGCGCGTCCCTGAGCGTCATTCGGAATAGATAGTCCGCCGGGACCCTTTCCAAAGATTACTTGTAAATCATTGACCATAGCAAGTATGTGATCACCAGTACGGACGGCCGGCTTCTTCCGATGATCTGCCTCTCCTTTGAAATGCTTGCCTTTCTTTCGACATTGATGGTTGGTCGGAAGAAATCGACAATGCCCTAGGTACACATGCTTCCTGCATTTGTCCAAATATATACTTTCAGTGTCATCTAAATAGTGCGTGCATGCATGGTATCCCTTGTTTATTTAACCTGAAAGGTTACTGAGAGCAGGCCAATCATTGATGGTTATAAACAGCAACACATGTAGGTCAAATTCCTGCTGGTCGTGCTCATCCCACACACGTACACCTTTTCCATTCCACAGCTATAAAAAGTTCTTCAACTAATGGCCTTAGGTACACATCAATGTCATTGCCGGGTTGCTTAGGGCCTTGGATGAGAACTGGAAACATAATGAACTTCCACTTCATGCACAGCCAAGGAGGAAGGTTATAGATACATAGAGTCACAAGCCAGGTGCTATGATTGCTGCTCTGCTCCACAAAAGGATTAATGCCATCCGTGCTTAAACCAAACCATACGTTCCTTGCGTCACCTGCAAAGTCCCCCCACTTTCTCTCGATTTTTCTCCACCGCGACCCGTCAGCGGGTGCTCTCAACATCCCGTCTTTCTTATGGTCCTCTTTGTGCCATCACATCAACTTGGCATGCTCTTTGTTTCTGAATAGACGTTTCAACCGTGGTATTATAGGAGCATACCACATCACCTTGGCAGGAACCCTCTTCTTGGGGCGCTCGCCATCAACATCACCAGGGTCATCTCGTGTGATCTTATACCGCAATGCACCGCATACCGGGCATGCGTTCAAATCCTCGTATGCACCGCGGTAGGGGATGCTGTCATTAGGGCATGCATGTATCTTCTGCACCTCCAATCCTAGAGGGCATAGAACCATCTTTGCTCCGTACGTACTATCGGGCAATTCGTTATCCTTTGGAAGCTTTTTCTTCAATATTTTCAGTAGCTTCTCAAATCCGTTGTCAGATATACCATTGTCTGCCTTCCATTGCAGCAATTCCAGTGTGGTACCGAGCTTTGTGTTGCCATCTTCGCAATTGGGGTACAACCCTTTTTTGTCATCCTCTAACATGCGATCGAACTTCAACTCCTCCTTTTCACTTTCGCATTGTCTCTTTGCATCAACAATGACCCGGCGAAGATCATCATCGGGCACATCGTCTGGTTCCTCTTGATCTTCAGCTTTCCCTGTTGCAGCATCATCGTATTCAGGGGGCACATAGATGTCATCATCCTCTTCTTCTTCGTTGACTTCCATCAAAACCCCTCTTTCTCCGTGCTTGGTCCAAACATTGTAGTGTGGCATGAAACCCTTCTCAAGCAGGTGTATGTGAACGGTTTTCGAGTCAGAGAAAGACTTCGTATTCTCACATCTAGGGCATGGACAACACATAAAACCATTCTGCTTGTTTGCCTCAGCCACTTCGAGAAAATTATGCACGCCCTTAATGTACTCGGAGGTGCGTCTGTTACCGTACATCCATTGCCGGTTCATCTGCATGCATTATATATAATTAAGTGTGTCAAAAACCATTACCGAACATCATGAATAGAGAAGTGACCAAATTAATAGAAGTTCATCATCACATTAAAACCAAAGTACAGTAGTGATCAAATGTTATTACAGAAAAAATAAATAAATAAAGTTCATACATAGTTCTCATTGAACAACATATAGCTCTCTAGAGCATCTAATTAAAACATACATTGAAACTATGTAAACCATTTCAATGCAACAACAAATGCGATCATAATCGCAACTACGGTAACAATTGATCCAACGGCATAATGATACCAAGCCTCAGTATGAATGGCATATTTTTTAATCTTTCTATTCTTCAAGCGCATTTTATCCATCTTGATCTTGTGATCATTGACGATATCCGCAACATGCAACTCCAATTCCATCTTCTCGTCCTTAATTCTTTTCAATATTTTCTTCAAGCAATTGTTTTCTTTTTCAACTAAATTTAACTTCTCGACAAGAGGGTCGGTTGGAATTTCCAGTTCATATACCTCCTAGATAAAAACATCTATGTCATGTTGGTCGGCATAATTGTCATAAACACTAAATGAAACAAATAGTTATAAAAGATAATATATACCACATCCAAATCATAGACAAGACAAGGGCCGACGGGGGCGGATACCAAAACCATCACACTATAAAATAACAAACAATAATAAAAGTAAGAAAATTATACAAGTATCTACCTAAATCATACAAGTAAGAATATTTTTTCTTTTAGAAAGAAGATAAGAACAAGAGGCTCACCACGGTGGTGCCGGCGATGAGATCGGCGTGGGCGATCGACAGCGCTGAGGACGGGGACGGGATAGGATGGTCCACCAAACCTAGACAAATCTTGAGGAAAATGGAGCTTGGACAAGGAGCTTCGAGAGGAGAAACCTTAAGTTTGGCTCGGGCATTTCATCGAACACCTCATGTGCATAGGAGGTGAGCTAGAGCACCACAAAGCTCTCCCACGGCCAGCCAAAAAAACAGAGCAGTGGCTCTGCTCGCGGGCAGGGGTGGGGGTATATACAGGCCTCTCTTTAGTCCCGGTTGGTGGCTAAAACCGGGACTAAAGGACTACATTTGGTCCCGGTTCCAGCCACCAATCGGGACTAAAGGTTGTGGGCCAGGATGTAACACCCCCAGTGGTTATCTACAGTAATCGCCCTTTTTTATTATGCCATGTCATCATGTTTAACAGTGCATGATCATCATTAGCATTATATTGCATTTCAACTCCTAAGTTAAAATCCAAATTTAAATGAAAGTGGAAAATAAAAGTTGTCCAAACTCAGAAACTAAATTGTTCATAATATTGTAAATAATCGAGAGACCATTCTAAAATTGAAACCAACAATTAATAAATTAATTAAGAGACTCTAACGGTAGCAAAACAGCACTATGTAATACCTTTTTAATTAAATAAAATCCCAAATGAAAACCTTTGTGCTCAAAACCATTTTATTGCAGTGGCCTATAATGCACCATGTTTGTTTGGGCCAGTCTCATATTTTTCAAAAGTCTTTTGGAATAAAAATAAAAGACAAAACAGAAAAGGAAAATAAATAAAAGAAAAACAAAGTAAAAAGAAACCTTCCCCCCATCCCCGACTGGGCCAAGCCCAGCTGGCCTCAGCCAACCAGGCCGGCCCAGTTTCCCCCACCCCCTGGCCTATATGGCCTGCCCCACCCACCTAACCCTAATCCCCCCTCCCCCACTCTCCCTCAATCTCTCCTCCCTCCCCCTTCCCCATCTGGATCGAGGAGGAGGGCAACGGCCCCGTGGCCCTGACGCCGGCGCCGCCCCGCTCCGTCACCACCTTCTCCTCGCCTCCCCCGTCGCGCCTCCTCGTCTCCTCCCCGACGCGTGACCCGGACGACTCGCGTCGCCCGGAGCCACCTCGACGCCGTCACCCTGCACCCCGGCCACCCCGCCGCCGTCGTCCCCATCCCCTCTTCCTCACCTCGCGGCCGCCTCGCCTCCGCTCACTGTAAGCCCACGTCGTCGCCTGCTCGCCCGTGAGCTTCCCCCCCTCCCCGCACCGGCCGCCTCCCCCCCTGCTGCGCGCTCTCGCCGCGCGCAGGGCGCGCCCACGCCGACGCGGCCACGCACTACGCGCCCGCTCGCGCGCCCCGTGCCCTCCTCGCTCGCGCTCGCCGTCGCGCCCCTGCCGCTGCGCGCCGTTCCCCGCGCCCGTGCCCCGCTCCGCTGGCCGCTCCGGCCGTCACCGACCATGGCCGCGCCGCCCCTTGCGTGCGGGCACGGGCCCTTGGCCGTCGGTGCCTCGCCATGGCCCTCGCAGCCGACGCTCGGCCGGCCTCGCTCGGGCATGAGCGCCCGCGCCCGTATGCCCACGCCCGCGCCCACTAACGGCCCCGTGGGCCACAGACAGCTGGGCCCCACCCCTGTGCCTATGACAGGTGGGCCCAGCCACAAAACGTTAAAAAAATAAATAAATAGATTTAATAAAATCAATAATTAGTAATTAATTAATTAATTAGTTAATTAATTAAGTTAATTAATCCTGATTAGGTTAATTTAATTTAGTTAATTAGTTTAATTAAGTATTAATTAATTAGTTAACCACAATTAGCCAACAGCCTATGACAGGTGGGACCCACTGGACCTGACATCATGCTGACGTCATGATGACGTGAGCAATCACTGTTTCGGATAATTCTAATTTAAATAATTAATTAAATTCCAGAAATTGTTTTAAACTTTAGAAAATCATATAAAATAATCCGTAACTCCGATGGAAAAACTTTGTACATGAAAATTGCTCAGAACGACGAGACGAATCCGAATACGAGGTCCGTTCGCCCGTCACACGTCCCTAGCATAGCGAACGTGCATCCGTTCCCCTCTTTTCGTCTGTCTGAAATGCCGAACACCGGGAATACTTTCCCGGATGTTTTTCTCTATCGCCGGTATTACCTAGCACTACGATAGAACACCGCTAGCTCCGCTTATTGACATGTCATACACTTGTTTGCTTAGTATTTACTGTTTCCTCCCCCTTTTCTCTCTCGGTAGCCCCCGACACCGACGTCGTCCCCGAGATCGACGCAGCTCCGGAGACTAACGCCACCTTTGACGACCTTGCCCTTGCCGCCGAGCAACCAGGCAAGCCCCCCCCCCCTTGAGCATACCGATATATCCCATTCTATTTCTCATGCTTGCATTAGAATTGCTACTGCTGCTGCTTTACCTATTCTGATGCATAGCCTGTTTATTGTAACCTGCTGTTGATAATTACCTGCATATCCTAAACTGCATAGTATAGGCTGGGTAGAGACCTATCAGTGACCCCACTAGTCCCGACCGCCCCGCTGGATTATCTGATGACCCGATAAACGGGATTGAAGACCAGGCCCCGGCACCGCACATCACCCCCTTAGTTGTAACGACACTGCAGCGTTACTATCGAGTGCCGAGGGTGATACCTCGTGTAGCACTTCTGATGTTAACTCTGTAGAGTAGCTATTCGGTCGTGGTCATCGAGGGTGATTCCTCCTTCACCACTTCCGATAACGACGCTGTCGTACAACACCTCAAGTGTGAACCCAGTGAGGGTGATTCCTCCGAGTTCACCTTGACGGATACATCAAGTAGGAATCCAACGAGGGTGATACCTCGGATTCCCCTGATGTTATGGACACACGGATACTTGGACTGTACTGTTGTTACTTGGAAAGGCGGGTCGACCCTGAGGGGTACCCGCGTGCGCCTGAGAGGCGAGTGTTGTGAAGACGGGTGCCTGTATGGTGCCCGAGTGATGAATACAAGGCGCGGTCGGGTATTCTTGACCCTTGCAGCAAGTCCTCGAGACGGGGCGACGGGGTCACATCTTTCGTGAGTCTCTGCTCGTTACCGCAAGCCTTAGTCCACTAACGATTTGGATATTTGATCCGAGCAGGCCTCTGGCCTGATAGCACTAACCATCACGTGGGCATAGTATGGGCGTTCTGCATCGTAGCATCAGCCGAAAGCTCTGTCAGACGTCTAGTTCAGCCTTGCGGCCGGGACGGACCGGCGCCCTCCGGGTGCCTGGCTCCACCCTGCTCGCAACGACCCGGAGTGCACAGGGCGACGGCCCAAGACCCCTGAGCGCTTAGGATGTAGACCGGCGGGGACCTCTCTGCTGAGCTGTAGGTAGGGCTGCGGTGTGTCGTTTGACCGAGGCCGGGCATGACCCAGGAAAGTGTGTTCGGCCGGAGTTAATCGAGCGTGTTGGGTAAGTTGGTGCACCCCTGCAGGGAAGAAAACTTCTATCGATAGCCGGTCCTACGGTAAAGGACACTCGGAGTTGTATCCCGATCGATACAGCTAGAACATGAGATGATACCTGGATATGAGGCTCTAGGATTGCTTCTCGCAGGGAGTCGAGAAGGGATCTCAGGACGAGGTTGATGACTGTATGGCTCTGGGATTGCTTTCTCGCAGGGAGTCGAGAAAGGATATCTGGGTGAGGATGAGACTTAATGATACTGTTACTTTATATTGATCTGTTCTGCTCTCTTCTATTGCTGCAAGACCGCTGAAGATGCTAGTCTTCGATAGGACTAGGCTTTCCTCTCTATTCTGGCATTTCTGCAGCCCAGTCCACATATACAGCCTCTCTTTGAAAATGTTGCATATGTAGTGTAGATCCTTGCTTGCTGAGTACTTTTGAGTACTCATGGTTACTTTGTTTTCCTTTCCTCCCCATATCAGTTTGTCGTGACCAAGATGACGGAGCCCCTCAGACAGAGGCCCCGTCGATCGACTACTACTACTACCCAGAGGATGGATACTTCTACGAGCTGACTGATGACCAGGAGTAGATTCGGAGGGTCCCAGGCAGGAGGCCTACGCCTTTCGATCGTAGTGTTTTATTTTGCCCCGCCTTTCTAAAGGCCTTTCTGTTTCTGTTTCATATCTGTACTCAGATATCTGATTCTTTCGCTGACGCTTGTATGCAAGCTTATGTATTCGAGCCCTCAAGGCCCCTGGCTTGTAATATAAAGCTTGTATGCCTTTATTTATGTTTTAGAGATGTGTTGTGATATCTTCCCGTGAGTCCTTAGGCTTGATCGTGTGCATTTGCGTGTATGATTAGTGCACGATTGAGCCGGGGGCGTCACAAGTTGGTATCAGAGCCGACTGCCTGTAGGAACCCCCACCCTTTCCAACTCCTTGGTCGAAGTTGAGTCTAGTGGTCTAAAAACTGTTTTACTAACTTGGTTGTGTGGCTTACGGGCCCACGTCGCCAATTGGGTGGTATTAGTATCTTTTACTCCTCGACCTTTACTCTGGGACTCTGATCTCTCTTCTATTCGGGTTAAAAACTTTACTAACTCCAACATTAGGTTCTCGTGATCACATCCACCCGGAGTTCTGAAATATCCCCCCTTGCTTCGAGATTATGGGCCAGGTTCTGCTTACAGGATCCTCTTATCGAGGGCACACTGTGTTGTCACTTGCAGATTCCTCGCTCCAATAGTTTTCGCCGACGTTGATGTAGCCTTTGCTATGTCTCGTTGTGTACTTCCTTGCCGCGTGCCTGCGCGCTGCCTAGATCTCTAGCCCTCCCCTTTTCAACTGTCATAATGCCGGATGCTAGCCGAGGCTATGTTTGGCTTTGAATGTCTGGTGCGAATATGATGAAGTATCTATTGCACTTCCTTCTGTTGTGCGTGTTACTTCATGAATCATTCCATACACCTGCAGTTTTTCTTGCTAAACTGCCCCTGTTGATTTGGCAGGATGGCTGACGATCCTCCACCTCCACCTTATATTGCCGCAATGATGCAGCAATTTGAATTGAACCGTCAGCTCAACGAGAGTCGGTAAGACGTTTGGAACGCAACGAGGCTCGCTAAGAGCCTGGACCGATCTCGCTGCCAGAATTTGTGCGCCTCAATCCGTCCGTTTTCTGAAACTCCACCAATCATATGGATGCTGATGATTGGCTTCGTGACATCCTGTTTGAGATGGAATCAGCTAATGTTGGTCCTGACAGTTACGTCACCTTTGCGACATTCCACCTGAAGGGCCCAGCTGCTCAATGGTGGGAAAGCCACAAGGCTATGTTGCCTGCAGAGACTGTAACCACGTGGCAGGAATTTCAGTCAGCTTTTCATGCACGGTACATCCCTCAAGGTCTGATGGACCAGAAGAAGCAGGAGTTCCGTAAACTCTCTCATGGTAAAATGACTGTGGATGAATATCAGAGGAAATTCCTTGAATTATCCCGCTATGCTGCGGATGACGTCGACACCGACACTCGCAAGCAGGAGAAATTCCGTGAAGGACTACGTACTGATATAAAACTTACACTTGCTGTCCATGATTGCGCAGAATTCGCAACGCTTGTCAGCAAATCTTTCCAAGTTGAAACAGCTCTAACTGAGTACCAGGAGTCGCTCAAGCGCACTCATGAAGCTGGCTCATCCTCGGGTCAGCCTGTTCAGAAGCGTCAAGTCTGGATTCCCCACAATGTTTACCACCGACCTGCTCCAACACCAAGGCCGTCATATGTTGCACCTCGTCTGCCTTCGCCGCCGAGACAGCTAACGATTCAGGATGGATAGTCCAATGCCATGGCTACACCTCAAGCTGCACCACGTCCTCCTGATGGTCGTACGAAGGGCCATCGAACCCATCATTCCAGAAGTCGTAAATCCAGGCCGCTTACTATGGGTCGTGGCCAGGTCACTCATGTCAATATGGGAGAAGCTCGTGAGTCACCTAAAATTGTGATGGGAACTCTGCCAGTTAATTCAGTTGCAGCCTCTGTTCTCTTTGATTCCGGGGCATCACATTCCTTTGTGTCCTAGCAATTTGCACAATTGCATGGGTTAGCTATGAGCTCATTACCCACTCCTTTGGAAATCATCACTCCCCGTTCCCAGTGACAAACCAAAATGGTAAGTCACAACAATCAGATCAGAATTGAAGGGTTGACGTTCTCTGCTTCCCTTATTTCTCTTGGACCTTCCGACATAGACATCATTCTCGGTATGGACTGGTTGACCACCCATAATGCTTTGATTGACTGTGCCGCTAAGAAAGTCCAACTTACCCATTCTTTGGGCCAGATAGTTAGATACTCAGCTCGAATAGCTCACGATGCTGAGAGCCAGATATATGTTCTGAATACATTCAATGCTTCACCTCTTGAAGGCATCGAGAACGTTCCAGTTGTTCGTGATTTTCAAGATGTATTTCCAGAAGAACTTCCAGGGATATCCCCTACTAGAGCTGTTGAGTTTGTCATCGACTTGAAACCTGGCACAACTCCTATTGCGAAGCGTCCTTATAAGATGCCTCCGCATCATCTTCTTGAACTTAAGGAAGAAATCGACACGTCACTTAAGAAAGGTTTCATCCGCTCCAGTTCCTTTGCTTGGGGAGCACCTTCACTCTTCGTTAAGAAGAAGGATGGAACTAACCGATTGGTTCAGGATTATTGGCCCATTAACCAAGCAACAATTCAGAATAAATATCCGCTTCCTCGGATCAATGATTTGTATGATCAACTTGCTGGATCATCGGTATTCTCTAAACTTGATTTGAGGTTGGGTTACCATCAGATCCGTGTTCGTGAAGAGGATATTCCCAAGACTGCATTTGTTACTCGTTATGGCTCCTACAAGTACACTGTCATGTCATTTGGCTTAACTAATGCTCCAGCCACATTCTCCCGTCTGATGAATTACATCTTCATGGATTACCTCGACAAATTTTTTGTGGTATATCTTGATGATATTCTGGTATATTCGAAGAATAAAGAAGAACATGCTGAACACCTCCGTCTTGTACTGCAAAGGCTCCGAGAACACCAGTTGTATGCCAAATACTCCAAATGCGAATTCTGGCTTTCTGAAGTAACTTACCTTGGTCATGTGATTTCCAAGGATGGAATTGCTGTTAACCCGGAACGAGTTCAGGCTATTCTGGACTGGACACCTCCGAAGAACGTCAAGCAAGTGAGAAGTTTTCTTGGCCTTGCAAGCTATTGCCGTCGATTTGTCGAGAATTTCTCAAAGATTGCTCAACCTTTGACTGATCTGCTTCACAAGGGAGTTAAATTTGAATGGACAGAAAAATGTCAGGAAAGTTTCCAGACACTCAAAGACAAGGTAACATCTGCCCCAGTACTATCTCCTCCAGATACCCGCAAAGACTTTGTGATTTATTGTGACGCATCCCGTGAAGGATTAGGCTGTGTCCTAATGCAAGAGCGTAAAGTGATTGCTTATGGCTCTCGTCAGTTGCGCCCACATGAAGAGAATTATCCGGTACATGATCTAGAACTAGCTGCTGTGATCTATGCATTGCAGTTGTGGCGACATTACCTCCTCGGTAATCGTTGCGAGATCTACACGGATCATAAAAGTCTGAAGTACTTGTTTACTCAACCATCTCTAAACCTCCGTCAGCAAAGATGGATGGAGGCCATTGCGGACTATGATTTGGGTATATCCTATACCCCTGGCAAGGCTAACGTGATGGCTGATGCCTTAAGCCGCAAGTCCTATTGCGACAACCTCATGGTTAGGCGAGCTCAACCTCGTCTTTTTGAAGAACTGTGCAAGCTGAATCTGCGTATTGTTCCACAGGGCTCTCTAAATAACCTTGTGATACAACCAGATCTTGAGAAAGTTGTTAAGGATGCGCAAGCTAAAGATGCTGAAATTGATCTCATGAAGGAAAATCTTCACCATGAAAAGTATAGGGATTTCTCGCTGTCTGAAGTTGGAACCTTGTATTTCAGAAACCGCATTGTCGTACCTCGCTTCGAGCTTATGACCGACAAGGTCATGAAGGAGGCACATGATACCCTGCTGTCTATTCATCCAGGTAGCACCAAGATGTATCGTGATCTCCGTCAAAGGTGCTGGTGGTCTAAAATGAAGCAGGACATTCTCGCTATGTTGCTGAATGTGATGTGTGTCGTCGCGTTAAAGCAGTACATCAGAAGCCTGCTGGAATTCTGCAACCACTTCCTATTCCTCTATGGAAATGGGATAAGGTTCAGATGGATTTCGTTACAGGACATTCCAGGTCACAGAAGGGTCACGCTGCTATTCTTGTCGTCGTCGACCAACTCTCTAAAGTTGCACACTTTCTGCCTGTCAGAGAGACTATCAATACTAGTCAGTTAGGAGAGTTGTATATCTCCAGGATTGTTTCACTCCATGGTATTCCGAAGGAGATTAGTTCGGACCATGGCGGCCTTTTCACTTCCAAATTCTGGGAAAGTTTCCAAACAGCTATGGGAACTCATATTACCTGGAGTTCAGCTTATCACCCCCAATCCCAAGGCCAAGTTGAGCGAGTCAATCAAGTGCTTGAAGACATGCTTCGAGCTTGTGTCATTTCTCTCGGTAAGAAGTGGGAAGAATCTCTCCCCTATGCCGAGTTCTCTTATAACAACAGCTATCAAGCCAGTTTGAAAATGGCCCCCTTCGAAGTACTCTATGGACGTAAGTGTCGACCCCCTCTGAATTGGTCAGAAACTGGGGAACGACCGCTCGTGGGTCCGGATATTATTCAAACATGCCGAAGAGCAAGTTCGTATTGTCCGGGAAAATCTCAAGGCGGCTCAGGACCGCCAAAAGAGCAACTACGATCGCAAACGATGGGGTTTGACTTATCAACCTGGTGATCAAGTTTATCTGCGAGTCACTCCTATGAAGGGCACTCACCGTTTTGGAATCAAGGGCAAGTTAGCTCCATGCTACATTGGTTCTTTCCGCATAATTGCTAGGCGTGGTCAGGTGGCATATAAATTGGAGTTGCCGCCGCAATTCTCTCATATCCACGACGTCTTCCATGTGTCGCAACTTCGTAAATGCTTCAAGGAATCTCCGCACCGAGCAGTGGATCACGAGGTGCTCGAATTGCAAGATGATCTATCGTATAAGGAGCATCCGATCCGCATTCTCGATGGAGCTGAATGTCGGACCCGTCAGAAGGTTACCAAGTTCCTCAAAGTGTAGTGGTCAAATCATACTGAAGATGAAGCCACTTGGGAACGCGAGGATAATCTTCGTGCGGAATACCCCGAACTTTTTCCTTCTACCTCTTAATTCTCGGGACGAGAATTCTTGTTAGTGGAGGAGATTTGTAACACCCCCAGTGGTTAACTACAGTAATCGCCCTTTTTGATTATGCCATGTCATCTTGTTTAACAGTGCATGATCATCATTAGCATTATATTGCATTTCAACTCCTAAGTTAAAATCCAAATTTAAATGAAAGTGGAAAATAAAAGTTGCCAAACTCAGAAACTAAATTGCTCATAATATTGTAAATAATCCAGAGACCATTCTAAAATTGCAACCAACAATTAATAAATTAATTAAGAGACTCTAACAGTAGCAAAACAGCACTATGTAATACCTTTTTAATTAAATAAAATCCCAAATGAAAACCTTTGTGCTCAAAACCATTTTATTGCAGTGGCCTATAATGCACCATGTTTGTTTGGGCCAGTCTCATATTTTTCAAAAGTCTTTTGGAATAAAAATAAAAGAGAAAATAGAAAAGGAAAATAAATAAAAGAAAACAAAGTAAAAAGAAACCTGGCCCCACCCCCCCCCCGAATGGCAAGCCCAGCTAGCCTCAGCCAACTAGGCTTGCCCAGTTTCCCCCACCCCCCTGGCCTATATGGCCTGCCCCACCCACCTAACCCTAATCGCCCCCTCCCCCACTCTCCCTCGATCTCTCCTCGCTCCACCTTCCCCATCTGGATCGAGGAGGAGGGCAACGGCCCTGACGCCAGGGCCGCCCCGCTCCGTCACCGCCTTCTCCTCGCCTCGCCCGTCGCGCCTCCTCGTCTCCTCCCCGACGCGCGACACGGACGACTCGCGTCGCCCGGAGCCACCTCGACGCCGTCACCCTGCACCCCGGCCACCCCGACGCCGTCGTCCCCATCCTCTCTTCCTCACCTCGCGGCCGCCTCGTCTCCCCTCACTGTAAGCCAACGCCGTCACCTGCTCGCCCGTGAGCTTCCCCCCCTCCCCGCACCGGCCGCCTCCCCCCTGCTGCGCGCTCTCGCCGCGCGCAGGGCGCGCACAAGCCGACTTGGCCGCGCACTACGCGGCCGCGCACGCGCCCCGTGCCCTCCTCGCTCGCGCTCGCCGTCGCGCACCCGCCGCTGTGCGCCGTTCCCCGCGCCCGCGGCCCGCTCCGCTGGCTGCTCCGGCCGTCACCGACCATGGCCGCGCCGTCCCTTGCGTGCGGGCACGGGCCCTTGGCCGCCGGCGCCTCGCCGTGGCCCTCGCAGCCGACGCTCGGCCGGCCTCGCTCGGGCATGAGCGCCCGCGCCCGTATGCCCACGCCCACGCCCACTAACGGCCCCGTGGGCCACAGACAGCTGGGCCCCACCCCTGTGCCTATGACAGGTGGGCCCAGCCACAAAACGTTAAAAAAATAAATAAATAGATTTAATAAAATCAATAATTAGTAATTAATTAATTAATTAATTAATTAAGTTAATTAATCCTGATTAGGTTAATCTAATTTAGTTAATTAGTTTAATTAAGTATTAATTAATTAGTTAACCACTAATTAGCCAACAGCCTATGACAGGTGGGACCCACTGGTCCTGACGTCATGATGACGTCAGCAATCACTGTTTCGGATAATTCTAATTTAAATAATTAATTAAATTCCAGAAATTGTTTTAAACTTTAGAAAATCATATAAAATAATCCGTAACTCCGATGGAAAAACTTTGTACATGAAAGTTGCTCAGAACGACGAGATGAATTCGAATACGCGGTTCGTTCGCCCGTCACACGTCCCTAGCATAGCGAACGTGCATACGTTCCCCTCTTTTCGTCAGTCCGAAATGCCGGACACCGGGAATACTTTCCCGGATGTTTTTCTCTATCGCCGGTATTACCTAGCACTACGATAGAACACCGCTAGCTCCGCTTATTGACATGTCATGCACTTGTTTGCTTAGTATTTACTGTTTCCTCCCCCTCTTCTCTCTCGGTAGCCCCCGACACCGATGTCGTCCCCGAGACCGACGCAGCTCCGGAGACTGACGCCACCTTTGACGACCTTGCCCTTGCCGCCGAGCAACCAGGCAAGCCCCCCCCCCCTTGAGCATACCGATATCGCCCATTCTATTTCTCATGCTTGCATTAGAATTGCTACTGCTGCTTTACCTATTCTGATGCATAGTCTGTTTATTGTAACCTGCTGTTGCTAATTACCTGCATATCCTAAACTGCATAGTATAGGCTGGGTAGAGACCTATCAGTGACCCCACTAGTCCCGACCGCCCCGCTGGATTATCCGAAGACCCGATCAACGGGATTGAAGACCAGGCCCCGACACCGCACATTACCCCCTTAGTTGTAACGACACTGCAGCGTTACTATCGAGTGCCGAGGGTGATACCTCATGTAGCACTTCTGATGTTAACTCTGTAGAGTAGCTATTCGGTCGTGGTCATCGAGGGTGATTCCTCCTTCACCGCTTCCGATAACGACGCTGTCATACAACACCTCAAGTGTGAACCCAGTGAGGGTGATTCCTCCGAGTTCACCTTGACGGATACATCAAGTAGGAATCCAACGAGGGTGATACCTCGGATTCCCCTGATGTTATGGACAGATACTTGGACTGTACTGTTGTTACTTGGAAAGGCGGGTCGACCCTGAGCCATCACATGGGCATAGCACTAACCATCACTTGGGCATAGTATGGGCGTTCTGCATTGTAGCATCAGCCGAAAGCTCTGTCAGACGTCTAGTTCAACCTTGCGGCCGGGACGGACCGGCGTCCTCCGGGTGCCTGGCTTCACCCTGCTCGCAACGACCCGGAGTGCACAGGGCGATGGCCCAAGACCCCTGAGCGCTTAGGATGTAGACCGGCGGGGACCTCTCTGCTGAGCTGTAGGTAGGGCTGCGGTGTGTCGTTTGACCGAGGCCGGGCATGACCCAGGAAAGTGTGTCCGGCCGGAGTTATTCGAGCGTGTTGGGTAAGTTGGTGCACCCCTGCAGGGAAGAAAACTTCTATCGATAGCCGGTCCTACGGTAAAGGACACTCGGAGTTGTATCCCGATCGAGACAGCTAGAACATGAGATGAGACCTGGATATGAGGCTCTGGGATTGCTTCTAGCAGGGAGTCGAGAAGGGATCTCAGGACGAGGTTGATGATTGTATGGCTCTGGGATTGCTTTCTCGCAGGGAGTCGAGAAAGGATCTCTGGGTGAGGATGAGACTTAATGATACTGTTACTTTATATTGATCTGTTCTGCTCTCTTCTATTGCTGCAAGACCGCTGAAGATGCTAGTCTTCGATAGGACTAGGCTTTCCTCTCTATTCTGGCATTTCTGCAGCCCAGTCCACATATACAGCCTCTCTTTGAAAATGTTGCATATGTAGTGTAGATCCTTGCTTGCTGAGTACTTTTGAGTACTCACGGTTGCTTTGTTTTCCTTTCCTCCCCTTATCAGTTTGTCGTGACCAAGATGACGGAGCCCCTGAGACAGAGGCCTCGTCGATCGACTACTACTACTACCCAGAGGATGGATACTTCTACGAGCTGACTGACGACCTGGAGTAGGTTCGGAGGGTCCCAGGCAGGAGGCCTACGCATTTCGATCGTAGTGTTTTATTTTGCCCCGCCTTTCTAAAGGCCTTTCTATTTCTGTTTCATATCTGTACTCAGATATCTGATGCTTCCGCTGACGCTTGTATGCAAGCTTATGTATTCGAGCCCTCGAGGCCCCTGGCTTGTAATAAAAAGCTTGTATGACTTTATTTATGTTTTAGAGTTGTGTTGTGATATCTTCCCGTGAGTCCTTAGGCTTGATCGTGTGCATTTGCATGTATGATTTGTGCACGATTGAGCCGGGGGCGTCACACAGGAGGGATGCCCATTGGTCCTAGTTCGTGTCTGGAACCGGGACCAAATGGGTCAGACAAACCGGGTCCAATGGCTCCCGAGGCCCGGCCGGCGCCCTGGGCTAATGAACCGGGTCTGATGCCCCCTTTGGTCCTGGTTCATGAGTCAACCGGGATTAATGCCCTTATCCTGGCCTCAACCAAAACCCTGTTTTCTACTAGTGTCAGAGATCATATGCTGGCCAGTCTGTGGCACAACTGACATTGACGACAAGGTCTGAGTCCTTGGGCAGTAACTTACATGTCTTCAACAGTTGACACCCTAATCTCTACTTCCGCTTGGTCCCTCTCCTGCTCTCTTTGACATGAGTTTTCCTCCAATCTCTACTTAATAAAAGTAAGCTATAGCTTGCAGGTCAACGGAACAAAATTAACTGATTTTACGTGCCTCAGGTTTATGGATCTCTGAAAACCGATGCTTCTTTGGTGACACAAGCAGATGTATCTTCATCCAAGATGTATTTACCTGTTTCCACAAGGTTTCCAACACCTTAAGCATGGCACCCAATAAATCAATGTGTCTTTGGTAACATTTCTTATGAATATTTTTTATGCTAAGAAAAAAAATTTGCATGTTTTCAATACTAATATTAGAGATTATATTTCCTTGTAATTTTAAAAAATCAATAAATGGCATTGGTACTTCTATTATTGCATGTCTCCCTAATTGACTAGCCCGTGCTACAGCACAGGTTGATGACTAGTTTCTATAATAAAAATACAAACCAATACTATGGTAGAAACAAATTAAACAACTTAATAATAACACACATATCAAACAAGGGATGTGAATATAGAATCACAAGTGGTCTTAACAAATAACACAAGCATCAGACATACGAGTGATCAGAAGAAAATACTAAACTAGGACATGCTCTTTATGATAAGAAACAACAAATATCCAATAACAACTAGAAATAAGATTACCACAACATGCTTAAAATAAAAATGCATGGTATGCACACTAAGCATATGATCAAGGCATAACTCTACTAACATGAAAAATGAGTTTTCCTAAGCATACGACGAACTATTGCAACACATATAAAACACTCCTAATAGTAATGTGAGACAAGTCAAGCATATATAAGCAACACAACTACAACTATACCACGTGGAATAGAACAAGAATTAAAATATCACTTGCATAAATAATAGCTAGAGAGACAGCAATGCAACAACAAATACACTAGATATAACGCTAAGCATGGATGATGGTCACATGTGTTACCACACCATGCTACCAATAACACAACTCATAACTATAAAATAACTTGGTTCATAACAAGTGACTTAAATATGAAGTGTAGTGTGAGCTCACAACCCTAGTATACTATTTATGAAGAATAAGTACACCGAGAAAGCATAACATGAGTAATAACGAGATGGCATGCATTTTCTGAAGGAAATATGCCCTAGAGGCAATAATAAAGTTGTTATTTTATATTTCCTTATTCATGATAAAGGTTTATTATTCATGCTATAATTTTATTGATCGGAAACTTAAATACATGTGTGAAAACATAAACAAATACCGTGTCCCTAGTGAGCCTCTACTAGACTAGCTCGTTGATCAAAGATGGTTAAGGTTTCCTGACCATGGACATGTGTTGTCATTTGATAACGGGATCACATCATTAGGAGATTGATCTGATGGACAAGACCCATCCATTAGCTTAGCATAATGATCGTTCAGTTTTATTGCTATTGCTTTCTTCAAGTCAAATACTTATTCCTTCCACTATGAGATTATGCAACTCCCGGATACCGGAGGAATACCTTGTGTGCTATCAAACATCACAACGTAACTGGGTGATCATAAATATGCTCTACAGGTATCTCCGAAGGTGTTTGTTGAGTTGCCATAGATCGAGATTAGGATTTGTCACTCCGAGTATCGGAGAGGTATCTCTGGGCCCTCTTAGTAATACACATCATAAGCTTGCAAGCAAATGACTAAGGAGTTAGTCACGAGGTGATGTATTACAGAACGAGTAAAGAGACTTGCTAGTAACGATATTGAACTAGGTATGAAGATACCAACGATCGAATCTCTGGCAAGTAACATACCGATGGACAAAGGGAATTACGTATGTTGTCATAACGGTTCGACCGATAAAGATCTTCGTAGAATATGTAGGAGTCAATATGGGCATCTAGGTTCCGCTATTGGTTATTGACCGGAGAGGTGTCTCGGTCATGTCTACATGGTTCTCGAACCCGTAGGGTCCGCACGCTTAACGTTCGTTGACGATATAGTGTTATATGAGTTATATGTTTTGGTGACCGAATGTTGTTCGGAGTCCCGGATGAGAACACGGACCTAACGGTGAGTCTCGAAATGGTTAATAGGTAAAGATTGATATATAGGACGATGATATTCAGACACCGGAAGAGTTTTGGAGTGCACCGGGTAGTCATCGGGTCACCGGAAGGGGCTCCGGACACCCCCGGTAAGTGTATGGGCCTAATGGGCCAAAGGGGGGGACGGACCTGTAGGAGATATGCCCTAGAGGCAATAATAAATGTTATTAATTATCTCCCTGTTCATAATTAGGTTTATGTTCCATGCTATAACTGCTATGGTTCTCGGGTCTGCAATAAAACGAGGCTTGGAGGAAAACTCATATGCACGTGTGGGATAATAAACGATAAAATGTATTCCTAGTCAAGCCTCTATGACTAGCTCAAGTGTTGCATGATGGTTCTGTTTTCCTGATCATGGGCATGTCTATGCCAGCAACTTTGAGGGCACTATGTTAGAAGAACATTTGTGTTGAATCGACCCGATTGATGTTATGCTATGAGATACATTCGTCACAAGTTAATGGTTAATAACACAGAGATGTTTAATGTTTGCATGATTCCTTAGACCATGAGAGTATCGAGTTTCTTCATGCTTGCTTCATGAACTTTGGGGTTTGTTAAACGTCATCCGTAAATGGGTGGCTATTACGGCGGCTTACGGGTTCATGGAAAAGTATGTCAAGTAACTTGATAGCTCAAGATTGGGATTTGCTCCTCCGACGATGGAGAGATCTCTCTGGGCCCTCTCGGTGTTATGGTATCCATCATCGTCTGGCCAGACACTTTGTGATTTGATCACGGGGATGCCGCAACACGGTAACGAGAAAAGAGAACAATACCGGTAACGAGGTAACTAGCATAGTAGACAATTTGTTGATCCACGGGAATGCCAACATGTCTCACCTCGGGTATTTGTAACATATCGCGAAGCAACAGGAATAGCACACGGCAACTGGAGGTTCACTCGAATATTTATTCGTGTGGGTATAGGGGTCAATATGGGTGTCCACGGCTCCGATGTTGATCATTGATCGGAAAGAGTTCCGGTCATGTCTATACTTCACCGAACCTATAGGGTCACACGCTTAAGGGTCATCTATCTGTTGAACGCTAGACAGGGAGTCTGAGAGAAAGTCACCGAAAATGTTTCGGAGACAACGGAAGAGTTCCGAGAGAGAGAACACCGAAAGAGTTTCGGTAAAACCGAAAAGTTGTTTCGGAATATATTATTTGGTCAAAAAGGGTTTCGGCACCGCCTGGAAATTTTCAGAGGATGCCAGAATTGGTCTGGGAACTTCTGGGAATTTTCAGAGAGAAAAACCGGAAATGTTCCGAAACTGCCGTAACCATTGTTGATGCTTTCCGCTGATAAAAACCACCGCACCGAAAATGTTTTGGATCATGCCCAGAATAATTTTAGAGGGTGCTAGAAATGTTCTGGGACCTTCTGGAATTTTTCAGAAAATGTTTCGCGGAAAACATCTTGTCTCAGCGCGAGGGGACAAGATCCCACGAATCGGGGGTTGCATGTTTGGTGGCTTTTTGTCTAGGGAGCATGCATGTTTCATGGAGACATGTTGGTGGCTTGTTGGGGCCCCCCCCCCATGGGGGGGGACAAGATGTGCACCGGCCCAAGGGCTGCCATGGCGGTGTCCCATTGGTGCCCCCCTTGTGTTACCATTATGCCCTTTCATGTGTGACATGAAGCTTGGGTATTTTGGTATTTCAACATCCCACCCCACCCCTTGCCTTGGCATATAAAAGGAGGAGTTGGGGCTGCCATCTCCTTCATCCCCTTGCTCTCATACTCATGCCATGCAATTATCTGGCTTCTCTCTCCCTCCCACGAAAAGAGTTTCGTAGAGCCGAAAGGCTGTCTGGGTTCCGGTGGGAACTAGTTCTGCACGGCGAAGCCCTGCCGGATAGATGACACCCTATGTGTGCAACTCTGTAGAGAGGAGAGGTTGTAGTTTCGATCTTAGTGCCCGTGGGGCTGTTCGTGAGTGCCTCCCGAAGGGCTGTCCATGTGACGGTCCGAGTTCTGTGAGTCCTCCCGAAGGGCTGTCCGCGACACCGTCCGGGGACTATTCGACCGCCTCCCGGAGGGCTGTCCGGGTGGCGGATCAGGGTATACATCCTCGCAGTTGGGAGGTTATAAATCCTAGCTCGGGGATCTGCACCGACGATCGTCATCGACTCTACTTCCGCTGCGCTACGAGTCGGTAACGAAATGATCAAAACCTTGTATGCAGTCTCCATAGTGGTCCTGGGCTGGTGCGTAGGGCGGAAAATTTTTGTTTCCTGCTGCGTTGCCCTACAGTGGCATCATGAGTCGTGCTATGCGTAGATGCAGGTTGCGATCTAGAATACATAGAGATGTATGGGTGTTGCACAAAATAATTAGGTAGTAGATGAGTTCTATTACTGAAAATTATTTGTGCGGGTCGCAGATGGAATCTGTTACCCGATGTTCTTGTTGCTTCCCTCGAATTTGCGTAGTCCTGATCTTGACAGCATTGTGGAATCTGACAAAGTTCTGGCAATCCGCGATCCTTTCATGCTGCTCCTGAGTATGCAGATTGACAGATCAACGAAGTGCTAACAGTTCTTTGGGTTCCACTTTAGTCAATGAAAGATGGATGTTTCGCAGACGAAAGGGCAATGCAGATATGATCTGCATGGGGGTCATGCGTATGACGAAGTTCAGTATGGGGCTCGAGATATTATTATCTCGGTTTTCATACACCCCGCATTGTTAATCTAGCGCTTGAATTATCATACTTGATGATGGACGTTGGTAGCTTCGGTTTGTTTCGAAACCTTAGAAGCCACAAAAAACAAGTTTTTGCATGAACCAATTAGAGGCATCTAACTTGGTTTTGCAGGAGGGTTTGCATGTGCATATGATGTGGTATAGCAGTGCTCATAATAATTTGATTATGTATGAGATGTCTATATGATGTAAATTGATTAACATGACCTGCGTGTCATGATTTGGCATGATGGCTGGAGCCATATGATTGCACTTTAAATGACCTGCGTGTGAATCTTGTGTAATGCATTATTTTATTAGCTATAGAGATAGCAATATTATCTGGTGCATCGACAAGGTGGTGGCAATCTTCGCGAAGGTGAACACCGACGCAAATGCCGAAGACGAAGAAATACAAGACTTCTCCGTCAGAAAGGGCTATACCATATCATGCTATTATGAATTGCCTGAGATGTTTATCCCTTATGATGCACCCTTCTTAATTGTGTGGTAGTCGCTTTTATTAGGGTGATCTCTCAGAAAAATATCTAGTAGTTAGTGTTCTCCCAAGTGTAGCACCGTCTACAACACGTATCTTTTCGGGGTGCGCCATGTACACATGAGCACGAACGATTAGAGAGGTGTAAGGCGGGTGAAGGTCAGACCTCACTGCGTGATCACTTGGTTGTCTTGACGTTCAGGCAGGACAGTCCTGAGCTCGGAACACACGCATCGAAACATGGACAAGAGTCACATAGAGATGTGATTGGCAAGTTGGCCTACCGATTGAAATTCACGTCATCAGTGATGAACCCGTCAATGGCGTCGAATTGAAATGCGGATCTTGAATCACTCACAATCAATTATGAGAGATATTGATTTGAGTTGGAGCGCACTGATGAATTAACTTGTTTAATTCTCAGTGCAATTAATTTTGAACACTGTCTAAGTGTATTTTGCATAATAGTTGTAGAATAATGGCTCGCATTTCCACCTTCCCTGTTAAAATTGAATAAGCTGTTAAATATCTGGTTAAAACTTTACGGTTGGTAACGTAATGTGAGGATTGTCCTCTAGAGTGCCGAGAAGGACTTTGTCCTATCGCATACTTTCGGTATTCTCTCGCTTATGCTATGGATCATGTGACTCTCGTCCTTCGATCCAAAAGCTAGAATTCCATTTCAGTCAAGTGCAATATGTTTGCTTCCATGAGACCCGAACTTCAAAAGTTTGGATAGTTATGTGATATTCATGGAATCTGAAAATCATTTTCAGGGACAAACAAAGGCTAAAAGATATGAGATATCCAAAGCAGTGTTTGTTTGCAAACTATTAGTAAAGGAGTTTACTATGCATTAGACTGATAAGAGAGGGATCCAGGAGAACGCCTGTCATATGATGAAAGGTGAATAAAACAACAACTTAAAGAGAAAGGAAGTGTCCGAAAGGTGTTAGTGAAACTTTCACGCCTAGGAAGTCCAGGGCTAAATGCCACTCTTAAGTTGGGTGCTTCTTCTGAGAGTAGGAGAAATACTAAAAGTTAAACTGTTAGAAGTATAAAGGCAATAAGAAAGAAGACTGGAATATCCAGCTCATGTATGAATGTCATACAAGTTTTTGATGTATAGAAGGCTGGTCAAAGATATAGTTCTTGGGAATTATGATTAAATTGGTAATCACTGATTCTTGGGTATTGTGAGTTAATCACAAAGATACCCGCTCGATTGCTTTCTGTTGCAACTCGATGTAAGAACTACTATGACCTGAAAGACTTGCCAGGAATGAGGTTTAGGTATACACAGGGAACATAGTAAATGTTACTATACCTTCCATCGGTGTATTACCGTCTGTATTTACTTTCTTAATTCATTTTAATGTTTTACACTCTAGCCCTATGCATAAGGTATCTTGCAAGAAGGTTGTTCATAAGAGAACTTTTTATGTTCGATGTTATGAATAACATAAGGGCCATACTTTCATTATGAATGAGATGTATGTTATGAATATTGATAATAATACATTACCTCTGGGTTTACTTTCATAATTCATTTTAGAGTTTCATACACTCTAGCCATTGCACAATGTTTGTTGCAAAAGAGTTGTTCATAAAAACAACAATTGTTGTTCAGTATTATGAATAACATGAAGGGCCATGCTTCCATCCAAAATGGGACGTATGTTATGAATATTGATGGTAATATGATACATCCGTAACACTGACGCTAAATGTCGTAAGACTAAGAGAATACCACACAAGTGTGGCACTACATTTGGTCACATTGGAGAAACCCGCATGGATAAATTCCATTATGACGGATTTTTTGAAGTCCTTTGATTTTGAATCATCTGACACTTGCAACTTTCCTCCGAAAAGTGAAGTGACTGAAATACCGTTCACAGGCCATAAGGAACGGACAACAAACTTATCGGTGATCATACATTTGATGTGTGTAGTCCGATAAATGTTGTTAGTAGTGGATTTATCTATCTTCAGAAATGACTCAAGTAGATATGTTGATATTTACTTGATGAGACGTAAGTCTGGATCTTTTGAATTCATTCGAAAGGTTTTCAAAAATGAAGTAGAAGTTATTGTAACAAGAAAATTATGTTTCTACAATTCAATTGCAGAAAGGAATAATTGAGTTACAAGTTTAGCGAATGTCTGATGAGTTGTGAAAAGAGTTTCATAACTTACACCTCCCGGAACACCACTGTGAGTGAAAAGTCCGTGAAGGTGTAATCGAACCATTTATGACATGGTAAGATCAAAGATGACATAAATAAATTTGCCTTTATCCCTTTTAAAGAGTGATGCTTTAGAGACTGCGGCTTTTACACTGAAAAGAGCTCCATCGGGTCTGTTGAAATGACACCATGGTATGGTACGCCCAACCATGTTATATCTTTTCTTAACATTTGGAATATGGGGCTTGTGTAAAAGGTTACAAACCTATTCCAAATCAGACAAGTGCTACTTTTTAGGTTATCCCAAGTCATTGGGTATTCCTCCCTCACTATACCGAGGCAAATAGGTTTGCCACAAAGAACGGTATGCTTTTTGAAGAAAATGGTTCTTTCAAAAAGGTGAGTGGGTGAATAGTGCAACTCGACAAGATAAACAGTATCTTCATCATCAGATCAAAGGAAAGAGACCTTGGAAGAAATCCAGGTTTCCTACTGCCACTGATACGGAAGTCTCTACAATGAAATGTATGGACTTCGGTCGAACTTGCAGCTGAACCACGTAGGCAAAGCTCGTGCAAACCTATCAGGTGCGCAGACAAGATATTGTTGTTGGACAATAGTATACCTATGATACACAAGGAAGCGTTGATGGGCCCTGACTCCGGAATTGGCTAAATGCCAATACAATCCGAGATAGTTTCCATTTAAATGTTTCAAGATTAAAATCTTGATACACCTTTCGGAAGACTTAGAGTCTAACAAATTTTATGGAACTTAAAACTGATACGGATAAAAATGTTTTATCCATAAAGCTTGACTTGTTGCAATAACAAGTTCAAGGAGTTGACTACGATGAGGTTGTTTCACCGTAGCGATGCTTAAAGTCGGTTTGGGTTGAACTAGCAATTAATACATATTTCAATCATGAGATATGAAACATGGATGACAATACGATTTCCATATGATGGAAATAAAACCAAGGACTTGCATGTGTTACAGTCCAAGGTATTTTGTCAGTCCAGAGGATGCTAGTAAGTATGAAAACTTCAGAGTTCCAGCAATGGACAGAAGAGAGCAAAGTGGAGTTGGAATCTTCGTGATTTGATGAAATGGTCAAAAGGATTTTTGACTTCATCAATGGGTAACGAAGATGCTTGTGATTCAAGAAAGTAAGTGGGAGCATAATAATATTTCTAAAAACGTTGTGTGCTTGACACATTGTTAATTGGAAATAAATTTCTTGACATGAATAAGGACTTCATTTGAAAATAGTTTTTCGATGAAGTACTTAGGCTAAATAGCCTCGATATTAGGCATGATGATCTATGGAGATAGATTTACCTGATGGGGCTAAGCAAAGATACATATTGACAAGATGCTAAAACTTTTTAGCATTTAAAACGCCAAGGAGTGATTCTTGCCGAACTCACGTGGAAAGAGTTTTTGCAAGACTCGGTGTCCCTAAACACTGATGAGCAAAATACATGATGGAGATTCCACACACTTGTGTTTGGATTAATCATGTATTCCATGGTATGTAAAACAACCAGATATGTCCAATACTCCAAAGTTGTTGCGAGTATAGATACCAAAGTGATCAAAAGTACTGATCATGGGATAACAGTGAAAAAGGGTCGTTGAGTACTATAGTAGCACTGATGACATGTTTTCTCGCAAGTGGAGATCATGAAGAGTTCGTTGTAAAAGGTTACATCGATACAGTCTTCATCATTTCTCCATGCGATTTTCGATTTAAATTGAGGGTTTTTTGTGTATAACACAATATGGTGGCACAGTTAGTTGGAATTTGTTCCAAACAAGTTACTGTGGCGAATTCTATAACATAGGTGAAGTATGTTGCCGCTTTTAAAAGCGACAAAGAAGATGTTGAATCATATAGTTCATTCATGAACTTAGTATGGTTCCAAGATGGCTTTTGTCAATGGGACACTACTGCAGGTAGTTGCTCCATAACTCAGTCTGAGGAATCCAGGTTCGACCTGTGATCCACATACGTACAAAACCAAGTCCACACAAAATATGAATTTTGTGAAAGCGTGAAAACGCGAGGATATGCAAAGATACACACGGATCTGAAGTTGTCAGATTCGTTGGACATCAGGCTATACCACAAGCGAAGCATATTTACACCGGTGTGCCACAGGTGTAAAGTGCATTAGCATTAACTAGATTATTCACTCTAGTGCAAGTGGGAGTCTGTAGGAGATATGCCCTAGAGGCAATAATAAATGTTATTGATTATCTCCCTGTTCATAATTAGGTTTATGTTCCATGCTATAACTGCTATGGTTCTCGGGTCTGCAATAAAACGAGGCTTGGAGGAAAACTCATATGCACGTGTGGGATAATAAACGATAAAATGTATTCCTAGTCAAGCCTCTATGACTAGCTCAAGTGTTGCATGATGGTTCTGTTTTCCTGATCATGGGCATGTCTATGCCAGCAACTTTGAGGGCACAATGTTAGAAGAACATTTGTGTTGAATCGACCCGATTGATGTTATGCTATGAGATACATTCGTCACAAGTTAATGGTTAATAACACAGAGATGGTTAATGTTTGCATGATTCCTTAGACCATGAGAGTATCGAGTTTCTTCATGCTTGCTTCATGAACTTTGGGGTTTGTTAAATGTCATCCGTAAATGGGTGGCTATTACGGCGGCTTACGGGTTCATGGAAAAGTATGTCAAGTAACTTGATAGCTCAAGATTGGGATTTGCACCTCTGACGATGGAGAGATATCTCTGGGCCCTCTCGGTGTTACGGTATCCATCATCGTCTGGCCAGACACTTTGTGATTTGATCACGGGGATGCCGCAACACGGTAACGAGAAAAGAGAACAATACCGGTAACGAGGTAACTAGCATAGTGGACAATTTGTTGATCCACGGGAATGCCAACATGTCTCACCTCGGGTATTTGTAACATATCGCGAAGCAACAGGAATAGCACACGGCAACTGGAGGTTCACTCGAATATTTATCGGAAAGAGTTGATCATTGATCGGAAAGAGTTCCGGTCATGTCTATACTTCACCGAACCTATAGGGTCACACGCTTAAGGGTCATCTATCTGTTGAACGCTAGACAGGGAGTCTGAGAGAAAGTCACCGAAAATGTTTCGGAGACAACGGAAGAGTTCCGAGAGAGAGAACACCGAAAGAGTTTCGGTAAAACCGAAAAGTTGTTTCGGAATATATTATTTGGTCAAAAAGGGTTTCGGCACCGCCTGGAAATTTTCAGAGGATGCCAGAATTGGTCTGGGAACTTCTGGGAATTTTCAGAGAGAAAAACCGGAAATGTTCCGAAACTGCCGTAACCGCTATTGATGCTTTCCGCTGGTAAAAACCACCGCACCGAAAATGTTTCGGATCATGCTCAGAATAATTTTAGAGGGTGCTAGAAATGTTCTGGGACCTTCTAGAATTTTTCAGAAAAAGTTTCGCGGAAAACATCTTGTCTCAGCGCGAGGGGACAAGATCCCATGAATCGGGGGTTGCATGTTTGGTGGCTTTTTGTCTAGGGAGCATGCATGTTTCATGGAGACATGTTGGTGGCTTGTTGGGGGGACCCCCCCATGGGGGGGACAAGATGTGGGCCGGCCCAAAGGCTGCCATGGTGGTGTCCCCTTGGTGCCCCCCTTGTGTTACCATTATGCCCTTTCATGTGTGACATGAAGCTTGGGTATTTTGGTATTTCAACATCCCACCCCACCCCTTGCCTTGGCATATAAAAGGAGGAGTTGGGGCTGCCATCTCCTTCATCCCCTTGCTCTCATACTCATGCCATGCAATTATCTGGCTTCTCTCTCCCTCCCACGAAAAGAGTTTCGTAGAGCCGAAAGGCTGTCTGGGTTCCGGTGGGAACTAGTTCTGCACGGCGAAGCCCTGCCGGATAGATGACACCGTATGTGTGCAACTCTGTAGAGAGGTCGTAGTTTCGATCTTAGTGCCCGTGGGGCTGTTCGTGAGTGCCTCCCAAAGGGCTGTCCATGTGACGGTCCGAGTTCTGTGAGTCCTCCCAAAGTGCTGTCCGCGACACCGTCCGGGGACTGTTCGACCGCCTCCCGGAGGGCTGTCCGGGTGGCGGATCAGGGTATACATCCTCGCGGTTGGGAGGTTATAAATCCTAGCTGCGGGGATCTGCACCGACGATCGTCATCGACTCTACTTCCGCTAAGCTACGAGTCGGTAACGAAATGATCAAAACCTTGTATGCAGTCTCCATAGTGGTCCTGGGCTGGTGCGTAGGGCGGAAAATTTTTGTTTTCTGCTGCGTTTCCCTACAAGACCAGCCCCTGGTGCGCCCCTTCTTTGGACAGCAGGCCTTAAGGGAAGGAAAGGGGGGAGGGCTAGCCCCTCCTGCCTTTCCCTCTCATGGGAGAAAGGAAAGGGGGGGGGCACCCTCCCCTGCCTTTCCCCCGCACTTATGTAAGGCAGGGGGGCGCGGCTTGGGAGGGACTCCAAGTAGGATTCCTCCTACTTGGGCGCCTCCTTTGGCTTCTCCTCCCTCCCTCCCACCTATATATATGTGGGAGGGGGTGCCTAGCACACAACAGACAATTGTCTTAGCCGTGTGCGGCGCCCCCCTCCACCGTTTACACCCCCGGTCATATTTTCGTAGTGCTTAGGCGAAGCCCTGCGGAGATCACTTCACCATCACCGTCACCACGACATCGTGCTGTCGGAACTCATCCACTACCTCGCCATCTTGCTGGATCAAGAAGGGGTGGACATCACCGAGCTGAATGTGTGCTGAACGCGGAGGTGGCGTACGTTTGGTGCTCGATTAGTTGGATCGCGAAGAAAGTTCGACTACATCAACTACGTTGTGAAACACTTCCGCTTACGGTCTACGAGGGTACGTAGACACACTCTTCCCCCTTGTTGCTATGCATCTCCGTGGATAGATCATTGCGTGGGCATAGAATTTTTTTTGTTTTCCATGCAACATTCCCCAATAGTGGCATCATGAGCCAGGTCTATGTGTAGATGATATGCATGAGTAGAACACAAAGAAGTTGTGGGCGGTGATGTTCATACTGCTTACCACCAACGTCTTATTTTGATTCGGCGGCATTGTGGGATGAAGCGGCCTGGACCAACCTTACATGTCAACGCACATGAGACCTGTTCCACCGACTGACATGCAAGTAGTTTTGCATAAAGGTGGCTGGCGGGTGTCTGTTTCTCCTACTTTAGTTGAATCGAATTTGACTGCGGCCGGTCCTTGAAGAAGGTTAAAATAGCAAACTTGATAAATCACCGTTGTGGTTTTTGCCGTAGGTAAGAACGGTTCTTGCTAGAAACCCGTAGCAGCCACGTAAAACTTGCAACAACAAAGTAGAGGACGTCTAACTTGGTTTTGCAGGGTATGTTGTGATGTGATATGGTCAAGACATGATGTGATATATGTTATTGTATGAGATGATCATGTTTTATAATTTATGGGCAACCGGCAGGAGCCTTATGGTTGTCTCTTTACTGTATGAAATGCAAACGCCATGTAATTACTTTACTTTATCGCTATGCATTAGCAATAGTTGTAGAAGCAATAGTTGGCGAGACGACCACGACGCAACGATGGAGATCAAGGTTTCGAGCCGGTGACAATGGAGATCATGACGATGCTTTGGAGATGGAGATCAAAAGCACGAGATGATGATGGCCATATCATGTCACAAATTTTGATTGCATGTGATGTTTATCTTTTATGCATCTTATTTTGCTTAGAACGATGGTAGCATTATAAGATGATCCCTTCACTAAATTTCAAGATATAAGTGTTCTCCCCGAGTATGCACCATTGCGAAAGTTCGTCGTTTCGAGACACCACGTGATGATCGGGTGTGATAGACTCTACGTTCACATACAACGGGTGTAAGACAGTTTTGCACATGCAGAATACTTGGGTTAAACTTGACGAGCCTAGCATGTACAGACATGGTCTCGGAACACTAGAAACCGAAAGGTCGAATGTGAGTCATATAGTAGATATGATCAACATAGAGATGTTCACCATTGATGACTACCCCATCTCACGTGATGATCGGACATGGGTTAGTTGATTTGGATCACGTATCACTTAGATAACTTGAGGGATGTTTATTTAAGTGGGAGTTCATTAGTAATTTGATTAATTGAACTTAATTTATCATTAACTTAGTCTTGATAGTATTTGCAAATCTATGTTGTAGATCAATAGCTCACGATGTAGTTCCCCTATTTTTTGATATGTTCCTAGAGAAAACTAAGTTCAAAGATGATAGTAGCAATGATGCGGACTGGGTCCGTGATCTGAGGATTATCCTCATTGCTGCACAGAAGAATTATATCCTTGATGCACCGCTAGGTGACATACCTATTGTAGAAGTAGATGCAGACGTTATGAATGTTTGGCAAGCTCGATATGATGACTACTTAATAGTTTAGTGCGCCATGCTTTACGGCTTAGAACCGGGACTTCAAAAATGTTTTGAACACCACGGAGCATATGAGGTGTTCCAAGAGCTAAAATTGGTATTTCAGACTCATGCCCGTGTCAAGGGGTATGAGACCTATGACAAATACTTTGCCTACAAGATGGAGGAGAATAGCTCAGCTAGTGAGCATGTGCTCAGAATGTCTGGGTAATACAATCGCTTGAATCAAGTGGGAGTTAATCTTCCAGATAAGATAGTGATTGACAAGAGTTCTCTAGTCACTATCACCAAGCTACTAGAACTTCGTGATGAACTATAATATGCAAGGGATGACGAAAACGATTCCCAAGCTCTTTGCGATACTGAAATCGACGAAGGTAGAAATCAAGAAAAAGCATCAAATGTTGATGGTTAACAAAATCACTATTTTCAAGAAAAAGGGCAAGGGATAGAAAGGGAACTTCAAGAAGAACAACAAACAAGTTGCCGCTCCCATGAAGAATCCCAAAGCTAGACCCAAACCTGAAACTGAGTGCTTCTACAACAAAGGAAATGGTCACTAGAAGCGGAACAACCCCAATAACTTGGCGGATAAGAATGATGGCAAAATGAACAAAGGTATATTTGATATACATGTTATTGATTTGTACTTTACTAGTGTTCATAGTAGCCCCTGGGTATTTGATACCGGTTCAGTTGCTAAGATTAGTAACTCAAAACAGGAGTTGCAAAATGAACAGAGACTAGTTAAGGGCGAGGTGACGATGTGTGTTGGAAGTGATTCCAAGGTTGATAAGATCACCATCGCACACTCCCTTTACATTTGGGATTAGTGTTGAACCTAAATAAATGTTATTTGGTGTTTGCGTTGAGCATGAATATGATTGGATCTTGTTCATTGCAATACGGTTATTCATTTAAGTTAGAGAATAATTGTTGTTCTGTTTACATGAATAAAACCTTCTATGGTCATACACCCAATGTGAATGGTTTATTGAATCTCGATCGTAGTAATACACATATTCATAATTTGATGCCAAAAGATGAAAAGTTGATAATGATAGTGCAACATACTTGTGGCACTGCCGTTTAGGTCATATTGGTGTAAAGCGCATGAAGAAACTCCATGCAGATGGACTTTTGGAATCACTTGATTATGAATCATTTGATACTTGCGAACCATGCCTCATGGGCTAGATGACTAAAACTCTGTTCTCCGGAACAATGGAGCGAGCTAATGACTTATTGGAAATAATACATGCCGATGTATGCGGTCTGATGAGTGTTGAAGCACGCGGCGGGTATCGTTATTTTCTGACCTTCACAGATGATTTGAGTAGGTATGGGTATATCTACTTGATGAAACACAAGTCTGAAACATTTGAAAAGTTCAAAGAATTTCAGAGTGAAGTGGAGAATCATCGTAACAAGAAAATAAAGTTTCTACGATCTGATCGCAGAGGAAAATATTTGAGTTACGAGTTTGGCCTTCATTTAAAACAATGTGGAATTGTTTCACAACTCACGCCACCTGGAACACCACAGCGTAATGGTGTGTACGAATGTCGTAACCTTACTTTATTAGATATGGTGCGTTCTATGATATCTCTTACCGATTTACCACTATCGTTTTGGGGTTATGCATTAGAGACAGCCGCATTCACATTAAATAGGGCACCGTCTAAATCCATTGAGATGACACCGTATGAACTGTGGTTTAGCAAGAAACCTAAGCTGTCGTTTCTTAAAGTTTTGGGATGCGACGCTTATGTCAAAAGGCTTCAGCCTGATAAGCTCGAACCTAAATCGGAGAAGTGCATCTTCATAGGATACCCTAATGAAACTATTGGGTACACCTTCTACCACAGATCCGAAGGCAAGATCTTTGTTGCTAAGAATGGGTCCTTTCTAGAGAAGGAGTTTCTCTCAAAAGAAGTGAGTGGGAGGAAAGTAGAACTTGATGAGGTAATTGCACCTTCTCTCGAATTGGAAAGTAGCGCATCACAGAAAACCGTTCCCGTGATTCCTACACCAACTAGAGAGGAAGCAAATGATGATGATCATGAAACTTCAGATCAAGTTACTATTGAACCTCGTAGGTCGACCAGAGCACGATCCGCACCAGAATGGTATGGTAATCCTGTCCTGGAATTCATGTTATTAGACCATGGCGAACCTACGAACTATGAAGAAGCTATGATGAGCCCAGATTCCGACAGATGGCTTGAGGCCATGAAATCTGAGATAGGATCCATGTATGAGAACAAAGTGTGGACTTTGATGGATTTGCCCGATTATCGGCAAGCCATAGGAAATAAATGGATCTTCAAGAAGAAGACTGACGCTGATGGTAATGTTACTGTCTACAAAGCTCGACTTGTCGCAAAAGGTTTTTGACAAGTTCAAGGGGTTGACTACGATGAGACTTTCTCACCCGTAGCGATGCTTATGTCCGTCCGAATCATGTTAGCAATTGCCGCATTTTATGATTATGAAATCTGGCAAATGGACGTCAAAACTGCATTCCTTAATGGATTTCTTAAAGAAGAATTGTATATGATGAAACCAAAAGGTTTTGTCGATCCTAAAGATGCTGACAAAGTGTGCAAGCTCCAGCGATCCATCTATGGACTGGTGCAAGCATCTCGGAGTTGGAATATACGCTTTGATGTGGTGATCAAAGCAGAAAATACTAAACTAGGACATGCTCTTTATGATAAGAAACAACAAATATCCAATAACAACTAGAAATAAGATTACCACAACATGTTTAAAATAATAATGCATGGTATGCACACTAAGCATATGATCAAGGCATAACTCTAGTAACATGAAAAATGAGTTTTCCTAAGCATACGATGAACTATTGCAACACATATAAAACATTCCTAATAGTAATGTGAGACAAGTCAAGCGTATATAAGCAACACAAATAAAACTATACCACGTGGAATAGAACAAGAATTAAAAGATCACTTGCATAAATAATAGCTAGAGAGACAGCAATGCAACAACAGATACACTAGATATAACACTAAGCATGAATGATGGTCACATGTGTTACCACACCATGCTACCAATAACACAACTCATAACTATAACATAACTTGGTTCATGACAAGTGACTTAAGTATGAAGTGTAGTGTGAGCGCACAACCCTAGTAGACTATTTATGAAGAATAAGTACACCGAGAAAGCATAACATGAGTAATAACGAGATGGGATGCATTTTCTGAAGCAAATATGCCCTAGAGGCAATAATAAAGTTGTTATTTTATACTTCCTTATTCATGATAAAGGTTTATTATTCATGCTATAATTGTATTGATCGGAAACTTAAATACATGTGTGAATACATAAACAAATACCGTGTCTCTAGTGAGCCTGTACTAGACTAGCTCATTGATCAAAGATGGTTAAGGTTTCCTGACCATGGACATGTGTTGTCATTTGATAACGGGATCACATCATTAGGAGAATGATGTGATGGACAAGACCCATCCGTTAGCTGAACATAATGATCATTCAGTTTTATTGCTATTGTTTTCTTCATGTCAACTACTTATTCCTTCGACTATGAGATTATGCAACTCCCGGATACCGGAGGAATACCTTGTGTGCTATCAAACGTCATAACATAACTGGGTGATCATAAAGATGCTCTACAGGTATCTCCGAAGGTGTTTGTTGAGTTGGCATAGATCGAGATTAGGATTTGTCACTCCGAGTATCGGAGAGGTATCTCTGGGCCCTCTCGGTAATACACATCATAAGTTTGCAAACAAACGACTAAGGAGTTAGTCATGAGGTGATGTATTACGGAACGAGTAAAGAGACTTGCCGGTAACGAGATTGAACTAGGTATGAAGATACCGACGATCGAATCTCGGGCAAGTAACATACCGATGGACAAAGGGAATTACGTATGTTGTCATAACGGTTCGACCGATAAAGATCTTCGTAGAATATGTAGGAGCCAATATGGGCATATAGGTTCCGCTATTGGTTATTGACCGGAGAGGTGTCTCGGTCATGTCTACATAGTTCTTGAACCCGTAGGGTCCGCACGCTTAACGTTCGTTGACGATATAGTGTTATATGAGTTATATGTTTTGCTGACCGAATGTTGTTCGGAGTCCCGGATGAGAACGCGGACATGACAGTGAGTCTTGAAATGGTCAAGAGGTAAAGATTGATATATAGGACGATGGTATTTGGACATCGGAAGAGTTTCGGAGTGCACCGGGTAGTCATCGGGTCACCGGAAGGGGTTCCGGACACCCCCGGTAAGTGTATGGGCCTAATGGGCCAAAGGGGGGGACTGACCAGCCCCTGGTGCGCCCCTTCTTTGGACAGCAGGCCCTAAGGGAAGGAAATGGAGGGAGGGCTAGCCCCTCCTGCCTTTCCCTCTCTGGGAGAAAGGAAAGGGGGGCGCCACCCTCCCCTGCCTTTCCCCCGCACTTATGCAAGGCAGGGGGGCGCGGCTTGGGAGGGACTCCAAGTAGGATTCCTCCTAATTGGGCGACTCCCTTGGCTTCTCCTCCTTCCCTCCCACCTATATATATGTGGGAGGGGGCGCCTAGCACACAACAGACAATTGTTTTAGCCGTGTGCGGCGCCCCCCTCCACCGTTTACACCCCCGATCATATTTTTGTAGTGCTTAGGCGAAGCCCTGCGGAGATCACTTCACCATCACCGTCACCACGCCGTCGTGCTATCGGAACTCATCCACTATCTCGCCATCTTGCTGGATCAAGAAGGCGCGGACGTCACCGAGCTGAACGTGTGCTGAACGCGGAGGTGCCGTACGTTTGGTGCTCAATCGGTTGGATCGCGAAGAAAGTTCGACTACATCAACTGCGTTGTGAAATGCTTCCGCTTACGGTCTACGAGGGTACGTAAACACACTCTTCCCCCTCATTGCTATGCATCTCCATTGATAGATCATTGCGTGTGCGTAGAAATTTTTTTGTTTTCCATGCAACGTTCCCCAACATTTTCTATCTACTACAACTTACACTTGTAAAGACATAAGATAACAACTTGGTATGATCTATAACATGAATTGATACACTGACACACTATGCAATCTAGTCATACAATTATAACAACATGGCATAGTATTGTTCAAAGTAAGAAGTTGTTAAATAAAAGATCATATGATACTAACAAACTGCTATCATGTATAGCTACCAAGTAAAGGCTAACCAATGCATGTACATAAGATACAAACTAGCAATGATATAACACATGGTAGGCATATAATGAAAATTTGCATTCTACTTTGAGTAAGTACTAGCATGACATGTCAATCAACTAATCATGCACAACTACCATCCTAATAGGTAAACAAAACACTTAGGATAATTAACAAGAAGTAATAAACTAAATTCTATGATACAAGCATAAAGTATAAATAGCAATACAAATTTGAATCATGACATGAAGCAACCAACCATGAAATAATTAATAATAAACATCTAGAAAACAAGAGGATCAACTCGGCAATAATATATTTTGTGACAAAGAACCACAATGGATTTGTTCTCAAACAAGGAAGCATTTCATTTTACTTCTAGCATAAAGGAACTATGCAACAACACGCACAAATATATATAACATCTATCGTAGACATGACAATGATTTCGAACCGATGGAAATGAATATGTAAACCATATCTAAGATGTCTTCATGCTAAGCAAAAATTAAAATAGTCAAGACATGAAGTAATTCATGATTCGATAAACAAAGCAAAGCCCCGAATAATCCTATGAACCATAAGCATGGCGAACATTGACCGAAACTATGTCCACGTTCTCACCGTAGAACAATAATTAGTACCAAACATTACTAAAATAAAAATTATAGTAATAAGATTGCAGTAACGATTCTTCAAAGCTACTTAAAATAATAACACCCGCCAAGCATGCAAGAACAATGGTAACCCAATACACCAATCAACTCCTATAAATTGTAATAATTCACAAGAAGTAGTACGGAGGCATATGATACTTGTATAGGATGCATGAAATCTATCTATTATATACATAAAATGATAGAAATCGACCTTTGATGACTTGACACTCTAAAAAACGAACGATGATGATTTGACACTCTAAAAACTAAAATGTATCAACGGTGAAGATTAGCCAAATACTACACGTAAAAAACTAAGATTAGGCAAGTACTAGACGTATTGTATTAGGCAATAGTGGCAATATAATTGGAAAGAACATCATTGAAGAATTCTTCAATTGCATGGGAGTCATACCATTGATTAAAGGATCTATTCTTGATAGAACAAATTGTTATGTGGATGCTATTACTATGCTTGTGATTAAACTAGAAAGGAAATTTGTGCATATGCATCCCCTCGTACAAAAGATGTTCCTTAAACTTCCCAATCTCCATGATCCAAGAACTAAAAGGATTGCTACTATTATCCATATGCATGAATTTGATTATATAATCTGTGAGGCTGGGGATATGTTTTCCTTCTATAAAATAGAATCTGAACATCCACCAATAGAAGAAATTCTTCATGACAAAGACACTATGCGTAGGTTGGAATCTAATGATTATCATGCCTATGGAGAAAATATTAGGAGGAAAGTTCCTCAACCGGAGTTAATCAAAGCCTTGTACCACAACACTTGTGATAAACTTGAATGGATTACCAATGGAATTGACGATGGATTTAGTGAAGAATGGTTTTAAAATACTGCTAGAGATCCTATTGATGATGAAATCCATGTTTTATATGAGGACCTCTATGGTTTAAAATTTTGAAAAGATGTTTGAAATCATGAACGTTAAATTACCAAAACAAAGTCCATTTATCTATTTAAGCTAACCTACTAGAAAGTTAGAATTTGAGAGTACAAAATTAATAAGGAAAGTTTTTTATGACTTGATCAAAAAGGATTTAGGAGAAGACAATACTTGAGAACAATGCATTATTCCTAGCTAGGGGCATAAAACAATAGTGCTCATTGGGAGGCAACCCAATAGTTATCTTAAATTTTGGCCTTTACTTTTTATTCTTGTGTGTTGAAATCATTACTGCTACTGTAATGATTGTTTTTTTATGTTTTAGTTAGTGTTTTTGCCAAGTAAAGCCTTTGGGATGATTTGGTTGATAGTTCACTTGATTCTGTGAAAAAGTAGAAACTTTTGCGCTCAGTGCCGGAATTATTGTAATTCATTGGAACATGATAAAATTCTGAAATTTTTACATATGATTGATATACAAATTTCCCACTATTCCCTAAAGTTTTTGATTTTTTGGACTTACATAAATATAGTTTTTGTTCAGATCATTACAAACTGTTCTGTTTAAGACAAATTTTGTTCTTTATTTTATAGTGTGCTTATTTTAATGATGCTATGGATTATATCAGGGGTTATAAGTCATGGAGAAGTTAAAATACAGTAGGTGTTATGCAATATTAATTATGAATGATTTTACAACAGTACCTAAAGTTTATGATTTGTCTATTATACTAACGGATCTCCCGAGGTTTCTGTTGAGTTTTGTGTGCTCAAGTGTTCAAGTTTTGGGTGAGATCATGATGGATGAAGAAACAAGGAGTGGCGAGACCCTAATCTTGGGGATGCTCAAGGCACCCCAAGGTAATATTCAAGGAATACCCAAGCGTGTATGATTGGGATGATCCGGTTAGCATCCCCTCTTTCGTCTACAATTCATCGGTATGTTATTTGGAGCTACATTTTTATTCTTCACATGATATGTGTTTTACTTGGAGCATCTTTTTCCATAGTTTTATTTTGTGTGCTTGTCAGTTTGCCACAATCATTGTTTGTTGAACACACCTTTTTCAAAGAGACACATGCTACTTCTTGAGCTTGCGTTGGTTTTCCCCTTGAAGTGGAAAGGGTGATGCAGCAAAGTAGAGATAAGTATTTCCCTCGGTTTGAGAACCAAGGTATCAATCCAGTAGGAGGAACACACAAGTCACTAATGGTTGCACCTACACAAACAAACAAATACTTGCACCCAACGCGATAAAGGGGTTGTCAATCCCTTCATGGTTACTTGCAAGGATGAGATCTGATAGAGATAGGTACAAAAGATAAATAAAAGTGCAAAATAAAGTAAAGGTAAATAAATTGCAGCAAGGTTTTTTTGGGTTTTTGGTTTTGTAGATCTGAAAATAATATTATAAAAAATAGACCCGGGGGCCATAGTTTTCACTAGAGGCTTCTCTATTGAGAGCACATACAGTGGGTAAACAAATTACTATTGAGCAATTGATAGAAAAGCGCAAAGTCATGACGGTATCTAAGGCAACGATCATGAATATAGGCATCACGTCCTTGACAAGTAGACCGACTCCTGCCCGCATCTACTACTATTACTCCATAGATCGACTGCTATCCAACATGCATCTAGTATATTAAGTTAACAAGAACGGAGTAACGCCTTAAGCAAGATGACATGTTGTAGAGGGATAGATCCTATCAATATGAATAAACCCGAGCTTTTTATCCTTAGTGGCAACAATACAAATACAAGTCATGTCCCTTTCTGTCACTGGGATTGAGCACCACAAGATTGAACCCACTACAAAGCACCTCTCCCATTGCAAGAAAAATCAACCTAGTTTGCCAAACCAAATCAATAGATCGGAGAGAAATACAAAGCTATCTTAATCATGCATAATAGAGTTCAGAGAAGACTCAAATAATATTCATAGATAATCTGATCATAAATCCACAATTCATCGGATATCAACAAACGCACCGCAAAAGAAGATTACATCGAATAGATCTCCAAGAACATCAAGGAGAACATTGTATTGAAGATCAAAGAGAGAGAAGAATCCATCTACCTACTAGCTATGGACCCGTAGGCCTATGGTAAACTACTCACACATCATTGGAAGGGTAGCAAGGTTGATGTGGAGGCCCTCCGTGATCGAATCCCCCTCCGGCGGAGTACCGAAACAGGTCTCTAGATGGGATCTCAAGAGGACAGAAACTTGCGTCGGTGAAAAAGTATTTTTGGTGTGCCTTCTGGTATACGGGGAATATTTGGGTATTTATAGAGCAAAGAATAGGGTTGGAGGAGCATCAGGGGGCCCACAAGCTTGGGGGGCGCCCCCCTGTAGGGCGCACCACCCGAGCTTGTCGCCAACTGGTGGCCCCTCTCACCCCCTTCCGAAGGTTCCTGGGTGTCTTCTGATCCTAGAAAAATCCTCGAAAAGTTTTGTTCCGTTTGGACTCCGTTTGGTATTGATTTTCTGTAAAAGACAAAAACACGGAAAAAACAGCAACTAGCACTGGGCACTAGGTTAATAGGTTAGTCCCAAAAAATGATATAAAATAGCATAATAATTCATATAAAGCATCCAAGATGGATAATATAATAGCATGGAACAATAAAAAATTATAGATACATTGGAGACGTATCAAGCATCCCCAAGCTTAATTCCTGCTCGTCCTCGAGTAGGTAAATGATAAAAACAAAATTATTGATGTGGAATGCTACCTAACATGTTTATCATGTAATCTTTCTTAATGTAGCATGAATATTCAGATCCATAAGATTCAAAACAAAAGTTTCATATTGACATAAAAAACAATAATACTTCAAGCATACTAAAAAGCAATCATGACTTCTCGAAATATCATGGCTAAAAAAAGTTATCCCTACGAAATCATATAATCTTATCATGCTCTATCTTCTTAACACAAAGTATTTATCATGCACATCCCTGATGACAAGCCAAGCAATTGGTTCATACTATTTAACGCGCTTCAGCTTTTTCAACTCTCACGCAATACATGAGCGTGAGCCATGGATATAGCACTATGGGTGTAATAGAATATGATGGTGGAGGTTGTGTGGAGAAGACAAAAAAGGATAAAATCTCACATTGGCGAGGCTAATCAATGGGCTATGGAGATGCCCATCAATTGATGTCAATGCAAGGAGTAGGGATTGCCATGCAACGGATGCACTAGAGCTATAAGTGTATGAAAGCTCAAAAAGAAAACTAAGTGGGTGTGCATCCAACTTGCTTGCTCACGAAGAACTAGGGCATTTGAGGAAGCCCATCATTGGAATATACAAGACAAGTTCTGTAATGAAAAATTCCCACTGGTAATATATGAAAGTGACAAAATACGAGAGTCTCTACCATGAAGAACATGGCGCTACTTTGAAGCACAATTGTGGAAAAGGATAGTAACATTGTCTCTTCTCTCTTTTTCTCTCATTTTTTAATTATTTTTTTCTCTTTTTTTTATATTGGGCTCTTTGGCCTCTTTTTTTTTATTTTGGGCTCTTTTTTATTTTTAAGTCTGTAGTCTCATCCCGACTTGTGGGCGAATCATAGTCTCCATCATCATTTCCTCACTTGGGACAACGCTCTAATAATGATGGTCATCACACTTTTATTTACTTACAACTCAAGAATTACAACTCGATACTAGAACAAAAATATGACTCGATATGAATGCCTCCGGCGGTGTACCGGGATGTGCAATGAGCTAGCGTGACATGTATAAAAAATATGAACGGTGGCCAAGCCACAAATACTATGTCAACTATGCGATCATGCAAAGCAATATGACAATGATGGTATGTGTCATAATAAAACGGAACGGTGGAAGTTGCATGGCAATATATCTCGGAATGGCTATGGAAATGCCATAATAGGTAGGTATGGTGGCTATTTTAAGGAAGATATAAGGTGGCTTATGTGTGATAGAGCGTATCATATCATGGGGTTTGGATGCACCAGCGAAGTTTGCACCAACTCTCAAGGTGAGAAAGGGCAATGCACGGTACCGAAGAGGCTAGCAAAATGCCGAAGGGTGAGAGTGCGTATAATCCATGGACTCAACATTAGTCATAAAAAATCACATACTTGTTGCAAAAGTTTATTAGCCCCCAAGGAGCATGCGTAGTAGTACTTTGCTTCGAGGGCTAATAAACTTTCACAATAAGTATATGAGTTCTTTAAGACTAATGTGAGTCCATGGATTATAAGCACTCTCACCCTTCCACAATTTGCTAGCCTCTTTGGTACCGTGCGTTGCCCTTTCTCACCTCGAGAGTTGGGGCAAACTTCGTCGATGCATCCAAACCCAGTGATATGATACGCTCTATCACACATAAGCCTCCTTATATCTTCTAAAACAGCCACCATATCTACCTAACAGGGTAGTTCCATAGCCATTCCGAGATATATTGCCATGCAAGTTCCACCGTTCCGTCTTATGACATGTGTGTTCATCATCATATTGCTTTGCATGATCATATAGAGCTGACATGGTATTTGTGGCAAAGCCACCATTCATCATTGTTATACATGTTATGCTAAATCATTCAACATCCTGGTACACGGCCAGATGTATTCATATAGAGTCATATTGTTTCAGTTATCGAGGCGTAATATCGAGTTGTAAGTAAATAAAAGTGTGATGATCATCATTATAAGAGCATTGTCCCAGTGAGGAAAGGATGATGGAGACAATGAAGCCCCCACAATTCGGGATGAGACTGTGGACGAAGAAAAGAGGCCAAAAGAGCCCATCAAAAAAGTGAGAGAAAAAGAGAGAAGGGGCAATGCTACTATCCTTTTACCACACTTGTGCTTCAGAGTAGCACCATGTTCTTCATATAAAGAGTCTCCTGACTTATCCCTTTCACATACTAGTGAAATTTTTTATTATTATAGAACTTAGCTTGTATATTCCGATGATGGGCTTTCTCAAATGCCCAAGGTCTTCATGAGCAAGCAAGTTGAATGCACACCCACTTACATTCAGTTTGAGCTTTCATACACTTATAGCTCTAGTGCATCCGCTGCATGGCAATCCCTACTCTTCGCATTGATATCGATTGTAAGGCCTCTCCATTGCTTAATGATCCCCCGAGTTGATCCGAGCTTTTCTTCCTTTTTGACTTCTCCTATATATCTCTACCACCGCACTCTATTCCACCCTAGTGCTAATATCCATGGCTCACGCTCATGTATTGAATGAAGTAAAAAATGCTAAAGCGCGTTAAAATTTAAGATACAATTGCTTGGTTTGACATGGGTGTGCTTACGATTTATACTTATGCAGTGAAGGCAGAGTCACGCCATGCTTACATAATTCAATGAGTAGGGATAACATTCGTTGAGCATCGTATATTTCGAAAAAGTAATGATTATGTTCTTATATTCATGGATATTATTATGTTGATATCAATTAATTCATTGTTTCTCAATATTTATATCGTAAAGATATAACATGATAAACATTCTAGGTGGAATTCAACATCAAAAGTTCTGGTTTTTATCATTTACCTACTCTAGGACGACCAGGAATTAAGCTTGGGGATGCCGACACGTCTCCAACGTATCTATAATTTTTTATTGTTTCATGTTATATATTACCAATCTTAGATACTTTATATGCAATTTTATATCATTTTTGGGGACTAACCTATTAACTCAGTTCCCACTGTCAGTTGTCGTTTATTACTTGTTCTTGTCTTTTCAGAAAGTCAGTACCAAACGAAGTCCAAACATGAACTTTACAATGATTTTTTCTGGACAAGAAGGGCCCCTAGAACATTCAGAGGCACTAGTGGAAAAAAGCCTAGCTATGGTGTGGCAAAAAGTGCCTTGCTGGCGTAGAGACCCAACGCCACCAATATGACGCCAGTGAAAACAATTTAGTGGTGGCGTTGGCAGACACGTCAACAGTATTTTAGTACTGATGGTGTGCCATCTGGCTAACATCAGCAGTATATTTTGTTAGCTATGGCGTTTATTGTGAGGCCACGCCAGCAATTTGTATTTTTCAGTAACAAAAAAATATACCCAGCTACTATATGTGCAGCCATTTAAACTTGTAGTGGTAACTTCAAATCAACAAATAGTAGTGATCAACTAGCTTGCTACCTACAAGCAAAAGTTATCCGGTAGCTAGCTACAAGCAAAAGTTATCCTCATGATCTCACGCAACTTGTTATCCGCTAACTAGCTACGATAAAGAATGATCCTCATCTCATGCAACTTGTTCCTGTTGCTCTGTCCCTCCTTTCTGAAATAGACTTTGCGGGTCTTCAGTTCCTCCCTCTTGGCCTTCAGGAGCCGTATCTCCTTGTTCATATAGTCGATCTCGGTGACCAGTAGCTCCTTCTGGTCGATGAGCTTCAATTTCTTATCCAAGAGATCAGAGTTCTCGTCGATGACCACTTCCTTCTATTTCTTCAGGGAGTCATTCAACTCCTTAAGTGCCTTCATTGTACTCTCCTTTGACGCGACAAGCTCACGGCTGAGCATGTTCACGTCACATACCGGTAGCTTCTGCTGGACCGGTTCTGGAGATGGGTCTCGTACATACGCCTGGCAAGTCAAATATTTGAAATCATCAATAATGAATGGTTAGATGATATATGTATATATGCATGTGTTTGCAATGCTCATGGATGTTTTTGTAATCTTACCTGGCTGGTGCTCATTTTGCCTTTGTCAACTTCATAGGCCGCGAAGTTGCACGAGGACTGGTAGTGGCTGTTCCAGCTAGTCATGGCTGGAACTTCAAAATAATAACAAGTATAGGTTATTACGACAAGAACCAAACACACATGTCAAAGTATACAATGCAAATCTGTCCATAAGAGCAACATGGCAATATACAAGCAAGACCAACACATGCTACAGTAACATAAAGTGCCTATGCATGGCATGTGGATGGAGTATGCTAGATGCACATCAATTCATCCAAAGGTTCAAGTTCATTAGCATCATGGAGTATGCTACATTAGAAAACTGTTATATTTACATGGCATATTTAGAGCAAGTTTAAGTCATGCTACATTAGTTTTACTTGGCAACAAAAGGTATGGCATGAATGTACTGGTAATTCATAACAAAACATCTTTACTGATAATGTTGAAAATAGTTATAGATTAGTGGGAAACATCATGGAAACATGGCAAGTTTTAATTCTGCCAGTTTCGGACTTGGCAGATCTCATCAAGGGTAAAACAGCAACAATATCATAGCATGTCCATAACTAGCTTTCGACAACAACAATATAGCACTATCGATATCTTCACACAATTATATGGATGAAGTGTAGTATATATATGCCAGTTTGTATCTATAACATATGGGCAAGAACAAAACACACACCTAACTTGGTCAACTTGCCTAAGTTGAGTTGTGACAAAGTGTGGCAAGTTGTGGCTTGGAACCAAACAACCCCTAAGTCCTTGTTTGGATTGTGACTATATTTTCCACACTATTTTGCCACACCTAACTTGGAGCATTACTTTCGAGTAGAAATTTTCTTTGGACACTCAACTATTTTGTCACACCTAACTTGGAGCATTACTTTCAAGTGGAAATTTTCTTTGGACACTATATTTGCCACATATTGCCACATTGGACACTCAACTATTTGAATTAAACCGAAGATTCAATGAGAAGCTAGTGATATATGTGAGATGGTGAAAAAGTAGTACACAGCAGCAACTCAAACATTTTGTTATGGATTACAACAACAACTCAAACACTTTGTTTTAGAATTTAGATGCTTCCAAAGATGATGACTTAAAAAATATATCTACCTTAATTTGATTGACAGATTGCACTTCCAGTTTCTACAGCTAGTGTTAACCGAAGATTGAAAAGTATATCTACCTTAATTCTAGATAACTACAGCAAATTGTCACTGCCTAGCAGTGATGAACCCCAGCGATGCAAATAAAAAAATTGACAGTGGCAGTGACCTACAACAAAAGAGGGAGGGATGATATGCTCACCTAGGTTGGAGCCGAGGGTCGCCTGTAGTCTACTCCGTCGCCGTCGCCGTCGCTTGCTGCCGTCGCCGGAACCCTATAGCATAGGGAATGCGAAACACACCTCTAATTAGCAAAATTCCAAATGGGCCAGATGAGAGTGGGAGGCTCAGATGTGTACCTCAGGACCGGAGTATGACGGTAATCTCCGGAATCGGCCGGAATCGAAGCGGCGACGACGAGCGGCAAGAGAGGGAGAGAAAGGGAAACGGAACAGAGCAGCAGGGCAGAGAGAGGGAGTGGGTCGAGGGGGCCGTTGCCCCCGTTGGTTTTGACCCCCACGGCGTCCTAATACCATTTGGGCTTGCCTAATAAGAAAAAAGGTCACCACCTAAGAAATGTCATTATTTCCATTTAAAAATAAAAGAAATTTAAGAAAAGTAAACTATAATTTACTATAAAAAAGATCACCACATAAAAAACTAAGAAGAAAAAATTTGGAAGTGTCAAACTACATATTTGAAAGCTCAAAACTATATATTTCAAGTCTTAAACTAAAAAGGAAAAACAAAGTAAATTTAAAGTCTCAAAGTACATATTTTAAAAAATGTCATTATTTCCATTTAAAATAATAGAAATTGAATAAAAGTAACTATAATATACTATAAAAAAGATCACCACATATAAAACTAAGAAGAAAAAAATTTGGAAGTGTCAAACTACATATTTGAAGGCTCAAAACTATATATTTCAAGTCTTAAACTAAAAAGGGAAACCAATAATTAGAGAACACCAACATCAATCTCACTAATCTAGCATAGATACATAATAGTTGAAAGATGAAAATAATAACAAATATATATAACTTCTAGTACTACACACTCTTGATCTAGACTGAGAACATCATCAGTGTAATGATTCTCACGAGAAAAAAAGCTGCCACCGATCCAGCAGGGAGAACGAGGCCAAGCATAACATCTATTTGTTGTCTTAGTTCACCAATGGAGTACTCGAGCAACTCGCTCATGTACTTCTACATGAGATCAAGCCATATAAATTTGTAGCAATATTTTGTCCCTAACGCCTATGGTGCCCTCGCTCGATTCCTGGCAGCTTCGGCGCCGGTGGCATAGCTGCCGGATCGTCGAAGGGACGTCGCGCTGCAGCAGGATGATTTGCCAGATAGGGCTGGCTGCATTGGCCGTGGCGAGTGCATGTCGTGGCCAACGGGGCCAGATGAGAGCTCGGCCAAGGCGGCGTAGTGTCAAACTTGCGACACGCCCTGCCGACGTGGGCCCGAACGGGGGGCTCGTGCCTATTCGACAAGCTCTGGTGGGTCCATTGTCATCAAAGCAGCTGACAAAGAGGGAGTAGAATTTTGTGGAGAATAGAAGTGAATGTATTTGAGAACAAGGGACTGCCAACACATCTATATATAGGCACAACATAGTGCTGGCGTTCCCGACGAAGGCACGACGGCACAAGGTTAAGTATTTATGGCATATTTATAAATCGCACGACAGCAATATACTGCAACTGGTCACGACAAGTGGGCCCACATAGTAGTGGCGTAGGAAGTATTAGCAACGCCAGCAATAGCAAGTTATAGGTGGCGTACCAATTTGGACGACGCCAGCACTATTTGAAAAAAATAGTGCTGGCGTTGCTGAAAAACGCGGCGCCACAAACGGAAGTTGTGGCTAGCCGTTTTTCCAATAGTGAGGAGGCCAGAAGATCTACGGAAGAGCCACGAGATCATCCGGCGCGCCCTCTAAGCTCATGGGTCCCCAGCTCCGTTTGACCTAATTCCAACTCCAGAAATTCCCAAAAATTCCCAAACGAACAGAGAGCCACCCGAAACACTTTTTCCTTTGCCACAAGCTTCTGTTCTTCCGTGATCCCATCTGGAGGCCTTTTCTGGTACTCTGTCGGAGGGGGAATCGATCACGGAGGTCTTCAATATAATCCTTGCTGCACCTCCATTGTTGTGTGAGTAGTTTACCACAGACCTACGGGTCCAAAGCTTGTAGCTAGATGGCTTCTTCTTACTCTCCGATCATCAATACAAAGTTCTCCATGATCTCCATGGAGTTCTATCCGATGTAATCTTCTTTGCGGTGTGTTTGTAGGGACGATGAATTGTCGGTTTATAATCAGATTATTCATTGAAAGTAATTGAGTCTTTACTGAACTTTATTACGCATGATTGTTATAGATTTGTAATTTTCTCTGATGTATCCGTTTAGTTTGCCAACTAGATTGATTTTATCTACAGTGGGATTGGTCCTTTGTAATGGGTTCAATCTTGCGGTGTACTCACCTCGTGACAGAAGGGGTACAAAGTACAAAGTATAAAAGATCTACCCTGAGGTTGTTGTGTATCCTCTATGTGCCCTACCCCTTAGTATATATATAGATACCGGGGGTCTAGGGTTACATCCTAGTGGGATACACACAAAGATGATGAGTTGTAGATGATTTCCCATATCTTCGATTATGCAATAAGTCTTTGGAAACCTTCCTTTTCACACACCATAGACCGCGCAATGTGGCCCATTGTTGAACCGACATGGGGGTCCTCAGCACGATCCACGGCCGGGTCATGACGTGATGAGACCCCCAGTCCCAGTCCTAGGAGGATTTCACCACCATAGATCGGCTAGGGCTATTCGAATACAAGGCCTATGGCATCCATCATAAGCAGGGGTAGAGCTAGTCGTTAGGAAGGATTCGATACCTGCCATGATCCCTCGATTCACCATCGTACCCTGAACACCCACATACATCAATCTAACATGAGCAAGACTAGGGCTTTACATCCACCATGAAAGCAACAGTTTTTCATTTAGTGCCTTAAAATGATTTTAAAGAATAGAATCATTTCAGTGAGACACTGTGGTGCCATATTTTTTTTTTTTAGAAATGAGGCTCGGAACAAGCCTGAGCAAGGCTCGATCCTCCCCTGACTTTGTATTAACAAAGCTATAAACCGGACAGGATTACAATGAAACGCAGAGACACCGTTACAACCAAGGAGAGAAAAGAAAATAGGGATGCAACCCCAGAATAGCTGATACAAGGCACTGAAGGAAAGCTAAAATGCTACGAACAGTGACGAAAAGGCTACAGTTAGAGGACCAAACAGAGGGCTTGGTGGGTATCAACAACTCGCCTTCGATACGCAATGTGGAGCTGCTCTCCCGAGAGCAAGCAAGACCACAAGACTGGCAAGCAAGAGATGCAATGAGCACGGCTACCACATAAAGCAAACCACTGAGGCCAATAGCTGTCGCCCACAACATGAAGGACGCCGAAGGAACTAGCTAAAGAACTGGAGCGTCCCGGGAAGACACAATAGGGAATGAGCAACAGAGCCATCAGCAGGAGCCAGACCTTGCCAAGACAGTCGTCCCTCAGCCGCCGAAGCGTCCGAGTCGCCGTAGAGAGGACCACTATCCCCTCTCACCCAGGCCGAGGGCGTCAACCCAACAGACAGACCGGACAGCGCCTAGGTGAGAGGACCAAGGTTAAGGAGAACACCGACTCTCCACGGCGAATTGTCACTGCAGGAAGAAGAATCCGCCGCCACCATGAGCATATAGAGCACGCTGCCACCCACACTCCTCCTCACAGACCCAAAACGGCGCCTTCAAGAAGGTGACGGCACCGTTGTGCCACCACCGCCCAACCAAAGGTTGTAGATTTTCACCCGGGTGCAGAGGAGGAGGAGGGGGGAGATGGACCTCAACACCGCCAACAGGAAGGGGAACAGCGCTCGAAGCACTGCCGACATTGTGGCTTCCGTCACCGGCCAAGGGGTTAGAGCATCTCCACTCACTTGGCCCTCCAGCAGGCAATTTTTTTCGCCGCTTGGGGGGCTGCCGGCGAAAATTTTGGCCTGGGGGGGGGGGGGGGGCAAAATTTTCCACTTGTTGCGCCCCCGAGGAGCAGTGTTGGGGCTTACGGAGGCAACGGCATTTCTTCGAGCAGGTCGCAGACGGCGTCGTGGTGGCCCTCGCGGCCGAGCACATGAACGAGCATCTTGAGTTCGGCTGCGTCCACGACCTCCTCGGCGCACGCCCAGCGGAGGAGCGGGAGCGCCCACTCCTAGTGGTCGGATAGCTCGAGCGCCTTGAGCAAGGACGGCAGGTCAGAGGCGCGCAGGTGGGCGTCGACGAGGACCAGCGGGGTCGGTGGCCGGAGAGCTCGAGCGCCTTGAGCAAGGACGGCAGGTCGGAGGCGCATAGTATGAACGTCGGCACGCCCGCGGGCTGGGGGGGCGGACTCTCCACGGAGGACCTCGGCTGCATGCGTGCCCCGTCGGCTCCATCCTCCCCATCCGAATCGGGTCCTCTCCCATGCCCCTCGCCATCATCCCCTAGGTTTCGCTGGCATCCAGTGCACGAGGAAGGAGGCGATGAGAAGCTCGGGGAGACGGGCGGTGGTGCGCTGGGGCGCCTCGGCGGCGAGGCTGAGGTTGCCGGGCGGCCGGGCGGTTGGGCGGCCCTCCAGCGACGGACACGAGAGCCGGGCGAGCAGACGGGCGGCGCGCGACTGACCGGCGGGGGCCAGCGCGGGAGGCGCGGAGCGGACGAGCGGGGCCGCGGGCTTCGTCCCGGGCACGCGATCGTGCAGGTGGCGAGCTCCGCCCCGACGCTGGAAGAGGCAAGGTCAAGCACGTCCATGGGCGCGCCGAAGCGGCGCGAGGTCTCAAGGCGGCCACGAGGCGCTGGGGATCGGACGGCCATGAGAGCTCTGCCCCGGCCGCGAGCTTCATCCCCGGGACGCTTCCTCGAGAAGTGCCTCGAGGTCTTCCACGACCTCCCCGCCGAGCGCGGCGGCGGCGCGTGCGTGCTCGGCGTGGGCTGCCATGGCCGTGTTCATGTGTGCGTGGAGAAAGAGAGGGGGGATGGGTGTGTGTGGGTCAGGGAGCGAAAGGGAGGAGCGAGGAGAGAGAGACGCTGGCAGGTGGGCCAGCGCCTGCAAAACGACGAAATTAGCCCCCTCCCCCAGGTGCCCCCCGGCTCCATGGGTTTGCCTTGGGGACGCCGACTCATTTTTTGGCCAAATCCGACGAAAATTGAGGCGCTGGGAGGGGGGCGAGTGGGAGGTTTTTTATTTGCCGGTGGTGATAAAGTGCTGGGGGGGGGGGGGGGGGGGGCTCCTGGGGGATGAGTGGAGATGCTCTTACCCCGATCCAGAGCTCCACACCCCATATCCGCACATCCAACCACCATCCGCTGGAGGAGGCAGCAACAAGAGCCAAGCACGCCGTCTTCAGATCTGGATCGAGAGGGCTGCGAGGAGCCCCTCAGCAACGCGCCCCCATCCGCTGCCCACCCGCCGCCCATGCGGCCGGGAAGAGGCAGCCCACAGCGCCGGAGGGTGCCGTCCGCAGTGGAGCGACGAACCAGCCCCCCGCCGCCCATGCGGCCGGGAAGAGGTAGCCCACAGCGCCGGAGGGCGCCGTCCGCAGTGGAGCGACGAACCAGCCCCACCAGAGGCCGCCTCCTCGAGCCCATGGTCCAAGGCCGAGCGGCGAAGCGACCAAGAACCCCACCGCGAGGGAGCGGGGCTTGTCCATGAAGTTTTTCCTGTGCTGCCATAGTAGAGTTCCCTCTGTAAAGAAATATAAAAGCCTTTAGATCACTATACGGAGGGGGTAGTAAACAAGAAAGAAGACAGCGGGCCACCCTGCCTAATTCCTTGGGCAGTCTGGAAAAAGGGTTCTACCCTGTCTCGAGCTGGTGGCAACTACTTTTATTTCAAAAAAATACAGACCTGATGACTCGGTAAGCATCAAACCTAACCCCAAATGGCAGCTCGTGCCGAAAAGCAAGCTTGCACGCGAACAAAATAATAATAAATATCCCACCCATCCCCACCCATATGCTTTTCTCGGGTACACATAGAGTAGGGACGCAACGGTGGTGGTTGTGCTACCTACAGCCAGACCAAACAGAGGAGGAACAGATCCATCACCTCCTAATGGGAGGCGGCGGCGGCCGGCCGAAGGAGATGCCCTGGGTCGTGGAGGCGGAGGAGCTTCTGAGGCAGGACGGGATGGTGGACCCTTTGGTGGAGGCGGGGCGGTGGCGGAAGCACTCCATCTATCGGGTGCCGGCGCACGTGAAGAACGGCAGGTACGTCTCGCCCTACGAGCCGCAGCTGGTCTCCTTGGGCCCCTTCAACCACGGCAGCCCCGACCTGGCGCCGATGGAGGAGCACAAGCAGAGGGCGCTGTTTCACCTGGTCCGGCGCACCGGGCGAGCGGTGCGGGACCTCGCGGAGGCGGTCCAGGAAGTGGTGGAGCAGCTCGAGGACGCGTACATGGACCTGGACGACAAGTGGCGCCGCGACGCCGACGGGTTCCTGCGGGTCATGGTGATGGACGGCTGCTTCCTGCTGGAGGTGATGAGGACGGCGGCCGAGGACGACCGCGAGGCCGGCGACTACGCCCCCAGCGACCCCGTCTTCAGCCGGCACGGCGAGCTGTACATGTTCCCCTACATCCGGCGCGACATGCTGATGATGGAGAACCAGCTGCCCCTGCTCGTGCTCCAGAGGCTCCTAGCCGTCGTGTCCGGCCCTGATGCAGCGGTATCTCTCTCTTTCTCGCCGAACCTCTCATCAGAAGAATATAATTAACTATCAGCTCAGCTGAAGGATTTGATCTGATCATGTGATTTGTTTTCTCGCTCCAGACAGACGACGCAATCAACAACATGGTGCTCAAGTTCCTGTCCCTGATGCCTGGTCCCCCGGCGATGTGCGACGGCAGCCTGGCGCTCCACCCAATCGACGTCTGCCACCGAAGCCTGCTCCACGGCCTGCCGCGCGAGATCTGGAAGGGGCGGAAGGACGAGTTCGTCCCCTCGGCCACGGAGCTGGACATGGCCGGCATCCAGCTAGCGAGGAGCTCCACGCGCAGCCTGCACGACATCAGCTTCCTCAACGGCGTGCTCTACATCCCGGAGCTCACCGTGGACGGCTACACCGAGCACAAGCTCTTCAGCCTCATGGCCTTCGAGCGCCTGCACGTCGGCGCGGGCGCCAACGAGGTGACGGCCTACGTCTTCTTCATGGACAACGTCATCAAGTCGGCCGCCGACGCGCAGCTCGTCTGCTCCAAGGGGATCATATGGAACGGGCTCGGCAGCGACAAGGAGATGGCCAAGATGTTCAACCGGCTGGCCAACAAGGCTGTGCTGGACAAGTACAGCCCGCTCCGAACCGTGCACGGCCAGGTCAACACCTACTCCGAGAAGCGCTGCAACCAGTGGCGAGCCAGCCTCATTCGGAACCACTTGGACAATCCCTGGGCCATCGTCTCGCTCCTCGCCGCCGTCTTCCTCCTCGTCTTGACGGTCGTGCAGACCGTCTACACCGTGCTGCCTTACTACCAGCAACAGCCACCGCCGTGCACCGGCTGGACTAGTACTGCCGCAGCCCTCTTGCACGACGAACTGTAACCGATGACATTTATTGCTGCCGGGTACCGGCCGGCGACCATGTTGTATTTCCTTCGAACGGACGAGCATCTCGCTCTCATACGTACGGAATCAAACTGATAAAACATCACTTTAATTAAGAATCAGTTGACTGCTTTTAATTTCGTCTTCACTCAAATATGTCCGTCAAATTTCAGCTCAGTCAAACTTCATCGCGGTTTTGTGTAGTGGGTAGTCTGAGAACACGACACGGTTTCTCTTTCTTTCCTTTCATTCCCCTAGCTAGCCCGGGAGCCTGGAAAGACGGTGCAGCCGGCGCCGACACACCGGAGACCTGAACGGACCTCCATGGAGCTCATGGGCACAAAATCGAATAAAAATTATAGTACTACTCCCTTCGTTCCTAAATGTAATTCTTTTTAGAGATTTTAATATAGACTACATACGAAACAAGATGAGTGAATATACACTCTCAAATACGTCTATATACATCCGTATATGGTTTACTTTGGAATCTCTTAAAAGATGTACATTCAGGAACAAAGGGAGCGGAAGAAATCAGACGAAGATACAACCTGTTGCCCGTTTGTTGTCTTTCAAATTTTTTTAGTGTTAATATTGCGGCTTTAAAGTTTCGAATCTCTTTCGAAATTACATCTACAAGGCAGTCCGGGGTAACCCACAATCAAAACTTACAAAGTTCATCACCAATGCGTACCTTAGCTTAACTTATATGTGACAACATTAGCAGAACGTCAAACCCAAGAAAACATTAAAACCCGAAAAAAAAATGTTGTCAATCCCCGGGCCATCATCTCGCTCCTTGCCGCCGTCTTCCTCCTCGTCTTGACGGTCGTGTAGACTAGGGGCGGGCCCACCTCAATTCAAGGGTATTCAGCTGAATACCTATTATTTTTGCCAAAATATTAGGTATATATATAGTGTATATCATATGTACACATAAGAAAAATGAATTTTATGCAATAAACGTGCCAGCTAGCTAATTCTGCCCAAAAACGGAGGCTAGCCCAACTTGCTATTCTCCCTCACCACCCGCGACATTGGCCCATAGGACCAAAACGTTTTAGGCTGGAATCGTGCACACGCATGCATCGCCGCTTAAGTTTTACTAGCAAAAGGGCTCGTGCGTTGCAACGCGAGAAAAAAAACATAATCTCCAATGGTCATGATCACATTTTGCTGGATCATCAAGATACACAACCACTCTCAATTTCGTGAAATAATGAACCTTTTTTTAAACTCGTGAACATACTTGAAATCGTGAATAGTTTTCAAATTCTTAAACACTTTTACAAATTTCCGAACATTCTCTAAAATCAAGAACATTTTTTGAATTCACGAACATTTTATACTATTTGCAAAAAAATAATTTAATTGTGAACATTTTTTTCACAATTTTCTTGAATCTGCGGACATTTCTAGAATGGACGGAAATTGTTTTTGAAATTGGTGGAACTATTTTTGAAATTCATGAACATGTTATTGGATTGAAGAAACATTTTTTTGATTTAAGGACATATTTTTATTTAAAAAATATTTTTTGTAATGCATGATCATCAGCGAACATTTTCTGAATGAATAAACTATTTTGTAAGTCATGAACAGTTTTTGATTTTTTAGGATATTTTTCCAGTCATGAACATTTTTTGAATTGGCGAAATTTTGTTCAATTTCATAAAAAAAATTAGTATACAAACTTTTAAAAAATCATAAAGATGTTTTATTTCCCAAACAAATGTTTTCAAAATTCGAACATTTTTGGAATAAGAAGCATTTTTTTATAAAATCGGGAACATTTTTGAATCCAAAAACACTTTTATGAATTATTAAACATTTTATTTCGAAATTCTCATTTTATTTAATTTTTAGAACTTTTTTGAAGTTCCAAATTATTCAGGAGTAGAAAAACATAAAATAAAGGGTTTTTATCATTTATGCCACTAGTTGTGTCCCACTACTTAGTTTTGCCATTAGAAATTACAGCTGCTAAAAAATGCCCAAAGGGAGCGCAGAAATACCAAAGATCTTCACTCTAGTTTCTATCACATAGGGAGCGCAGAAATTGTAAGTTTGATCCTACTTTTACAATTAAGTTTAGGGATTCAGACATCCAAGCTCTAGATCAATACGTATTCAAGCTCTAGAGTAAATCAATACAATTAAGTTTTGTGCGGGAATTTTGGGTGTGCAGCATAACCCAAACAAACACATGATATGATGGCAGTTAAATGTGCCAATGAATTTAAGTTGCATACGTTTGAGTCGCTGACGAATAGTGTACCATTATTCTTAGATAGATTACCCATGTGCCTCCTTGAATGGAAACATAATAAAAAAACATAAGACACAACGACAATTTCTATCTATCAAAAAACAAAGAATGGTACAAATCTAGAACAATAAATTTGGTCTCATGCTATGGATATTACAGAAAGAATTGTTTCAACCATTAAATATTGAGAGACAAATAAGAATTAGATGAGTTTGCAAACCAGGATTGATTATCAAGTACCACCAGTTGCTTATCCATTGACATATGTGTGCTATCATCTGATGACTTTACCTAACAATGTTAGGCGCATCAATATCAGGCTAAGAGCAGTGACCATTTCCATTAGCAGTAGCAAACAAAAGAATTGATTGCCTGATGTCATGTTTCCTAGAAAACTGTGCAAAGGGCTGGCGGATAGCAGATTGCTAAAATCAAGATTTCAGACAACCTACCATATTGTGCATGTACAGCTTCAAATCAAGACAAAATAGGACAATAAGTAAAGGAAAATACATCTAGAAAGGATAACTGAAATTGCACTATAGTCAATCTGAATAACATTACATGTGCCCATGGTCTGCCATCAAAATTGGCTAATTCGGACGGAGTTTGCCGAATTTCTTGCGCCATCCAAATCACCCGCTTTTCCATTACTTTCCTTTGTTCCACCAACTCAAAATTCCCCTTCTGCTAGAACTAATACGCATTTTTACAAACAATACAATTAGACTAACAAATGATAATCAAAGTTTCCAGTCCACAAATGTGTTGATGGCATACCCGGGAGTCAGTTCCAATGAAAGAGATAGTTTATTTTTTAATTTTCCGGCGGTGGGGGGGGGGGGGGGGTGTGGAGAACTCCCCCACCTGAATCTTATATTTCAGAGCAGTTTTAACATGCTCCCTCTTACCTCCTCTTTTCACATGAGAGGTAAGAGTATATATTAAATCTGAGCCATTGATCTCATTAATTAGTGGTACGATTATCTCTTACGTCCTTACCTCACATGTAAAAAGAAGGGGTAAGATGAAGCATGTTAAATTTTTGCTATATTCCAATGACGAGCACACAATTATGGAAGTTTTGAGAGGTAACAAGCGGGAGAGACAGAGAGGTTTTTGAGCTCCCTCGGCATCCGTTCGGGGCAACAAGTTTTCGGAGCCAAATATCTACATGCCCTGGGGCCCACCCTGGGTCACTGAGGTGGTCCCTGTGGGCCCCGTTGATCCCGTTGACCAAGTCAACATGCTGACTGGGCTAGTCTCAGTCACTGACATGTAGGCCCCATAGTAGTAATTAACTAAATTGCTAACTTAAGTTAACAAATCTGAAAGTGACATATGGGACCCACTAGTTAATCTATCTCTCTATCTATACCTATACTAATTCTAGACTCCCAAGAAACTCCCACATTAATTAGATTTTATGAGCCGCTCATCTGGTGGGACCGAATTATTACGGTGTAGATCCAATCATGAAATCCTCAGCCAAAAAAAGTTGCTTTTTCGATTGTAAAAAAAAAAGAAAAAAGAGTCTCTTACGAAGTCCTCACGATTTATCCCACTTCCTACATGAAGACTTCTCCGTAGGTTGCAAAAGAAAAAAAAACTCTTTATCCCACCTCCCATTAAAAAATGAGTCTCTTAAGAAGTCCTCACGATTTATCTCACTTCCTATGTGAAGACTTCTCCATAGGTTGCAAAAGAAAAAAAAACTCTTTATCCCACGTCCCACGTGAAAACCTCCTCCCTAGCGATTGTATAGGCTGTAAAAGGAAAAAAGGCCTAAGATACTCCTACCACGACGCACGACTCTCCTAGGTCGAACACGGCGGCGGAGGCGATGGAGGCATAGATTAGGCGCGCCCGTGGACTTCGAAGATGCTGACTGGAAGGCCATGGGGAAGGAACCAAGCACACAAGATAGAGCAGCGAGCAAGGCGCTGCTGCTGCCCCTGCCGCCAGCCATCATTTGCCGCTGTGGGTCATCGCTAGAAGGCTAGGGTGACTCTCCTGCATTTTCCTCTTTGCAAGATACAAAAGTAAGAACGTTTTGCCAGCAACAAGATCCTTTCCCGATTGTTAATCTGTTCTGGTGCCTCACATACATATTTGTTCCCTTCAACCCTCCATCAGCTCTCCTCTCCTCTCCGGTGAATTTTTTGACGAATCCCAAAGCTTCCTGGAAAATATTGTATCCAATCTGAAAAGAGCTACTTTCAGCTTCAGCCTATTCCCAATCCATTCTCCAACCTGCTAATCTCCACCGTTTTCGGGTTTGAACCACACAACAACCAACCATCTATTTTGGGTCAATTAGTTAATATAATTCTCACAATGGTTGACGTAGCAGTTGATCAGGTGTATTGGTGGCAAAGTGAAGCGGATTGGGCTACCGATATGATCAGTAATGCTACATACTAGAATAAGCCTGACACAAGAGTTTGGCTAATTTGCAGTATGACTCATTAGTAGTATTTTCTTAGACACTCCAACCTCCTAACCTCCACCGTTTTCAGTTTTGAACCACACAACAATCAACCATCTATTTTGGGTCAATTAGTGAATAATTCTCACAATGGTTGATGTAGCAGTTAATCAGGTGTATTGGTGGCAAAGTGAAGCGGATTGGGCAGCCGGCATCACCAGTAAAGCTACAGACGAAAATAAGCGTGACGCAAGAGTTCGGCTAATCTGCAGTACTACTCATTATTAGTATTTTCTTAGACACGCTGAATCATTCCTCTATCCCAAGAAGGCGAAAATAGGTATAAACGGTATTCCCGCGAGAAATCTTACTTTGGAATGGAGAGTAACATGAATGTAGAATAAATAGCGACATTTGGATGCATTTTTCTCGTGCATTCTTTGCGCTCATAATCATAGTTCGAGCTTTCATTCCGAGTAGATGTTGATGGTTATGTATGTATCGGGATCTAGCACAAGATATTTCTATGTCTTCTCTTTTAACCAATGAAAAAAATAGCACACGGTTTCTACGTTATAGCGTCGCTATAGCATATCTGGAAGGGCCACGTTACGCTTTAGCTAATTTGCTTGCTATGGAGCTATTCACGCTATAGCACGCTATTTTGACACTAAACGAAATAACGCTCTAGCGTTTTAGCGTGTACCACACAACAACCCATCAGGCATCACCATATCGCATCGGCCCAACTCACACTCACTGTGTTAGACGCAAACGCAATACATACAGCCTAACCTAGCTAACTCGTCACCAATTTCGCACCAGCTCGTGACCGAGGGCAGCGACAATGGGGGCGACCGTGACCTGTGGGCAAAGGTGGCGGTGGCACTTCGCGAGCACCAACAGCTTATCTCCATCTCCCCTCCAAGTAGCGGCGTCGACCACGCCTCCAACTCCATCAAGACAGCGCCTAAGTCAACAACGCCACTGACGCCGGCAAGTCAGCCACCGGTGCTTCTCTGTTTAATTAGGAATGTTCTCTTTCTTACAAGTTAGGAGTGTATATGCCCTGAATCTAGCTCTCGTATGCTTCTCTGTTTATTTTGGAGTGTTCCATTTAATTGCAAATTATGCAAAAGCCTTAAATTTTACGATATATTTAACATTTTTATGCCGCTATTTTGAAATATAGCTTGCTATTAGCACGGTATAACTTGTATAGCATTTGGAGAAGGCGGCGCTAAATCTTTTAGCACGCAATTTTTTCATTGTGTTTAACTGATTCACTACCTAATAAATTGCTAGGTCTCTAGAAGAAACCAGTGAGGGAGTTTGTCCAGCAAGAGAAATATAGGCGAGAGATAAAAGTGGTTGATATTCTTCACTCACCGCACTGAATCGTCTATGCTTCATGGAAACAAAAATATTGTTAATATTACTTGGCATTAAAAATGGTACGCCTGGTAACAGATATCTTTACATAGCTATTTTTCTACGTCCAAGATTTTTGTTTCTCAAATCACAGTTAGGTTTTAGTTTTTCTAAAGAACTGAGAAAAAAACTATGATTGCAAGTTTGCAACCCGAAATTCCTCTGTAAAATCAAGAGAATTCCTCTCGGTTTATATCTCTGACCTTTTTCTGTTTATTTTGCTCTTCACACATGGATGATCCCTGCCAAAAAAACAAAAAACAAGCATGATCACTGCTGGTCTTTCAGGTGATGGCAGGTACATGCGTGCAGCTATGGCAGATGCATATATAGTAAACAAGATGTCCAAATTCAAGTCGAAAGGAGGACAGATGCCACAATAAAAAGGTACGTATGCCATTCATTGTTGTTGCTGTAGCCTCGCCTTGCCTCTCGCCGGAGCTCTCTCTCTCGCGCGCACGAACGTAGAAGAAAGAAGGAGGAGGAACGAGGCAGTGGACAGCAAGATATGCCCGGCGCACGAACGCCGCCGGCCGCACGAACAGCCGATTCTTTTACTCAAGCACGAACACAAGTACACAGAGACTACAACACGCGGGGCTTATACACGGGCGCGCACACGACCTGGCCACCCCACAACTCATGTATGCATGCAGCTGGACGCAGCGCCCACGCAACGCCCGCCGCCGAGCTCCACGCGCACGTACGCGATCTCCTGGAGACTTGGCGTGAGCCGCCTGCTCTTCCGCTGCTTTCGCCCAGCCCCGACGCCCACTTCGCCACGCCGCCGCGCTCCTCAGCTCCCGCGCCCGCCGCGCACGCACGCCAACGGGACGCAACTGGTTCCAGCGCCCGGCGCCGCCACACCCCGCGCGTTTGTCTAACCAACTCACACACACACACGCACACACGGCTACAGGCCTGACACAGACCAGACCATGCCCGACTCGTCTGGCACACGCACGCACGCGCGCCCGACGCGCCCTGGCCGCAGCCGCGGCTTATTCGTCTAACATTCATTTCATCAGTCTGATTTTGGGTTCGCAAGACAGATGCCACGGGTTATCGCGCCGTCCTACTACACGCCTATGAGACTTACATCTCCTTTCCTGCAGTCATGCAACCGAACATGATGCCGCCACAGTTCTACTGGATGTCCTGCATGGCCTCTCTTTGTCTCTGGCCCTCTCATGACCTGGATTGTTTCAAGCAAACTGCTGCCACCCAAAAATCCTAGGAGACCGGCTAATTGGTGAGCAATCCGTTGGCCACAAGGCCACCCTGCTTCAGATATTTCGTGGTTGGTGATGACTAGATCAATCCATCAAGCGTAAGTTCATGGCAGTCATGTACGTACTCCAGACTGTGGCAGCGTGTGTGCTCTTGGACTGTGAAAAAAGGCAAATACCTTTTATTACTACAAGATATACCTTCAAAGTTCAAGACGGTTCTAATAAACATTTGATGTTCATTGGTTAGCAGAGTTAGGAGTAGAGCTATATGTTTACTAGTAAGCGTGCACGTGCAACGCACGTTTCTTTTAACGCATAAATTATACTCTTTTACATGCAACATATGGCAGCGGAAAAAATTATCTATCTATACTCTTATAAAAAACCGAGTTGGTGATGATGGTGTGCCTGCCATCTTGCAATATAGACCGTCCAATCTATATCTGACGGATAGAAAGCAAACTATGGCAATTTTGCAAAAGGATACCAGCACCTCTCTCGTTCATCCTTATCTCCCACAACTTCATTGTTGAGTAATTAAAAAAGGAAGCCTCTGGAACAATCTGGCATGGTGACCGCTGCCGGCGTCGTCCATCCCCATGCCTCCGCTAGGTCCGACCACCAATCACCACCGCGCCCCACTCCTCCTCACCTTATCTCTTATCTTTCTCGAGATATCATTTTTTTGATGAAATTCTCGAGATATCATTTTTTCGATGAAATTCTCAAGATATCATTAGTTTTTACACATGGGATTACTCCTGCATGAGTCAATCACAACAGGTGTTTTGTAAAGAAATGCATCTTGATGTTCCGTGCAATGCACGTACATCTTGCTAGTAACACATAAATTGTATTCTAAAATAACATATACTCATGCACAACAAACAATATTATTTTTTTGTCTTTAAAATAAACATATGGAAGTGGAAATCTCATTTAATTCATCTATTTCTCCACATTCCAAACAAGTAAGGCAACAAATATATCACAATATAACATTAAAATTCAATTGCATAACATAGTAATTCTCTTTTTTGTTTCTCTCCCCTTTTTTGTTGCCACTTGGGTCTTGTAAAGAGTGAAAATGTTACAAAAGTGTTAGTGTTAACTAATCCTATCCAAGCGTTATTATCATAAAATATTTGCCAATGACCCTTAACACTTTCAAAAATCGCTGCCAAGTGTTCAGATGCAAATACTTGTAAAACTGGAAAAACAAATTCATGGCATAAAACTCAAAATTAACAACAAAAATAATGCTGGAGATAATGTAAGTATAATCAAAACTGAACTGAACTTGACAAAATTTAAAACCATAACCTTTCTATGGTTGGCAATGGATCATTCTATATAGCAAAATTTACCTGTTTAGAAGCCTCGGACAAAATATTTACCTACTCCATGAAATTTAACATCCAAAGACCACAAGATGACTTGCATGATTACAAAATTTGGTATAATAAAAATATTAATAGTTTTATAAAACTTCCAAAATGATCATGACTGAACACCTTTTTTAACCCCTTGTGACTATATCAAAAAATCGCACCCACACAGCCAAACTGAATTGGACAAAGTCCGACCCTAAATACAAATCAAATGACCAAAAAGGCTATTTTTGATTAAAAAAGGAACTGGACAACGCCCAACGCTGCATCTGTAATTATGACTTCACCAAAAGGGCTAAAAACCAACTCAAAAAAGAAAAGAAACGAAAAAACCTCAAAAAAAGGACACACCTGACTCTTCCTCTCAGTTCTCCTCGCCTCGTCACCTACCTTCACTACCCTTATCACTTCACTGTCTCACCACTTCTCCCTGTGGCCACAAGCCCACAACTCTCTCTCTACCTCCTCGGGTCGCCCCTCCTCTTCGTCTCCACTGCCGACGCGAGGTCTCGCACCCCCTCTCCCCACTCTTCTCAGCACTTCCTCGTCGAATCGGTCTCTGAAGTGCCCGAGGATCCGCTCGAGCTCGGCATGCTCGCTGGCCGACCCAGTGCTAGGCGTGGACGAAGGCTGACGCGGAGGCGCGTGACTCGTCTCCACCAGATCGGCGGCCGTGGCAATCGTGCATCCGAAGCTCCACGGCCCGGCTCCGTGCCTTCCTCTCCGTCTCGCTCGCCCGGTGCTTGGAGTGTCTGCTCGTCGTCGACTCCCACCACCCCGTGCATGCGGCTGTGCTATACCCTGCCCTGCCCGGGTGCGGCAGTAGTGCCGCGGTGGCTGGTCCCCTGCAACTGCAAGCCGGCGCCGGTTGATGATCTATTCCCCACTCCAGCTTTCATATATATATCTGCTTAGTTCTGATTTGAGGTACTCCCCATTCCCCACTTTTGCTAATTTCTTTTTTTTGCGAAACACTTTTGCTAATTCCTAGTTGCTATTCATCACTGTACAGTACATATGTAGCTCAGTATCTTAGGTTTAAGCATGAGAGTCGGTTTAGAATCGGGGAGAAAAAAATAGAAGTTGGAGTAAGCTGTTCGATTAGACGTTCTTAACATTGTTGCAACAACTATTATGAGTGGAGATTCTATTTAGTTAATATTCTTGAGGTAACCATGCTGTCATAAAGTTGATTGATTGGTGGATTTGAATTCTGGGTGGCTACGGGCATTGTGAGGAGCTAGGAACCAAGACAGATGAGGTTGATTTGGCTTGATCCTGCCAAAGAAATTTACTTCTTCTGAAAAGACGGAAGCATGATTTTAGAAAATTCATGGTTAACTTTCCAAATCCGAGATTTATAGCAATGCAAAGAGACAGGTTGAAGAATGAATAATTGATATAGCACAACCTTCTAGATGTATATCTTCTTGACCCGGACTCCCGGTTATAACAGAAGTGCTTTTGCAGGCTTACAAGGAATGGATATTGAAGACCATGGAAAAGTCATCGAATTTGTTCCATCATAAATTTTTGGGACTCTGGAATAAACAGAAAGATGTGAATGGGGAGGCATACCTGCCTGCCATATACATCAACCCGAAGCTTTTGAGCGTTGTACAGAAGAAGTACTTGATAGGTTTACTTCATGATAGTCTCGGATTTTGTTCGGTCAGAATGATCAGGTACTTACTCAATTAATTTCCAAATATACTAGTTATTTGTTGAATGCATTGGTTCGACTCGGTGATACATCAAAGCTTAGCATTATGAAACGACTTAAGGGTGTATTAAGGTAGTCCAATGCATGGGTTTCATATTTCAGTTCTTATATGTCATCCTATTTTCATAATGTTATGCAGTTAAAAATAAGAATAAATAGCTTACAAAATGCACCTTGTTAAGAGCTCAAAATCACATTTGATTCAGAAGACCAGCATTTATGATTGCAAAACCAAAAAATGATCAAATGTGCTTCGGGAATGCTATGCAGGGAAAAAAAATAAGCACAATAGCATACCATATGTACCCTGCTAAGACTCTGCACATATTCTCGTGCCTTAAGCATGATTTCGTGACTTCGGACTCTGACTAAAAATTACTCAACTTTCGTTGCCTATACTTGTTCTTCTTCGTATAGGAGAGTTTTTGGAATTGCCTGTACGGACAAGTATCACTAGTGCAGAATCGAGCTTTAGTCCCGGTTTTAAAGGACCTTTAGTGCCGGTTCTGCAACCGGCACTAAAGGGTGGGGACTAAACCCCCCCCCCCTTAGTCTCGGTTCGTCACGAACCGGGACCAAAGGCCCACCACGTGGCACGAGCCCGCGCAGGGGGGCTGGGGGCCTGACTAAAAGGTTTAGAGGTTTATGGATTTATGGTTTATTTTTCCTTTTAATTTCGTGTTTTCCATTTAATTCTTTTTCATTTCAAACATATTTTACGCTACATATATTCCTACATATTCAACTTGGTCACTTGGATACATCCACTTTAATCTAATATGTGTTTCTTCCACCCTAATGATATACAACTCATACAATCATCATATTGATATATATAACAACTCATCATCATCGTAGTCATATATACAACTCATCTTGATCGTAGTGATATAACAATCTCACCATTATGATCATCATAAGTTAACCAACTGCACTAGGTAAGGTAGCAAGACCTACTACTCTCTCTCGGGCAGCATAGCATAAAACAGAAAAACCCCTCCTTCTCCGTTATGCAGCATAGAGATCCAACTGTCTCCATTTTGTGGCCTTCGCTCAGCCACTATTTTTCTCCAAGCCTTGATTTTGAGGCCTCCATCTATTTTAGAGGTCGAGTATGCATATTTGAGACCTTCCGACCATGGTCGTACGCAAACAACTGTCATCTCACCTTCGACAAACATAAGTGGAGGCACAACCACATCCGGGAGCTTCTGTTGAAGAGCATAATAGTAACATATATAGTTAGAAATGAAGTTTACTTCAGAAGAATGTATGAAAAAGATGGACTAACTAGTGACACAATAGTAAAAATCTTACCATGATACTAGCACAAATGTTAGCATCGCACAACTCGTGGACTAGTGGCACGTATTTACCATAATTTTTCCCAACCCCAAAGATGATCTTAAATTGCAGAACGTCTTTAACAAAGGAGATAAGATAATTCTTTTCCTCCCAAGTTAGCTCTGCGCCATGACTGTAGTAGGTGTCGTCTATTATCTTTTGTATTTCTTGGGAAGAGAGAAAATAAGCTGTCAATTATAAAAAACAAGTTCAGCAGGTATGAATAACAAGTATTTTTAAATAAGGAATATAGATCATTTAACAAATGTGTTTAACAAACTCACATGGAGGCAGAATCAGAATGATGTTAGGATCCAGCCAAATGTTTCCATCATCCAGATTGCCAAGATCGAATGTTATTTTCATATCCTCCTCGAATCCATAGGCCTTGCATAATCCTTCCCAATTTGAACATCCAAAATGAGTGTGACCTACTTCATTTATGATCTTAACCTCAAAATCGAAACCATGTTCCGTTTTAAGGTGAGCTATCTTCGTGTCCACCTTGGACATCTCTTCGAAAGAAAGCTTCTCAAGGGCAAATGGTCTTGCATAGAAGGGTATGCACTAGTCAAATTATAAAAGATGGAAATTACACGTTAAAGCAAAAATCTTAAGCCACGCTTAATTCAGAAGAAACACGTTCCACTGAAGTTACATACCGTAAAACCTTCGAAGCCCTCCTTAAGCGTGAGGGAGAAGTATGTACCATTATCTAGGTGCGGTCTGTCGCACATACCCCCGTCGTCGGTGCAATCTTCGCACTCGAGGATCTTATCCTCCTAAACGGTATATGTTCATAATTCAAAGATTAAAAATTACGGCATGACCTTTGCTAAAATAGGACATATCGAGCGCCTAAAATTTGTCGGAATGGAAATGAATCAACAATCCTCCTAAACGGTATAGCATTCTTTGATGACAAAGTGATAATGACATAAAAATTTATATTGTAAACCTATATTAAAAAAACCTATACGATTACTAGTTTACTATTCTATTCAAAAGACCATTCTATGTATGACATTAAAACCTATATGCAAATTAATCCACACTAAAAGGTATAGCATGCTTGATTGTCAATACATGGTCAACTTTTTTCTATAAGTATAAAAAACTAAAAAACAGAAAATCTATGCAAATTCCACCGTTCATCTACATATACATATATACATACATACATTGTATTAAAAAACTAGTGAAAAAAAAACTAAAACATACATACATATAGTGAAAAAATAATCATCTAAAACATCTAAACTAATTAATTTCTATACATACAGATACTAAATAACTAATTAATTCCTCAATGTGAAAATTCCTCAACTTTTTTCTATACATACATATACTAATATACCAACATGTACAGTGAAAAATTTCTGTAGATACTATATACTAAATAATCATCTAAACAACTAAAACATCTAAATAAACATCAAACATTCATGCATACATCTATAAAAACACTAGTGAAAAAAACTAGTCCAAATTCCTCAAATGTCAAAATTCCTCAAAATTTCTATACATACATTATACTAATTAATTCCGGTTTGGAAAAGATACATGTGGTCAAATGTTTTCTATGCAAATTGTATACATACATACATACATATATTGTATACATACATCATACATTGTATTCATACATATATATCATACACAACATCTAGTAAAAAAAATCAATCTATGAATGAAAAAAAAGATGAACAAATTTTGTGTGTGTGTGCGTGTGTGTGTGCGCGCGTGTGTGCACCTGCGGCGGCGCGGCGGCTTCGATTGGAGGGAGGAGAGCGGGGAGAGGGGCTCACAGCGCGGGCGAGGTTGAGGCGACGGCGATGGCGAGGCGCGGGCGAGGTCGAGGAGGAGATCGAGGAGGGCGACGTCGGATCGGAGAGGAGGCGCGGCGGCGTTGGCGACGACGAGGACGGGCTCGGGGGCAGCCTGGCGGCGTCTATCGGCGCGGGCGGAGGTGCGGGAGACGGCGGCAGGCTAGCGGCGTCTGTTCGGCGTCGATGAAGAATGGGGAACGAAAATTTCGTAAGTGCTTCTTATATAGGAGGCACCATTAGTCCCGGTTGGAGCCACCAACCGGGACTAAAGGGTGAATTTTGGCCAGGCCAAGCGGCGGGAAGCCAGGCCTTTAGTCGCGGTTGGTGGCTCCAACTGCGACTAAAGGGGGGCCTTTAGTCGCGGTTGGAGCAACCAACCGCGAGTAAAGGCTGGTGCTCGCGCAGGCGCGGTGCAGGAAGTTTAGTCCCACCTCGCCCAGCGAATGGCAGCTGCACTGGTTTATAAGCCCCGCCGCGGCTGCTCCTTCGAGCTCCTCTCTAAAGCAGGCCTTCTGGGCCTACCGCACCTGCGCTGCCCTGTGGGGCCTACTGGGCAATGTGGGCCTGCATTCTGGCCCAACTAGAGGTTGGGTTTCTAGTCGTATGCAGGCCATGGTGGCCCAGTAGGCGGGCTTTTTTTAATTTAATTTTTTTGTTTTCTGCTTTATTTATTTTCTTTTGTTTCTGAGTTGTTTTTTGCTTTATTTAGAGTTTCTTTGTGAATCTTTTTGATTTAGGTAAAACAAATTATAAACTTTCTGTTAGTGCCAGTAGTTTTCAAATTTGAATAGTTTAAATTTGAATTATTTGAAATTTGTCTGAATCACTAGTTTGTGAATAACTTCACATAAAAATAGATTTTTCAGTGATTCTTTTTTCTGCTGTTTAATATTAGTGTGTTTTATCATTATATTCAATTTGGTAATTCTTAGGTTATTTAAAAAAATGAAATGCCTTTGTAAGAGATGAGTTTTCGTCCGAAACCATGATACTTCGAAAGAGATTGTCCATTTTGTACACGAAGTGCATCCAGTTTTTTCCGTAACCCTCTCAACTTTTTTGCACATGCTATGTGGGTGAAATAATGATCCCATGCCAACTTTCAACCTTTTCAGAGTTCATTTGTAGTGCTTTTCAGTTTCAGGGTCATTTAGCTCAAAAAAATCAGTAAATGCATGAAAAATAGCAAATGATGTCAGAAAGGGTTGAAAATTGATGACGTGGCTTTGAATGGTGCATACTGAACGCACAAAAAGTCTGGAGTTGAAATAAGTTTTAAAAAATGAAATGCCTTTGTAACAGATGAGTTTTAGCCCAAAACCCTGATAATTCGAAAGAGATTGTCCATTTTGTACACAAAGTGCATCCAGTTTTTGCCGTAACCCTCTCAACTTTTTTGCACATGCTATGTGGGTGAAATAATGATACCATGCCAACTTTCAACTGATGACCCACAAGTATAGGAGATCCATCATAGTCCTTTCGATAAGTAAGAGTGTCGAACCCAACTAGGAGCAGAAGGAAATGACAAGCGGTTTTCAGCAAGGTATTCTCTGCAAGCACTGAAATTATCGGTAACAGATAGTTGTATGATAAGATAATTCGTAACGAGTAAAAAGTAACAAAAGTAACTAAGGTGCAGCAAGGTGGCCCAATCCTTTTTGTAGCAAAGGACAAGCCTGGACGAACTCCTATATAAAGCAAAGCGCTCCCGAGGACACATGGGAATGGTTGTCAAGTTAGTTTTCATCATGCTCATATGATTCGCGTTCGTTACTTTGATAATTTGATATGTCGGTGGACCGGTGCTTGGGTGCTGCCCTTCCTTGGACAAGCCCCCCACTTATGATTAACCCCTCTCGCAAGCATCCGCAACTACAAAAGAAGAATTAAGATAAATCTAACCATAGCATGAAACATATGGATCCAAATCAGCCCCTTACGAAGCAACACATAAACTAGGGTTTAAGCTTCTGTCACTCTAGGAACCCATCATCTACTTATTGCTTCCCAATGCCTTCCCCTAGGTCCAAATCATGGTGAAGTGTCATGTAGTCGACGTTCACATAACACCACTAGAGGAAAGACAACATACATCTCATCAAAATATCGAACGAATACCAAATTCACATGATTACTTAAAACAAGACTTCTCCAATGTCCTAAGGAACAAACGTAACTACTCACAAAGAGTATTCATGTTCATAATCAGAGGAGTATTAATTATCATTAAGGATCTGAACATATGGTCTTCCACCGATTAAACAAACTAGCATCAACTACAAGGAGTAATCAACACTACTAGCAACCCACAGGTACCAATCTAAGGTTTTGAGACAAAGATCGGATATGAGAGATGAACTAGGGTTTGAGAGGAGATGGTGCTGGTGAAGATGTTGATGGAGATTGACCCCCTCTCGATGAGAGGATCGTTGGTGATGGCGATGGCTTCGATTTCCCCCTACCGGAGGAAGTTTCCCCGGCAGAACAGCTCCGCCGGAACCCTAGATTGGTTCTGCCCAGGTTTCGCCTCGAGATTGCGGCAATTCATCCCGAAAGCTTCCTTCTGATTTTTTCCAGGTCAAAACACACCATATAGCAGAAGATGGGCATCGGGGGCCTGCCAGGTGGCCCACAAGGCAGGGGGGCGCGCCTAGGGGGTAGGGCGCGCCCCCACCCTTGTGGATGGATGGTGGCCCCCCTCTGGTGCTTTCTTCGCCCAATATTTTTTATATATTCCAAAATAATTCTCCGTGAAGTTTCAGGACTTTTGGAGTTGTGCAGAATTGGTCTCTAATATTTGCTCCTTTTCCAGTCCAAAATTCCAGGTGCCAGCATTCTCCCTCTTCATGTAAACCTTATAAAATAAGAGAGAAAAGGCATAAGTATTATGATATAATGTGTAATAACAGCCCATAATGCGATAAATATAAATATAAAAGCATGGTGCAAAATGGACGTATGAACTCCCCCAAGCTTAGACCTCGCTTGTCCTCAAGCGAAAGCCGAAATCGAATAATATGTCCACATGTTTAGAGATAGAGGTGTCGATAAAATAAAATACGGACATGAGGGCATCATGATCATCTTTAGGACAGCAACATATATTGTCATATAATTTCTTATGCTAGAGTAACAATTCATTCACAAGGTAGAGTATAAATCAGAAACTTCATTGAAAACTAACAAACTATGATCTCATTCATTGAAGCAATTGCAATTTATCATAACATCGGAAAGAGTCAATTCAAGAGCTTTTCAGCAAGTCCAAATACTCAACTATCATTTAGTCTTTCACAATTGCTAACACTCACGCAATACTTATGAGTTCAAAGCTTCAATCGGACACAGAGAAAGATAGGGGCTTATAGTTTCGCCTCCCAACCTTTTACCTCAAGGGTAATGTCAACAATAATACTTTATGATAACCTACATCCGGGTGGATATATATATCTGGATCTCTCCAACACATAGTGCTTGCCAAAAGAAAAAAAGTGTAAAAAGGAAAGGTGAAGATCACCATGTCTCTTGTATAAGGGTAGAAGATAAAAGTAAAAGATAGGCCCTTCGCAGAGGGAAACAGAGGTTGTCATGCGCTTTTATGGTTGGATGCACAAAATCTTAATGTAAAAGAACGTCACTTTATATTGCCGCTTGTGATAAAGAACTTTATTATGCAGTCTGTCGCTTTTATTTCTTCCATATCAGAAGTTCGTATAAAGCTTATTTTCTTCACACTAATAGATCATACATATTTAGAGAGAAATTTTTATTTCTTGCACCGATGACAACTTACTCGAAGGATCTTACTCAATCCATAGGTAGGTATGGTGGACTCTCATGGCAAAACTGGTTTAAGAGATGTTTGGAAGCACAAGTAGTATCTCTACTTGGTGCAAAGAATTTGGCTAGCATGAGAGGGAAAGGGAAGCTCAACATGTTGGAGGGTCCATGACAATATAACTTCTATTCAGATATAAGCAAACATAACTCATTCTGTTGTCTTCCTTGTCCAACATCAACTTTTTAGCATGTCATATTTTAATGAGTGCTCACAATCACAAAAGATGTCCAACATAGTATATTTATATGTGAAGCCTCTCTTTCTTTATTACTTCCTATTAATTGCAACAATGACCAAAACTATGTTTGTCAACTCTCAACAAATTTTATTCATCATACTCTTTATATGTGAAGTCATTACTCTCCATAAGATCAATATATGATCTTTTTATTCCTTTCTTTTATTTAATTCCCTCAAGATCATAGCAAGGAAGCAAAGCCCTCAACTCAAAAATACTCTTTATTATATATAACTCACGGACTCGATTACATAGATAGATCTCAAAACAAAACTCAAAGCTAGATCATACTAAAACTTTATTCTGTTCGATCAAGATATAACCAAAAGGATCGAACTATGAAAAAGCGATAAAGATAAAGATGTGATGGTGATACGATACCGGGGCACCTCCCCCAAGCTTGGCAGTTGCCAAGGGGAGTGCCCATACCCATGTATTTAGGTCTCTTTCTTCGGAGGTGGTGATGATGGAGTTGTTGATGATGAAAGAATTTTATCCTCCGTCTTCCAAGGCATAGGTTCACCATCGTAAAAAGATGAACGAGTCTCCGGGATCCTCAAATCTGCAGCCAAACTCATCCTTTTAGATCTATATTCATACTCACAGTTTTGGTTTTCCAGGTCATAGATCCGGGCTTGGAGATGCTCTATTTTCTCATTAAGCTTCAAGATGGCCTCCCCAATGTTCTCGGCATCTAGCTTGTGACCACTAGTAAATTTAGGGATCATCATGTGGTTGGCGTTGAGTCCGCGTTCCACCATCCCTTGGCACTTGAAGACTTGCCACTCCACTTCTTCGAGCCTTGTCTCCATGCTTCCGGTCTTCTTTGGCCCTTCAGTATCGTGGATGTGCAGCACCCCCTCACGCATTTCAATGGTTTGAGGGTGTTGCAGCACCTTCGCGAGATAAGGGTTGATGACCTTCTCGAAAAACTTGTCCTTGGGGGCGCTTGGAGACGTCATGGCGATCTGGATCTGTCAGAAAAACAGCTCGAAACAAAGACATGAGATATTGCCGTGCAACGGTGGTCAAAACCTTCGGGAGATTATATAATGAATTATTACCGACCAAAAGAAATATTGTGCAAGAAAACAGAGTCCAGAGGGCACACGAGGTGGCCACAAGGCAGGGGGGCGCGCCCAAGGGGTAGGGCGCGCCCTCCACCCTTGTGGTCTCCTCGTGTATCTTTCGGACTACTTTTAATTTTTGTATTTTTCTAAATATTCCAAAATGGAGAAAAATTGCTATTATAACAGTTTTGGAGTCGGTTTACTTACCGTACCACATACCTATTCCTTTTCGGAGTCTGAAACATTCTGGAAAGTATCCCTTATGTACTCCTCCAGTGTTTTGGTATTAATTATATTGGTCTCAACATTTATGGGAGTACCTGAGATATAGTGTTTGATTCTTTGACCGTTTACCACCTTCGGATTTGTGCCTTCGGCGTTGTTGATCTTAATGGCACTAGAATGATAGACCTCCTCGATAATGTAAGGACCTATCCATTTAGTGAGAAGCTTTCCTGCAAAAAATCTTAAACTAGAGTTGTATAGCAAAACATGATCACCTATATTAAACTCACGCTTTTGTATCCTCTTGTCATGCCATCTTTTAAAATTTTCTTTAAACAACTTGGCATTCTCATAGGCTTGGGTTCTCCATTCATCAAGCAAGTTAATGTCAAATAACCTCTTCTCACCATCAAGTTTGAAATCATAGTTGAGCTCTTTAATAGCCCAATAAGCTTTATGTTCTAGTTCAAGAGGTAAGTGACATGCTTTTCCATAAACCATTTTATACGGAGACATACCCATAGGGTTTTTATAAGCAGTTCTACAAGCCCATAATGCATCGTCAAGTTTCTTAGACCAATTCTTTCTAGATCTATTAACAGTCTTTTGCAAAATCAATTTAATCTCTCTATTGCTCAGTTATACTTGACCACTAGACTGAGGGTGATATGGAGATGCAATTCTATGGTTAACATCATATTTAGCAAGCATTTTCCGGAAAGCACCATGAATAAAATGTGAACCACCATCAGTCAATAAATATCTAGGGACTCCAAACCTCGGAAAAATAACTTCTTTAAGCATCTTAATAGAAGTGTTATGATCAACACTACTAGTTGGAATAGCTTCTACCCACTTAGTAACGTAATCAACAGCAACTAAAATATGTGTATACCCATTAGAGGAATGAAAAACTCCCATATAATCAAAGCCCCAAACATCAAATGGTTCAATAACAAGTCAATAATTCATAGGCATCTCCTGACGTCTACTAATATTACCAATTCTCTGGCATTCATCACAAGACAAGACAAACTTACGGGCATTCTCGAAGAGAGTAGGTCAATAAAAACCGGATTGCAATACCTTGTGTGCAGTTCTATCTCCAGCATGGTGTCCTCCGTAAGCTTCGGAGTGGCACTTGCGTAGGATCTGTTCCTGTTCATGCTCAGGTACACAATGTCTAATAACACCATCTACCCCTTCTTTATAAAGGTGTGGGTCATCCCAAAAGTAATGTCTTAAATCATAGAAAAACTTTTCCTTTTGCTGGTATGTGAAACTAGGTGGTATAAATTTAGCAACAATGTAATTAGCATAATCAGCATACCATGGAGTATTACGAGAAGCATTTATGACAACTAATTGCTCATCAGGAAAACTATCATCAATAGGCAGTGGGTCATTAAGAACATTTTCTAACCTAGACAAGTTGTCTGCTACAGGGTTCTCACCTCCCTTTCTATCAATAATATGCAAATCAAATTCTTGAAACAAGAGAACCCATCTAATAAGTCTAGGTTTAGCATCTTTCTTTTCCATAAGATATTTAATAGCAGCATGATTAGTGTGAACAGTTACTTTGGAATCAACAATATAAGATCTGAACTTATCACAGGCAAATACAACTGCTTGAAATTCTTTTTCAGTAGTAGCATAATTTCTCTGGGCACTGTCTAGAGTTTTACTAGCATAATGAATAACATTCAATTTATTATCAACTATTTGTCCTAGAATAGCACCAACAACATAATCACTAGCATCACACATAATTTTAAAGGGTAAATTCCAATCAGGTGGTTGAACAATAGGTGCAGAAATCAAGGCTTTCTTAATTATTTCAAATGCTTCTACACAATCATCATCAAAAACAAAAGGAACTTCTTTTTGCAAGAGATTAGTGAGAGGCCTAGAAATTTTAGAGTAGTCTTTAATAAACCCCTATAGAAACCAGCATGACCAAGGAAACTTCTTATACCTTTGATATCTTTAGGACACGGAATCTTTTCAATAGCATCTACTTTAGCTTTATCAACTTCAATACCTATTTCGGAAATTTTATGCCCCAAGACAATACCTTCATTAACCATAAAGTGGCACTTCTCCCAATTCAAAACCAGATTAGTTTCTTCACATCTCTGCAGAACTCGATCAAGGTTGCTTAAGCAATCATCAAAAGAAGTTCCGTAAATAGAGAAGTCATCCATGAAAACCTCAACAATCTTTTCACAAAAGTCAGAAAATATAGCAGTCATACATCTTTGAAAGGTAGCTGGTGCATTCTGTAGGAGTAAATGACCACGGGTAGCCTCATCAGTCCCCCGTGGTATTTCAAGACATCGGGGCTAGATGCGCCCCTCACAACATCCGGGAGCACGACCGCCTTCTTGGGCCGGCTGGTCCAAGAGGCCGGCTGCTATAAGGCGGGAGGGCCATGGAAGGCAGCCGCGAGGGAGCCGACTCCTGGCTGACGGCCCTCTCGTCCCCTCGAAGTCAGCACCACATCACCACAACAAGACAAGGCATGGCTCCAGTGCAGCCTACCACCCCCGAATCCGGGATGGGACGTGGCCGCAAAGCTGTGCATTGGGCGGACACCCCCTGCCCAGCGCGGCACTATTGCCTCACAGTCTGTGACATCATTAGCGCCAGAGGGAGCCACGCTCCCGCGACAAGCGGTCGGTACGGCCCGCAGGCGGCGGGCCCTACTTGTCTGCGAGCCACCAGAAGGCGGCAAACCTCAAGCAGGCGGCAACAAGGGAGGTCCGACTCCTAGCAGGCGGCCCTCCTCCACCTTGGAGTCTGTGCACCATTAACCAGATGAGACGGGGTATGGCTACAGCGAGTACCCGTCAGGCGGCGGGACTGTAACCATGTTCCCCTCTATCAAGCCTTCGTCATCGAGGGCGAGGCTACAACCTAAAGCAGTCAACGTGGCCCACCAGGCGGCGGGCCCCAGCGATCGACGGAGAAGCCGGCAGCCAGAGAGGCTGACGGCCGGGTCCTACACCCGGCCGGATTACCATTGTACCCCTGGGGGGTAGGCCTATATAAACCCCCCAGGCTCACCCATGCAAAGTAGGTTCGGTCGTTTCAGCACCCACGCCATACACACACACACATAGAGTGAGGAGTAGAGCTAGCCTTGCCCTTCTTCCTCCTCTAGCCGAAACAGCTCAAGGAGCAAGCTTGTAGCTACCTTGTCGATCATAGTCATCATGCGGAGACCCCGCAGAGCAGGACTAGGGGTGTTATCTCCGAGGAGAGCCCTGAACCTGGGTAAGATTCGCAGGCGTATGCGGTCTCGCTCACTCCCACTTCTAGAGCCCAGCGACGTACTCTTGTCCCCATCCATGATAAGCCACCCCCTGGCATATGTCGCATGATATCCCCGACATTTGGCGCTCGCCATGGGGCAAGGTGCACCGTCGTCCGGAAACATGTTCTGGACGGGAACCCTCTTCCTTCCTGGCGAGCTGCCTCGCTAACCTCATCGGCGGGATCCGCCTCTCCGATGAGCCCGCACCCAACATGGGCGCAGCCAGCTCCGGGAGCTGCCCTGTCGACCCCCTCGGCAAGCTTCACGTCACCAGCGAGCCGGTCTCCGACCTGGAGTCTGTTGGCTCCACCGATCCGCCCATCGACATGGTCATCGATGCCGACGCCGCGCCTTCTGATGCCTTCCCCGGTGACATAGTGATCTTCGACGACCAGCGCGATGACCCGCTCCCTGCTGCCGACGGCTGCACCGGCACCAGCACTGTCGCCAAGGTGTTGGCCGTCATCCATGATGGAGCCTCCGACGAGGCCGGCCGGGACCCATTGCAGGCAGCAATGCGGGACCTGTCCACGCCCGTAGTGCCCGGTGTGAACGGCGAAACGCTGGAAGCGTGCCGCGTCGCACTCCTCGACACCGCCAACAAGTTGGCGGCCATGAGACGCCTCACCGAGGCGTACCAGAGCAAGATCGACCGCGCCGTCTGCGGCACGCCGGCTGCTGGCGAGCCAGCCAGCCGCGTGGGCACGGTTCGGCAGCGCGGCGCGGCTATCGCCAGCATGCTGGGGGCCGACCGCCCAGCCTACGCCACGCCAATGGAGAACTTACGCGCCGCCAAGGCGGCAGCGGACGAGCTGGACCGCCTGGAGGGCGACGAGTGTCGCTACATGACGGAGCGCGTCCAGCAGCTCATCGACGCGGCCGCTACGCAGCAAGAGGCCGGCGGCCGCGTGGTGGAACCCGGCTTGCAGGCCGGGAACCTTCCCCCTCGCCGAGAGCACGGCGCGACCTCCCGAACGCCGACAGGCGGCGCCCGCGACCGAGGAGACCAAGAGCCGGCTGTTAGCCGCAGCCGCACACGCATCACCATCGAGCACGACCAAGACGGCCGCCCACGAGCTGTAGAACGGTGGGACGATCATCCGCCTCCCCCGCGCAGGGAGAGGCGTGCCTCCCCGCCGCCTGTTGAGCACCCGATTCTCAGAGGCCGGCTGGGCCCCCGTGAAGGAGTCGGAGAAAGCCACGGCCGCTACCGGATTGACCGCTTGGCTCGATCCCTGGCGTTAGAAGAAGAAGATGCGATCGGCCCGCCTTGTTTTGGTCCCCGCATTCGCGACGAGCCCTTCCCCAAAGGGTTCTCGCTTCCTCATGACACTCCCAAGTACAACGGTTCTGTGAAGCCGGAGGATTGGCTGGTTGACTACTCCACTGCCGTCAGCATAGCAAACGGCAACAAACGCGTTGCCATGAAGTACGTTCCGCTCATGCTCCAGGGCATGGCCCGGACATGGCTGAACAGCCTCAAGCCATACAGCGTCAACAGCTGGCTGGACTTTACCGAGGTTTTCATCCGCAACTTCACCAGCACCTACAAGCGGCCGCCCAAGCCCCGCCAGCTCTCCCGTTGCGTCCAAGGCCCAACCGAGTCCACCCGCGAGTACTTGACGCGGTGGGCCGAACTACACAACTCCTGCGAAGGGGTGCATGAGGTGCAAGCCATAGAATACTTCACTACCGGGTGCCGAGAGGGCACCTTACTCAAGCACCGACTCCTCTGCGACGAGCCGGCCACACTCGACGAGCTGCTAATCATAGCGGACAAGTATGCCACCACCGACTCCTCCATGAAGTCGGAGCTCCGAGTGGACGCGTCTGGAGAGATGCTCCCTCCGGACCCTCAGACGCCTGCTGGCGACTCCAATCGGCGCCAGCAGTCGAATGATAACAAGCGCAAGGCCCAGCAGCCGGCTTCCACCAGCCGGCAGGTGGCAGCGGTTGAAGACCAACAGCCGGAGGGGCAACCCGGCCCCAAGCGTCAAAAAGGCGGCATGCCAGCTTGGTTGCCCGCTTTCTCCTTCGAGCAAACCCTTGATGCTCCTTGCAAGTTCCACAGTGGCGCGAAGCCATCCAACCACACCACCCGGAAGTGCCACTGGCTCACCCGCATTGCCAAAGGCAAAGGACTGCCCCCTCTGCCTGCTGGCCCGCCGGCTCCACCTCCTCAGCAGCCGACGACCCGTCTCGTCGGCGCAATTCAAGATGAATTCCCCGAAGAACACGGAGCCTACGTCGTCTTCACCAGTGTGGCCGACCACTGGCACAGCCGACGTCAGCAGCACCGCGAGGTGAACACGGTCGCTTCTGAGGTCCCAGAGTTCATGCACTGGTCCGAGAGGTCCGTCAGCTGGAGCCGCGCTGACCACCCGGAGGTGATGCCTTCTCCGGGTTCCTACGCCCTGGTGCTGGATGCCACCTTTTCAACAGAGCGGCGAGCCTGTCGTTTCTCCCGAGTTCTGATAGGCGGCGGTAGCAGCATCAACATCCTCTACCGTGACACCCTGGAGAAGCTGTGCGTCAAGGAGAAGCAGCTCCAGCCCAGCCGGACTGTCTTCCATGCCATTGTACCTGGCCTTTCCTGCTCTCCAATCGGCAAGATCAAGATAGATGTCCTCTTCGGAGACAAGGATCACTTCCGCCGCGAGCCAATCTGGTTCGAGGTGGTGGACCTGGAGAGCCCCTACCATGTGCTCCTTGGCCGGCCTGCTCTGGCCAAGTTCATGGCGGTGCCGCACTACGCCTACCTCAAGATGAAGATGCCGGGCACCAAGGGCATTATCACCATAGCCGGCGACTACCAGAAGTCGGCCATGTGTGCTGTTGCCAGCAGTCAGCTGGCCGAGTCCCTTGTCGTCGCTGCAGAAAGGCGGCTCCTCGACCGGGTTGTGGCCATGGCCGGCAAGCAGCCGGACCTATCACCAGATCCCAAGGAGTCGGAGACCCAAGGCTCTTTCCAGCCGGCCAAAGAAACCAAGAATATTCCCTTGGACCCCGAGCACCCGGAGAGGTTTGCTGTCGTGGGGGCCCACCTCGATAGTAAATAGGAAAGCGAGCTCGTCGATTTCCTCCGTGAGAATCGGGACATCTTCGCATGGTCTCCCAAGGACATGCCGGGTGTTTCGACGGATTTTGCCGAGCACAAGCTACATGTTAGATCACATGAAAAACCAGTCAAGCAACCCCTCCGCCGCCTGTCGGAGTTGAAAAGAAGAATTATTGGTGAAGAGATTGCCCGGCTTTTGGCAGCCGGCTTCATCATGGAAGTGTTCTTTCCAGAATGGCTTGCCAATTAACCCAGTCCTTGTACTGAAAAAGAACAACAAGTGGCGCATGTGCATCGATTACACCAGCCTCAACCAAGCTTGCCCCAAGGATCCGTTTGCTCTGCCTCAGATAGACCAAGTGATTGACTCCACAGCCGGATGCGAGCCGTTGAGTTTTTTGGATGCCTACTCTGGCTACCACCCGATCAAGCTGAACTCGGCTGATCGGCTGAAGATCGCCTTCATCACACCATTTGGAGCCTTCTGCTACCTGACCATGACATTCAGCATGAGAAATGCCGGTGCCACATTTCAGCGTTGCATGCAGAAGTGCCTCCTCAAGCAACTTGGCAGAAATGCCCACGTCTATGTAGACGACATTGTGGTGAAGACAGAGAAGCGTGGCACCCTCCTGGAGGATCTTAAGGAGACCTTCGATAACCTGCGCCATTTTCAAATCAAGCTAAACCCAGAAAAGTGTGTCTTCGGAGTCCCAGCCGGCCAGCTCCTTGGTTTCCTTGTCTTAGAATGCAGCATCGAGTGCAACCCCGTGAAGATAAAGGCCATTGAGCGGATGGAGAGGCCCACCCGGCTGTGAGACGTCCAGAAGTTCACCGGGTGCTTGGCATCCCTCAGCCGTTTCATCAGTCGGCTAGGCGAGAAGGCTCTTCCCCTATACCAGCTAATGAAGAAAACCACTCACTTCAATTGGAACGACAAGGCGGACAAGGCCTTCCTCCAGCTCAAGAAAATGCTGACTACGCCGCCTGTCCTGGCAGCTCCGGCTGCTAAGGAGCCCATGTTCCTCTACATCGCTGCCACCAGCCGGGTGGTCAGCACTGTCATTGTGGTCGAACGCCCGGAGGACGGCAAGGCACAGCCGGTCCAAAGGCCCGTCTACTACCTGAGTGAAGTGCTGTCGCCCTCCAAGCAGAATTACCCCCACTACCGGAAGATGTGCTATGGCGTGTACTTTGCCGCCAAGAAGCTCAAGCAGTACTTTCAAGAGCACTCCATCATAGTCGTCTGCACTGCCCCACTCACCGAGATCATGGGCAACAGAGATGCATCGGGCTAGGTGGCCAAGTGGGCCATCGAGCTAGCTCCCCACACCATCCTCTACTAGCCCCGCAACGCCATCAAGTCCCAAGCGCTGGCCAACTTCCTCATCGACTGGGCCGAGACCCAGTACCTGCTGCCAGCGCCGGATTCTACCCATTGGCGGACGAACTTTGATGGCTCAAAGATGCGCACCGGTCTGGGAGCCGGCATCGTCCTCACCTCTCCCAAAGGCGACAAGCTCAAGTACACATTGCAAATCCACTTTGCCGCCTCCAACAACGTGGCCGAGTACGAGGCACTCGTCCACGGGCTCCGACTGGCCAAAGAGATTGGCATCCGCCAAATTCTATGCTACGGTGACTCAGACTTGGTAGTCCAGCAGTCGTCTGGCGACTGGGACGCCAAGGATGCAAACATGGCGAGCTACCGCTTCCTCGTCCAGCAGATCAGTGGATACTTTGACGGGTGCAAGTTCCTTGACGTGCCACGAGCCGACAACGAGCAAGCTGATGCCCTGGCACGGATTGGCTCCACCCGCCAAGCGATACCAGCCGACGTCTCCCTCCAATGCCTCCGCAAGCCATCTATCAAGCCTTCACCGGAATCAGAGTCCATCTTCATGCCGGCTGCTCCCGGAGCAGTCAGATCCGACTCGGGGGCTGCAGCAGCCGGCCCAGGGATGATGGCAGGTGGCTCGGGGCCTGCTGCAGTCACACCCGGCCCGGGAACTTCAGAACCCGGCCCGGGGACTGCGGTAGTCGGCCCGGGGATGATGGCAGGCGACTCGGGGACTACAGCAGTCGCACCCGGCCCGGGGACTTCAGAACCCGGCCAGGGGGCTGCAGCAGTCGGCCCGGGGACTTCAACGACACAATAAGCGGCGGCCGACTCCAACCCACCTCCTCCCAACCCAACCGTCTTGGTCCCAGTGGCCATGATGACAGTGGTCGAAGCACCATCATGGGCGCAGCCCATCCTCAACTTCCTGGTAAGCGGAGAGCTACCAACCGACGAGACCTTGGCCCGGCAAGTGCAACGCCGGGCAGCAGAATTCACGATAGTCAACAGAGAGCTTGTCAGACGCAGCGTGACTGGGGTTTTCCAGCGCTGCGTTGAGCCAGAGAAAGTCAAGGCAATCCTCAGAGACATCCATCAAGGCGAATGCGGCCACCACGCGGCCTCCAGATCCCTTGTCGCCAAAGCTTTCCGCCATGGATTCTTCTGGCCGACTGCTTTGGACGAAGCCAGGGACTTGGTCAAGAAGTGCAAAGGGTGCCAGAAATTCGGCTCTAAGCAACACCTGCCAGCTTCTGCACTCGAGACCATCCCCCTCACTTGGCCATTTGACGTCTGGGGGCTGGACATGGTGGGCCCGTTCAAAACAGCACGCGGCGGCATGACCCATCTACTGGTCGTCGTGGATAAATTCACCAAGTGGATTGAAGCAAAGACAATTAGGAAGCTGAACGGTCTGACTGCGGTGACCTTCATCGTAGATATCACTGTCCGGTACAGCATACCACACAGCATCATCACCGACAATGGCACAAACTTTGCCAAAGGCGCCTTGGCCCGTTTCCGCGCGACGCACGGCATCCGACTGGACTTAGCATCTGTTGCCCATCCGCAGTCAAACGGCCAAGTCGAGCAAGCAAACGGCCTCATCTTGTCCGGCATCAAGCCCCGACTGGTCGAGCCGCTGGAGTGCTCGGCCGGCTGCTGGATCGAGGAGCTACCAGCCGTCCTCTGGAGTTTCCGGACCACGCCGAACAAATCGACCGGCTTCTCCCCTTCTTCCTTGTGTACGGGGCCGAGGCTGTCTTCCCAACTGACATCGAGTTTGACTCGCCTCGTGTCACCATGTACACGGAGGCGGAGGCAAAGAAGGTGCGAGAAGACGGCGTCGACCTGCTGGAAGAGGGCCGGCTGCTGGGACTCAGCCGGTCCGCTATCTACCAGCAGGGCCTGCACCGCTACGACAGCCGGAATGTCAAGCCACGATCATTCCAAGAGGGGGACCTTGTGCTCTGTCTGATCCAGCGAACAACCGGCCAGCACAAGCTCTCGGCCCCTTGGGAAGGACCCATCCTCATCAGCAAAGCCATGGGCAACGACTCCTACTACCTCATCGACGTGCAGAAGCCCAGGGCACGCAAAAGGGACCATTCCGGCAAGGAAACAGAGCGCCCATGGAACGCAAACCTCCTCCGAAGATTTTACAGTTAATGCAGTATGTACCACGCTACCTTTTGTATTAAGAGCAAAGGCATAGGGTCCCTCGAGGAGCACTCGGGGGCTCCCCTTTTTATCTGTATGACAAGTTTATGCCTGCGAATGTGTTATTTCATTCCTCCGCCCGGCACCGGGTCCGACCAGTCGGCCCGGGGGCTCGCCGCCTTACCCTACGTTGGTGCCACCTGCGGTCGGACAAGTAGTGTACCGACATCTAATCCCTCTCTTGCCTTAAACCACAGCTCGCAGAGCGACTGTCCGGCTGGCAAGAACTAAAGGCAGGAAACGGTGTCCACACGAAAAATGACTAAGGAAAAAGCATCAACATAGGCCAAGCCGGCTCCTCGCCCCTCCATCCGGCAGCTGAGCAGCCGGCCGGCCGGCTTCTCACTTGACTTGCTATGTTCTAAACGGCCAAAGCGCTTGTCTTCCTAAACGGCCAAATACCGGACCCAGCCACAGACCGCAGAGCGGCTGTCTGGCTGACAGGGCGGTAGCCAAATAAAGGTGGCAAAGGAAAAAGCCAAAAGAAAAGCAAGACAAAGTCAGAGCCCGGCAGAGCACAGCTTGTGCGAATAAAGTTAATTTACATAGCAAAAGCTCTTAGCCAGCATTCAACAAAGTTTAAATACACCCCCAGCGGGTGGAATTGCGTGAATTTAAAATACTTGTTCAAAAGATTACAAGAATAGGAAAAGATAAGATGACGTGGCCATCTAGGCCAGGGAAGCAGCAGGCGGGTCCGACGGGTTGGCAGAGGCAGCGGCGCCGGATGGTGGAGTGGCCGACTGAAGGGTCTCGGCCTGATCGCCCTCGGCAGCAGTCGGTGTGGTAGCACGCGGCTCGTTGGTTGAGGCTTGGTCGGGCTGAGGCCGGCTGTCCGCTCCGTCGTCCGGTGTGTCGTCTTCGCCGTCCTCGTCCTCTTCGTCCTCGCCCTCGCGGCTGGAGGCGATCTCATCCGCCGAGTCCCCCGCATCCCCCGGGTTCAGCCCGAACCAGCTGGGCGGCACCTCAGCGCCTTCCTCGTCCAGCTCAGGGAGGAAAACGGTGGTGTCGGCATACTCGGCGATTGCCGCCGCGCATTGAGTAAGCGCAGGGCCCACCGCCGCCAGCTTCGGTCCGGCCTCCTGTCGGAAGGTGGCCAGCTGGGCCAGGTCCAGCCCAGGATACCACGCCTTGGCAAACTCCAAGGCCGTCCGCGCACCCGCCCGAGCCGCAGCGCCCTTCCAAGCCTCGAAGCAGCCGACCGCTACCTCCAGCCAGTCGGCAGTCTGAATAGGGGTGCATGGAATTTAGCTTCGGGCCAAAAGGCGGCCAACACCTGAGCTCCAGCGCGCTGCAGGCGGCGAAGCATCCTGTGAGCCGGCTGCAGGCGCGTCTTGACGGCCAGAAGCTGCTCGCCGAGATTCCGGGGCGCGTTGGGCGCAATGTCCACGCCCGTCTTCCTCCTCATGTCGTGGCGCGCCTCGATGGCCTGGCTGACGGTGACGGAGTGACCGGGAAAGTATTCTGCACAAGAAGAAGATCAAAGATTAGAAGCCAGAAGCCGACACCTATAGCGGTCGGCGGCTGCTCAAAAGAAGAAGTAACTTACCATCGATCATGTCCTCGATCTCGCCGTAGCCGTTGGTCAGGAGTCTCTCCTTCTCGGCCCAGTTCGAGCGTTGAGTGTCAAACTCGGCCTTGAGGGAGTCTTCCTCCTCCTTCAGCTTCTGGAGCTACGCCTTGTGCCGCAACGCCAGGTCCGCCAGCTCCTTGGCCAGGCGGTCGCATTCCTGGGCCGCCTGGCTGCGCTCCTGCTCCTTGGTGTGGAGCGCGGACTCACCCTCGCCCAGGCGCTGCCGCAGATCTGCGGCGGCCTCTGCCAAAACAAAGAAAAAAGAAAACCAACAACACCAATGAAAAGTAGTTGCCGAGAGATCCGGCCCGACTGCTCAGCAGTCGGCCCGAATCTCGGGGACTACACCCAGCGGGTGCGCTGACGCGCCCCCGTAAGGTAGAAGATCAAGTACTTACTTCGGCTCTCCGTCAGATCGGCGGTCCGCTTGGTCAGCTCCTGGAGCTGAGAGTTATAGGCGGCCGCGCGGATGTTGTGGTAATTCTGCAACAGAGACAGCAGAAGAAGGTAACGAGTCAGTACTCGGAGCTCGACCTGAAGTTCTGAGCCGCCTGCTCAGCAGCCGGCCCGGAACTCGGGGGCTACACCCAGTGGGTGCGCTGGCGCGCCCCCACGGAAGATTACAAAGAAACGAAAACAAGAAACGTACCCGAACGGCCGCCCGCGTCGCCAGGAAGTCCTGCGTGTACTGCTGGAGAGCGGCGCCTTGGGCGTTGAATCGGGCCAGGACTTCGTGCGAGGCCGCGTTCAAAACACCCGTACCACCCCCAGACGTCCAACCCGGTGGGGCGGCACTGGTAGCCTCGGTGTCGTGGGCCGACGAGCTAGCGGCTCCGACCTCCAACGGCCGCGGTGCTGAGGCCGCCCTCCCCGCTCGCTGAAGCACCGGGATATGGGTGGCCGGAGTCGGACCCACCACCAACTCGCCGCTAGCTGGCGGCACCAGCGACGCGTCGGGACGACCGCCCTGGGCGTCGGCAGCTGGCGTGCGCGGGGGCACCTCCGACTCCGGGATAACAGGGTCCCCTCCCCTCTCTTGGATCGGCTGTTCATCGCTGGCCCCTCCAGTCGGAGCCTGGACCTCCAGCACCACAGGCTCCGCAGATTGCGGACCGGTGGACTCCGGAGCCCGGCTGCAGGACGCCTCCTCCGCCTGCACCTTGGGGGCCGCTTTCGCCTGCTCCTTGGCTGCAATGTCGGCTTGGGCCTTGGCTACAGCGTCGGCCTCCGCCTTTTCCCGGGCCGCGACTTCCCGCTCCTCTCGCGCCTCCCGCGCGTTCTTCTCTGTCGCATCCTGGAGGGCGGCGAGCGGGTCCACGCTGCGGGGGCCCGCGAAGTCGTCTGCCGCCCCGATCACCGAGCCGGACAGGGCTCGCGACAAGGAAAGTGGGGCGCTGCACGTCAAGGAAGGAAGAGAATAAAAGGATCGCAAAGATAGAAGAAAAGCAAACACAAAGCAAGATGCAAGAAAGGGCAAGGCACTTACGCGGACACCAGCGAGAGCCGCTTTGGGGCTTTCTGGAAGAGGGCCGCCTTCACAGCAGCCTCTTGCCGCTTGGTCACGGTGGTCGAGGTCTTGGCCTTCTTGGGCCGGCTGCCAAACAACCCGGCGTCGGCCCGGCGCTTCGGCGCGCCGGCTGCTGCAGTCGGCGCGGCCGAGGAGCTGGCGCCCGCCCTGTCGGCGCCATGGGCACGGCGCAGCTCTTCGTCCTCCTCATTGTCTTTCGGCCAATCCCCAAGGCCGCCTCCTAAGGAGCCACCTGCTCCCTCGCCCCCACCACCGGTGGCGTCGTCCTCCTCTTGCGCGGCCGCCCCCAAGTCAGGGTCGTCCACGTCACTCACCGACCAGTCCGCCATGTACGGGTGACCCCGAGCCGGCGTGTCAGTGGCCGTCTGGCCTGGGAAGCGCTGCGTCAAGGCCGACTGGTCAGGCGAAAAGAAAGAACCCGGACGAACAAAGGAAAAAAGAATAAGGGGATGTACCGGAGGCGGCGGGTTGGCCCGGCTGTACGGCGGCTTGCCGAACTGCCACTCCGTCTCCGACAGCTTGCAGTCAGAGAAGAAGTTCACCATGCGGACCACCTCCACGTCCAGCATCACCATGGTGGACAGCCGGCACGGGTTCCGGCGCCCACTCATGACGCTGATCAGGTGAGGCCGGGCTTGGAGGGGTAGCACTCGGCGCTTCACGAACGCGGCCAGCAGATCCGAGGCCTGGAGGCCCTCCGACGCCGTCATCTCCTAGAGCCGGAGGAGCGCGGTGGAGCACGCGGCCGACATGGTCTTCGGCCGGAACTTCCAGTTGGTGCGAGGCCCAACAGGCGGGCCGGCTGCGTAGGCCGGCAGGCTGACGTAGTATCGCGTCGAGTGGATATTCTCGACGTAGAAATACGACTTCTGCCATAGTTTGGCCGACTGCAGCAGGGCAAGAGCTGGGAAGTGGACCCCGGATCCCGTGCGCCGTACCGCGACGCAGGCTCCGCACTGGGCCGCCTCGTTCTTGGCGGCGGTGCCGAGCTTGAGGTAGAAGAGATCTCCGCACAGCTCAAGTGTGGGGAGCGTGCCGAGGTAGCCCTCGCACAGGGTGACGAAGGTGGAGAGCAGCACCACTGTATTCGGAGTGAGGTGGTGGGGCTGCACTCCGTAGAAATCCAAGAAAGAGCGAAGGAATCCGCTCGCTGGAAGACGACGCGCTCGCCGCCTTCCGGCGCCAGCGAGATCTCCCTTTCGGGGGGGACACGCACCTTGACGTTGGATGCATGGGGGAGCCGCCGCATCTGGCGACGGAACTCCAAATGCCCATCATGGACATTGGAGCCATCCCAGGCACCCGCACGGCCGCTTTGCGCCATGGGCTAAGTGCTCGGCGGCGGCGTGGGGTGGCTGCGGCGCAATGAGGTCCGGCAACGGCGGGCTGCAGCCGCACTCCGGCGAGAGGAGAGGCCGCGGCAACGGCAAGAAGAAGACGAAGGAGAAAACCAAAGAGGAGGGAGAGGAGGGCGCGCGTGCATCCTGCCGCCCCCTCCTCCCCCTACATATAGCCCTCTGGCGGCGAAGCCGAGGGGGCGAGACGTGGGGGGGCGTGGAATTAATTGCGCCCACTCCCCTCACGACCCCGCAGTTACCGCGCCGTAACTGCGTGCATTTACTGCACCTGGAAAGCACAACCGTCCGCCTCGGCCGCAGCGGATCCGCACGCGCGCCGAGGCCCTGTAGTGGCGGACCCAGGCCTGCGGCGACGTCTCGTCATGCACGCGGGTTGGTAGGCCGGCCTGGCCTACTGGCGCTGCGTGGCGAGCGAGCAACGGGCGGCAAGCCTATCGTCCGGCTAGCACTCTACCCGGCCTCCGCACGATGATTCAAATTCGCGGGGCGGCCGGCCTGGCCTTGGCCGGCTCCTGGCAACCGGCCTCTCCAGAAGACGGACGAAGCCCAACTACCAGACCACTCAGAGTAGGAAGCTGCTGAGGCTCCTTGTTTTTTCAGCCGCAGTGCCTCACCAGATTCGGGGACTACTGTCGGAGTAAATGACCACGGGTAGCCTCATCAGTCCCCCGTGGTATTTCAAGACATCGGGGATAGCTGCGCCCCTCACACCGTCCGGGAGCATGACCGCCTTCTTGGACCGGCTGCTATAAGGCGGCAGTGCCATGGAAGGCGGCCGCGAGGGAGCTGACTCCTGGCAGACGGCCCCTCGTCCCCTCGAAGTCAGCACCACATCACCACGACAAGACAAGGCATGGCTGCAGTGTAGCCTGCCACCCCGGAATCCGGGATGGGACATGGCCACAGAGCTGTGCATTGGGCGGACACCCCCCGCCCAGCACGGCACTATTGCCGCACAGTCTGTGACGTCATTAGCGCCAGAGGGAGCCACGCTCCCGCGACGGGCGGTCGGTATGGCCCGCAGGCAGCGGGCCCTACTTGTCTGCGAGCCACCAGAAGGAAGTAAACCTCCAGCAGGCGGCAACAAGGGAGGACCGACTCCTAGCAGGCGGCCCTCCTCCCCCTTGGAGTCTGTGCACCATTAACCAGATGAGACGGGGTTTGGCTACAGCGAGTACCCGTCAGGCGACGGGACTGTAACCATGTTCCCCTCGATCAAGCCTTCGTCATCGAGGGCGAGGCTACAGCATAAAGTAGTCAACGTGGCCCACCAGGCGGCGGGCCCCAGCGGTAGGCGGAGAAGCCGGCAGCCAGAGACGCTGACGGCCGGTCCTACACCCGGCCGGATTACCATTGTACTCCTGGGGGGTAGGCCTATATAAACCCCCCAGGCTCACCCATGCAAAGGGGGTTCGGTCGTTTCAGCACCCACGCCATACACACACACACGTAGAGTGAGGAGTAGAGCTAGCCTTGCCCTTCTTCCTCCTCTAGCCGAAACAGCTCAAGGAGCAAGCTTGTAGCTACCTTGTCGATCATAGTCATCATGCGGAGACCCCGCAGAGCAGGACATGGGGTGTTATCTCCGAGGAGAGCCCCGAACCTGGGTAAGATTCGCAGGCGTATGCGGTCTCGCTCACTCCCGCTTCTAGAGCCCGGCGACATACTCTTGTCCCCATCCATGATAAGCCACCCCTGGCATATGTCGCACGATATCCCCGACAATTGCATAAACCAAAAGGCATACGTCTATAAGCAGAAGTACCGAAAGGGCAAGTAAAAGTGGTCTTTTCTTGGTCCTCTTTTGACACAGGTATTTGAGAAAAACCAGAGTAACCATCTAGAAAGCAAAAATGTGTATGTTTGGATAATCTTTCTAGCATTTGATCAATAAAAGGTAGAGGGTAATGATCTTTTCTAGTAGCTTTGTTTAATTTACGAAAATCAATTACCATTCTATAACCCGTAACAATTCTTTGTGGAATCAATTCATTCTTATCATTAGGAACAACAGTAATACCTCCCTTCTTAGGGACACAATGAACAGGACTTACCCATCTACTATCAGCAATAGGATAAATTATACCTGCCTCCAGAAGCTTTAGTATTTCATTTCTTACCACTTCCTTCATCTTAGGATTTAGCCTTCGTTGGTGATCAACAACTGGTTTAGCATCAGGCTCCATATTAATTTTGTGCTGACATAGAGTGGGACTAATGCCCTTAAGATCATAAAGAGTATATCCAATAGCTGCACGGTGCTTCCTCAGAGTTTTCAATAATTTCTTTTCTTCATGCTCTGAAAGGTTAGCACTATTAGTAACAGGATATATCTTCTTTTCATCGAGATAAGCATATTTCAGAGTATCAGGTAATTGTTTAAGCTCAAACACGGGATCACCCTTGGGTGGAGGAGGATCCCCAATGATTTCAACAGGCAAATTGTGTTTCAAAATAGGCCCTTGATTAAATAATATTTCATCTATTTCCCTTCTTTCATTCATAAACATATCATTTTCATGGTCTAGCAAATATTGTTCAAAAGGATCAGTAGGAGGCACGGCAATAGAAGCAAGACCAATAATTTCATCCTTACTAGGAAATTCTTTATCATGGGGTTTTCTATGAAACTTAGAGAAATTAAAATCATGAGACACATCCCCAAAGCCGACAGTAACAATATCCTTTTCGCAATCTATCTTAGCATTAACAGTGTTCAAGAAAGGTCTACCAAATATAATGGGACAAAAATCATCTTTTGGGGAACCAAGAACAAGAAAATCAGTAGGGTATTTTATTTTCCCACACAAGACTTCAACATCTCTAAGAATCCCAATTGGTGATATAGTATCTCTATTGGCAAGCTTAATAGTAACATCAATATCTTCTATCTCAGTAGGTGCAATGTCATTCATAATTTGTTGGTATAAGGTATAAGGAATTGCACTCACACTAGCACCCACATCACATAAGCCATGATAACAGTGATCTCCTATTTTAACAGAAACAACAGGCATGCCAACAACGGGTCTATGTTTATCTTTAATATTGGGTTTAGCAATCCTAGCAGCTTCATCATAGAAATAAATAACATGCCCATCAATATTATCAACCAAGAGATCTTTAACCAAAGCAATACTAGGTTCAACTTTAATTTGTTTAGGGGGTGTAGGTGTTCTAGTATAACTCTTACGAACCACAGTTGAAGCTTTAGCATGATCGTTTATTCTAACAGGAAAAGGTGGTTTCTCAATATAAGCAGTAGGGACAATAGGATCAACATTATAAGTAATAGTTTCTTCTTCAACTTTAATAGGTTCTACTACTTTCACTTCAATGGGAGGATGATATTTAAACCACTTCTCCTCAGGGAGATCAACATGAGTAGCAAAAGATTCATAGAAAGAAGCTACTATCTAAGAGTCAAATCCATATTTAGTGCTAAAATCATGAAAAGCAACTGTATCCATGAAAGATTTAACACAATCAAACTTAAGGTTTGTACCTGACTCCTTACCTTCGCCGAGTTCCCAATCTTCAGAGTTGCGTTTAATTCTTTCCAATAAATCCCATTTGAATTCAATATCCTTCTTCATAAAAGAACCAGTACAAGAAGTATCTAGCATGGATTGATCATTACGAGAAAGCCGAGCATAAAAATTCTGAATAATCATTTCTCTTGAGAGCTCATGATTGGGGCATGAATATAACATTGACTTAAGCATTCACAAGCTTGAGCGATACTTTCTCCTTCACAAGGCCAAAAATTATATATATAGTTCCGATCACGATGAACCAGATGCCTAGGATAAAACTTCTGATGATATTCCAATTTCAATCGGTTGTAGTTCCAGGATCCAATATCATCACATAGCCTATACCATGTCAATGCCTTTCCCTTCAAAGATAAAGGGAAGACCTTCTTCTTGACATCAACCTCAGGCAAACCTGCAAGCTTAAATAATCCACAAACATCATCCACATAGATTAGGTGCATATCACGATGTAATGTTCCGTCTCCTGCATAAGGATTAGCTAGGAGTTTCTCTATCATACCCGAAGGAAATTCATAATAAATATTTTCAGTAGGTGCAGTAGGTTGAGGAGCAACTCTTTGCTCTTCCGGTCGAGGTGAAGATACCCCGAACAGGCCCGTCAAAGGATTATTTTCCATAGTGAAAAGTGACAGTAAATTTCAGCATACTATATAAATTTTTCCTTACCAAATTCCACTTACCAAAGGCGCTTCACTCCCCGGCAACGGCGCCAGAAAAGTGTCTTGATGACCCACAAGTATAGGGGATCTATCGTAGTCCTTTCGATAAGTAAGAGTGTCGAACCCAACGAAAAGCAGAAGGAAATGACAAGCGGTTTTCAACAAGGAATTCTCTGCAAGCACTGAAATTATCGGTAACAGATAGTTGTATGATAAGATAATTCGTAACGAGTAACAAGTAACAAAAGTAACTAAGGTGCAGCAAGGTGGCCCAATCCTTTTTGTAGCAAAGGACAAGCCTGGACGAACTCCTATATAAAGCAAAGCGCTCCCGAGGACACATGGGAATTGTTGTCAAGTTAGTTTTCATCATGCTCATATGATTCGCGTTCGTTACTTTGATAATTTGATATGTGGGTGGACCGGTGCTTGGGTGCTGCACTTCCTTGGACAAGCCTCCCACTTATGATTAACCCCTCTCGCAAGCATCCGCAACTACGAAAGAAGAATTAAGATAGATCTAACCTTAGCATGAAACATATGGATCCAAATCAGCCCCTTACGAAGCAACGCATAAACTAGGGTTTAAGATTCTGTCACTCTAGCAACCCATCATCTACTTATTACTTCCCAATGCCTTCCCCTAGGCCCAAATCATGGTGAAGTCTCATGTAGTAGACGTTCACATAAAACCACTAGAGGAAAGACAACATACATCTCATCAAAATATCGAACGAATACCAAATTCACATGATTACTTATAAGAAGACTTCTCCAATGTCCTCAGGAACAAACGTAACTACTCACAAAGCATATTCATGTTCATAATCAGAGGAGTATTAATTATCATTAAGGATCTGAACATATGATCTTCCACCGAATAAACCAACTAGCATCAACTACAAGGAGTAATCAACACTACTAGCAACCCACACGTACCAATCTAAGGTTTTGAGACAAAGATTGGATACGAGAGACGGACTAGTGTTTGAGAGGAGATGGTGCTAGTGAAGAGGTTAATGGAGATTGACCATCTCTCAATGAGAGGATCGTTGGTGATGACGATGGCTTCGATTTCCCCCTACCGGAGGGAAGTTTCCCCTGGCAGAACAGCTCCGCCGGAGCCCTAGATTGATTCTGCCCAGGTTTCACCTCGAGACGGCGGCGCTTCATCCCGAAAGCTTCCTTCTGATTTTTTCCAGGGAAAAACACACCATATAGCAGAAGATGGGTATGGGGGGCCTGCCAAGTGGCCCACAAGGCAGGGGGCGCGCCCAGGGGGGTAGGGCGCACCCCCCACCCTTGTGGATGGCTGTTGGCCCCCCTCTGGTGCTTTCTTCGCCCAATATTTTTTATATATTCCAAAATAATTCTCCGTGATGTTTTAGTACTTTTGGAGTTGCGCAGAATAGGTCTCTAATATTTGCTCCTTTTCCAGTCCAGAATTCCAGCTGCCGACATTCTCCCTCTTCATGTAAACCTTATAAAATAAGAGAGAAAAGGCATAAGTATTGTGATATAATGTGTAATAACAGCCCATAATGCGATAAATATCAATATAAAAGCATGATGTAAAATGGACATATCATCAACCTTTTCAGAGTTCATTTGTAGTGCTTTTCAATTTCAGGGTCATTTAGCTCAAAAAAAATTAGTAAATGCCTGAAAAATAGAAAATGATGTCAGAAAGGGTTGAAAATTGATGACGTGGCTTTGAATGGTGCATACTAAACGCACAAAAAGTCTGGAGTTGAAATAAGTTTAAAAAAATGAAATGCCTTTGTAACAGATGAGTTTTAGCCCAAAACCCTGATACTTCGAAAGAGATTGTCCATTTTGTACACGAAGTGCATCCAGTTTTTGCCGTAACCCTCTCAACTTTTTTGCACATGCTATGTGGGTGAAATGATGATAACATGCCAACTTTGAACCTTTTCAGTGTTCATTTGTAGTGGTTTTCAATTTCAAGGTCATTTAGCTCCCAAAAAATCAGTAAATGCATGAAAAATAGCAAATGATGTCGGAAATAATTTGTTTCTACACAATATTTCTTCGCGTTTCAAATGCCAATACACATAAGTGCCCTAACTATTACAAAGATTTCGTCCGGTTTGTCCGAAGTGGGACTTTCCAGATATATAAGTCCGGAAACTCACTAGAGAAGAAAGTGATGACAGTGAAGGCCGGTCACATCCCAGAGTGGGATCTTTGGGTATAAAACTTTTTCTTCAAGTGTGTCCCATTGCGCCGTAACCATGGACAATCTTCATCATTTAACTAGCTGCTCGGGTCAATATTCACTGTGAAGGGAGCAATTTCATGAAACTTTTCATAATCTTCTGACATGTCTGTCTTGTCCTCCACTCCCACGATGTTTCTTTTCCCTGAAAGAACTATGTGGCGCTTTAGCTCATCGTATGATGTATTCGCTTCCTTATCTTTTCTTTTTCTCGGCTTGGTAGACATGTCATTCGCATAGAAAACCTGCGCCACATCATTGGCTAGGACGAATGGTTCGTCTGCGTACGCAAGATTGTTGAGATCCACTGTTGTCATTTCGGATATCAATACGAAGTATTTTGTGAAACACAAGAACAACTGGGGATGAATGGATCCTCGAAAATGTCAGGAATTATTCGTAAGTATGTTCAGGCGGAAAGGAACTGCAAGGCAGTGGGTTCAGAGAATTTTTGAAATGTCAGATAGTATTTCGATATGTCGGATGGAACAAAAGAGTAATTGGAATGAATATATGTATGACGAGTGTAAGTAGTTATTCGTCAGGATTTAGCGGTGGTCAGGAACTGCAAAGCAGTGGGCAAAGGATCTCAGGAATCATCGAGGAGTATCTTTAGAGTCTTCTGATGGGCAGACGATCATCTGTAGTGAAGGGGCTCTCCGGGAGGAAGTGGTTACGAGAACCTAATGCCAGAGTTAGTAAAATCTTTAACCCGAATAGAAGAGAAATCAGAGTCCCAGAGTAAAGACGAGGAATAAAAGATCCTAAAACCACCCAATTGGCGACGTGGGCCCATAAGCCACACAGCCAAGTTGGTAAAACAGTTTTGGACCACTAGACTCAACTTACGCCAAGGAGTTGGAAAGGGGGTCTCCTACAGGCAGTCGGCTCTGATACCAACCTATGACGCCCCCAGGCTTAATCATGTACTAACCATACACGCAATGCACACGATCAAGCCTAAGGACTCACTTGAAGATATCACAACACAACTCTAAAACATAAATAAAGTCATACAAGCTTTATATTACAAGTCAGGGGTCTCGAGGTCTCGAATACATAAGCTCGCATACAAGCGTCAGCAGAAGCATCAGATATCTGAGTACAGATATAAAAAGAAAGACAGAATAAGCCTTTAAAAAGGCGGGGCAGAAGAAAACACTATGATCGAAAGGTGCAAGCCTCCTGTCTGGGACCTTCCGAACCAACTCCTGGTCGTCGGACGGCTCCTCGTAGTAGTACTCGCCGGGAGGGTAGTAGTAGTAGCCGTCGGCAGGGGCAGCTGTCTCTGGGGCTCCATCATCTGGTTGCATCAAACGGATATGGGGAGAAAAAGAAAGCAAAGCAACCGGGAGTACTCAGCAAGCAAGGATCTACACTACATATGCAACATTTTCAAAGGAAGGCTGTATATGTGGACTGGGCTGCAGAAATGCCAGAATAGAGGGGAAAGCCTAGTCCTATCGAAGACTAGCATCTTCAGCATCTTCAGCGGTCTTTCAGCATTAGAAGAGTGTAGATTAGCATTATGTAAAGTAGTAGTAGTGTTATCATCCTCGCCCAGAGATTCTTCCTCGACTCGCTGCGAGAAAGCAATCCCAGAGCCATACTATCCAGTTATCATCTCAAGTCACCAGTTCTAGTTGTACCGATCAGGATACAACTCCGAGTGTCCGTTACCGTAGGACAGGCTATCGATAGATGTTTTCTTCCCTACAGGGGTGCACCAACTTACCCACCACGCTCGATTAACTCCGGCCGGACACACTTTACTGGGTCATGCCTGGCCTCGGCCAAATGATACGCCGCAACCCGACCGAAAACTTAACAGAGAGGTCAGCATGCCGGACTAAACCTATGCCCCCAGGGGTCTTGGGCCATCACCCCGGGAACTCCAGCACATTGCGTGGGCGGCCGTGAGCAGACCTGGCAACCCCTTAATACAAGCGCGGTTGCGTAACCAGTCCAACACGGCACGCGGCGCTCAGTCGCATGACGTCCATTAAGCTTCGGCTGATGTATACGACGCAGAACGCCCATACTATGCCCACGTGATGGTTAGTGCTATCGGGCCAGAGGCCCATCGGATCAAATATCCAAACCGTTAGTGGATTAGGAGCGCATGGTAACGAGCAGAAACTCACGATCGATGTGACCCGGTCGCCCCGTCACGAGGACTTGCGGCAAGGGCTTAGAATGCCCGGCCACGCCTCGTAATTATCTCGCAGGCACCCTCCAGGTCAACCCGACTCCACATCTCTCGCAAGTAAGCTCGCGCGGGTACCCCTCAGGGCCGACCCGTCTTTAGTAACATGGTTCAGTGTAAAGTCATAGTAACCATGTGTCTAACACCAAGGGGAACCTTGAGGAATCACCGTCGATGGAATTCCACCTGATATTATCGACATGGTGAACGAAGGAGGAATCACCCTCGAGGTCCACTCTTGAGGAGTTGCACGACAGTGTCGTTATCGGGAGTGGAGAAGAAGGAATCACCCTCGATGACCATAACCGATGAACTAACCTACAAGGTTAACATCAGAAGTATTGATGAGGTATCACCCTCGGCACTCGATAGTAACCCAGTAGTGTCGAGCAACTAAGGGGAAAGTGATGTGCGGTGCCGGGTCCTGGTCTTCGATCCCGTTGATCAGGTCTTCTGATAATCCAGCGGGGCAGTCGGGACAAGGTGGGGGTCTCTACCCAGACTATACCAAACAGTTTAGGATAAGCAGGTAGGTAACAAGAGCAGGTTACAATAAACATGCTATGCAGCAGAAATAGGATAACAGTAACAACAACAACTTCTAATGCAATCATAGGACAGAGAAGAATAAGTGATATCGGTATGCTCAAAAAGGGGGTGCTTGCCTCGAAGCTCTACGGCAAGGGTCTGGTTGTCAGGGGCGTAGTCGTACTCCGGAGCTGCGTCTGCCTCGGAGACTACGTCGGTGTCGGGGTCTAACGAGAGAAGAGGGGGAGGAAACAAATGAATACACAGCAAATAATGCAACATAGAGCTTGCTATGCTAACGCGCAGTGCAGGGTTGCCTAAAAACATGTCTAAGTCATATTAGTTATTTTAGGATTTAAGTTGGATTTATTTTATTTAAGTTGAGCACTATTCATTTATCGAAATCAGTCTAAAAGTTCCATGTTCAGGTAGTTAGGGGCATCTGACGGAAATACGAAGGGCATATTCAGATTCGTCTCATCGTTCTGAGCAACTTTCATGTATAAAGTTTTTCCATCCGTGCTACGGTTTATTTTCTATGATTTTTCAAAGTTTTAAACATTTTTCTAGAATTTATTTTTACTTATTAAATCAACATTAACCAGAACAGTGTATGTGTGACGTCAGCATGAGGTAACGGTGATGTTAGCAGTCAACAGTCTGCTGACCAGAGTCAAACCTGACCAGTGGGTCCCACAGGTCAGTGACTGAGCTAATTAATCAGGGATAAATTTAACTAAAATGACTTATTTAGCATGTGGGCCCTACTGTCAGTGGCTGAACTAATCAGTGTTTTAATTAACTCAGAGCAATTAGTCTCTAATTAAGTTTCAGACATGGGGGACCCACCTGTCAGCGGGTCAGCGGTGAATAGTGCCATTTACCTGGGTCAACGTGGTCAAACGGAGTGGTTGGGGCCCACTGTTAGGGTCATGGGGTGGGCCCCACGCCGTGCCAGCTCGGCTGGGTCGCCGGAATCGCTCCGGTGGCCTCCCGCGACGGCGCTCTTGTCAGGGGAGCTCGGAAAACCGCTACAGAGGTTCAAAACGAGCGCGGGTGGGTTCTTTCGAACGGCCACACCGAGCCACGTTGATCTACGGTGTTAGGACAGCCGGAGGTGGTCGATGCGCGTGCCGGTGATGAGCAATGGCGGCGGCGGCGCTCGGGTCTTTGCGGGGCCGGCGATCTAGCGTGCGCGCGAGCAGTTTAAGTGGCTAGGCCGGACAACGGGAGTGCCCCGAGCACGTTAGCGTGCTCGGACGGCCATGACGTCGACAGAAGCAACGGCGGTGAGCTGCACGACGGAGCTCAGCCCGGCCATCCACGGCGATGTCGGTTACGGGTGCGGAAAAGAACGGCAGAGGGAGGGAGCAGGAGCGGAGCTCACCGCAGCGCCACAAGGAGGCCGGCGAGGGGCTTAGGAGCAGCAGATGGTGGCGGAGACGACGGCGAACGGCCGCGGGTCCCGAGGTAGAGGATCACTGATCGTCTCCGCGAGCTACCAATACACTCACGGTTTGGATATGTGATCTGAGTAGGCCTCTGGCCTTTTCGCACTAACCACCAGGCGAGATAAGTAATGGCCACTCAGCATCGTACGCTTCTCTCGAAAGCTCTTCAGATGTCACAACTCAGATATACGGACTGATTATTGGGGTGGTCGGTAAACGCCTGCACTTGTATAAGGAGGTGGGTCTGGTCCCCGGCTAGTCGCGTAATGCGTAGGAGTGCAAAGGGCGATGGGCTCGGACCCCTCAGCACTTAGGATGTAGACATGCGTGCTGACCTCTCTGCTCAGCCTAGGTAGGACTACGGCGTGTCGATCAGCCGAGGCCGGGAATGACCCAAAAACCGTGTCCGGCCGGAGTTAATCGAGCGTGTTGGGTATGTTGGTGCACCCCTGCAGGGAAGTATATTTATTCAAATAGCCGTGTCCATGGTAACGGACGCTCGGAGTTGTATCCCAATCTACTACAACTAAAACTGGATACTTGTGACACTAAACTGATATGATGGCTCCAGGATCGCTTCCTCGCGGGGTAGACGAGGAAGGATCTCTGGGCATGGCTAATATATACTTGTTACTATATGTTATATTACTCTACTCTCTTCTGTTACTGCAACACATTACGAGATGCTAGTCTTCGATAGGCTAGGCCTTCCCTTCTATTCTGGCGTTTCTGCAATTTAGTCCACAGCTACAACCCCTTCCCATTGAAACCGATGCATACTTAGCATAGATCTGATGTAAGTACTTGCAAGTACTTTGGATGAGTACTCATGGTTGCTTTGCTACCTTTTTCCCCTTTACTCGATTGCTGTGACCAGATGACGGAGCCCAGGAGCCCACTGATCCCATAGATGTCTACTACTACCACGACGGAGCATACTACTACGTGGAGACCGACGACCAGGAGTAGATAGGAGGCCCAATCAAGAGGACTACGACTTTTCGATCTAGTTGCCGTTGTTTTGCTCACCCTGTACTCACATATTGTTGCTTTCGCTGACTTATGTATTCGAGCCTTCCTGGCCCTGGCTTGTAATATAAAGTTTTATGTTTGAATTTGTGTCTTAGAGTTGTGTTCTGATATCTTCCCGTGAGTCTCTGATCTTGATCGTGCGCATTTGTGTGTATGATTAGTGCACGATTGAGTCGGGGTGTCACAGCCCCATGTAGTGGGTCTACCAGGAGATCAAGTGCTGGAGACCATGAGGAGGGCATGGATTCGGAGCTGAGTTGGGCAGCGCCTGCACATAGTGGCCATAGTGTGGTATAGGTGGGGTTTTGTGCATGATTGTCCGCCCGAAGGGGAGGGGGTTGGAGAGAGAGAGATTGGGAATTTTATTGCGGCAGACATTTTCGAAAAGGCAAGCTTTATGACTTTAAGTATTACACCCGGGCTCTGCATAACTAAGATGCACAGAACCAATAAAGTCCTCGCACCAAGCCAAAAAAAAGAAGATGAAATAAAAAGAAACTCAGTTCTATATAACGCCTAAATTGTAGCTGGCCCAGTACTAAGATCATGCTACCACTCACGTTGGGTAAAAGTATCCCTCATCGTGGCGACCAATCATATACACACCTCTGTAAACAGGTCTCGATTCTTTACTCGTTGTAGAGAGGACCTTAAATGAAGCGTCACGGTACATCTATAGATTACCTGCATAAGGGAAGTACTTTTATCGTTAAAAACCTTATAATTTCTACATAGCCAAAGCAACCAAATCACGGCAAGAGCTCCCATCCCGAGAAGAATTCTAAACCTGTGATCAGTGTCATGTAACCTGTTGCAAATATATTAACAACACTACAAGTAGGATACAAGTCAGAAGTAATTTGGATGACTGACCATATAGAATGAGCTAATTTACATTGGAAGAACGAATGTTTTATTGTCTCATCAGGCCGACAAAAGATATATTGAGTACTTCCATGCCAATTTCTCTTAATAAGGTTATCTTTAGTAAGAATAACTCCACGATGATGATCTTCCTAAGAGGTATTGATGTTGCTTGAACTACGTCGGTATTTCCCCAAAGAGGAAGGGATGACGCAGCACAACTACGATAGGTATTTCCCTCAGTTATGAAACCAAGGTATCAATCCAGTAGGAGAACCAAGCAACACTATGTAAAAGGTACCTTCACACAAAGAACAAATACTTGCAACCCGACGCTTATGAGGTGTTGTCAATCCCTCTACTAGTAACTGATATGTCTCCATTGTATCTACTTTTCCAAACTCTTTTGCCCTTGTTTTGGACTCTAATTTGCATGATTTGAATGGAACTAACCCGGACTGACGCTGTTTTCAGCAGAATTGCCTTGGTATTATTTTTGTGCAGAAATAAAAGTTCTCGGATTGACCTGAAAATTTACGGAGAATATTTCTGGAATATATAAAAAATATTGGTGAAAGAATCAACCAAGAGGACCCACCAGCTGACCACAAGGATGGGGGGCGCGCCCTACCACTTGGGCACGCCTCCTTGTCTTGTGGGTCCCCTGGACCTCCTCCGACCCTAATTCCAACGCTATATATTCACATCCGTGGAGAAAAAATTCAAGGAGAAGAGTTCATCGCGTTTCACGATATGGAGCTGCCACCGCCTCCTGTTCTTCCTCGGGAGGGCAGATCTGGAGTCTATTTTGGGCTCCAGAGAGGGGAAATCGACGCCATCATCATTATCAACCATCCTCCATCACCAATTTCATGATGGTCACCACCGTGCGTGAGTAATTCCATCGTAGGCTTGCTGGACGGTGATGGGTTGGATGAGATTAATCATGTAGTCGAGTTAGTTTTGTTAGGGTTTGATCCCTAGTATCCACTATGTTCTGAGATTGATGTTGCTATGACTTTGCTATGCTTAATGCTTGTCATTAGGACCCGAGTGCCATGATTTCAGATCTGAACCTATTATGTTTTCATGAATATATTTGTGTTCTTGATCCTATCTTGCAAGTTGTAGACACCTATTACATGTTATGATCCATAAACCCAAAGGTGACAATAATTGGGATTCTTTCCGGTGATTACCGTAGTTTGAGGAGTTCATGTATTCACTAAGTGCTAATGCTTGGTCCGGTTCTCTATTAAAAGGAGGCCTTAATATCCCTTAGTTTCCATTAGGACCCCGCTGCCACAGGAGGGTAGGACAAAAGATGTCATGCAAGTTCTTTACCATTAGCACGTATGACTATATACGGAATACATGCCTACATTATATTGATGAATTGGAGCTAGTTCTGTGTCACCCTAGGTTATAACTGTTGCATGATGAATGCCATCCAACATAATTATCCATCACTGATCCATTGCCTACGGGCTTTTCACATATTGATCTTTGCTAAGTTACTTTGCCGTTGCCACTGTTACAATCGCTACAGAATTGCTACTGTTACTTTTGCCACCGTTAGCGTTACTTCCATACTACTTTGCTACTAAATATTTTGCTGCAGATATTAATTCTTTCAGGTGTGGTTGAATTGACAACTCAGCTGCTAATACTTGAGAATATTCTTTGGCTCCCCTTGTGTCGAATCAATAAATTTTGGTTCAATACTCTACCCTCAAAAACTGTTGCAATCCCCTATACTTGTGGGTTATCAAGACCTTTTTCTGATCCCCTTGCATAGCTCTATTCTCTGAGTCACTTGGGATTTATATCTGTTGATCACTATGAAGAATTTAAAAGATAACAAAACCAAGATCTATCCCTCTACTACGAGGGGAGGTAAGAACTACCTTCTAGCTCTGCACTTGATTCACCTTCTGTTTTGAGTAAGCTTGCGACACCTACACCTGCTAGTAATTCTGATATGTTGCAAGTAATTGATGATGCTACTTCTGCTATGCATGATGCTTATGATGATACTACTGCTTTGCTTGATAATACTGTGCCGCTAGGTGAATTTCTTGATGAACAACTTGCTAGGGTTAGAGAGAATGAAATTATTGAAACTAAAGATTATGATCCCCCTAGATAAGAATTGCCTAAGGTATCTGAGGGTTATATCATGGATGATGAAACTACTAGGGACTTTTTTGCTTGCAATGATAGAGATGATCTTAGGAAATTGTTAGCTAAGCTGAAAGAAAAATCTTTGAATGCTAGAATGCAATATGACCCTAAGTTTGCTGCTTCACCTATCTTTGTTACTGATAAGGATTATGAATTCTCTGTCGATCCTGAGGTAATTACTTTGGTTGAATCTGATCCTTTCCATGGTTATGAATCTGAAACTGTTGTGGCACATCTTACTAAATTGAATGATATAGCCACCCTATTTGCTCATGAGGAAAAAATTCGCTATTACTATATTCTTAAGTTGTTTCCTTTCTCATTAAAGGGTGATGCTAAGATATGGTTTAATTCTCTTGCTCCTGGTTGTGTGCATAGTCCCCAGGATATGATATATTACTTCTCTGAAAAATATTTTCCTGCTCATAAGAAACAAGCTGCCTTACAGGAAATATTTAACTTTGTGCAAATTGATGAAGAGAGTCTCCCACAAGCTTGGGGGAGGCTTCTCCAATTACTTAATTCTTTGCCTAATCATCCTCTCAAGAAAAACAAAATACTTGATATCTTTTATAATAGACTAACCGATGCTTCTAGGGACCACCTAGATAGTTGTGCTGGTTGTGTTTTCAGGGAACAAACTGTTGAACAAGCTGAATTACTATTGAATAATATATTGAGAAATGATAATGATTGGACTCTTCCTGAACCACTGCCTAAGCCAACTCCGAAGAAAAGAGGTATTCTATTTCTCAGTCCTAAAGATATGCAAGAGGCAAAGAAATCTATGAAAGAAAAAGGTATTAAAGCTGAAGATGTTAAGAATTTACCAGCTATTAAAGAAATATATGGTCTTGATAACCCGACACAGGTAGTAGAGGTAAACTCTCTCTATCGATTTGATGAAGGTGATATTCCTCATAATAAGTCTGCTAGTCAATGCTTGGATGAATTTGATAACTTTATTGTTAAACAAGAAAATTTCAATGCATATGTTAGTAGACAATTGAAACGTAATGCTTACATGTTTGACCGCTTAGGTGATTATATGTGTAGAACTGTTAACGATATTAAGCTTATAAGTACACATGCTTCCATGGTAAAAACTCAAGTAGAACAAGTTCTTTAAGCACATAATGAGTTGTTGAATGAGATGAATAGTAAGAACAATGATAATGCCATTTGAGGTGGTAGAATGACTCAGGAACCTTTGTATCCTGAGGGCCATCCTAAGAGAATTGAGCAATATTCTCAGAGAATTAATACTGATGCACCTAGTCCTCCTAGTAATAAAATGAAAAGGAATGATGATAGGACTTTGCATGCTTCTAGTGAACCTGTTTTGGACACACCTAAGAATCAAAACTATATTTGTATTTCTGATGCTGAAACACAATCTGGTGATGAGCATGAACCTAGTGATAATGTTAATGATGATGTTCATGTTGATGCTCAACCTAGCAATGATAATGATATGGAGATTGAACCTGCTGTTGATCTTGATAACCCACAACCTAAGAACAAAAGATATGATAAGAGAGACTTCATTGCTAGGAAGCATGGTAAACAAAGAGAACCATGCGTTCAGAAAACCATGCCCTTTCCTCATAAACCATCCAAGAAAAAGGATGATAAGGATTTTGAGCGCTTTGTTGAAATGCTTAGACCTGTCTTTTTGCGTATGCATTTGACTGATATATTCTGAAAATGTCTCCTTATGCTAAGTATATGAAAGATATTGTTACAAATAAAAGAAAGATACCGGAAGCTGAAATTTCCACCATGCTTGCTAATTACACATTTAAGGGTGGAATACCGAAGAAACTAGGAGACCCTGGAATACCAACTATACCATGCTCCATTAAAAGAAATTATGGTAAAACTGCTTTATGTGATCTTGGAGCTGGTGTTAGTGTTATGCCTTTCTATTTGTATCGTAGACTTGATTTGAATAAGTTGACACCTACTGAAATCTCTTTGCAAATGGCTGATAAATCAACTGCTATACCCATCGGTATTTGTGAGGATGTGCCTGTTGTGGTTGCAATAGTTACTATCTTAACAGACTTTGTTATTCTTGATATGCCCGAGGACGACAGTATGTCGATCATCCTTGGTAGACCCTTTTTGAATACTGCAGGGGTTGTTATTGATTGCAACAAAGGCAATGTCACTTTTCATGTCAATGGTAATGAGCATACGGTACACTTTCCGAAGAAACAACCTCAAGTTCATAGTATCAACTCTATTGGAGAAGTTCCAACAATTGCTATTGGAGGTTTTAAATTCCCTCTTCCTACTGTCAAGAAGAAATATGATATTCTTATTGTTCGGGACATGCATATCCCCGTTGAGGTAACCTAGTGTTATTCGAAAATTCTCTGGTTTCATGTTATTCAGAAGAAGTTTGTTAATAGGACTTGATCAACCTTATTAATGGATTCCTTTTGACGGGCATGAGATGGATGAATTTAGAAGGCACAACTTTCTGTACCCAACTTTTACTCTCTGTTATTTAGAATAAATAAATAAAGCAAAAATACCATTATTTTTCTATTTTTTGAATTATCCGTGCAAAAAAAATGTCTCGAAAATAAAAGTTCTCCTAATGTCCTGAAAATTTAGTATGATTTTTATAGAATATTTTAGAATTTCTGGCACTGAGAACACACCAGGGGGCAGCACAGTGGGCCACAAGCCCACAGGGCGCGCCCACCCCCATGGGCACGCCTAGGTGGCTTGTGAGCCCCACGTGGGTCCCCCTCACTTATTCCAGCACCCATCCACTTTGTCTTCCTCCAGAAAAATCCCACCATTGCTCAAACCCGTGTTCTAGCTCATTTTGCTGCCATTTTCGATCTCCTTGTGCAAAGCTCCATTTGCAAAACTGTTTTGGGGGATTGTTCTTCGGTATGTGACTCCTCCACTGGTCCAATTAGTTTTTGTTCTAGTGCTTTATATATTGCAAATTTTTGCTGCTGTGGTGACCCTGTTCTTGAACTTGCATGTCAAATTTAAATGGTCCCAAGTAGTTTTGATGCATGATATAGCCTCTAGGCACTTGTGGGAGTAGTTGCTATAAATTTTGTTGAGTTTTGTGCACTTTTATTTTGAGTCACTACAAATTTCAGAAACTTTTCAGATGAAGAAGGATGTTTAGGAGAATATACCAAGGTGGTTCCTCGAGCAAGAAAGCCCTGAGGCTCGCGATACGTGAGGCCGATTTTGAACAACCGAGGGAAGCTCAAGTGCGGCCTTGTGAATGACCATTGGATCAATTCATGGTTCATGCTGGTTTCAAGGAGGAATTTGATGAGTACATACAAAAGGCTAGCCTTGAGGACTTCGTTTTAGATAAGTGCAGGCAATACTATCACCTCACTGATTCCTTTTTACGGAGGTTTTTATTTACATCGAAGCGTAACACGTATTCTATTTTGTTTGATCTTTATGATAAATCATATACCATGGACCTAGAGGATTTTAATGATGCATGCAAAATCCCACAATGGGGCATCCATAGTGAGCCTCGCAAAACTGAATATAATGACTTCCTTGCTAGCATCACTGTGGAGGAAACTAGAAATATTACACAAGCCACCATAGGGAGCATTCACTATCCTACCATACATTATTTTGCTCTCTTCATAGGAAGATGCATTAAAGGTAAACATGACCATAGCCACCTTTGTGCATCAGATCTTAGTGTTCTCAAGTGTGCGGTAATGGGTGATAAACGATATAACTTGGGGGCTATTATTGTAAGGAGGTTCTTTGGTGGGATTTATGCCACCCGTTTAGCTAATTATCTTGGGGTATTGATAACCCACAAGTATAGGGGATCGTTTGTAGCCTTCTTCGATAAATAAGAGTGTCGAACCCAACGAGGAGCTAAAGGCAGAACAAATATTCCCTCAAGTTCTATCGACCACCGATACAACTCTACGAACACTTGACGTTTGCTTTACCTAGAACAAGTATGAACCTATTTTGCAAGAATAAAATTACGAGTACTTTGTGAGAATAAAACTATGCATAAATTGCAAGGTAATAAAAGTGGATAGCTTTTGTCAACAAGAAAGTCATTTGTCCCTAGGCAATCGATAAAAAGTACCGGTAATCATTCTTGAAATTTTATATGAGGGAGAGGCATGAGCTAACATACTTTCTCTACTTGGATCACATGCACTTATGATTGGACCCCTAGCAAGCATCCGCAACTACTAAAGATCATTAAGGTTGTGAAACCCAACCATAGCATTAAGTATCAAGTCCTCTTTACTCCCATACGCCATAATCCACTTATCCGCGTTTAGGCTGCTGTCACCCCCGCAACACCGACAATAAGCAAACCATGAACATATTGCAACACCCTACAACGAGGATCCCTCACGTTTGCGTGAGACAGAGGGCACCGTAGGACAACACCATAAATAAAATATACAATCATACCAACCAAGATCACGATTAACCCACTTGACAAAACAGATCTACTCAAACATCATATGATAGCCAAATATCATTGGGAAATAATATATGGAGTTGAGCACCATGTTTAAGTAGATATTACAGCGGGGAGAAGAGGTGTTACACCGCTACATAGAGGGGGAGAAAGTTGGTGTTGACGGTAGCAAGATTGTTGATGTAGATCGCCGTCACTATCCTTGCCCCGCCGGCGTTCCGGCGCCACCGGGAGAGAGGGGGAGAGAGCCCCCCTCCTTATTCTTCTTCCATGGCCTCCCCCCTAGATGGGAGGAGAGTTCCCCCTCTGGTCCATGGCCTCCATGGCTGTGGAGGGGCGGGAGCCACTCCGAGATTGGATCTCCCTCTCTGTTCTCTTCTGTTTCGTGTCCCCCAGATCTGGCCCTTCACCGTTTCTTAAATTCCCGGAGATTCGTACCTCCGATTGCGCTGAAATTTTTACACGATTTTTTACCATAAATTATCTTTCTTGCGCCAGAATAAGGGCCCCAACCGCCTTACGAGTAGGGCATAAGACACATGTGCGCGCTTGGCACCCCTGGCACGCCCTGGTGTATCTTGGGGTCTGTGGGCCCCTGTTTGCGTTGATTCCACCTCCCAAAAATCACATATATTCCAAAATAATTCTCCATAAATTTTTATCGCGTTTGGACTTGGTTTGATATGGATTTTCTGTGAAACAAAAAACATGCAACAAACAGGAACTGGCACTGGGCACTGGATCAATATGTTAGTCCAAATAAATCATATAAAATGTTGCCAAAAGTGTATAAAAGTTGTATAATATTGGAATGAAACAATAAAAAATTATAGATACGACGGAGACGTATCACCATCCCCAAGCTTAATTCCTGCTCGTCCTCGAGCAGGTAAATGATAAAAAGATAATTTTTGATGTGGAATGCTACCTAGCATAAACTTGATCATATATCTAACCATGGCATAAATATTAAGACATAAGTGATTCAAAGCAATAGTCTATAATTTGACATAAAGACATCAATACTCAGGCATCCCAACAAACAATCATGTCTTTAAAATGTCAACGCTAAAGAAAGCTATCCCTACAAAATCATATAGTCTTGTGATGCTCTGTCTTCTTAACACAAAGTATTTATCATGCACAACCCCGATGACAAGCCGAGCAATTGGTTCATACTTTTTAACGTGCTTCAGCTTTTTCAACCCTCACGCAATACATGAGCGCAAGCCATGGATATAGCACTATAGGTGGAATAGAGTATGATGATAGGGGTAAATATTGAGGAGACAAAAAAGTAAGAAAGTCTCACATCGACGTGGCTAACCAACGGGCTATGGAAATGCCCATCAATTGATATCAATGCGAGGAGTAGGGATTGCCATGCAATGGATGCACTAAGAGCTATAAGTGTATGAAAGCTCAATATGAAAACTAAGTGGGTGTGCATCCAACTTGCTTGCTCATGAAGACCTTGGGAATTTGAGGAAGCCCATCATCGGAATATACAAGCCAAGTTCTATAATGAAAAATTCCCACTAGTATATGAAAGTGACTACATAGGAGACTCTCTATATGAAAAACATGGTGGTACTTTGAAGCACAAGTGTGGTAAAAGATAGTAGCAATGCCCCTTCTATCTTTTTTTTCTTTTTCCTTTTTTTTTCTTTTTTTTCCTTTTTTTCTCTCTCATTGTCCGGAGTCTCATCCCGACTTGTGGGGGAATCATAGTCTCCATCATCCTTTCCTCACTGGGACATGCTCTAATCATGATCATCACACTTCTATTTACTTATAAATCAAAAGAAATAAAAATTACAACTCGATACCTAGAACAAAGTATGACTCTATATGAATGACTCTGGCAGTGTACCAGGATGTGCAATGATCTAGCGTAACAACGATATCAAAAAACGGACAAGCCATGGAAATATCATGCTAGCTATCTTACGGTCATGCAAAGCAATATGACAATGAATGCTCAAGTCATCAAAACGGAAGCGGTGGAAGTTGCATGGCAATATATCTCGGAATGGCTATGGAAAGGCCATAATAGGTAAGTATGGTGGCTGTTTTGAGGAAGATATAATAAGGCTTATGTGTGACAGAGCGTATCATATCACGGGGTTTTGATGCACCTGCGAAGTTTGCACCACATCTCGAGGTGAGAAAGGGCAATGCACGGTACCTTAGAGGCTAGCAGATTGCGAAAAGGTAAGAGTGCGTATAATCCATGGGCTCACATTAGTCATAAAGAACTCATATACTTATTGCAAAAGTTTGTTAGCCCTCAAAGCAAAGTACTACTACGCATGCCCCTAGGGGGATAGATTGGTAGGAAAAGACTATCGCTCGCCCCCGACCGCCACTCATAAGGAAGACAATCAATAATAAATCATGCTCCAACTTCATAGCATAACGAGAGACTATACATGCATGCTTCGGTAATCACAAACCTTAACACCAATATTCTTACTAACCACAACCGTTTATTAGTACCTCCCACATATTCCATCTCCATATCGCAAAACTATTGCAAGGAATCAAACATATCATATGCAGTGATCTACAAGTTTTATGTAGGATTTTATGACTAACCATGCAATTGACCAATTCCTGTTGACTCTCTAAATAGATATAAGTGAAGCACTAGAGTTTAATTCTTTCTATAAAAGATCATGCTCTAATAAATATAAGTGAAGAAAAAGAGCATTCTACAAATAACGGTTTTCTATGTGAAGAGAAACAGGCAATCCAAACTTCAAATGATATAAGTGAAGCACATGAAGCATTCTATAAAGCCATACTCAAAAAATATATAAGTGAAGTGCAATGAGCATTCTATAAATCAACCATGGACTATCTCATATCAGCATGGTGCATAAAAGAAGAATGAAAACTAAACACAAAAGACGCTCCAAGATTTGCACATATCACATGAACGAAATGAAGACGAAAACAAACCGATACTTGTTGAAGAAAGATGGGATGCCTTCCGGGGCATCCCCAAGCTTAGACGCTTGAGTCTCCTTGAATATTTACTTGGGGTGCCTTGGGCATCCCCAAGCTTGAGCTCTTGCCTCTCCTCCTTCTCCTCATATTGAGAACTCCTCGATCTTTGATCACTTCATCCACACAAAACTCAATAGAAACCTCGTGAGAACCGTTAGTATAATAATTGAAATCACTACTTTAACTACTGTTGCCAACCAATTCATATTTAATTTTTGCATTGTAGCTACTGTAATATAACTTTTCCATGGCTTATACCACCGATAAAAATCGATAGTTTCATCAAAACAAGCAAAAAATGCATCAAAAACAGAATCTGTCTTAAACAGGATAGTCTGTTGCAATCTGAACATCTACCATACTTCTGTAAATGTAAAAATTCTGAAAAATTAGGAAGAAATAAACAATTTGCATAGCAATAGTGTGCAAAAAGTTTCAGAACCTGTTGACGTTCCACTAAAAAAATGTAAAATCACGCACTACAGCCAAAGTTTCTGTTTTTGCACCGCACATACCAACAAGCAATCTAATCATCCTAAAGGCAAATCTTGGCACATTATTTTTACAAGGGGATAATTATTTTTGTGAGAATCTTCATGAAAAATTTACATTGTTTCCATGAGCATGAACACAAGTGTTCAAGATCGACCCTCACTTCTCCAATGCATCACCTTTCAATCGCTTCTCTTTTTGTGAAGTTTTAAGTCCCCTCTATATTTTTTTGTTTTTACACTTGATAAAAGCACTCAACAAAGTAAAATGACTCTCTAAAACTTTGGGGTTGTCTCCCTGGCAGCGCTTTCTTTAAAGCTATTAAGCTAGGCATAAAGTGCTCAAGTAATGAATCCACCCGGATCCCATGGTATATCAAAGCCAATTTTAATTAACAATGATTTGGCATTTAGTAGTGAGCACAAAGCAACAAATATCATGCAATGACAAAGTCTAACTCTCTTCTTATGCATCGGCATGTCATACAAGAACAATTCATGCACATCAAGTGAATGCCAATACATAGCATAAGCAGTTTCTTGCAATTTTATCGTGTTGGAAACATAAAGAGGTGGAGATGTAGTTCCTTTCTCACAATAATTGCAAGTAGGAGCAGCAAGCACATGCATATTATATTCATCAAAATCATCATGTGTAGCAGTAAAAGGCAACCCATCAATATAATCCTTAATAAGAGCAAACTTCTCCGATATAGTGTAGTTTGTAGAATTCAAAAAGATGATAGGACTATCATGTGTGGGTGCAATAGCAACAATTTCATTCTTAACATAAGGAACTATAGCAAGTTCATCTCCATAAGCATAATTCAAATTGGCATCATGGCCACAAGCATAGCAAGCATCAAGTTCATCAAAAAGGGATATTTCAAATGAATCAAGGGGATCATAGCAATTATCATAGCATTCATCCTTCGGTAAGAACGAAAGGAAATTAAACAATGTATGATTTGAAGAGTTACTCTCATTAGAAGGTGGGCACAGGTAGCTAATCCGCTCTTCCTCCTTTTGTTCTTCGCGTCCTCATCCTCTTTTTCATCCAATGAGCTCATAGTTTCATCAATTCCTTCTTCCATAGACTCCTGCAAAATATTAGTCTCTTATTGGGTAGCGGAGAAGTCCTCAATATATGGTTTAACATAAGCATTAGAAGAATAATTTTCATAGCAATATTTAAGTATGGCAAAATTTTCAGATTTGTAAAGAGTAGCATCATACATTTCAATCAAAGAAGCAATTTCATAGGCACCCTTAGAAGCAACAAATTCTTCAATTTGTTCAATATCAAAGTAATTATAAACACCCTTGGCATAAGAAGATAGAATTCCATTATCTCTAAACTCACATTGATAAGGAAGTAGTTTCTTAGGGTCTTCAGAACAACAAGTAAAGTCATGTATTTCACATAAATTCCAAGCATAACATTGCATAGTATTAATTTGATGTAGTAAAAGTTTCCCTTTTTGAGATAAATGGTGTCGCACAAAACAAGCATGCTCATCTAATGATTTTCCCTCAACTAAGCTAGTTGGGTTTTTAGCACGAGCACATAGGGATCGAAGATGATCCAAGTAAAAAGCTTCAGCAGTATGATAGATTTTGGGTGGGTCTTCAACCATAGGTTTAGTAGGTACAACTAATTTTTTTGGTATTTTGCGTTCTCTACCCATAACTAATGATAGAAAATAAGAGCACAAAATAAAACAACTTAGTGATAAAGCAAACAAGCACACACGAGAATATTCACCCCACGCTATTGCTCCCCGACAACGGCGCCAGAAAAAGGTCTTGATAACCCACAACTATAGGGGATCATTTGTAGCCTTCTTCAATAAATAAGAGTGTCGAACCCAACGAGGAGCTAAAGGCAGAACAAATATTCCCTCAAGTTCTATCGACCACCGATACAACTCTACGCACACTTGATGTTTGCTTTACCTAGAACAAGTATGAAACTATTTAGCAAGAATAAAACTACGAGTACTTTGCGAGAATAAAACTACGAATAAATTGCAAGGTAATAAAAGTGGATAGCTTTTGTCAACAAGAAAGTCATTTGTCCCTAGGCAATCGATAACAAGTACCGGTAATCATTCTTGTAATTTTATATGTGGGAGAGGCATGAGCTAACATACTTTCTCTACTTGGATCATATGCACTTATGATTGGACCCCTAGCAAACATTCGCAACTACTAAAGATCATTAAGGTCGTGAAACCCAACCATAGCATTAAGTATCAAGTCCTCTTTACTCCCATATGCCATAATCCACTTATCCGCGTTTAGGCTGCTGTCACCCCCGCAACACCGATAATAAGTAAACTATGAACATATTGCAACACCCTACAGCGAGGATCCCTCATGTTTGTGCAAGATAGAGGGCACCGTAGGATAGCACCATAAATAAAATATACAATCATACCAACCAAGATCATGATTAACCCACAGGACAAAACGGATCTACTAAAACATCATAGGATAGCCAAATATCATTGGGAAATAATGTATGGAGTTGAGCACCACCTTTAAGTAGAGATTACAGTGGGGAGAAGAGGTGTTACACCGCTGCATAGAGGGGAAGCAAGTTGGTCTTGACGGTAGCAAGATTGTTGATGTAGATCGCCGTCACGATCCTTGCCCCGGCGGCGTTCCGGCGCCGCCGGGAGAGAGGGGGAGAGAGCCCCCCTCCTTCTTCTTCTTCCTTGGCCTCCCCCGTAGATGGGAGGAGAGTCCCTCCTCTGGTCCATGGCCTCCATGGCGGCGGAGGGGTGGGAGCCCCTCCGAGATTGGATTTCCCTCTCTGTTCTCTTCTGTTTCGCGTCCCCCAGATCTGGCCCTTCACCGTTTCTTAAATTCCCGGAGATCCGTAACTCTGATTCCACTGAAACTTTTACACGATTTTTTTCCAAAAATTATCTTTCTTGTGCCAGACGAAGGGCCCCAACCGCCTTACGAGGAGGGCATAAGACACCTGGGCGCACTTGGCACCCCCTGGCGCGCCCTGGTGTATCTTGGGGGTGTTGGCCCCCGTTTGCATTGGTTCCACCTCCCAAAAATCACATATATTCCAAAATAATTCTCCATAATTTTTTATCATGTTTGAACTTCATTTGATATGGATTTTCTGTGAAACAAAAAACATGCAACAACCAGGAACTGGCATTGGGCACTGGATCAATATGTTAGTGCAAATGAATCATATAAAATGTTGCCAAAAGTGTAAAAGTTGTATAATATTGGCATAAAACAATAAAAAATTATAGATACGAGGGAGACGTATCAGGTATCCATAAGGGAGAATGACGTTGAGTTACCACCAGCTTTTCTTGATTATAAGTCTATGGTACGCTACCAGTTTCTTGAGAGGAACGAACAGTCCCTCTTGTACTGACTGATCTTTGACAGGCAGCGTGCTGTCCATATTACCATTCCTGCTCCTACCTTCTTTGACTTTCAGGTAAAACATCGATATTTTATAACAAGAGAGGAGGTAAACAAGTATGAGAGAGAGGTGGAGGCCGCTCGCCTCCATGCTGCATCCCTTCAGGCAGTAGCTGCCGCATCCTAGTACAACCACAACTACGATTTTGGATACTATCCGGGGCAGCCATGGCCCTAGACTAACTTAGGCCAAAAGCCTAAGCTTGGGGGAGTACGTATTTGTCACCGACATTACATTCATGCACACACTCATTTCAGTTGTCGGTGTTCATACTTTTTCATTGTATTATCCATGTTAGTTTATTTTTCTCGCTTTCTTCTTCTGTGTTTGAATTTTTTTGAGAAAATCCAAAAAAATTAGTTCTAGTTTCTTTCTAGTTTAATTAGTTGTAGTATTAGAAGAAAACCCAAAAAGATTTCTCGTTCTTCTTTTGCTTGTTGGGAGCTTTCCCGTGTAAGTAGTTTTTCTCGTTCTTGTTTTACTTTCTTCAGAAAAACAAAAACTCCAAAAACATTTCAGTGTGTTTCTTTGAAATTGTTTTTCTATTTCTTTGGGTCATAAGGAGCAGACCACGATGAAAATGTTGAGTGGTTGTCATATGCATTATTGTTGATCTAACAAGGAGCCCATATTACTTTGTCTTCTCCTTTGAATAAATGTTTGCAGATTCCAGCTTAGTCCAATGCACGTGCACTTTGATTATTATCCACACCGTTTGGTCGTGCAAGTGAAAGGCAATAATGACGATATTTGATGAAATGATTGCGATGGAGAAAAGCTGCTACGAACTTGACCTATTTTTTTTTGTAAATATGATTAGCTCATCGTTCTTGATGCAGCTCATTATGAATTAAACATGTTTGCAATGACAATTAGAGATTATGGTTACTCATGCCATGCTTAATTATCTAGGAGTGTATAATGGTTTATCTTGTGTGCCAACATGCAAATTAAAATGATTATGACGTAGTATGATAGGATGGTATCCTCCTTTGAATGATTTAAGTGGCTTGACATGGCACATGTTCACGCATGTAGTTGAATCAAAATCAACATAGCCTCCACGATATTTATGTTCATGGTGATTTGTATCCTACTCATGCTTGCACTCAATGTTGATTAATCTCAATGCATGTTTATGATCGTTGTCGCTCTCTAGTTGGTCACTCCTCAATATTTTGCTAGCCTTCACTTGTAATAAGCGGGAATACTACTTGTGCATCCACTTCCTTAAACCGAAAGTTGTTCCATATGAGTCCACCATACCTACCTATATGCGGTATTTACCTGCCGTTCCAAGTAAATTTGCATGTGCCAAATTCTAAACCTTCAAAAGATATTATGTTTTTTGTATGCCCGAATGTCGGGGAACACAGACAGGGGTATATGTGTTCCCCTGACTGTGCACAAATGGCAAGCCAAAAGGCTCGAAGACCAGATCGCAAGACCAAGATCATATCAAGCAAGAAGGATCAATTCCTTTGAAGGATCCAAGAGCAAGACAAGAAGGCCAAGGCAAGCTAGAGGAACGAGGCATCGCTAAGGGGAGAGCCTACCTTGTCGGGTAGGCGAGCCTGGCAAGGTTGGGTTTTGCCCCGGAAGCAAGCTCCCAGATCGTCCCGGCAGGCCTGCCGGGGCTGGCGGAGGCAAGTCACTCCACCGCTCCACCTCACAAGCGACGCAAGTCAGTAATCGAAGCGGTGTCAAGCTCCAAGGTGACTAAGTGGCTGCTTTCTGCCACATGGCAGCCACTTCCTACAACGAACACCTCCACATGACACCCGTCCTGAGACGTGTCAAGCAAGTAGGCACAAAACTGGCAAAACAGCCCGGCAGGTCCTACCGGGTGAGCTGTGATGTGACACAGAGCGGCGCATTAAATGCGCTCTATCAGCCTACAGAGTTAGATATGATAGCACTGTTAGCTATCTAATCAGCACTACCTCATTGGAAAAAGATGTCAGATATTTACCGATCAAGAGTCTAAAGTATATATTCACCCAACCGGACTTGAATCTCTGACGGCGAAGATGGCTCGAATTGGTCAAGGATTATGATCTTGGAATAAATTACCATCCCGATAAGGCCAATGTGGTTGCCGATGCCCTCAGTCACAAGCCTGCCAACCTGAACGCCCCGATGGAGTCCTTGCCTCCCGAACTCCAAGAAGAGATCGCTCAGCTTAACTTGGTTATTGTTGGGGCTGACCTTGCCAATATGTTGGAAGTCACCCCTACCCTCGAGAAAGAAATCCGCATGGCCCAGCTGGATGATGCCATCCTGCAACACCATGTCAAGCGTATGCAAGAAGGCAAGACCCAGGATTTCTCGAAGGATGAGCAAGGTACACTAAGGTTTCGATGTCGGATTTGCGTACCTGAACAAGCAGACCTGAGAAGGAAGATCTTGGCAGAAGCGCACGAATCTTCATACTCGATTCACCTAGGAGGTACCAAGATGTACGAAGACCTTCGACAGATATTTTGGTGGGATGGAATGAAGAAGGACATTGCCTATTTTGTCGCTTGTTGCGACATATGTAACAAGGTGAAGGCGGAACATCAGAAACCGCCGGACTTCTCCAACCTTTACCCGTTCCACAATGGAAGTGGGATGATGTCTGCATGGATTTCATCACAGGCCTGCCAAAGACTCACCGAGGCAATGATGCAGTATGGGTTGTGGTGGACATCCTGACAAAGGTAGCTCACTTCATTCCCATCCGAACCACATACCGAGCCGATCAACTCGCACAGCTATATGTGTCCAGAATCATCAGTTTACATGGAGTGCCAAAAACTATCACTTCCGACCGAGGTTCTCTCTTTACCTCAGCATTCTAGTCACGTCTCCATCAAGCTTTGGGGACCGCACTAAAGTACAACACCGCCTATCACCCTCAGACAGACGGGCAGACCGAGCGAGTAAATCAAATACTCGAAGATATGCTTTGAGCATGTGCTCTAGCCCAAGGACCCAAGTGGGAAGATTGTCTACCCTATGCCGAGTTCTCATACAACAACAGTTTCCAGACCAGCCTCAAGATGTCACCCTATGAAGCTTTGTATGGCCGTAAGTGCCGCACTCCGCTAAACTGGTCTCAAACCGGAGATAGCCGCATTTTTGGAACCGACTTAATGATGGAGGCTGAAAAACAAGTCAAAGAGATCCGAGATAGACTACAAGTGGCCAAGTCCCGACAAAAGAGCTACTATAACTCCAAGCACCGATAGATCAGTTTCGAACCTGGAGAGTATGTTTACCTCTGAGTCACACCCATGAAAGGGGTCAAGAGGTTCCAGACCTGAGGAAAGCTTGCACCCAGATATATTGGACCATTCCCAGTTATGTCCTGAGTTGGTACAGTGGCTTACCAGTTGGAACTATCTCCGGAATTGTCAGAAGTGCACCATGTGTTTCATGTCTCACAGTTGACAAGGTGTATCTCGCCACCCGAGAAAAGGACGGATATGGCCAAGATAGAGCTTGCTAAGGATTTAACCTATGAGGAGAAACCGTTCCAAATATTGGAAGAAATGGAAAGAGTCACTCGCAGTAAGGTGATTAAGTTTTATAAGGTACAGTGGGAACATCACACCGAGGAAGAAGCAACATGGGAAGACAGGACTTTTTGAGAACGTCTTATCCATAATTGTTTTCCCAAGCAACCGAATCTCGAGGACTAGATTCATCTTAAGTGGGGGAGGTTTGTGACACCCTCGTTTTTGCCATCATGATTTTCCTTTGCCTTTTTGCTTTTATTTGGATTTTGGGTTTATTCATTTGGACTTAAACACTTGGGCATTGTTTTCATTTTCACCCAAGTGACTCCCCTCACCTCTCACAACCTCTCTTGACCTCTCATTCATCATCACATTGCTTTGGGAAATTTTTCTTCTAAGGAAAATATTCATTTTCACCCTGAAAATGGAATATTTTCACTTCCCTTCCAAAGCAACCCCTCTGTTTCTTGCCCACAAAAATCTGAGAAAATTCCTGAATATTCTTTGAACCTTGGCACACCTCCCAGTGCAAAAATATTTCATGGTTATTTGGAATATTTTTGCTAGAGAAAATCTTTTCTATTCTGACCAGAAAATGCACTTTGTACATGAAGTGTATTTTTCCTTGATCCAATGGAGCTGAAATTTTTAGGGCTTTATTACCCTCTTAAGAAACTCTTAACCTCCAAAAAATCAGCTCCTAACTCCTTCTAGATTCTTCTCTATTAAGGTCACAAGTTTCTGTCCAGAAACTTGCCATGAAGCTACACTCTCACCCAGTCGACCTGTGCTCAACTCTGATGCTTGGCTCGACCCAACCTTGCAAGGACTACACGCCAGACACAGTTTGCATAGCCCAGGTCGCGTGATGCCATAGTTCACGCGGTGATCGCATTCGTGCAAGCATGCTAGCATGCAGTCGATGCGCTCTGCGTCGCGCCATCGCCTCTGTTGAGCTCGTGCACGCTTCGCAGCTCGCCTCAGCATGCCGCACCCCGCCACCAGCCTCGCTTCACCTCCCCAGCACCCTCGCTGCCACTCGCCGACGCCAGAGTTGCCGCAGCGATCACGTGCGCGCCGCGCCAGAGGAGCACAGTGCCCCCGTGCTCGAGTCAGTCCCTTCCCGTGCGTCCCGTGCTCATCCCTGAGCTCGAACAGTGGCCGCGTGAGCCCTGGAGCCTTCTCCCCGTCTCACTGACGCCCCTCGTCGTCGTGCGCCGCTTCCAGAGAGCTCCAGCGGAGCTCGAGACCCCCATCCCCTCCGCCTATAAATAGAGCTCCCCCCTCGTCGTTTCCAGCACCACACCGCACTCACCCAACCTCCACGACACCGTAGGTAGCCACAGCCCGGCCGGGCAGGCCTCTGGCTGCCATTCCCGACCCGAGCTCGTCGGCGATCCCCTCCTGCCGCCCCCAACTCTCCACTGCTTCTCGAGCTCAATACACTTCTCCGATGACTCCCTGGTGAACCACTGGAGCTAGCTGACCCCCCCTGGAGCCCCTGGAGACGCTTGTTCTTGCCGTCTTCTTCATCTCCGGCGAACCTCACCAGCAGTCGCCGCTGGAGACGCGATTTCCGAGCAGCTCCGACCACCTCTTGCCGTGCTACGGGTACGAGCAGGTGCGCCAGAGTCTCCTCTTGCCATCCCTCCCTCTCAGATAGGCCGCCGAGCCCTCCTCGCCGGCGTGCCCACCGGCGACCATTGCCCCTCCTCTGTTTTCTCTCTCTCTCTGAAAACCCTGACACGTGGGGCCCGCTGTCAGCCTCTCCGCTCGCGCCCGAAGCGGTACGAGTGGAGGCGTATTCCCTGGAATATACCATCAACGTCACCCCCGTGGTTTTCTTTTTATTCAAATATAAATCCTTTTTGACCAGAAACTTTGACCAGCTCTAACTCCTAATCTACAAGTCCAAATGAGTTGATTCTTTTTGCATTAGTTTTGTTTTGAAATATCCTAGCAGCACACCAAATTTGAGATTTTTACTTGCTGTCGAGAATTTTTGGTGAATTTTAGAAGGGTTCTTGGTATTTTCTTTTGCTATTTTTAATTTTTTTCAGAAGGAGAAACTTGCCTTGAGGAGAACCAGGAGGAGTGTGACCCTCCTCTGTGCTAAGGCGAGCCACCACAAATATTTGCATGGTGCCATTTCAATAACTATGATTTTCCCAACTTGAATATGATATATTTCATGCATTTAAACATTTAATAAATATTGCTTATGTTATTTAAATTGTTATGCTTGATATGTTTAGCTTGCTGTAGTACTTGAGTGCATGGGCTAGTGTGATGCAGTAGAGTGATTTCGATAGTATGACTATGGTTTGGTTATGATCGGTATTATTTTCATAATTCATTTATCAGTTTCACCATGCTAATGTCATAACTAAAAATGATTGGGTTAAAACCAGTGAGTTAAAAGCAGTGTCTCTAAAGTGATTAGCAGTGCATGCAGAATGATTCTATGAAGTTGATCCGTTTCATATCAGTGATATGTGGATATGGTTGCATGTCAGATAGTTGCATGTTCATGGCATACTATGACTCGAGTTCTTTTATTTCAAGTTAAACATGATGATAATCCAACTTGAACATAATGTTGATCGAGTCATGGTGCCACCGAATCGAGCTTCCCAGTGCAACCACATTTGCCTTTATGGGAAGGCCTTTATTCGGTCCGTTGTCATGCCTCTGGTCGGTGCCTCCAATGAGGGAAGGTTATGGGCATGCGGTACCGTGGCCCGGTAAGCAGACATAGCCTTGTGTGCCCGTTGTTGTTGTTATGGTACCTTGTCCCCGTTTGGGACCGTTTATGTTTTGCCACGACGGTGGCCGTGGATGTCACGGGTTGACATCGGGGCCACCCATGACTTAGCCCAAAGGGGAGTTGGTCGGAGTGGCCAGGAGAGTGTCATGACAATGGGTTGGTTCTGTCGGAATGCCGTTGGTCCACCCGAATGGGAGTTCGAGGCCATGGATTCCGTGGTGTGGGTATAGTGTGCTAACCTCTGCAGAGTGTGTGTTAAATCTATCGATAGCCGCGTCCTCGGTTACGGACCTAGTTCGTAGTAGGTCATAGCATGGATCAACATAAATAACTTAATCTTGCACACTAAAGTTATATGGTTGGCACTGGTTATGTGATGTGATTGTTGGAACCATGAAGATGGTTGTTGTTGAAACCATGAAGATGGTTGTTGTTGGAACCAGAGAGTTGGTTTCATTTGTGAACCGGGAGTGATCACCGTATTGATGAGATTGGTTACGAGGTAACCCATATGGTAAGCGAGTCCGAGGGACTCGGTGCACAAGCATCCCCAAGCATAGGCTCTTCTTACTCCTTATTCCTTCATCCATCATGATCTCACCCAAAACTTGAAAACTTCAATCACACAAAACTTAACAAAACCTTCGTGAGATCCGTTAGTATAAGAAAACCAATCTTCACTTTAAGTACTGTTCCTAACCCATTCATATTTTATTATTGCATTATACCTAATGTATTCTAACTTTACCATGGCTTATGCCCCCCGATACAATCCATAGATTCATCAAAATAAGCACACAATGCAACAAAAATAGAATCTGTCAAAAACAGAACAGTCTGTAAAGACGCGAATTGATCTTATACTTCTGTAACTCCATAAATTCTGAAAAATTAGGACAACATAGAAAATTTGTATATCAATCTTGTGTAAAACAATTCAGAGTTTTTCGTCGCTTCTGTAAATTTTAAAAATTCTGCTACTGGACGCAAAAGTTTCTGTTTTCCAACAAGATCAAATCAACTATCACCCAACATGATCCCAAAGGCTTTACTTGGCACAAAAACTAATTAAAACATAAAAACAAAATCATAACAGTAGCATAATTGTGCAAACACTCAAGAACAGAAAGAAAAAGGCAAAAATAAATTTTATTCATTGGGTTGCCTCCCAACAAGCGCTATCGTTTTATGCCCCTAGCTAGGCATAATGCATAGATTCAAGTATTGTCATCTTAAGTTTTTGCAACTTTTGTAAGGGCCATTTCAAACCCGAGAGGCTCTTTACGCTTCCCAAGATTTTCAGGAAAAGGGACCATCTTGAGATCCAAAATATCCAAACGCTTATTGCAAAGAGTAATCAAAGTATTCATGCAATTGAGGTTTCCACAGATATGTTTAAGGGGTTCGTTATATTTTTGCAACTCGACCATATGTTTATGCAAATCACTCAACATGTCTAAAATTTGAACCCCTTCTTGAGTAAAAGAGATCCCCTTTTTGATTGGTGGAATTCCCAAAATCCCCTCTAGGATCTCATAAGCGGTATTAGCATCAAGCTCAATAAAGTTCCCTTTAGCGGCAAAATCCAAAAGTTGTCTATGATGCAAAGCTAAACCTATATAAAAATTTCGAAGCAAAATCTTTGCATCACCTTTTAGATTGCTAACTCGATAAGATTCCATTAGCCTATGCCAAGCATCTTTCAAATTTTCTCCTTGTTTCTGCTTGAAGTATAAAACTTCAAAATCTGGTGACAAAGGAGGAGTAGTCATGCTAGCCATAGTGACAAAATAGGCAAGCAAGATCACACACATAAAGATAGATCTAACGAGAAAAAGGCGAACGAAAAAGAGGGTGAATAAAACCGCAATTTTTTTGTGAAGTGGGGGAGATGAAAACGAGAGGCAAATGCCAAATAATGCAAATTGCAAGGAGATGAGATTTGTGATTAGGAACTTGATAGATATTGATGATGTCTCCCCGGCAACGGCGCTAGAAATTCCTTTTGATGTCGTTTGAACTATGTCGGTATTTCCCCAAAGAGGAAGGGATGATGCAGCAGAGCTACAATAGGTATTTCCCACAGTTATGAAACCAAGGTATCAATCCAGTAGGAGAACCAAGCAACACTATATAAACGGTACCTGCACACAATGAACAAATACTTGCAACCCGACGGTTATGAGGGGTTGTCAATCCCTCTACGGGTAAAGGCGCCAGAAATTGTCAAGTTGACGGGATAAAATTTGGGTAGATGGGATAAATAGATCTCGATAAAACGCGAAATAAAATAAATAGAAAAAAGTGCAGCAAGGTATTTTTGGGTTTTTCGAATAATAGATCTGAAAAACAAAAGCAAATAAAAATAGATCTCAAAGCAAATATGATAAAGAATAGACCCGGGGGCCGTAGATTTCACTAGTGGCTTCTCTCAAGAAAATAGCATACGGTGGGTAAACAAATTACTGTTGGGCAATTGATAGAAGATCGAATAATTATGACGATATCCAATGCAATGATCATTATATAGGCATCACGTCCAAGATTAGTAGACCGACTCCTGCATGCATCTACTAATATTACTCCACACATCGACCGCTATCCAGCATGCATCTAGTGTATTAAGTTCATGGAGAAACAGAGTAATGCAATAAGAACGATGACATGATGTAGACGAGATCTATTCATGTAGGAATAGCCCCCATCTTGTTATCCTTAATAGCAACGATACATGTGTGTCTTGCTGCCCCTTCTGTCACTGGGAAAGAACACCGCATGATCAAACCCATCACAAAGCATCTCTTCCCATGGCAAGAAAAATCGATCTAGTTGGCCTAACTAAACCAAAGATTCGAAAGAGAAATACGAGGCTATAAGTAATCATGCATACAAGATTTCAAAGAAAACTCAAATAACTTTCATGGATATAGATCTGATCATAAACTCAAACTTCATCGGATCCCAACAAACACACCGCAAAAAGAGTTACATCAAATAGATCTCCAAGAGACCATTGTATTGAGAATCAAAAAGAGAGAAGAAGCCATCTAGCTACTGCCTACAGACCCGTAGGTCTATGATGAACTACTCACGCATCATCCACTAGTAGAAAAAGGGCCTAATGTTCAGCTCATTAGTCCCGATTTGTAAATGGACCGTTACTAATGTGACCATTAGTGCCGGTTCCAACAGCTAGGCGGGCGGCGCTCATTAGTCCCGGTTCGTTTCGAACCTTTAGTACTGGTTCGTGCGACGTACCGGGACTAAAGAGGTGGTGGCAGGCTGGGGCCCCGCCAACACCTTTAGTCCCGGTTCATGGCATGAACCGGTACTAGAGGTGCACCTTTAGTCCCAGTTTGTATAACCAACCCGGGACTAAAGATCATCCTATATAAACCCTTCGTCGAGAGACCATTGTATCCCAACAAACACACCGCAAAAAGAGTTACATCAAATAGATCTCCAAGAGACCATTGTATTGAGAATCAAAAAGAGAGAAGAAGCCATCTAGCTACTGCCTACGGACCCGTAAGTCTATGATGAACTACTCACGCATCATCGGAGAGGCACCAATGAGGATGATGAACCCCTCCGTGATGGTGTCTAGATTGGATCTCGTGATTCTGGAACTTGCGGCAGCTGGAATTATTTTTCGTCGACTCTCCTAGGGTTTCTAGAATATTTGGGTATTTATAGGGTGAAGAGGCGGTGCGGGAGGCCACCGAGGTGGGCACAACCCATCTGGGCATGCCTGGGGGCCCAGACGTGCCCTGGTGGGTTGTGCCCCCCTCGGGGCTCCCCTCTGGTACTTCTTTGGCTCAGGCTGTGTCTTCTGGTCCATAAAAATTCTCCAAAAAGTTTCGATGCGTTTGGACTCCGTTTGGTACTGATATTCTGCGAAGTGAAAAAACAAGCAAAAAACAGCAATTGGGACTCGGCACTATGTCAATAGGTTAGTCTCAAAAAATGATATAAATTTTCTATAATATGTAAAACATCCAAGAATGATAATATAACAGCATGGAATAATAAAAAAATATAGATACGTTGGAGACGTATCAGGTATCTTCATCTTCCAGATCTTCTTATTATTATCAACTGGCACATCATACTGGATCAAAGTTCTATACATAGACTCCACTGAGAATTGCCCATTTCCATGTAGGTTCCAACTGAATACATCGGACCCTTGTGACAACTGTACTATGGTTAACCGTTGAAGCAGTATGTTCCACGATTGATTGCGGGAGACATAACAAATGAAGTTGACATTTGGTGGCATGTTAGATCGTGCTCAATTTTAACCAAGTATAAGTGAGCAGCTTTTCTAAAGAAATATTAGCACAATACTAGAGATTTTGTGACAAAATCAAATTTTGGTTGTACTAGTTTTTTTAAACCCTAACGGCAATTATGATGATTTTGTGCTCTTTACTCCACCTTCGTCCCTCCTAAGTAGACATGCAGGAGATTAATATTCGGTGCTGGTTGTTTTCTAGTGGAGTATTGGTGGCTGGAGTTCGTGGCGTGCATCCATGTGAGTGACCCCGATGGTCGTTCCGACGGTGTGCGTACCTGTGTAGGCCATCAATGATTGATCCAAGATTGGACTGACACCATTAAAAAACAAAGAATTTAAAAAGTGGGGTGCATGTACTCTTGGTACGCAGATCTAGTTCCACATTTTGTTGCCTTAGTCGCTAAGGCTATGGGCATTCCAGGAAGAAAAGACAAATCTCTTGGCTCGATGAAGAGGGATTAATTGGTTAATTACCTGCTTCCCTCGTGATGTGCATAATGATCTTTTCCGTGAGGGAGCACTACTTTCATTCGTTCACGCATCAGGTCGCGTTAAAGCATGATTAATAATATAGCCAGCTGATGACTATAAGGAACCGCAATGTCATCTATAGCCATCATCTATATGCACTCATACAATAATATGGGTTATAAGGTTGGCTATTACATTAGTACTTTTTCTACCTTCTCTCTATCTTTTTCTTCACATTTGTTGCATTTACCTAGGAATACGTATATAGCTAGGCTCTTGCATAAGAGTCCACTCCTCTTACTTTTTCTCATCTCTCTCCTCCACATAGGCAAAAGTGCCATGTAGGCGGACTATAAGCCCACTATTGTACTTGCTTTTAGGCCCTTACCAATGCTTGAGGGCGTATAAGAGGGAGCCTAATGCATGAAGAAGTTTAACTGCCAACCGCTTAAATGAAGCAAGCTTAGTTGCTAAGCTTTTTAATATATTTAGCATCTCATCTAAGACTGATCACAACGAGAGTATCATAGCTAGTATCATAAGCCAACTAAACACTTTTGTTGAGGTGAAACATAATTAAATGAGAAAATATGGGATTGAGTGCCTTAATGTGATACCGTATCATATTAAATGATGTATTATTATGTGCCTTGTATGACAATAAATAAGACCACTGTGATACCAAACTATGAGAGTACTATACATTGTGAAGGTAGTATGATAAACTACTACTATATGCATTATATTAATATATGATACTTTTCACTGTGACCAGAGTAAGAATGTATGCAAGGAAAAAGTATTGATAGTACTATTAAGAGGAATTAATTGGTTCAGTAAAAAAAAGAGAAATTAATTGGTTAACGTGCCCCGCGAAGTTAGTCAACCCAAGCATTATGGCATCAACTTCAACACAAGCCGTTGATAGAAGACACCGGTGCTCCCATTTTCCTGAATTTATTTGAGGTCTTCGGACGATGTGCGTTTAGTGGGAGGAGGCGTTCTTCCCGTCCACCACGAAGGCGTCTGCGGCGACTTTTTCAATCTCAAGACGATGTGCCGGCTCAGTCTCTCGCAGTTGCTCATGAGGATAGGGTGTGCATGTGTGTATTCATAAGAATGAGTGTATGTGTGTATGTATAAGTATCTGTGTGTGTCTGTGTGTACTGTGTTAAAAGAAAGGACAGGAGACGAAGCCTATGGAGAAGTAGACGAAGATCATCTAGCAGCGCGTCCTTCATCCCTCCCCATTTTGACTTCTTGTATAAAACCCGAGCCACTCCATCGATCAATCCACACACAAATCACTCCTTGAGACCCTCCTTCCCCACTCTTTGGTCGTTGCTCCGTGGGCATCCGGAAGGCCTAGCTATACCTAAGGGTCCAGAACCATGTCCTGTCAGGGTCAGAAAACTTTCAAGATCCTGTGCCGCACCGATGAGGACTACTGCATGACCGTCCGCTGGGATGACGACGGCGGCATCGCCGTCATCATGGCGCCGACAAAACCCGGCGACCAGCAGCAGGCAAGGGCAACCACTTATCGTTAATTTGTTTCCTTTCATTCGATTGTATAGCTCCATCGAGACGTTTCTAGTTTTTCACGGGTCTAACGCTGCTCTATGCATGCATGATGTGGGCGGGTGCAGCACTGGTACAAGGACACGAGGTTCAGCTCGACGGAGGACGAGGACGGGTTCCCGGCGTTCGCGCTCGTCAACAAGGCCACCGGGTTCGCCATCAAGCACTCGTCCGGGCAGTCTGAGCCCGTGAGTTCCACCACGACCACCACCACGCTTGAGTGATTTGTACGTCTTGGATCTTTTTATCCATCGTTGCTCACATACATCACATGCATATGCAGGTAACTCTGGCGCCGTACGAGTACGACCCAGAGGCGGTGGACGAATCGCTGCTGTGGACGGAGAGTGACGATGTGGGCGATGGCTTCCGCTGCATCCGCATGGTCAACAACATCCACCTCAACTTCGACGCGTTGGATGGCGTGACGGAACTCCAGGACGGCACCCCCATCGTGCTGTGGAAGTGGCTCGAGGGGGCGAACCAGTCCTGGAAGATCCTGCCGTGGTCCGCCGACAGTGGCCTCCATCCTGCGCTGTCCTCTGAGTGCACCATGCGCATCTTCTGCAGCGCCGGCGAGGAGTACAGCATCGCCGCGAGGGACGGCGCCGTGTGCCTCGCGCCTGCGGACCCCAGCGACGACCTGCAGGTGACAACAGTTCCATTTGAGTTAATTAGTGTCTCTCAGCTAACAAATATCTAACGAAATGTATATATACAGCACTGGGTGAAGGACATGAGGCACGGTGAAGAAATCAAGGACGAATACGAGCAGCCTGCGTTTGCCCTGGTGAACAAGGCCACCGGTGAAGCCATCCAGCATTCTCTGGAAAAGGGCCACCCTGTAAGCTAGCTACTCTCAAATTAAATGTTTAAGCGTGCAGTCTCTAATTAATTAGGTCTGTGCAATACTGCAGTTGATTAATACATACCTCGCCTGGACTGCAGGTTCGCCTTGCGCCATACGACCCGGACTGCCCGGACGAGTCTGTGATGTGGACGGAGAGCGAGGACGTCGGCGACGACTTCCACTGCATCCGCATGGCGAACGACATCCAGCTCAACTTCGACGCCGTCCACGGCGGCGAGGACGAGAGTGTGGTGCAGGACGGCACCACCATCATCCTGTTTGAGTGGGTCGAGGGAGACAACCAGCGCTGGAAGATCGTTCCCTGGTGTGAGTAATCTGTAATCTGTCATCTGCCAATCTGTTATATTCTTATGTACTACTATATGTTCAACAAACACCTCCGCGTGCATGTTAATTTGTTGCCCGTGATCTCTAATGCAGAGAACCAGAGCCCTGCAGTGTTCTGCCGGCCGCTCGGACGAGAATAAACCGGTGGACCGCGACGCACGAGATGTCGCTCAAGCCAGACCGGACCGCTTCTGTTTTGCCACTATTTCTCTCGTTAGTCCCACAGGACTCTTTCATAAGTTGCTGGCACGGGCATATCCAATCTAAGCTAGTTTCTTTGGTATGGTTCACTAGGTGGCGAGCTGTGCTCCAAAGGATAAAAACATACTAGCTCTATATCCATGCGTGTGTGCGTTGCTTATTTGTATCCTTTTATTCCGAACGAATAATTATTCTGCTTTCTTTTTGGTGTCAGTGGTGACGAAATTGTTTTTCTAGAATAGTGGAAGCGGAATTTACGGGATGTCAATTCCGATCATATCTAATATATCTGCTCTGAAATCGTCTGCATGTATGGTATATTTTCTTCCTACTCGCAAAAAAAAAATGGTATATTTTCTTCCAGACATGTAAGCAATACAACTAGAAGCATGTGTCCTGACACTTGGGTGTCCAATGAAGCAAATAATGAGCAGGATGGTTGCTGGCGATTGAAATTCAAATCAAGAAGAACAATATTGTACTAGCTCATGGCGTTTCCATTTTTCTTCTAGTTCATGCCAGAAAAAAAAGTCATGAACAAAAGGAAAGCTGGTGAGAATTACAGTAGGAGCTAACCTTCTGCCAGGGAGAAGAGAAGAGAACAACAACACAACAACTTAGGAGAGCATTGCACAGGTCTCTTCTCTTTCAAAGTGTTTCTAGAATCCGGCACTGTGTGAATCCTGCAAAAGCCACAAGTCGCAATGATGATCCGGGGACGCAAAGGATCTTAGCTCTAAAGCCTTCATGAAATTAGTATTTTCCCCCACATTTACCATCTTCGCGTCATTTATAAAGTTTATCGAAAATGGGATCTAAAGCATACAACTACTTTTGCACGAAAAAGCACCCGGAAGCACATATTCTTTACCATTTTTATATTGGACAATATAAGTGAAAGACTGAATGCCTCAATGCATCCAACCAATTTAGCATGACGGTGGTTCAACTTAGCCTAACCGTAAATATACTTTGACGAGTCATGATCAGAAAGAGTAACAAATTATTCTGTCCAAAGATAATATGGTCAAACTTCAAGCACATGGACAAGGACAACATTATATATCATAAATGGGGTGGTTCTGTTGAGCAATGGTAGTGTTTCACTATGGTATGCTATCGACATACCTTTTGCATTAAACCACCACATCGACCGATTAGATTTGCATCGCACTCAATCTCATGTTTTTCAGTGAACTCTCGTAAAGCAAGCAAGGGGGTCTTTGGTTAAGTGTTTCCTTAATTGTTAGAAAGCAAGTTCTTGGGATTTACCACACACAAATGGCACATTCTATTTAGCGAGCTCGTTAACAAGGGGTGAGGTGATGACACTAAATCTTTTCAATACAAAAAGATAAAAGCCGGCTAATCCATGAAAACTAGACATCTGAATGGGGTTTCTCCAATACGTTATCGTGAAAATTTTAGCTGCAACTTCTTTGGTGGCATCAGAAGATACAATATATCCCAAGATAACAATATTCTTGGCACAAAATATTTGCATAGAGGTTTTCTGTACGAAGTACACGGAAAAATTAAGCAACAAGAATGACATGTTTTTCTAAAATCTTGCTATAGAAAAGAATATTGTCAACTAACACAAGAATGAATTTTGCCATCAATTGCCATGAACCATGATTGATTAACCTCGTGAAGGTACTCGGGTAATTTGACAAACCAAATGACATAACTAGCCACTCATAGAAAGCAAGATTTATTTTTGAAAGTTGTTTTCAATTCATCAGCTAATGTTTTAAGATGTTATGGATTTTTTAGAATATTGTGTGAAAAAGATACTCCATAATGTGATGAAATTTGAGGTCCATATTTTATCTACATATACAAAGCAATAAAGACAAAACAAACTTTGATTCATATCGTAGATAAAATCTCAAATAACATAATGCTAGGCATTGTTCATACATACTTGGGTCAGCTCTTTTATTAATTTCTTTGTCCCACCCTATGTACATTGAATTTGGATTTGAAATTAATTTGGATTACAAACTCATGCTTTGTGAACTATAGGTGTGCTATGGTTCATTGATAGCATTGTTACCCACATTAGCATTGCTACCTTACCTCTCACAGTATCACCTCTTCTTTTTTGTGGATTATTTCTCATCGAAAGATTGGGACTCCCATGGTGCTATCGGATAAGGGGGGTTATCGTAATCTACCACATCTTTTTTCTCTTTCGTAAGTCTTCTACCAGAGACTCATGAGCCCTCTCATATTCCCAAATAGTACCTTCTTCTTTGATATCCTTGCTTCCAAAGAAGGCTTCAACACCTTAGTATCTCCGCTTCAACAATTTCAAGTTTGTTATGGTTTTGCATTGACATTAAAGGAACATAGGGTGTGCCTATCCGCCATGAAAAGACCGGATATGGCTGTGCATGCACATGTATTGTATTGTATTCTATTCGTGCCTAGAATGCAAGTTTACTTACATATGTCCAAGATATACAACAAGTATCTAGCTTGTGGCTTTTTTAGTTACATGCACTAAAAGGAAAAATTAAATACATGCAGAAAGTTTGAAATCTCACAATGGTAAATCTAATTATGCGTACAATTCTTGAGCTCATACTTAGTGGAGAAACAACAACTTGCACTTGGTTTATACAGAATTTGATCTTCAACACACCATTGTATCGGAGACTTAGTATAATTTGGTTGATATATCTTATGTTGGTCCTTGTATTGGACACTTCGAGCGACGCATGTTGGAGTCAATCTCCGGATAGTGATAGTTTGCTGCATTGAGGGAATGATGCTCATAATGTTAGCTCCTACACGTATGTAAGATAACATAGGCTTAATAATTTCACATGCAAATCAAGGCAGATTAAGAAAATAAAGTTCACCACAAGGTTGACGATTCTGGTTGCTCATCCCATTCTGTGTGGTGTGAATCCAGGCGAACTGAATTTTTGTCCTCTGGAACAGTAATGTTGTACTTGGTAAAAGAAATTGTGATACCCATGTTTATGTCTTCTTTCCCATTTAACTAAAAAATCAAAACATCATAACAACATTACACACGAAATAATATATCTTATGTATATCAATTTAGGTGGCTTGTTTCAATCCTCCACATTAATTAGAAAATTCAGGAAATCTTATCTGTTGTTATGCTAACAATTCATAGTGTATGGCCCATATTGTGAGTTAATACAAAGCAAAATGTGTAGTCGACAAGTCCACATTAATAAAGAATAAATATTGTACATTGTCGATTAAAATACATCCTTTTAAATTAGGTACCATATCAACTGTCAAAAACTCTTTACAAGCTTTGAATGTTAATTGTAAGAAAACATTATAAATATAAGATATTAACCATGAAGTGGCATACCAACAAAATATGGCTTAGGTTTTAAAATGATGCATTATGAAGTGATTCTCATGTTAGTCATGAAAGACAATTAATACAATTTGTGCAAAATCATTGCTAATAGAATAATTATTTTCTATCTTTGATAGGCCGACACTTTGTTCGTGTCACATTAGCATCCAATAGTTGGGATGCCCTAGGTAGTTTCTTTTGTGAGCCGCAAGGTAATGGACGTTTTTCAAACATGATTCCTTGAAACTTATTCTTATAAATTCCTATGTTTTCATACATATATGGTTCACATACAATGTAAACATAATCTAAGCTCTTGTAATTTTACTACGGGTTGATGACTAGTGCACTTAATCAGAATGTTCGTAATCAAGTATGCATACCTTGTTTTGCAATTCACAATTCTCTTGACGACTGATGTTTAATTTCCTACGTAGCTCTATATTTTCCTGGCGCATGTGGCTTTCCTGCAGTAAAAAAGCTATGATATGATATAAAACTCACAACAAACTGTAATATGCTAGTATGTAGTACTATCGTAATAATTGATAGACTAGGCACTAACGTTCTTGTTTAACTCTTGAATTTCATTGCTGATAAATTTTTCCTGGAATAAGAATTAATACAGTTAGTGACAATAGACATGCATGAACCCAGGAGATGAGAACCACAAATAATTATATTACCTTTGTTAGTCGAATGTTATACAAGCTCATTTCTAGCTGATCTTGTAAACTCTTCAATTCCTCAAAACATAAGCCAGATAGATGTTGTCCCAGCAACTGCCTGCAGTGGCTTAGTAAGGTCACATTTATCATAATCTAACTAGAGAAATTTTCTTTTATTTTTTTTCAAGTTGTTCGGTAGGGGTACCAAGTGTAACTTCTGTGCGTGTGAATTAGTATTTAATATTCATCTTACTAATGTGTATGTTTTAAAATATTAGCAGTCGATGTTGTACAAGTTTTATACATGCTTTCGTTAAGATGTATAGGTAAAAAAATTACTTTCTTTCGAGAACACACATGACTATATGATATTTTATTATAATACATTTTGTTCAGTAATGTTTATTTTTGTGAACGATGCAAATCATATAGAAAGTCAAGAAACTAATAAAAGGTATTCATAGACCAAGTATCCAGAATGATAATATATGTATTGCCATGAGAATAAGAGAAATAGTTACTTTAGCACTTATTTTTTTAACTGAGAGTTCTACATTTGGTTGTATATCTGTCATACCTATGATTCTCTTGCAAGTTATGTAGTTGCTGTTCTAGGCGAGCACTTTCCGCTTGCCAAAACTGTTAATAACCATTCACATAACAAAAGTTAATGCAAAATCAAGAAAATGAAATATGAATTCTTCAAGAATACTCGGCTATCACTGACAGGTCATCGCTGATGGAGAATAAAACTATAAAAATGATTGTAGACTACATCATAATAGAATGTTAATTTCGTAGAACCATTCATGTCACATAGGTGTCATTGATGTATTTTCTTTATAGATTTTAATGCCAGACTGGGGGTTTTCTAATGTACGTATATATGTGATAGCTCGGTATCGAGACATGATTTTAAGGAACCCATCTGCAGTGCCAAGAGATGTGCTTTTTACATTACACTAGGGTTTTTCTAATGTCTGTATATCTGCCTGATAACCTAGTAGTACACCCCCACACATATAAATTTTAGCAATAACCATCCACACAGTTAGTGCTAAGTCCCCCATAACATGCTAGCCCCCCTACTCCACACGCTCATCCACATAACCTCTTCATCCAAAAAAACCCCTCCAGCCAGGTAGTTTGAACTTGCACTTGCAAATTAGATGATAGTTGGTGTTTTGATGGTTATTGCCCAATGATACTAGGGTGCAATCGCCCATTACAATCAATAGGTGACTTAGCCATCAGCAAAGGGTACAAGATTCATGTTACACACATACTTATCATGGTGGTGAATATGTACATTCTACAACCAAGAAAGTTTGAAATATCTGAAGAAGAACAGAATCCATGGTTTGGAACATATGAAGCAGACAAAAACTCACTGACAGGTACAGAGGAAGTCGTACCTTAGCTTCGGCGCTTGCACTCAGGAGTTTTTGACCATCTTTAACAACCTGGTATCTTTCAATTAAGAATTTCATCCTGGTAAACAAAGAGAGACCATGCTATAATCGTAAATAGTTTTATAATGGTGCACAAAAGACATAATAACGTCATGCTTACTAAAGTTTCTTGCGAGTAAGTAGAGTATCTATCAGTGAGGTATACATGTGTCAGTGTGAGGACATTACATGTTTCAATCTATGTACTACTACATTTCATACACCCCATCTATTATAGCTATTTATCTTTCTCAATATTCCATATTAATTCTAAGACACCTCGATATAATTAGTATGAAGAAAAAGGTATATACCATTAATTTTCACAATATATATTGATTTACGTACAAAAAAAGTATAAAGGTGAATTACATAAAATATATGCACTCAAATGAAAATTTCATATAACTCACTTTTGAGTATTGAGTAATTACTGATGTAGTGTATTAAAAACGAGAAAAAAGCCTAATTGATCCATGTAAATTGCGTATAAATGTGGATATGCATACTAATAAGAGTATAGAATCATTTTCGTATACATTGAAGAAATATTGGGCAAGCAGTTTAAGAGTTGTAGAATATCTACTCCACAACTATTCTAGTTTACTATTCAGAAACTCAATATAGTATTTCATAATTTCTTGTAAACCATAAGGACTATATGGATACGGTATATCTAAAGTTTACATTTCATAAAGACATTTCCCATGATATGTGCTTTACGTCATTATAACAAACGATTTGAAATTGATGCCAAATAGTATTTTAAATTGTTAATAAACATGAGAAATCTTCGAAAATATCCAGTATAAAAAAACTGTGGCTAGTCAATGACCTTCCAACAAAACAATTGCTGCCTCCACCGTGATCTCTCTTCCTAGCCACCACTTCCGCAGCCTCCTTCCACTCTGTCGTCCATTCCCCTTGCCATTTCTAGTGACTAGTGTCTGGACTAAGCACCGATACTGGTCAAGGAAGGTGTAGCGGCGCAAGGTCACCAGTTTCTTGTCCTTCGGCAATGAGATGAAATCTATGGATGTTGGCTTTAGCCAGAGGGTATGGTTGTTTAGAGAATGCTATGGTATTTCTAGCCTAGACATCGGTCTTTCAGCGGGACGTTTGTGGCAATGATTGTGTCTATAGGAACACTGGTGGTAGCAGTGGCATGTTGCGTCCCAACATAATGTTTTTCTGCTTGGGTGCGTGGGTGACACCATAGGTCCTTTGCTGTTAGGCGATTGTTGCGATGGCCCGGAGAGTCTTCGATCTTCGGATACGACAACAATGACGAGTTCATTATTTTGACTGATTCTTATGCCACTGGTGAGGACGACGTAGCATCAGGGCAGTGCGGGATTGCTGAAGCGTCTCAAATTGGGATATTGGAGGGACCCTCCTCCCTCATCTGTCTGCATCACATGTGCAATGTTGTGGTTGACTTCATGCTTGTGCATGCACGGTATTTTTGCTTACGTGGCATGACGTCAAGACCATGGTATGCATGTTTCTTACTGCATCAAGGAATGTGGTGGTGAAAACACATGATGACTGTTATTTGGTGCTGCTTCTCAATTACCCGGTCTCGAGCTCCAGGATAAAACCCTAGGTATGAACCTAGTTGGTTATACCTGGTAACGATGACATTTTTGCATGTACCTTGTTCAAGTCATTGCTCGGATTTGATCTTTAGTTTGAAAACCTATGGTCTGGCATTTGGTGGTTGGATAGGGCAACGACGGTGCTTGTGCATCATTACCTTCCTAAACCTGATGCTATTGGGTAACCTTTCTCGTTGTCATTATGATGTCACGAGATGGTCGATGAGATATGGTCATTGATGTAGTTTGTCAATTGCCATTTGGATTGCTTTTTTTTTGTTCTTTTCCTGCAACTAGACGTAGTTTTGGTCTTGTATTACTTTGCTCTTTGCCTGCATGTTTCGTTGTGTGTGTGTGTGTTGGTGTTGGCTATATGCATTTTAGTTATGCAGAGCTTGGGTTTATCCTCTTGATGCTCCTACACATAGCTAAAAGTATAGTTTCTATATAATCTGCCACACGTGAAGAAGTCTGACTTACCAGAAACCTTAACCTTAAGATAATATGTAACAGAGGGATTACTAATGTCATGCATCATACTGATCCTAGTCAAATGGGGATGTGCTTACTCTCGAAGTCCTTGTACTCAAGGGAACCACGATTTACTGTTCTGGTGCAGTAGTGTTGCAGAGTCACATTTCCACCAAGAAAGGGTCATGTCCAAGTGCTCATGCGAGCTTAACCATGAACAATGAGTCCAAGAATCATTGGTGTACTCATGGTAATATATGCACATGTATGAGTTTATTTTCTAATTTAGAAATAACTTGTTATTCAAACTAGAGTATTTCATGACATCAGTAGTAGGAATGAATCGGGCTGAGAATCTATATATGGGAAAACTGCGAAAGCATTTTTTGATTTCACTTGAACGAATTATGTTATATTTATTTCAATAGATAACATGTTAGAATAAAAGCTATGATTGGATGTACTACCCAATGATCACATGTTTATACTGTGCTAAAGAAAACAACTTTGGGCATATTCGTTATTTTTAATTGTATATGTTTTTTCATTTGGGGACTGTATCTTCTACTATTATGTATTTTTCCTTTCAAGTGTGCAAGTGCCGAATCCATCCTAGCACCGTAATATGATCTCAAAAGAAACAACACAGTGTAAGTATATCTAGTTGCATTGGTCTGATATTTGAGGTACTGTATGTTAATTCACTTTATATATATATATATATATATATATATATATATATATATATATATATATATATATATATAACACTATTCTGATCACGGGATCAGAATAATATTCTGATAAATACCTGACCTGTCCCAGCAGTAGTAGTTGAACTTCCCCCAATGCTAGGTTGAACTTCCGCAAATGTTGCCTAAATGGGGCTTGCAATATACCGTTGGAAAGCTATGGACAAGAGTATCATGACTCAAATGAAGTTTTTGGCAAAATGTAAGCGGTTTAAGAGCAGTTTTGAAAATCGTTTTTTGTTCTTACAAAAAACGTGAATCGTATTTTCGATCCCATTTCTAAACTGTTTATCGTAATGAGACAAATAATATGGCGTTGCAAAGCTGCTGCAAATGCGCTTCTTCCACATGTAGAAAGTTTTCTTTAATTCCCTATGGTTAAAGAGTAATTTGAAAAACCGTAGAATTTCGCAAACCGAACAGCCGAGTTCGTATTTTCGATGCCATTTCTAAACGGCTAACCCAATTGAGGCAAATGATATGGCGTTGGAAATCTTATGGAAATACCCCTCTTTTTCATGTACAAAGTTTTTTTTAATTTTAAACGATTTAAGAGTAATTTAGAAAACGGTCCAAGTTCCACCTAGTTTATATTTTTTAGCTCATTTTTAACGGTGCATCAGAATGTAGCAAATGATATGGCATTGGAAAGCTTGAAGAAATGCGAAACTTTTTGGTATATATTGTTTCTCCCAATTCATTACGGTTTTAGGTCAATTTTGAAAATGGTAAAAAATGTTTTTTTCCCATAATTGTTGCAAACTTTGTCGGAATGGTGCAAATAATATATCGTTGGATAGCTATCAAAATGAAAAACTTTTTCGTATATAAAGTTTTCTCTAATTCCCAGCCATTTTCAAATAATTTAGAAAATGACGAGATCATGATTTCTTCCTTCATCACGAATAGAAATGCACTGCTTGAAGTAGTTGTACTTCTGGGGCATGTCTGTTTGAACTTCACTCTGTTTTTGACGTGTTTTTTTTCCCGTAACTCCAAAACCACTTACTGGAATTGAGTAAATGATATACCGATGAAAAACTGTTGAAAACACCCAACTTTTCTGTGTTGATCAGTTTTTCATACTCGCGACAGTTCAAAATATTTTTTTGAATGCGTAAAAATGTGTTTGAACGGTATACATAAAACTTTTAAACCATTTATCTGAGTGTAGCATATAATATACCATTGTAAAGCTTATAAATAGGAGCATCTTTTTCATGTAGACAGACGTTACAAATTTGTTGTCGTTTGAGAGCAGTTTTAAAAATGGCAAAAACAACGTCGTTTTGGCCTATTTTTTACATGTAATTAAAGGTTGGACGTCTCGCAATAAAGATCTTGAACTTCACCGGGAGGAGCACGTGAACTTCTTGCAACAAACGATTTAGGCTTTTAGTTTTATATTCTTTTATTCTCACCTGAAACGCATCCCGTGTAACAGTTGAACTGCTCGCTGTTTTCACTTTGAACTTCTGTCACGTATTTTTGTTCGTAATTGTTCACCCGCTCGTCGGAGTTGCACAAATGATACACCTTTTCGAAACCTATTGAAAAGACACAACTTTTTCTAATATGGTTAAAATTTTGTTTCGAACAACATACACCAATTTGTTTTAACTATTTTTTTTGGAATAGAGCATATGATATACCCTTTTAAAAGTTGTTGAATAAGGGGATTTTTTTATGTAGAGCATTTTGTTTCAAATTTGTAATAGTATAAGAGAATTATTTCAAACACCAAAAACAACATCTTTTTTGTTTGTTTTTGAACATGTAAATACATGGTGAACCTCTCTTACAGGAATTTTTTAATTCTCCCGGGCCGAGCACTTGAACTTCTAGCAACAAAACTTTTAGCCTTTGCCTTTTCATTCTTTTTTTCATACAAAATGCACATCGTGTAGTACGTGAACTTCTCGCAGTTGTCAATCTGAACTTTTCTCGGTTACGTGGAAATATCAGAGCTTTTTATAGACATTGAACCAATCTACCTTTTTTATTTGAACTTCATTGTGTATTTTTAGAAATGTGAAAATTGGAGTTTTTTAGAAACATCAAACTTCTTCGTTATTTCGAATTGAACTTATTGGTTTTATTTTTAGTAACTCGAAAAATCCGATTTTCTTCAAATAAATATCAAACTGATCCGCTTTTTCCAATTGAACTTCTTGGATTTATTCATTAGTAACGAGAAAACCTGAGTTTTTTATATACATTGAACTGCTCCGTTTTTTAAAATTGAATTTCTTGGTTTTAATCTTTAGTATTGGGAAAATCAGAGTTTTTTATAAACATCAAATAGCTTTATTTTTTTAATTAGAACTTCTTGGTGTTATTCATTAGTAAAGGGAAAAGTCCTAGTTATGTAATAAATATCGAACCGCTCAAGTATTTAAATTTGAACTTCTAGGTCTTTTTGAAAAGAAGGAAATCGGCTTTTATAAACTTTTTTGAATGGCTTGTTTTTTTTAATTTGACCTTTTTTGTATTGTAATAAACATTGTACTTCTCCGTTATTTAAATTTGAACGTCTAGTTTTTTCAGAAATGGGGAAAATCAATTTGCTCAAGAAATTTTGAGCTGCTCTATTTTTCTAAATTGAACTTCTTCGTTTGTTCTTTAGTAACGGGGGAAATCCTACCCATGGATTAAACGTCATACGTCTTCTTTATTTAATGTTGAAGTTATAGTTTTTTTTATTATCCTTTAGTATCGGTTAAAAATCCGAGTTTTTCGTAAAAATTGAAGCGCTTCGTTATTTTAATTTGAACTTCTAGATTTTTTTGCAAACGGGGAAAATTCAATCTTTTTATAGAGTTTTTTGAATTGGTATGTTAATTTAATTCGAACTTGTTGGTTTTTTATCGGTTTATAAAAATCTGAGTTTTTTATAAACGTTGAACCTCTCCATTATTTTAATTTGAACTTCTTAGTTTTATTCTTAGAGAGAATATGGTTTTCAAAAAAGCATCAAACATTTTTTTTTAAATTGAACTTTATACTTTTATTTTTCGTAGAAACGGAAATAATTTGAGTTTTTTGTATAGATCGAACTACTCTGTTATTTTTAATTTAAACTTCTTGGTTTTATTCTTTAGTAACAAGGAAAATATGACATTTTTATAAATATTGAACTACTTTCTTTCTGTAATTTGGATATTTTGGTTTATTTCCTTTAGTAACGAAAAAATCCTACTTTCATAATATATATTGAACCGGTCCATTATTTAAATTTAAACTTTTAGTTTTGTTAGGAACGCTGAAAATCCTTTTTTATGTATTTTGAACTGCTCTATTTTTAAAATTTGAACTCTTTTTTTTATATTTAGAACGGTGAAATATCCACTTGAAAGTGCTATGCTATTTTGAACTGCTCTATTTTTTTCTTTTTTTTTCAAAAATCATGAAATATCCGGTTGAACATTTTTTTTTTCCTTTTTAAATTGAACTTTTAGATTTATTAATGAGTAACAGGAAAAATCTTTATTTTTTTAATAAACATCGAACCGCTTTTGTTATTTTAATTTGAACTTCTAGATTTTTTTTAGAAATGGGGAAAAACGTTCTTAGAAATTCTAACTACTCTCTGGTTATTAAACAACTCTGTTTATTTAATTTGAAGTTATTGGTTTTGTAATAAACATTGAACTTCTATGTTATTTAAATGTGTACTTCTATGTTTTTTAGAAACGAGGAACCCCTTATTTTGTAAACATTTTGAACTATTCATTTCTTTTTAATTTTTAATTCTATGTTATTTGATGGGAAAACCATGTTCTTTTTATAAATAAGCATCAAAATCATGTGTTATGTTAATTTCAACTTCTTGCTTTTCTTTAGATACAAAATTTTCTTGTTTTTTTATAAACATTGACCTGCTATGTATTTTAAATTTGAACTTCTTGGTTTACTTTCAGAGACGGAACAAATGTCTACTGTTTTGTCTTTTAACTTATAGGATTTTTTGGGTTTTGTAAACTTCTAGAGTTTATTTTTGGGTAAACTTTTTTTTTTTTGGTAAAAATGTCTTTCCGTTTGTTTTTCAACGTTAATTTTTCTTATCTCTTTTTTCCAACCTTCGAACACTTTGTATATGTATTTCTCGTCAAGTATATGTATTCATTTTTGTGATTTTAAAAATAACAGGCACTGCCATGGAGGGTTGAATTTTGTCAACCACGAATTAGATGGACCTTGTCTAACGGAATAGTAGGACTTCATTTAACTTCAGATTCTGTCTCCACCATCATTACGGCTGCTCAAGCTAAAGCAGTGAATCTTGTGCTTTTTTACCCCAATTTTTGTATCCAACTCCCCATTTTTTCCACAATGATTGAACTATCAGCACAATATAATTGAGCTACATCATATTTTTCAAACTAGACGAGATGCTTTAGTACTTTTTTCCACAACATGTACCTTTTAGTATGTTGTACATCCCGGTTCATTTTTTACCTTTTATTTTCTTTTCTCTGAACGGCTTTACCTTTTAAATACGAACTTCTAGGTAAAAATGAATTTTTGGCAAAATGAAATATTTCACCTCATATGTTTTTTGAGAAGCAACTTTGACTGAAAAGAACGAGCATCTTTTCTGTTCCTAAAAAATGCTCGCTCTTTGTTTTAGTTTCGGCATGTTGAACATCGAATCGTTCGGTTACTTATTTTTGAACTTCTAGGTTTAACTAGAAATATGGAAATTCCATTTAAACCGAAGAACTTTTTTGAGTTTTTTCATAAAAAATCCACTGGTTTTTTAGGTAAACATTTAATACTACTCTCTTATTCATGTCATTTTGAACGGCCATTTTGAATTGCCATTATGAACTACAGCGTATACATTTAATACTACTCTCCTGTGTACTATCTCTTTTTCTATGAACTTTACTGAACGGCGCCTCGTCGGGCCTTTTGCTCGACGCAGAGGACCAACGCTACTGCTGCTTTGAAGAGGAAGACGAATGGGTCCAGGCGCTGCTGGTTGAAAGCAAACAAGATGGAGCTTGGAGGAGCAGGATGGTTGCTCTACCTCGTGCAGTTCAGAGAAACTGTGAGCTCCAGCCATGCATCCCGTATCCTCTCTGCCACAACCGTCTCGACCTCGTGCGAGTCAGGCCAGCGGCGGTGGGTTGAGGAGGGCATGCGGCATCGTGGTGCTCGACGAACCAGAGGTCAGAGGTCGGCAGAGGCTCCTCGGATGGAGCCTGGCGGCGTCGGGTCGGTTGCAGGGGAGGTCGCGGTGGCAGTTGAAGGAAGGTCGCGGCGGAAGGTGGAGGAAGGTCGCGCGATGGAAGGTTCCCGGCGATGGGGCATGGGTTGGCGGAGGTTGTCGCGGCACGATCCCCATCGTGGGACTGTTGAGGCGACGCGATCTGGAGCGAGGGATGGTGGCGGCCACGCGATCCGCAGCGAGGGACGGTGGCGCGGCGCGATCCGCGGTGGGACGGTGGCGTCGGTGTGATCCACGGCGGGACGGTGGCGGCGGCGCGATCTGCGGCGAGGGACGGTGGCAGCGGCAGTTGGGAGCGGTGGCGCGTTCAGAGCGGGGACGGCGGCGCCAGTTGGGGATGGAGACGGAATAGGCGGTGGGCATTTTTTTTCTGTTCGGCACCGGTTCGGGAGCATCCCGGTCGCCCCTATATAGGCTGGTCGTGATCAGAATAACTATTCTGATCCTATGATCAGAATACTCTTACTCTCTCTCTCTACATATATATATATTGAGGGAGACAGTAGTGGATCAATATATATTGTTTACTTTTACCGAGACAAGGTTTTTGTATATCAATGGAAGAAGTTGAAGCTCCAATTAACACAGTGTTCTTCAGCATGTAGTGGTTTGTGTCATGACCATGGAGAAGTCACAAATCACAGTGCTTTCATTTTTTTTAAAGGAAGTTTACCTCTCTGCCTTATCAAAATGATGCATGCAACCATCTTTATTAAGTTATTCAGCAGAGTCTGACAAAATAAATACAAATATCAACCCAACGCCACCTTCGAGGCAAACTAACTCGCTACACCTACAAGTATAAAGATGTGCCCTTACCGTATCAACGGACACCATCTAATCCAGTGGCCTCAAGATGCCGCCTGCCTGGCAAGCTAAGAGCACCAACTGGTCTAGGCGTCCCACAACACGCACCGCATGCACACTCTAGAAGAATCCGCCTTCGCCATCTCTCCCCACACGGCCCCCCCCCCCCCCCCCCCCCCCCCCCACCCAAAGAAATACATGAAATAGTATGCTTAACCGAGGTCGAATGATTAAACAGATCAGGAGGATTAATATACTGTGAAAAGCTGCAGCTCATATCTCATATGAAAGGAATTTAAGGCTACGAACTTGACGGCATGGACATAAATAAATTTGCGAGTTGATTAAACTTCGAGGTGTGTTGATTTCCAAGATCAGCTTGCTGGGATATGCATATGAGGGAGAGAGAGAGAGAGAGAGAGAGAGAGAGAGAGAGAGAGAGAGATTGTATCCTCGACACTTTGACCACCATATGGATTCACATACTGAATAGTACGAGGGAAAATTAAACGGATCGAGTACATGAATTGAAAATATATTTGTATGTTGCTATTAGATTCACACAATAATTATCAATCCATAATTCCATATTCGAGAATAACATAAAGCAGATATGTGCACATACCTGGAATTGGAGTATTCATAGAGGCGTCCGGTGTTGGAGAAGATGAAGATCCCTACCTGGGCATCGCAGAGAATGCCCAGTTCATTGCCCTTCTTGAACAATCCCCTCTTCCTCTTGGAGAAGGTCACCTGTCGGCTTGTCTGGTTTTCGATCTTCTCGATCACCGTCTTTCCACGGACCATCACGCCTTTGTGGATTCTCAGATCACGCCTTCGTGGAGTCGCAAAAACACGCCGGCCGGCGTCTGACCTGAGATCTTGCCTATCTACCTGCGTACAAGGTGAGATAGAGAGAAAAGGGGAGAGAGAGTAGCGGTATGGAGAGAAGAGGTTTGGTTTGGAATGTACTGGTACCTAGCTAGTACTACTATTTATTATACTAGTTGTGCCCCATGACCGCTTGGTGCCATGACAACTGACCCGCGCATGCACGGACCAACTACCTCTTCTGCTAGCCATGACCTACTCCTGGACATATGTGGTTTTACAAAACAGATGTCTGGATGGCGTTTCTGTTTATTGAGTTCTTTTTATCTCGTCATTGTAATTACGCATGCTAGCTCCCACTTTGCATTTTCTGCTGGACAAGCAAAAGATTTCGGACGAGCAAAAAGACAATAAAAGGTTAGATCTGGATCAACATGTCTGACGTATGCTATATTATTATACACGTTAAAATATTGTACGGACGGCTATGGTATGTAGAGAACTGCAAAAGAAGCTTGATAAGGTATATGCAGGATCTAGCAGGGGTGGTACCAGAAAGTATCCACTTCTGTACGGTAATACTTTTCAGGTTGTCTAATTCACATCTAGATGTTTTTTAAGAATGTCATATCTAAGCTCCCATAAATATATAATGCAGCAATAAGAAAAAAAAACTAGGACAAAAAATAGACCACCAACAGAATGGACATCAGTTTATATGTGACATAACTATGTCATATCTAGATGTGTCCTAGACAGACCCAATACTATTTCTTTGACTCTGATGTAATGTTTCCTAATTTCAAAAAAGAATGTATATATTCCCTCCTTGGGTGCATACGTGAATGCGGCCCATGTTCACGGAGACAACTTGCAATTCTATGAAAAAAATTCTGTTGTGTTGGATTCTCACACATTATCTTAGCTTCATGCGTTCATCCATTACAATAGAAACCGGCATTGTAGCCAATACTGGAATTTGGTTATTTGCCGAGTACCAAATGTACTCGGCGAAGTCCCATATGCGCTCCGCAACTTCAGGCAAAATGGACTTTGCCAAAAAAAATTTGTTAAGCACTTGGCAATCCCTTTGCCGAGTGTCGAAACCGAATACACGGGGAAAATAAGAACCCAAACGAATATACTGGACGGCACCGTTGTCACATGGCAGGTGATTTTCCGAGTGCATGCAATCGGCAAAATAGAAAGCTTTGTCTCGTGTAAAGCACTCGGCAAGGCGGATGAACATGTGAAAAAACCAGGCCCGACTGCTTCTCCTCATCCTGGTGGTTTGTTGTGTTGTAGATCCGCTGTGGAGTTCTCAGACATTGCAACCTCCGCAGGGTGACGCGGTCACCATAGATCTGACAAGACAGGGGCACCACCTCCTCCTCTACCCGCCCACCACACATATACAGAGCACGCTGAGCTCGGTGGACAATCCGACATTAAGCACCATGAAGACCGCCTCCAAATCCCGATTATGTAGTACTAGTGTACAAACACAAACTGGATACTTTCTATGTTCTTACACGACGCTCAGAACAATACTTTATAAAAATTCTTTCCAAACACATGAAGTGTTTAGTAAAATTCAACTTGGTACTATCTCTATGTAATTTTTACATTTGTGTGGTATTCGTTTCCACAGAGTATCGGTCGACCTGAGAAATGTTAACTTAATCAGCAATTCTTGCTGTTTCGAGCTCCGTGTGTACATGAATACATGCGGTAGCAACAAAAACCAGTACTCCTATGAAAGAAACGTAAAACTTACGCGCATGCCAGGTGAAAGAAGACCAATATTATCCCTCCAACATGTATGGTTCTAGCACAAGTACATACCTCTTCCAAGCTTCCTATACTGTGATCTGTATTAACTATTTTCTTATTAAGAAGCTGTCGTCCGTACTCTACGTAGTTGCTTGTTTTTGCGCAAAAGATGCTTTGGCAGTCAATTAGGAGGCCTCATGTAATGGCAGGAGACAGGTGCATGAGTTCCCGTGCAAACAATACAACAACCAGAAAAACCAGGGGCAAGCAAGCGCCTGTCCAGAGACGCCGAGAGACGTGAGCAATTCAAAGATGCTACAAGTACACGTCGGGACGCCCAGGTTCAGGCTCTCTGGAAATAGGAAAATGCCTATTCTTTTTTGTCAAACAAACAGGCTTATAGATATTCACTCCAGCGCTCCAGAAATTGGAAAAACGCTCTGGGAGGAGAAACAATATGTGTGCGCTTATCAAAAAACATGGGCCAACCGAGAAGGGTCAGCTATAGCTTATCAGGCTGCTCCGTACGTATATGGTATATTGTTGTTATATACTCCTTCCTTTCCTTTTTACTAGTCTGCATATTAAATTTAGTCAAAGTCAAAGTTTGTATAGTATGACTAAGTTTATATTAAGAAATATCAACATTGACAATACAAAATCAGTATTATTTGATGCATTATGAAATTAGTTTTCATACTATATAATTTTAGTATTGTAGATGTTGACATTTTTTATATAAATTTGATCAAACTTTGCTTAGTTTGATTTCAAACAAATCATATATGTGAAGCAAAAAGAAACAGAGAGAGTACAGTATATCGCACATAAACATCTCGACTGAAGCGACGACTTTTGATCCATGGCAGCTGTGGATCGCTTAAGCGCTAAGGCATCCAACTTGCAATATATAAATTTACAAATGAGTACTGTCATATACTACTAGTATTTAACTTGCGGGACTGACCAGCTTTACCTACAATCAAGCACCTATCACCTTATAAATATTATTATGTCTCTTGATTGCTTTCTGTTTGTAGTTTTAAAATCGGAGGTACTACATATTTCATCTGGGTCAATGGAATATTTTTAGATTGCTCACCACATATACCATGCGGTCTGGCTCAATGGATAATTAACCAGGTTTGTTGGCATCATCTTTCGTCTGCCCGATTTGCTGAAAATAAATTTATGCTTTTATAGATATCTACATTATGCGATAGACATTGGAAAAACATTCACTCCAAGCGCTTCAGAAATTGGAAAAACACTCTGGGAGGAGAAAGAACCAGTCGGACATAGAAGCGACTACTTTCGATCCATGGAAGTTGTGGTCAGCTATAGCTTATCACGCTGGTCCATACGTATATGGTATATCATTGTTATTTCCCACATTATGATCTGTACTGAAGCGATGAATTTTGATCCTTGGCAGTTGTGGATCGATTAAGCGCTAAGGCATCCAACCTGTCATATAACTTCATAGACGAATACTGTGATATACTAGTATTAAGCTTGTGGGATAGACCAACTTTCGGTATAATCATGTACCCATGACATTATCAATGCTGAGCTCTCTCTCTTGATTGCTCTCTATTTGTACTTGAAAATCAGAGGTATGTCAGCCCACAAAGTAAAAGAGGTACCCCATAATCTGGTTTGTTAGCACGATCTAGAACATTACTCTCTGACTCAATGGATATTAAGAGGAAAATTACTAACATGGCGGCCCTCGCTATGAGCCATGGTATCATATTTAGTCTACCAGATATGTGCTGCAAATAAAATTATGGTTTTATAAATATCTAAATTATTCAATAAGAAAATAATACAGTATGATGGACAGCAAAAACTGCACTGAAACGAATATCAAATGCACCAGACATTTTTTGTTTAATAACAATGTCTCTATCTCTCCCCCCCCCTCTCTCTCTCTCTCTCTCTCTCTCTGTGTGTGTGTGTGTTTTCCCTATGCTGACATTGTAACAGTGCATGGTGATAAAGTTTTGATATGTAACTCGATGATAGATTGTATGAAATACAGCCTCATTATGTAGAATTAAACTGCACATTGTGAGTTAAACGACATAATATGTTTTCATATGTAAGAATATCTATATTATGTTCCATTAATAACTAAGATGCAGCATCGGGCATTCTCAACATGCTTAAACATCTTCATGCCATCCACCAGAACCCAGAAGATAGCTAGGGAGTCCATTTATCTTTTATGTGGCACCCCGGCTCAGAGTAAACCGGAACGTCCCGTATTCCAGCCCAGGGACAAGTCCTCTGGAATACGGTACTGTTGGCATAGAACAAATCAGCTCTTTATTACTATGGATATGGTTACAAAGGGTACAAGGATTACATCGACACGGCGACACTATGCCTGCCAGGGGTAGCTCTATGCTAACAGCGGAGTAACTCTCTCGGCAACGGAACAGAGACGGCGGTGATGGACTCCACTCCGCAGGGACTCTGGCTAGAACGCGTATCCTAGGTCGCAAATTCGGGATCCTCGACAAGCAAGCAATCACGGCATGACCTGCAAACTGGCATGAAACGCCAGGTGAGTACTTTGAATGTACTCGCAAGCTCACAGCAAACATCAGCATTAAGGCAAGACAACATCATAGCAGTCAAGATTAACAAGCCTGGTCATCCAGCAAGATAACTTCTGAAGTAAAAGCAGTAAGGTAAAGCATATTAAGTAGTTTAATCCATACTCCGAATAATCTCAGGATCCAATCCGAACCTGTGCCAAGTCCATTCATGTGGTCATCCGACCACTCAACTCATAGCCATCCCATGGCTATCATATCATATACCTATTACTATCTGTGCAGCAAGTCTGACAAACTTACTCTTGTCCGGGTTGTCTCACAACCATCAGAATAATCATGATCCACCGAGTACTTCTGATCATACGACGAGTTCTCCATTATCATCACTACTATGGTTGACCACCTAGTGAGGTCTGGGCGGACTGTCCAATACCGTGGACACGGCTATTCGAATAGATTTTTCACTCTGCAGAGATTGCGCACTTTACCCACATCATGGAGCACTGACCTCGTGATCCCATTCGGGTGGACCAGCGTTGCTCCAACGAAACCTGCCTGACTCGTGACTCTCCCATCGTACCACCGGCAATCACACTCCCTCGGAGTCAAGCCTTGGGTGGCCCCTTGTCACCTCGTGACACCTGCCACCGTCGTGGCCAAACTATACTGTCCCAAACGGGGACGCCGGCACAAAACTCAACTGGGCTCACAAGGTTATCGCCGCCTACCGGGCCAGGGTATCGCGCACGCATAACCTTCCTTGTCGGGCGGTACCGGTGAAAGAGCACGCGATCAGACCAAGTCAAGGCCGTCCCATATCGGCAAATGTGGCTGCACGGATAAGTCCGGACAGGTGACTCAAGGTCAACCGACTAAATATCTCATCTCCAAATAATATTTCCGTCATAGCTGACCTTCCGATAACCGGTATGCTTAAGCCACTGCTATTACTCATCTTCATGAACTACCGGATGAACTCCAAAATAATCCTAGATAGTGATCTCAACATCATAGCATCAACGAGTGTAAACTACTAGTCACTAGTAATCCGGTGCTCCACATGGTAGTCACCTATCCGAGAATTAACTCGAACATCGCATAGTCCAATTTATTTCACAAATAACTCATACTTGCTATTAAAGTAAATAGTTAGACTATGATATTGCAATGCAATGATGCAGATGAGAGTTGTGGCTTGCCTGGGGGTGAAGGGACCATCGGAAAGGAGTGCGGAGAGTCTGAGGAGTTGACTGCCGGAAACAGTTCTCTCCCGGAGGGGGGCTGTTACGGACAAGCGCAAAATGGTTATTTTCACAGTGGGACCTCATACTGAAAATGATACCAACACGACGGGCTCGACGAGACGAAGACGTGGGCGTTGGATTCACCTTGATCGGATTCTCAGATGAAAAGTTATAGCCATTTGAAGTCCAGGGACTGATCTGTAAAGATTTTATTCACAGACAAGCCCCTGCCGGTTAAAACCGAAAGCGCCTTCAGGCTGAGCACGTTTTCTGAAACAGAAAACGTAAACTTGGCCGCAGTTAGGTGAAAATGCGCTTTCCAAATAGGGAGACGTATTTATAGAAATACGCCTCCACTTAAAATCCCGCGGGCCCGGGTGTTGACTTCTCTGTGTCACTGCCGCGCGGGGCCCACGAGCAGGGGCTCGGGGTCGTCTTCCCCGCGACGTCTCCTGCCTGGCCGAGGCAGGGGCCGGCCCCGACGGCGACCGCCGGCGACACGGGCCACCTCTGGTGGCGCTCCGCCTACCAGGATAACCAGCGCGACGGGCCGCATCCATCCCCGTAGGTGGCGGCGCTCGGGGAGGACCGGAGCACGGGCGCCCCTGGTCATGGCGGACGGCGGCTCGGGTGCCGAAGGGCACGATGGCTACCGGCCACCGGAGGAAGGGCCGAAGGTCGGAGGAGGGTCGTGGAGGTCCGGGGAGAGCCTTGGTGAGGGTAGGAGGGCGAGAGGGGGCTCGGGCATCTCCAATTTAGGAGGAGGCCGAAGTGGCAATGGCGACTAGAGGGCGGCGAGGAGAGCTTCTCCAGCTCGGGGAAAAGGCTGGGCGGGACCAGAGGAGGATGAGGAGGTGGCTGGTATGCTCGGGAGGGGCTCGGGCCGAGGCCTATTTATAGCCAGGGCGGCCGAGGCGATCGGGACGGCCGCCGTGGCATCCTTATCGTTGCACTGGAGCGATGGGGCGACGTGGCTGTCGTTTGCGGCGTCGAGGAGCTTCGCGGAGGAGCGGACAGGGTTCGGCTGAAGTCGGGCAGGCTCGGGAGAGCTCGGGAGCTCACAGGTGGCAGAGTACGGGCGCGGCGGCTACACCGCGAGGGAGGGAACGGGAGAGGGGGAGATTTATCCAGGGAGGAAGGCGACGACGAGGGGAGGCTGTTGGACATGACTACTCGCGCGGAACCGACGAGGAGAAGAGGGGCCCGAGCTGACCAGTACGCAGCTCGCGTCCATGGCATGCCAGGGCGGCGGTCACCGCGTGGACGCGGCGTTTCCACGTGTCCTGGTCAACTCCACCATGTCAACTCTTTTGGTCACTCAGAGGATGAGGTCAAGAAGGAAGGAAACAAGCATAGTGGCACTCGAGGTGACCACATCTAGCATGTTCTATCCAGAACAGCAAGGTGTTTGTTACTTGGTGAGGAAGACTCGTCTAGTGATTCGCTCTGATCTTTAGCATAGTGTGATCACCTGCTAAGATGAGTCTTGTGGCCAAGTTTCAGCCCAGATGGATGAGTGTAGATAACACTTGCTGTTCAAATGGCCTCACTGACCAGATTTGCCAATCTTGAAGTAGCACTCACACATCACATGGGATTGGGCTGAAATTTGGAGGAGATGATTGATATAGACATATGAAGGTACTGTATAAATTTCATACCATTTGGATAAACCAAAATGGTACTTCCTTCACATAGCTTCCAAATGGACAGAATCTTTGAAAAATTCTAGGAAATTATTGGTGAAATGGAATGAGCCCAAATTTTGTGGAGGAGAGAGATATGGGTAGAAGCATGTTCTGGAAATTATTCATGAATTATGGAGCAATGAAAATTATAGTTGCTTCACAACCCATAATAATTACCAGAAACAAAGATTTGATGCTGTGATCACATAGTTGATTGAATGATGCTAAAATTTGGTGAAGAGCTATTATTTGAGTATATGAAGATGCTTGTAAGATTTCAACTCATTTGGATACTCCTAGCTAGCACTTGCTTCACAAAGATTCCAGTTGCCCAGAAACTTTGGAAATTAGCCAAGAGAGATTTATTATCCAAATAAAGTTGAATTTTGGCATGTGGCAATGATATGGATAGTAGAGAGTGCACAAAAAGTTTGAGAGCAAGCAAGCAAATATATATGGTACTTGCTTCATAAACTGCCAGCTGGGGCAGAATCAGAAAAGGAATATTTGGGAAATATTTTTGGGCATGGCAAGGAATATTTTGACATATCTGTATAAGATATGTCCCAAAGGATTTATTGGAATTATTTGAGAATTTTTTTTTTGGGAATGATAGAAATATGAGTTTCTTCACAACACAGGGCAAACAGGGTTATTCCTTTAATAGAAAAAGGAATATTCCCAAGAAAAGAATATTGGGGGTTGGTCCAAGATGGAAATGACATGGTCTTGGGATGGTTTTGAGGTTGGCAAGCCACTCGGGAGGAAGAATGAAGGGTGATCCATCCAGGTTTCAAGACCACTAAGTCACAGAAAAGCAAAACCAGGCCAAAATTAAAAGCAAAAGAAAATGGGCAAAATCCAGGGTGTTACAAACCTACCCCCCTTAAAGAAATCTCGTCCTCGAGATTTGGTTGCTCAAGGATCGAACATGAATATTTCCACTTGAGGAAACTTTTTCTAACTCGGGTTTCCTTTTTACCTTTGTATAATGTTCCTACTGAATTTCATATGACTGACTGCCTTGCTTCGGGGTGGTTTGCTTTACTTGACCCTTTTCTGGCAAATCTTAACTCATAGGTTACTCTGACTCCAATCCTTTTATGTCTGCTATCTTGTCTGAGACAATAAATTATCCGGACCGAACTATGTGCCCTTCTCGTAAATCCGAGGGTGGTTCCTCATGGACGTGTCGTGACGAGGTCCAATACGATTGACCGTTTACTGAGTTGTGAGCAGATTCTCTTGGTGGATACGAAATCTTTCACTCAATGCATTGGGTGACTTCAAATGACTGTGTGTCCTCCAGGCTCAAAACAGTACTGTGAGTCGTACCGTTCTCCTGGTGGAATCTGACTTCTCGCACAGATTGCCGAGTCATCTTGGGTATCTTTACTATCTTGGGTGTAACGCTTCTACCAAATATTTGATTGTCACCAGTCATGATCAGCATAAAGGTGTACGGTCTTATAGTGATATTATCCATAGACTTGACTGACAGTGGTCCTGGCAGCAAAATCTTGTTCATGGCAGGTTAGTCTTTAACTGATTCCCATCTGTGAGGGCACATGCTTCGAGACTGTTGTTCATCCTTCTGATTATTCAGTCTGTCGGTATCTCTATATGGATGGTAGGCCGAGTAATGCTTTAACATGGTGGCTGAATTCGAACTGCAGAGTTAATCTTTCGGCTGACCTGACTAGCTTGGTTGCCTTCTTCTGACAATTTTGAGCATATCTGGTTGGCTGGGCGGGTTGTCTCGATATGGGGTCCTTGCAAACAGAATAAACCCCGTGGGTGTGTACCCATGGTGATCGGTATCGAACCCGATTACTCTGAGTATTTGTACCATGTTGATCTTGCAACCATTATCATACCTTTATGGCCAAATCTTTGCTCCTTCATTATGGTTCTCTTTGCCTGGATCCTTTATCAAAGGAGCTTGGCCTTATGTGTTCTTTGATTCTCCGTGTGACCATGGGTGTTGTCAAGTGCAATATTCCGGCAGGCATATTACTTTACAAGTTGTAGCTGTAGGGTAACGACCGTCTGAACCCTTGGATAAAACCGGCAAATAAACCAGTAGCCACTAGAACGGTCTTTACAACTCAGATCTGGGACTTTTATTGGAATAACTCAACCCCGACTCAAGACGGCTGAAAAGCAGCTCAGAGCATGAGACGGTGTCGATAAGAAGAAAGTAGCAACTCCCAAAGACGGCCGAAAAACAGCTCAAAGCATAGGGTCATTCCTACGAAGAGAAATTCAACAGCTGCCCGAGACGGCCGAAAAGCAGCTCAGAACACGGGCTAGTTGCTGACAAGAGAAATAAAAAATCGGCATCCACCCCGGACGGCCGAAAACAGTTCAGAACACAGGCGTGGTGCCATTACCAAAGAAAGATGGGCAAGGATTCATCCGCGTCCCATACAGCTCACTATTATGCATACAGATATGAGCATAATAATTTGAACATACCGGAATAACAAAGAGCAATGCTGTAGGGCATATATCAAATGGTCGGCTTGCTCCATAAGTTGTTGGTCATCACACTGAAGTGTATAACTGGCGTTCTCCTCTTCTTACATAGCTCATGCTGGCTTGCTTCCAAGACATAGCAGGGTTCAAATTGTACTCGTAGTAGACTCAAACCTTGTATATATATGAATCATCCCTTTGGCACAGAATGCACTGTGGATCATATACACTATTTGCCTTCTTGCTCATTACCGATGTGAAAGTTGCACTGATGTATACTTGGTGCTGATAACCAATCCAGTCAGGATATCATTTGTATTTAGGCCCGATATTCCTGATACAACACAGTCTGCTGAAGATTCCATATTGCTGAGCTGAGCTTCCAAATGACTGTCTCTTCCCTGACTCTTTGAGTCCGGTGTCGAGGAGCAACTTTCATAAGGGGAAATAAGGTAACACCAAGGGCGCAAAACAACCAAAAGAAATGACTAAACAAAAGCACACAAAGCAGCAAGATCACAACACAAGCAATATCACATACCATAGCTATTCACAGCAATAATATGCATTCCTACATAAGCACACAAATCTCGCAAGAACTCTGGTATTACGGTCTAACATGCTGTGGCGATGTGCACGAAAGTGAATCAATGTGTGGAAGAAAATTGGTGTAAACAAGGCTACACCAAATATGAGCTTAACACTGATGGAACCGGTGGCGAGGACGGACTTGGTGATCGGGGTCGGAACACGGAAGTTACGACCACATCATCATCAAGCGTACGGAAGAAAATTGTACACGTCCAAAGAATAGGTGGCGGAATGAGATAGTGGTGGAGAGAAAGGCTTGTAGGCATTGCCCTTTTTCTGATAACAAGGATCAGTAAGGGTTGCCGAAGCGGCTAGAGGAATGGCACGATCCGGGATAGAATTTTTCTATCACTGAAACAATAGGGTGACTGAAGAGAATATATTGGTGTGGTACCGGTTCATCAATCTTGCAAGTGATCGCCACCCCTAAGCACCTTGGCATCACTCCGCTGGGACGAAGATGACACCACACCAAGGAACAAATATGCAAACCGGAGAGCGCAGGTAGGGAATCGAAACCGATGCCACCTACACTCACCAGATCCATCATTAGTGATAAAATATCTAGTCTATATGCATGCTATGCACAAACAAATGCACAAACAAGTGTAGCAAACCAACAGGGTCCTAAACTACCGGTTACTAACGCTCGCGCCTAGACCACGCGTCCTATAGTCAGACCTGCTCTGATACCAACTTCTATGGCACCCCGGCTCAGAGCAAACCGGAACGCCCCGTATTCCAGCCCAGGGACAAGTCCTCTGGAATACAGCACTGTTGGCATAGAACAAATCAGCTCTTTATTACTATGGATATGGTTACAAAGGGTAGAAGGATTACATCGACACGGCGACACTATGCCTGCCAGGGGTAGCTCTATGCTAACAGCGGAGTAACTCTCTCGGCAACGGAACAGCGACGGCGGTGATGTACTCCACTCCGCAGGGACTCTGGCTAGAACGCGTATCCTAGGTCGCAAACTCTGGATCCTCGACAAGCAAGCAATCACGGCATGACCTGCAAACTGGCATGACACGCCAGGTGAGTACTTTGAATGTACTCGCAAGCTCACAGCAAACATCAGCATTAAGGCAAGACAACATCATAGCAGTCAAGATTAACAAGCCTGGTCATCCAGCAAGATAACTTCTGAAGTAAAAGTAGTAAGGTAAAGCATATTAAGTAGTTTAATCCATACTCCGAATAATCTCATGATCCAATCCGAACCTGTGCCAAGTCCATTCATGTGGTCATCCGACCACTCAACTCATAGCCATCCCATGGCTATCATATCATATACCTATTACTATCTGTGCAACAAGTCTGACAAACTTACTCTTGTCCGGGTTGTCTCACAACCCTCAGAATACTCATGATCCACCGAGTACTTCTGATCATACGACGAGTTCTCCATTATCATCACTACTATGGTTGACCACCTAGTGAGGTCTGGGCAGACTGTCCAATACCGTGGACACGGCTATTCGAATAGATTTTTCACTCTGCAGAGGATGCGCACTTTACGCACATCATGGAGCACTGGCCTCGTGATCCCATTCGGGTGGACCAGCGTTGCTCCAACGAAACCTGCCTGACCCGTGACTCTCCCATCGTACCACCGGCAATCGCACTCCCTCGGAGTCAAGCCTTGGGTGGCCCCTTGTCACCTCGTGACACCTGCCACCGTCATGGCCAAACTATACTGTCCCAAACGGGGACGCCGGCACAAAACTCAACTGGGCTCACAAGGTTATCGCCGCCTACCGGGCTAGGGTAGCGCGCACGCATAACCTTCCCTGTCGGGCGGTACCAGTGAAAGAGCACGCGATCAGACCAAGTCAAGGCCGTCCCATACCGGCAAATGTGGCTGCACGGATAAGTCCGGACAGGTGACTCAAGGTCAACCGACTAAATATCTCATCTCCAAATAATATTTCCGTCATAGCTGACCTTCCGATAACCGGTATGCTTAAGCCACTGCTATTACTCATCTTCATGAACTACCGGATGAACTCCAAAATAATCCTAGATAGTGATCTCAACATCATAGCATCAACGAGTGTAAACTACTAGTCACTAGTAATCCGGTGCTCCACATGGTAGTCACCTATCCGAGAATTAACTCGAACATCGCATAGTCCAATTTATTTCACAAATAACTCATACTTGCTATTAAAGTAAATAGTTAGACTATGATATTGCAATGCAATGATGCAGATGAGAGTTGTGGCTTGCCTGGGGGTGAAGGGACCATCGGAAAGGAGTGCGGAGAGTCTGAGGAGTTGACTGCCGGAAACAGTTCTCTCCCGGAGGGGGGGCTGTTACGGACAAGCGCAAAATGGTTATTTTCACAGTGGGACCTCATACTGAAAATGATACCAACACGACGGGCTCGACGAGACGAAGACGTGGGCGTTGGATTCACCTTGATCGGATTCTCAGATGAAAAGTTATAGCCATTTGAAGTCCAGGGACTGATCTGTAAAGATTTTATTCACAGACAAGCCCCTGCCGGTTAAAACCGAAAGCGCCTTCAGGCTGAGCACGTTTTCTGAAACAGAAAACGTAAACTTGGCCGCAGTTAGGTGAAAATGCGCTTTCCAAATAGGGAGACGTATTTATAGAAATACGCCTCCACTTAAAATCCCGCGGGCCCGGGTGTTGACTTCTCTGTGTCACTGCCGCGCGGGGCCCACGAGCAGGGGCTCGGGGTCGTCTTCCCCGCGACGTCTCCTGCCTGGCCGAGGCAGGGGCCGGCCCCGACGGCGACCGCCGGCGACACGGGCCACCTCTGGTGGCGCTCCGCCTACCAGGATAACCAGCGCGACGGGCCGCATCCATCCCCGTAGGTGGCGGCGCTCGGGGAGGACCGGAGCACGGGCGCCCCTGGTCATGGCGGACGGCGGCTCGGGTGCCGAAGGGCACGATGGCTACCGGCCACCGGAGGAAGGGCCGAAGGTCGGAGGAGGGTCGTGGAGGTCCGGGGAGAGCCTTGGTGAGGGTAGGAGGGCGAGAGGGGGCTCGGGCATCTCCAATTTAGGAGGAGGCCGAAGTGGCAATGGCGACTAGAGGGCGGCGAGGAGAGCTTCTCCAGCTCGGGGAAAAGGCTGGGCGGGACCAGAGGAGGATGAGGAGGTGGCTGGTATGCTCGGGAGGGGCTCGGGCCGAGGCCTATTTATAGCCAGGGCGGCCGAGGCGATCGGGACGGCCGCCGTGGCATCCTTATCGTTGCACTGGAGCGATGGGGCGACGTGGCTGTCGTTTGCGGCGTCGAGGAGCTTCGCGGAGGAGCGGACAGGGTTCGGCTGAAGTCGGGCAGGCTCGGGAGAGCTCGGGAGCTCACAGGTGGCAGAGTACGGGCGCGGCGGCTACACCGCGAGGGAGGGAACGGGAGAGGGGGAGATTTATCCAGGGAGGAAGGCGACGACGAGGGGAGGCTGTTGGACATGACTACTCGCGCGGAACCGACGAGGAGAAGAGGGGCCCGAGCTGACCAGTACGCAGCTCGCGTCCATGGCATGCCAGGGCGGCGGTCACCGCGTGGACGCGGCGTTTCCACGTGTCCTGGTCAACTCCACCATGTCAACTCTTTTGGTCACTCAGAGGATGAGGTCAAGAAGGAAGGAAACAAGCATAGTGGCACTCGAGGTGACCACATCTAGCATGTTCTATCCAGAACAGCAAGGTGTTTGTTACTTGGTGAGGAAGACTCGTCTAGTGATTCGCTCTGATCTTTAGCATAGTGTGATCACCTGCTAAGATGAGTCTTGTGGCCAAGTTTCAGCCCAGATGGATGAGTGTAGATAACACTTGCTGTTCAAATGGCCTCACTGACCAGATTTGCCAATCTTGAAGTAGCACTCACACATCACATGGGATTGGGCTGAAATTTGGAGGAGATGATTGATATAGACATATGAAGGTACTGTATAAATTTCATACCATTTGGATAAACCAAAATGGTACTTCCTTCACATAGCTTCCAAATGGACAGAATCTTTGAAAAATTCCAGCAATCACGGCAATGACCTGCAAACTGGCATGACACGCCAGGTGAGTACTTTGAATGTACTCGCAAGCTCACAGCAAACATCAGCATTAAGGCAAGACAACATCATAGCAGTCAAGATTAACAAGCCTGGTCATCCAGCAAGATACTTCTGAAGTAAAAGTAGTAAGGTAAAGCATATTAAGTAGTTAATCATACTCCGAATAATCTCCTGATCCAATCCGAACCGTGCCAAGTCCATTCATGTGGTCATCCGACCCCAACTCATAGCCATCCCATGGCTATCATATCATATACCTATTACTATCTGTGCAACAAGTCTGACAAACTTACTCTTGTCGGGTTGTCTCACAACCCTCAGAATACTCATGATACCGAGACTTCTGATCATACGACGAGTTCTCCATATCATCACTACTATGGGTGACCACCTAGTGAGGTCTGGGCGGACTGTCCAATACCGTGGAACGGCTATCGAATAGTTTTCATCTGCCAGAGCATGCTTCGAGACTGTTGTTCATCCTTCTGATTATTCAGTCTGTCGGTATCTCTATATGGATGGTAGGCCGAGTAATGCTTTAACATGGTGGCTGAATTCGAACTGCAGAGTTAATCTTTCGGCTGACCTGACTAGCTTGGTTGCCTTCTTCTGACAATTTTGAGCATATCTGGTTGGCTGGGCGGGTTGTCTCGATATGGGGTCCTTGCAAACAGAATAAACCCCGTGGGTGTGTACCCATGGTGATCGGTATCGAACCCGATTACTCTGAGTATTTGTACCATGTTGATCTTGCAACCATTATCATACCTTTATGGCCAAATCTTTGCTCCTTCATTATGGTTCTCTTTGCCTGGATCCTTTATCAAAGGAGCTTGGCCTTATGTGTTCTTTGATTCTCCGTGTGACCATGGGTGTTGTCAAGTGCAATATTCCGGCAGGCATATTACTTTACAAGTTGTAGCTGTAGGGTAACGACCGTCTGAACCCTTGGATAAAACCGGCAAATAAACCAGTAGCCACTAGAACGGTCTTTACAACTCAGATCTGGGACTTTTATTGGAATAACTCAACCCCGACTCAAGACGGCTGAAAAGCAGCTCAGAGCATGAGACGGTGTCGATAAGAAGAAAGTAGCAACTCCCAAAGACGGCCGAAAAACAGCTCAAAGCATAGGGTCATTCCTACGAAGAGAAATTCAACAGCTGCCCGAGACGGCCGAAAAGCAGCTCAGAACACGGGCTAGTTGCTGACAAGAGAAATAAAAAATCGGCATCCACCCCGGACGGCCGAAAACAGTTCAGAACACAGGCGTGGTGCCATTACCAAAGAAAGATGGGCAAGGATTCATCCGCGTCCCATACAGCTCACTATTATGCATACAGATATGAGCATAATAATTTGAACATACCGGAATAACAAAGAGCAATGCTGTAGGGCATATATCAAATGGTCGGCTTGCTCCATAAGTTGTTGGTCATCACACTGAAGTGTATAACTGGCGTTCTCCTCTTCTTACATAGCTCATGCTGGCTTGCTTCCAAGACATAGCAGGGTTCAAATTGTACTCGTAGTAGACTCAAACCTTGTATATATATGAATCATCCCTTTGGCACAGAATGCACTGTGGATCATATACACTATTTGCCTTCTTGCTCATTACCGATGTGAAAGTTGCACTGATGTATACTTGGTGCTGATAACCAATCCAGTCAGGATATCATTTGTATTTAGGCCCGATATTCCTGATACAACACAGTCTGCTGAAGATTCCATATTGCTGAGCTGAGCTTCCAAATGACTGTCTCTTCCCTGACTCTTTGAGTCCGGTGTCGAGGAGCAACTTTCATAAGGGGAAATAAGGTAACACCAAGGGCGCAAAACAACCAAAAGAAATGACTAAACAAAAGCACACAAAGCAGCAAGATCACAACACAAGCAATATCACATACCATAGCTATTCACAGCAATAATATGCATTCCTACATAAGCACACAAATCTCGCAAGAACTCTGGTATTACGGTCTAACATGCTGTGGCGATGTGCACGAAAGTGAATCAATGTGTGGAAGAAAATTGGTGTAAACAAGGCTACACCAAATATGAGCTTAACACTGATGGAACCGGTGGCGAGGACGGACTTGGTGATCGGGGTCGGAACACGGAAGTTACGACCACATCATCATCAAGCGTACGGAAGAAAATTGTACACGTCCAAAGAATAGGTGGCGGAATGAGATAGTGGTGGAGAGAAAGGCTTGTAGGCATTGCCCTTTTTCTGATAACAAGGATCAGTAAGGGTTGCCGAAGCGGCTAGAGGAATGGCACGATCCGGGATAGAATTTTTCTATCACTGAAACAATAGGGTGACTGAAGAGAATATATTGGTGTGGTACCGGTTCATCAATCTTGCAAGTGATCGCCACCCCTAAGCACCTTGGCATCACTCCGCTGGGACGAAGATGACACCACACCAAGGAACAAATATGCAAACCGGAGAGCGCAGGTAGGGAATCGAAACCGATGCCACCTACACTCACCAGATCCATCATTAGTGATAAAATATCTAGTCTATATGCATGCTATGCACAAACAAATGCACAAACAAGTGTAGCAAACCAACAGGGTCCTAAACTACCGGTTACTAACGCTCGCGCCTAGACCACGCGTCCTATAGTCAGACCTGCTCTGATACCAACTTCTATGGCACCCCGGCTCAGAGCAAACCGGAACGCCCCGTATTCCAGCCCAGGGACAAGTCCTCTGGAATACAGCACTGTTGGCATAGAACAAATCAGCTCTTTATTACTATGGATATGGTTACAAAGGGTAGAAGGATTACATCGACACGGCGACACTATGCCTGCCAGGGGTAGCTCTATGCTAACAGCGGAGTAACTCTCTCGGCAACGGAACAGCGACGGCGGTGATGTACTCCACTCCGCAGGGACTCTGGCTAGAACGCGTATCCTAGGTCGCAAACTCTGGATCCTCGACAAGCAAGCAATCACGGCATGACCTGCAAACTGGCATGACACGCCAGGTGAGTACTTTGAATGTACTCGCAAGCTCACAGCAAACATCAGCATTAAGGCAAGACAACATCATAGCAGTCAAGATTAACAAGCCTGGTCATCCAGCAAGATAACTTCTGAAGTAAAAGTAGTAAGGTAAAGCATATTAAGTAGTTTAATCCATACTCCGAATAATCTCATGATCCAATCCGAACCTGTGCCAAGTCCATTCATGTGGTCATCCGACCACTCAACTCATAGCCATCCCATGGCTATCATATCATATACCTATTACTATCTGTGCAACAAGTCTGACAAACTTACTCTTGTCCGGGTTGTCTCACAACCCTCAGAATACTCATGATCCACCGAGTACTTCTGATCATACGACGAGTTCTCCATTATCATCACTACTATGGTTGACCACCTAGTGAGGTCTGGGCGGACTGTCCAATACCGTGGACACGGCTATTCGAATAGATTTTTCACTCTGCAGAGGATGCGCACTTTACGCACATCATGGAGCACTGGCCTCGTGATCCCATTCGGGTGGACCAGCGTTGCTCCAACGAAACCTGCCTGACCCGTGACTCTCCCATCGTACCACCGGCAATCGCACTCCCTCGGAGTCAAGCCTTGGGTGGCCCCTTGTCACCTCGTGACACCTGCCACCGTCATGGCCAAACTATACTGTCCCAAACGGGGACGCCGGCACAAAACTCAACTGGGCTCACAAGGTTATCGCCGCCTACCGGGCTAGGGTAGCGCGCACGCATAACCTTCCCTGTCGGGCGGTACCAGTGAAAGAGCACGCGATCAGACCAAGTCAAGGCCGTCCCATACCGGCAAATGTGGCTGCACGGATAAGTCCGGACAGGTGACTCAAGGTCAACCGACTAAATATCTCATCTCCAAATAATATTTCCGTCATAGCTGACCTTCCGATAACCGGTATGCTTAAGCCACTGCTATTACTCATCTTCATGAACTACCGGATGAACTCCAAAATAATCCTAGATAGTGATCTCAACATCATAGCATCAACGAGTGTAAACTACTAGTCACTAGTAATCCGGTGCTCCACATGGTAGTCACCTATCCGAGAATTAACTCGAACATCGCATAGTCCAATTTATTTCACAAATAACTCATACTTGCTATTAAAGTAAATAGTTAGACTATGATATTGCAATGCAATGATGCAGATGAGAGTTGTGGCTTGCCTGGGGGTGAAGGGACCATCGGAAAGGAGTGCGGAGAGTCTGAGGAGTTGACTGCCGGAAACAGTTCTCTCCCGGAGGGGGGGCTGTTACGGACAAGCGCAAAATGGTTATTTTCACAGTGGGACCTCATACTGAAAATGATACCAACACGACGGGCTCGACGAGACGAAGACGTGGGCGTTGGATTCACCTTGATCGGATTCTCAGATGAAAAGTTATAGCCATTTGAAGTCCAGGGACTGATCTGTAAAGATTTTATTCACAGACAAGCCCCTGCCGGTTAAAACCGAAAGCGCCTTCAGGCTGAGCACGTTTTCTGAAACAGAAAACGTAAACTTGGCCGCAGTTAGGTGAAAATGCGCTTTCCAAATAGGGAGACGTATTTATAGAAATACGCCTCCACTTAAAATCCCGCGGGCCCGGGTGTTGACTTCTCTGTGTCACTGCCGCGCGGGGCCCACGAGCAGGGGCTCGGGGTCGTCTTCCCCGCGACGTCTCCTGCCTGGCCGAGGCAGGGGCCGGCCCCGACGGCGACCGCCGGCGACACGGGCCACCTCTGGTGGCGCTCCGCCTACCAGGATAACCAGCGCGACGGGCCGCATCCATCCCCGTAGGTGGCGGCGCTCGGGGAGGACCGGAGCACGGGCGCCCCTGGTCATGGCGGACGGCGGCTCGGGTGCCGAAGGGCACGATGGCTACCGGCCACCGGAGGAAGGGCCGAAGGTCGGAGGAGGGTCGTGGAGGTCCGGGGAGAGCCTTGGTGAGGGTAGGAGGGCGAGAGGGGGCTCGGGCATCTCCAATTTAGGAGGAGGCCGAAGTGGCAATGGCGACTAGAGGGCGGCGAGGAGAGCTTCTCCAGCTCGGGGAAAAGGCTGGGCGGGACCAGAGGAGGATGAGGAGGTGGCTGGTATGCTCGGGAGGGGCTCGGGCCGAGGCCTATTTATAGCCAGGGCGGCCGAGGCGATCGGGACGGCCGCCGTGGCATCCTTGTCGTTGCACTGGAGCGATGGGGCGACGTGGCTGTCGTTTGCGGCGTCGAGGAGCTTCGCGGAGGAGCGGACAGGGTTCGGCTGAAGTCGGGCAGGCTCGGGAGAGCTCGGGAGCTCACAGGTGGCAGAGTACGGGCGCGGCGGCTACACCGCGAGGGAGGGAACGGGAGAGGGGGAGATTTATCCAGGGAGGAAGGCGACGACGAGGGGAGGCTGTTGGACATGACTACTCGCGCGGAACCGACGAGGAGAAGAGGGGCCCGAGCTGACCAGTACGCAGCTCGCGTCCATGGCATGCCAGGGCGGCGGTCACCGCGTGGACGCGGCGTTTCCACGTGTCCTGGTCAACTCCACCATGTCAACTCTTTTGGTCACTCAGAGGATGAGGTCAAGAAGGAAGGAAACAAGCATAGTGGCACTCGAGGTGACCACATCTAGCATGTTCTATCCAGAACAGCAAGGTGTTTGTTACTTGGTGAGGAAGACTCGTCTAGTGATTCGCTCTGATCTTTAGCATAGTGTGATCACCTGCTAAGATGAGTCTTGTGGCCAAGTTTCAGCCCAGATGGATGAGTGTAGATAACACTTGCTGTTCAAATGGCCTCACTGACCAGATTTGCCAATCTTGAAGTAGCACTCACACATCACATGGGATTGGGCTGAAATTTGGAGGAGATGATTGATATAGACATATGAAGGTACTGTATAAATTTCATACCATTTGGATAAACCAAAATGGTACTTCCTTCACATAGCTTCCAAATGGACAGAATCTTTGAAAAATTCTAGGAAATTATTGGTGAAATGGAATGAGCCCAAATTTTGTGGAGGAGAGAGATATGGGTAGAAGCATGTTCTGGAAATTATTCATGAATTATGGAGCAATAAAAATTATAGTTGCTTCACAACCCATAATAATTACCAGAAACAAAGATTTGATGCTGTGATCACATAGTTGATTGAATGATGCTAAAATTTGGTGAAGAGCTATTATTTGAGTATATGAAGATGCTTGTAAGATTTCAACTCATTTGGATACTCCTAGCTAGCACTTGCTTCACAAAGATTCCAGTTGCCCAGAAACTTTGGAAATTAGCCAAGAGAGATTTATTATCCAAATAAAGTTGAATTTTGGCATGTGGCAATGATATGGATAGTAGAGAGTGCACAAAAAGTTTGAGAGCAAGCAAGCAAATATATATGGTACTTGCTTCATAAACTGCCAGCTGGGGCAGAATCAGAAAAGGAATATTTGGGAAATATTTTTGGGCATGGCAAGGAATATTTTGACATATCTGTATAAGATATGTCCCAAAGGATTTATTGGAATTATTTGAGAATTTTTTTTTTGGGAATGATAGAAATATGAGTTTCTTCACAACACAGGGCAAACAGGGTTATTCCTTTAATAGAAAAAGGAATATTCCCAAGAAAAGAATATTGGGGGTTGGTCCAAGATGGAAATGACATGGTCTTGGGATGGTTTTGAGGTTGGCAAGCCACTCGGGAGGAAGAATGAAGGGTGATCCATCCAGGTTTCAAGACCACTAAGTCACAGAAAAGCAAAACCAGGCCAAAATTAAAAGCAAAAGAAAATGGGCAAAATCCAGGGTGTTACAAACCTACCCCCCTTAAAGAAATCTCGTCCTCGAGATTTGGTTGCTCAAGGATCGAACATGAATATTTCCACTTGAGGAAACTTTTTCTAACTCGGGTTTCCTTTTTACCTTTGTATAATGTTCCTACTGAATTTCATATGACTGACTGCCTTGCTTCGGGGTGGTTTGCTTTACTTGACCCTTTTCTGGCAAATCTTAACTCATAGGTTACTCTGACTCCAATCCTTTTATGTCTGCTATCTTGTCTGAGACAATAAATTATCCGGACCGAACTATGTGCCCTTCTCGTAAATCCGAGGGTGGTTCCTCATGGACGTGTCGTGACGAGGTCCAATACGATTGACCGTTTACTGAGTTGTGAGCAGATTCTCTTGGTGGATACGAAATCTTTCACTCAATGCATTGGGTGACTTCAAATGACTGTGTGTCCTCCAGGCTCAAAACAGTACTGTGAGTCGTACCGTTCTCCTGGTGGAATCTGACTTCTCGCACAGATTGCCGAGTCATCTTGGGTATCTTTACTATCTTGGGTGTAACGCTTCTACCAAATATTTGATTGTCACCAGTCATGATCAGCATAAAGGTGTACGGTTTTATAGTGATATTATCCATAGACTTGACTGACAGTGGTCCTGGCAGCAAAATCTTGTTCATGGCAGGTTAGTCTTTAACTGATTCCCATCTGTGAGGGCACATGCTTCGAGACTGTTGTTCATCCTTCTGATTATTCAGTCTGTCGGTATCTCTATATGGATGGTAGGCCGAGTAATGCTTTAACATGGTGGCTGAATTCGAACTGCAGAGTTAATCTTTCGGCTGACCTGACTAGCTTGGTTGCCTTCTTCTGACAATTTTGAGCATATCTGGTTGGCTGGGCGGGTTGTCTCGATATGGGGTCCTTGCAAACAGAATAAACCCCGTGGGTGTGTACCCATGGTGATCGGTATCGAACCCGATTACTCTGAGTATTTGTACCATGTTGATCTTGCAACCATTATCATACCTTTATGGCCAAATCTTTGCTCCTTCATTATGGTTCTCTTTGCCTGGATCCTTTATCAAAGGAGCTTGGCCTTATGTGTTCTTTGATTCTCCGTGTGACCATGGGTGTTGTCAAGTGCAATATTCCGGCAGGCATATTACTTTACAAGTTGTAGCTGTAGGGTAACGACCGTCTGAACCCTTGGATAAAACCGGCAAATAAACCAGTAGCCACTAGAACGGTCTTTACAACTCAGATCTGGGACTTTTATTGGAATAACTCAACCCCGACTCAAGACGGCTGAAAAGCAGCTCAGAGCATGAGACGGTGTCGATAAGAAGAAAGTAGCAACTCCCAAAGACGGCCGAAAAACAGCTCAAAGCATAGGGTCATTCCTACGAAGAGAAATTCAACAGCTGCCCGAGACGGCCGAAAAGCAGCTCAGAACACGGGCTAGTTGCTGACAAGAGAAATAAAAAATCGGCATCCACCCCGGACGGCCGAAAACAGTTCAGAACACAGGCGTGGTGCCATTACCAAAGAAAGATGGGCAAGGATTCATCCGCGTCCCATACAGCTCACTATTATGCATACAGATATGAGCATAATAATTTGAACATACCGGAATAACAAAGAGCAATGCTGTAGGGCATATATCAAATGGTCGGCTTGCTCCATAAGTTGTTGGTCATCACACTGAAGTGTATAACTGGCGTTCTCCTCTTCTTACATAGCTCATGCTGGCTTGCTTCCAAGACATAGCAGGGTTCAAATTGTACTCGTAGTAGACTCAAACCTTGTATATATATGAATCATCCCTTTGGCACAGAATGCACTGTGGATCATATACACTATTTGCCTTCTTGCTCATTACCGATGTGAAAGTTGCACTGATGTATACTTGGTGCTGATAACCAATCCAGTCAGGATATCATTTGTATTTAGGCCCGATATTCCTGATACAACACAGTCTGCTGAAGATTCCATATTGCTGAGCTGAGCTTCCAAATGACTGTCTCTTCCCTGACTCTTTGAGTCCGGTGTCGAGGAGCAACTTTCATAAGGGGAAATAAGGTAACACCAAGGGCGCAAAACAACCAAAAGAAATGACTAAACAAAAGCACACAAAGCAGCAAGATCACAACACAAGCAATATCACATACCATAGCTATTCACAGCAATAATATGCATTCCTACATAAGCACACAAATCTCGCAAGAACTCTGGTATTACGGTCTAACATGCTGTGGCGATGTGCACGAAAGTGAATCAATGTGTGGAAGAAAATTGGTGTAAACAAGGCTACACCAAATATGAGCTTAACACTGATGGAACCGGTGGCGAGGACGGACTTGGTGATCGGGGTCGGAACACGGAAGTTACGACCACATCATCATCAAGCGTACGGAAGAAAATTGTACACGTCCAAAGAATAGGTGGCGGAATGAGATAGTGGTGGAGAGAAAGGCTTGTAGGCATTGCCCTTTTTCTGATAACAAGGATCAGTAAGGGTTGCCGAAGCGGCTAGAGGAATGGCACGATCCGGGATAGAATTTTTCTATCACTGAAACAATAGGGTGACTGAAGAGAATATATTGGTGTGGTACCGGTTCATCAATCTTGCAAGTGATCGCCACCCCTAAGCACCTTGGCATCACTCCGCTGGGACGAAGATGACACCACACCAAGGAACAAATATGCAAACCGGAGAGCGCAGGTAGGGAATCGAAACCGATGCCACCTACACTCACCAGATCCATCATTAGTGATAAAATATCTAGTCTATATGCATGCTATGCACAAACAAATGCACAAACAAGTGTAGCAAACCAACAGGGTCCTAAACTACCGGTTACTAACGCTCGCGCCTAGACCACGCGTCCTATAGTCAGACCTGCTCTGATACCAACTTCTATGGCACCCCGGCTCAGAGCAAACCGGAACGCCCCGTATTCCAGCCCAGGGACAAGTCCTCTGGAATACAGCACTGTTGGCATAGAACAAATCAGCTCTTTATTACTATGGATATGGTTACAAAGGGTAGAAGGATTACATCGACACGGCGACACTATGCCTGCCAGGGGTAGCTCTATGCTAACAGCGGAGTAACTCTCTCGGCAACGGAACAGCGACGGCGGTGATGTACTCCACTCCGCAGGGACTCTGGCTAGAACGCGTATCCTAGGTCGCAAACTCTGGATCCTCGACAAGCAAGCAATCACGGCATGACCTGCAAACTGGCATGACACGCCAGGTGAGTACTTTGAATGTACTCGCAAGCTCACAGCAAACATCAGCATTAAGGCAAGACAACATCATAGCAGTCAAGATTAACAAGCCTGGTCATCCAGCAAGATAACTTCTGAAGTAAAAGTAGTAAGGTAAAGCATATTAAGTAGTTTAATCCATACTCCGAATAATCTCATGATCCAATCCGAACCTGTGCCAAGTCCATTCATGTGGTCATCCGACCACTCAACTCATAGCCATCCCATGGCTATCATATCATATACCTATTACTATCTGTGCAACAAGTCTGACAAACTTACTCTTGTCCGGGTTGTCTCACAACCCTCAGAATACTCATGATCCACCGAGTACTTCTGATCATACGACGAGTTCTCCATTATCATCACTACTATGGTTGACCACCTAGTGAGGTCTGGGCAGACTGTCCAATACCGTGGACACGGCTATTCGAATAGATTTTTCACTCTGCAGAGGATGCGCACTTTACGCACATCATGGAGCACTGGCCTCGTGATCCCATTCGGGTGGACCAGCGTTGCTCCAACGAAACCTGCCTGACCCGTGACTCTCCCATCGTACCACCGGCAATCGCACTCCCTCGGAGTCAAGCCTTGGGTGGCCCCTTGTCACCTCGTGACACCTGCCACCGTCATGGCCAAACTATACTGTCCCAAACGGGGACGCCGGCACAAAACTCAACTGGGCTCACAAGGTTATCGCCGCCTACCGGGCTAGGGTAGCGCGCACGCATAACCTTCCCTGTCGGGCGGTACCAGTGAAAGAGCACGCGATCAGACCAAGTCAAGGCCGTCCCATACCGGCAAATGTGGCTGCACGGATAAGTCCGGACAGGTGACTCAAGGTCAACCGACTAAATATCTCATCTCCAAATAATATTTCCGTCATAGCTGACCTTCCGATAACCGGTATGCTTAAGCCACTGCTATTACTCATCTTCACGAACTACCGGATGAACTCCAAAATAATCATAGATAGTGATCTCAACATCATAGCATCAACGAGTGTAAACTACTAGTCACTAGTAATCCGGTGCTCCACATGGTAGTCACCTATCCGAGAATTAACTCGAATATCGCATAGTCCAATTTATTTCACAAATAACTCATACATGCTATTAAAGTAAATAGTTAGACTATGATATTGCAATGCAATGATGCAGATGAGAGTTGTGGCTTGCCTGGGGGTGAAGGGACGATCGGAAAGGAGTGCGGAGAGTCTGAGGAGTTGACTGCCGAAAATAGTTCTCTCCCGGAGGGGGGGCTGTTACGGACAAGGGCAAAATGGTTATTTTCACAGTGGGACCTCATAGTGAAAATGATACCAACACGACGGGCTCGACGAGACGAAGACGTGGGCGTTGGATTCACCTTGATCGGAGTCTCAGATGAAAAGTTATAGCCATTTGAAGTCCAGGGACCGATCTGTAAAGATTCTATTCACAGACAAGCCCCTGGCGGTTAAAACCGAAAGCGCCTTCAGGCTGAGTACGTTTTCTGAAACAGAAAACGTAAACTTGGCCGTAGTTAGGTGAGAATGCGCTTTCCAAATAGGGAGACGTATTTATAGAAATACGCCTCCACTTAAAATCCCGCGGGCCCGGGCGTTGACTTCTCCGTGTCACTGCCGCGCGGGGCCCACGAGCAGGGGCTCGGGGTCGTCCTCCCCGCGACGTCTCCTGCCTGGCCGAGGCAGGGGCCGGCCCCGACGGCGACCGCCGGCGACACGGGCCACCTCTGGTGGCGCTCCGCCTACCAGGATGACCAGCGCGACGGGCCGCATCCATCCCCGTAGGTGGCGGCGCTCGGGGAGGACCGGAGCACCGGCGCCCCTGGTCATGGCGGACGGTGGCTCGGGTGCCGAAGGGCACGATGGCTACCGGCCACCGGAGGAAGAGCCGAAGGTCGGAGGAGGGTCGTGGAGGTCCGGGGAGAGCCTTGGTGAGCGTAGGAGGGTGAGAGGGGGCTCGGGCATCTCCAATTTAGGAGGAGGCCGAAGTGGCAATGGCGACCAGAGGGCGGCGAGGAGAGCTTCTCCAGCTCGGGGAAAAGGCTGGGCGGGACCAGAGAAGGATGGGGAGGTGGCTGGTATGCTCGGGAGGGGCTCGGGCCGAGGCCTATTTATAGCCAGGGCGGCCGAGGCGTTCGGGACGACCGCTGTGGCATCCTTATCGTTGCACTGGAGCGACGGGGCGACGTGGCTGTCGTTTGCGGCGTCGAGGAGCTTCGCGGAGGAGCGGAGAGGGTTCGGCTGAAGTCGGGCAGGCTCGGGAGAGCTCGGGAGCTCACAGGCGATAGGATTCGACGGCGGCAGAGTACGGGCGCGGCGGCTACACCGCGAGGGAGGGGACGGGAGAGGGGGAGATTTATCCAGGGAGGAAGGTGACGACGAGGGGAGGCTGTTGGACATGACTACTCGCGCGGAGCCGACGAGGAGAAGAGGGGCCCGATCTGACCAGTACGCAGCTCGCGTCCATGGCATGCCAGGGCGGCGGTCACCGCATGGACGCGGTGTTTCCACGTGTCCTGGTCAACTCCACCATGTCAACTCGACTGGTCACTCAGAGGATGAGGTCAAGGAGGAAGGAAACGAGCATAGTGGCAATCGAGGTGACCACAGCTAGCAGGTTCTATCCAGAACAGCAAGGAGTTTGTTACTTGGTGAGGAAGACTCGTCTAGTGATTCGCTCTGATCTTTAGCATAGTGTGATCACCTGCTAAGATGAGTCTTGTGGCCAAGTTTCAGCCCAGATGGATGAGTGTAGATAACACTTGCTGTTCAAATGGCCTCACTGACCAGATTTGCCAATCTTGAAGTAGCACTCACACATCACATGGGATTGGGCTGAAATTTGGAGGAGATGATTGATATAGACATATGAAGGTACTGTATAAATTTCATACCATTTGGATAAACCAAAATGGTACTTCCTTCACATAGCTTCCAAATGGACGGAATCTTTGAAAAATTCTAGGAAATTATTGGTGAAATGGAATGAGCCCAAATTTTGTGGAGGAGTGAGATATGGGTAGAAGCATGTTTTGGAAATTATTCATGAATTATGGAGCAATAAAAATTATAGTTGCTTCACAACCCATAATAATTACCAGAAACAAAGATTTGATGCTGTGATCACATAGTTGATTGAATGATGTTAAAATTTGGTGGAGAGCTATTATTTGAGTACATGAAGATTCTTGTAAGATTTCAACTCATTTGGATACTCCAAGCTAGCAATTGCTTCACAAAGATTCCAGTTGCCCAGAAACTTTGGAAATTAGCCAAGAGAGATTTATTATCCAAATAAAGTTGAATTTTGGCATGTGGCAATGATATGGATAGTAAAGAGTGCACACAAAGTTTGAGAGCAAGCAAGCAAATATATATGGTACTTGCTTCATAAACTGCCAGCTGGGGCAGAATCAGAAAAGGAATATTTGGGAAATATTTTTGGGCATGGCAAGGAATATTTTGACATATCTGTATAAGATATGTCCCAAAGGATTTATGGGAATTATTTGAGAATTTTTTTTTGGGAATGATAGAAATATGAGTTTCTTCACAACTCAGGGCAAACAGGGTTATTCCTTTAATAGAAAAAGGAATATTCCCAAAAAAAGAATATTGGGGGTTGGTCCAAGATGGAAATGACATGGTCTTGGGATGGTTTTGAGGTTGGCAAGCCACTCGGGAGGAAGAATGAAGGGTGATCCATCCAGGTTTCAAGACCACTAAGTCACAGAAAAGCAAAACCAGGCAAAAATTAAAAGCAAAAGAAAATGGGCAAAATCCAGGTTGTTACATTTTATTCATGCGCTCCTCCTTAGTTGAGCTTTGCACCTTTTATTGTATTCGTTTTTGTACTTCTGAATCTTGTTTCCATTGCCACTGTTTGCTTTATTAATTTAAAGTCGGGCACTGCTTGTGTCTGTTTCTAAAAAAAAAAGATCATTCATAATGATAGCTACACAATTTTGATGAAGTAATTTGATATGTCATTTGCGATCAATAAAATTAATGAACTGCCAAAAAATGTGACATTTATGCGCAATATTAAGATATAGTAGAAATGTTGTTCAATAGGTAACATTAAGATTTGAATGAGTAATAGTTGGATAACATTTAGAAACAAATACAAGTCAGGTTCTACCAACTTGAATGTTGTTTTTCAGTTCAACCGTTCTATATTTCTTTGGATAATCATATTATTTTGAATATAACTTTAGAGGAAAAATATCATCCGTGGAACCCATAAACTTTACAAATATTTATCCAAGTGCTTATCTTTTGGCTAGAAGAACACACAAAAATCCTGGGCAAGGTGGATACACAAAAATGATTCACAAATTTTAATATTATAGCGATTAAACATTCATGAACGTATTTTTCGGTTATCCAGATTTCCTTTCTCCATTTACTTGTTTGCATTATTAATTTGCCATGTTTGTAGATGTGGATATAGTCCCAAGGATTTAAATTTGACTAATATATTTGTTGGGAGGAGAGAGCAATCCTATTTAGGGGTCCACCTTGTCCTTAATAACCAGTCAACAAGGTCCAAGGTGGTAAATAAACTCCAACTCCGTCAACAACACTCAAAGCCATTTTCTACAACGCAATTCTTTAAAAAAAACTTCGTGAACATGCATATACATGTATACTATGTATGTGCAAAACTTCCTAGTCCCTCCGATCTATATTAATTATCACTGATTTTGTAGAATTTCATATTAAATCAGCGACAATTAATATTAATCGGAGGAGTAACATTTTATTTTCACACATGGCGTATAGAAAAAAAAAGATAAATATACGTTTCAATAAGTTTGCATTCGCTTTTACCCCTCATACCTACCACAACCATGGGTAACCTTGGTCTTTGCTGGAAGCACCACCCCTATGTAAGGCCAACATCACCTTCACTGGAATAAACTCAACGGGAGGGCATTAGGGCTCTTGAACATTATGTTAATAGCTATGTTGATGTTGTTTTGCAATGTCAGTTAGTACTGTGGGTTTTCAAAATTCGTGCTACATCCACCATGCAAATAACGACCTCAAGCTGGATTATTACAGGCCGCTTTGCACCGTGGTGACGTAACCACCTCCAAGAATAGTACTCGTCAATGGTTCTGCTTTCTCGAGTGTCATTTTTGCTGAGCGTTTTTCCACAGGAGCGCGACAAAGGCCATTTTTGCCGTGTGTCCGAGAATAGGCGCTCAACAAAAAGGCTAATATTTAACGTATATACCGGTGGTGGATATTCGTATTTGCAGCTTATCAGTGAGAAATGTCAACTTAGCAATGAATATTAATTACTCTTTCGAACGCCCGCGTGTAAATGAATACAAGCGGTAGCTATAAGAACGAGTGCTCTTAGGGCATGTCCAAATCGGATACTCAAATCATCTATGTACTTTCGCGATTCTGTCACTTTTTCCCATCAAATTCAATCCCACAAATATTCACGGACGCATCCAGACCTCCAAATTCTGGCAAACTAGTCCAAAGCTTGGGGGGCTTTGGAGGCAGTCCGGAAATCTGTCTAGTCAACCAAAAGTCACCACGTCACACATCCTGACACCTCCTCTTCTCCTCAACCGCAACATGCACAAGCATAGATGCACATTTAGACGACATGGTTGGATGTCTGGCTCACACATAAGTGTCCATGGACTGATCCGAACTAGTCCTCGGACAAGTAGCGTGTCGGCTTTAAGAGACGATGTTGAAGATGCCCTTATGAACTTACACATGTGTACATGCAGTGCCTGGACAAATAGTGTGTCTGATTTATTGCACCGTATTGGACATGGCCTTATGAACGTAGGCGCATGCTCATTGTTCTAGCACACGATGGTACGTACGCCTGCCAAGGTTCCTTACGAGTACTTTATTTTTTTATTAAAAATGGCTGTCATCCTTACTCTGCGTAGTCGCTTGTTATGCGTAAAAGATGCTTTGGCAGTCAATTAAGAGGTCCCATGTGATGGCATAGATCCGTGCATATGTTCCAGTGCAAAGAATACAACAAAACAACAGCGGCAAGCGAGCAGCTGCCCAGAGACGCCGAGAGACGTGAGCAATTCAACGGGGACCTGGGAATATAGCGCTATAGCACACATCGAAACGTCCCGGCGCTCTAGAAATTGAAAAGAAAAACGCTATTCTTTGGCCAATCAAACAGGCTCACAAATTGACCCCAATCGCTCCAGAAATTGGGAAAACGGCCTGGGAGAAGAACATAACCAGCAGGACGCCCTTCCGTTGGTAAATTATGTGTGCTCTTAGAAGACTCCAACGCCGACCCACAAGTCGTCCGCACACGGTTGGATTGTCATGTCCGGACATGTGGTGTCATCCAACGAGGGCTTGTATCGATTCGCAGGGCGGCCCGCACGCACTTTCTCCTGTAAACTGGAGACAAAAGTGGGGGCGAGGGCTTTGCAGGCGTCCGGAAAGTTGTCATGGCATGTCTGACCGACCTGGCCCAGAAAAAACCCACCCGCCTCTCCCGCGCTTCCATCGCCTTCCCGCGCCGTTTGCCACGCAGTATTAATGCCGGTCCAGAGCATGCTGCGGTCGGCATTGATGCCCGCGATTTAACCGAACGTGTGGGCGGCGCAGACGGACACGACCTCTCACTGCCGGCAATGAACTAGTGTGCAGGCCGAGAGAGGGCCATGCACTGCTCGCTCGGCTGAGCACGCCATCTCGCCGCATTCAAACGGCCACAAACTTCCCGCCTTCCTCCACAAAAACCCGCGCGTGTGCCGAATGCCGAAAAATGTATTCCATCCACACATCCGTTCACGAGCCGCCCGTCATTAAACACAACGCCGGTAGGCTTCGGTCATCGCCCCGCTATTTAAACGATCCTAGACACAGGACAAAAGTCACACCACATTCCACTCCCATCTGCATGGCATCCGGCGAGCAGGAAGCTGAGGTCTCTGGCATAAAAGCTTGCTGGGTGGCCTGTTGAGACCACCGGATACGAGCCAGGCAACTCTCTGCTCCACCTCTGTCGACGGTCCAGGCAGCTGCAGGCCAGCTCATAGAGGCAGAAGCTCCAAGCTAGGGCCTCGTTCAACAACTCGCCGCTCAAAGCCAGCTCGCCGACGAGTGGCGAGTTGCTCCAGCCCGTTACGCGGGGGACCACGGCGGGATAGGCATCGTGGCTACCGTGGACGACATTGTGTCACACCACTCCTCCCGTGCCTGCGACCACGCCATCTGACGTCAACGTTTCCGTGACTGCGCCGTGCCGGCGGAGAAGCCGACTTCACAGAGATCGGCGACACCAAGTCTAGCACGTCCGCGTCCGCCGCCATCTACAAGGAGAAGTAGAACATGTGGGGCCGCCGCAGCTTGGGTCCCATGAAGGCCACCGCCGAGGCGATGCCGGCGTAGACAGCCGGTGTCTTGCCCTGTCCCAGGCCGCTGTCGTCCCCTTCCCCTCACATTGATGCAAATCTTGGCGGTGCTCACTGCGATGAGCGGCGCTGCCGAACATGGGGAAGCGAGCCGCCTTATGCGCTGAAGCATATTCCTCTGGGTTCACGACAGTACGACGAGCGGGTTGCCGACATGGAGAAGACAAAGTGATCCGCCACGGCTGGTCGTAGACTTGTGTAATGTATCCATGCCATGGGTATGAAGCTCCATGCGGTCGGACGTGCACATTGTTTTACCTATTTTAGTTAAAATATGACCAAAATGTCATAAATTTCGTCTGGTTTATATGATATTCGCTATGTTTGCATGTATTTCATACAGTTTGTTGAAAAAGTGTTTGAAATGTATGCAGGCAGCGTTGAATGGCTGCCCCCGCATCAGTGTTCCTGGATTAATCCCTGTCCGCAGACGGATGCGGGAAAAAAATTACGTGTAGATCCATGGACACAAAGTTGTCGCTTTCCTCGAGATTCTGATGTGGGAAATAACAATAATATGCCATATACGTACGGACGAGCGGGATAAGATATAGCTAAGCTATGGTGTACTTCCCCCTAGAGCAACTTAGCCGTCCTCTCTTGGTCATGTTACTTGATAAGGGCATCTCGTTGTGGATCGCTTAAGGGCTAAGGCATCAACTTTTTGTCCATGGCAGTTGTCATATAAATTATAGATGAATACTGTCATATTCCATAATATAAGAGCAATTTTGACATTACATTGGTGTCCAAAATGCTCTTATATTATGGGACGGAGGGAGCGGAAATCCATATCTGCACCCGAGCTCATCTGCACCCCACTGACGAAAAAAATCAAAACAAAAACTAGAAAAGTTCAAAAAATTCTAATTTTTTTTGTGCGGTAGACAATTTGATGCGTGAGGTTCGCTTCAATTTTCAAATCATTTGGACATCTGAGAAGCTCTCAGCAAAAGAGACAAATTGTGGGTCTGTAAAAAAGTTTACTGCGCATGTATTGTTTTGGCCCGATTTGTCTTTTTTGCTGACAGCTGCTCAGATGTCTAAATGACTTGAAATTTAGAGCGGGCCTCACGTATCAAATTTTCTACCGCAAATTTTTTTTTGATTTGTTTGATTTTTGTTTGAATTTTTTACGAATTTTTTTCTAACCGGGTGCAGATGAGTCTGGGCATCGAAACGCCCTACTCACGGAGGGAGTAGTATTTAACTTGCGGGATAGATCAACTTTCGGTACAATCATGAACCAATGACCTTAATCAACGCTGTGATCTCTTGTTGCCTTTTGTTTGTACTCGTACTTGGATCGGAGGTACTGCATAACCTGGTTTGTTAGGCCTCCAGACAAGACATTTGAGCAGTTGCCTATTTCTTGTACTTCCTTAGTACTGTACCACAGACTGGGCATGTGGTGAGCAACATGGTGCCATGCGCTTGTCATACGAAAACTTAGTTTAGTATAACAGAGATAAAGCGTAGCTAACCAATCCTTGCGACGGTACATCTGGGTTTGGATGCGCTATCTACAACATTACACGTTGGTCCACTCGATATTTAGATGAAAACCTGGTGGCCCTCCCCATGCGAGGGAATCATCTTTAGTCTGCCAAATGTGCTGGAAATAAAATTTAAGATTTTAGAGATATCTAAAATATCAGTTAGGAAACAACATAGTCTTATGGAGAACAAAATTTATTCTGAAACGGATATCAAATGCACGAGAAGCAATTTTTGTTTTATAATTGTCAATTATTGTGGATCCTTCAGGAACACCATAGCATGTGGGTGCGTGCGTCCGTGTGTCTGTGTGTGTGTGGGCGCACGTGCGCGCGTGTTTTCCTATAGTGAAACTGTAACAATGCATCAAAATAAACTTCAGATATGTAGCCAGATGATAGATTGTATGAAATATTGCATCGTTCTGTGGAACTGAACTGCAAATTGTGACTCAAGGTCATAATATGGTTTGAATATTTCTACTATGGTCCTGTAATAACTGGGACCCACGGCAATGATGGCTACTTAATTTTGATAAATTAATGGGATATGTTATTTGCGATCAATTATACTCCCTCTGTTCCTAAATATAATTAAGTCCTTTTAGAGATGTCAGTACGGACTAAGGATGTATATAGACTCATTTTCGAGTGTAGATTCACTCATTTTGCTTCGTATGTAGTCCGTGTTGAAATCTCTAAAAAGTCTTATATTTAGGAACGGAGGGAGTATTAATGGACTACCAGATAAATCAGATATTTATGTGCAATATGAAGATATTGGAAAGAATGTGAGGCAGGTTTGACCACCATGACTGTAGTTTTTCAGCTCAGCCTTTCTTCTACTGGCTGATCATGTATATTGAAACTTATAACATACATGGTGTGTTGCACTATTAAAATAACTTAATATGAACATATCATCGGTAAAAACACACAAACTTTATGAATATTTATCTAAGTGCTTAAGTGCTCATTTCTTTTAGATGATCTTTTGGCTAGAAGAACACAAAAAAATGGTCGAGAAAGTGGACACACCAAAAGAACTCACAGGTTTTAAAAGTATACGAATTAAATGCTGATGTATGTATTTTTCTCTTATCTAGACATTTCATTATCCGTTTTCTTCTTTGCATTTGAACTTCTTGTGGTAAATTTGACTAATATATTGTGTTGGGATGAAATAAATGGTACTCTTAAGGGGTCCCACATAGTCCTACACAACTTGTTAACAAGATCCAAGGTGGTAAAAAAAAAGTATAACTCGGTCTACAATGCTCAAGGCTTGTCAAGAAAAGTCCTAGCTAATTGTCATGGTCAACTAATCAAAGGAGAAAGCAGAAAAAAGGACAAAGCCAATAATGGAGGCAAGAAACAAATGACTATAATGTGGGGGTCCATTATTGACCTGGATGAAATTTAGGTCTAGAACTACCTTGTCTTCCTAATTGCCTTGGATGTTTAAGCATAAGTTGTCCCCTCCGGTCTGTATGTGTGGATATTTAGATTTGTCGTAGGTCAGATGGACGCCATTCTTCCCTAGTCTCTTGGTGTCAACCGACTCGGTCTTCCCTTTTCATGGCTTCTCCTATCTTTTTCAAGGGGTTCGAGTGATCCCACATTTGCATGTTCCCTTTTTGACCCTGGATTGTTCAACAGGCCTCTTCAGAGATATCCTTAAGAATCTTCCGGACCAGTGTGCGATTAGATGTGTGTGTTATACTGATACATCCATTTTGGAGCACATATTCTGATTATAAATTACTCATTATTATCCATGTTTTGTAGATGATCATATCATAGTATTTTTGTCTAAATTTTAATTTTCTGATGAAGGAGGGGAAATTGCCAAAAAGCTGCAGAAAAGCAGAAAATGAATCCTAGTGGAGAAAATATTTATTTTGAACTCAGAAAAATACCAACAAACCAGAAAGTCGGATTTCCACGAGAAGAGAACCATGGAGCAAAAAGTGGGCCAGGAGGCCCCTATGGAGAACACTGCTTTCTCTAATCTAAGAAGGTGTTTGACCCCCTAGTGCAGAGGTTTGTTGTAGGCAACAATTTCCCTCAAGGGGGTGACCTTAAGGTTTATGGAACCTGTAGATGTCTTGCAAAATGACCAAAGATCAGTACCTTCACACACACACAAATACATAATTTGAATCAATCTCCAACAAAACAAGTAAGATGGTCACTCTTACCAGCCTTGCTAGTTATACGGATATTACAACTTCTGTTTGGAAGTATTGATTGCAATGAAAGCAAATAAATTTTAGATTGTAAATGAATAAAAACGTGCGTTGATCGAGATTGAATGAAATATGGATGAATGGGCTGGTTTCATACTTTCGCTAGCAACATCTCTCCAATAATAACAACATGGCGTGGTGAAAAAATTACAGCTGTATATTGATTTGATTGTAGTCTTTATGAGTACGATTATACATGGCGTAATTTCATATAGTCATTGATACCTCTCCGTTGTATCTATAATTTTTGATTGTTTCATGTCATTATCTTACTACTTTCACATATTTTTGGCAATAATTTATATTATTTCTATTTGGACTAAACTATTAAACCAGTGCATTGATACCTCTCTGTCGTATCGTTTGTGGTTTTTAGGTGAAAAATTTACTCAGCCGGAATGGCCTGAAAATTTTCGTAGATTTTTTGTGAAATATATATGAATTTTTTACGCAAGAACAGACACAAGATGGGGCCCATGGGCTCCACAAGGTAGGGGCGCCCCCTAGGGCGCGCCGGGATGCCTTGTGGCCACTAAGTCAGTTGGATCTCTCTTTCAGGCACTAGAAAGCTAATATCAGGAAAAAAATCAAGATAAAATTTCAGCACGATCGGAGTTACAGATCTTCAGATATTTAAGAAACAGTGCTCAGCCAGGAAAACAATCACAAAATCAGAGAAGAAAGTCTAGAGAGAGAGAGAGAGAGATTGAGAGAGATCCAATCTCGAAGGGGATCCCGCCCCTCGGGGGCTGTGGAGGCCAGGACCAGAGGGGAGACTCTTCTCCCATCTAGGGTAAGCTCAAACAAGAAGAAGGAGGAGGAGGCTCTCTCCCCCGCTCTTCTAGTGGTGCCGGAGCGCCTCCGGGGTAACAATCATGACGGCGATCTACATCAATAACTTTACCGCCGTCAACAACAACTTTCACCCCCTCTATGCAGCGGTGTAACCGCTCTCACCCTGTTGTAATCTCTACTTGAACATGGTGCTTTATGCTATATATCATTATCCAATGATGTGTGGCACCTATATGATGTTTGAATAGATTCCTTTTGTCCTATGGGTTGATTGGTGATCATGATTGGTTTGAGTTGTATGTTTTATTTTGGTGCTATCCTATGGTGCCATCCGTGTCGCGCAAGCACGTGGGATTCCCTTTATAGGGCGTTGCAATACGTTCGTAATTCACTTATAGTGGGTTGCGAGAGTGACACATGCATAAACCCAAGAAAGGGAGTTGTTGCGCATGGAATTAAAGGGGACTTTACACTTAATGCGTATTTGCAGATGCTTGCTAGAGTTCCAGTGATAAGTGCATGTGATCCTAGTACGGAAATATGTTAGCTTAAGCCTCTCCCTCATCTAAAAATGTAATGATGAATATCGGTCGAGTTATCAATCACCTAGGGACAAATCCTTCTCATTGTTCTCCAAAAGATCTCTACTAAAAGGACTAACTATTTATTATCTCGCAAAGTGCTTCTGTTTTTACTTCTTGTTATAGGTAAAGCGAACGTTGGTGTTCGTAGAGTTGTATCGGTGGTCGATAGAACTTCAGTGAATATTAATTCTACCTTTAGCTCTTCGTTGGGTTCGACACTCTTATTTACCAAAAAGGCTGGGTTCGATAGGAAGCTTTTGAAAACGCATTGCACAAAGGTAAATAAGGAACAAGTTGAATACGTAAGTTAAACGAGCATCCCACACCCGAAGGGCACCTACATAGGCCTTCCCCGAAATCCCGTAGTCACTAACGTAAACAAAGTAGAAAAATCACCAATTTCGGGACAACTGATCCCCTATACTTGTGGGTTATCATGACCTTTTCGGGCTCTGTTGCCGGGGACCAATAGTGTGGGGTGAATATTCTCATGTGCGCTTGTTAGCTTTATCTTTAAGTAGATTTTATTTTCTTTTCTAAGTTGTTTTATATCTTGGTTATGGATATGGAACATGAAACTACAAAATAGTTTTATTTGCTACTCATGGAGATGGGGAACCTCCTAAAACCCTCGATGCTGGTTATGTGCAAATCATTAAATACTACTTTGATAATACTGATGAATCCTTATTCAACTTGATAATGGGATATACTTTGGATAAATGGGAATACTTTAGGGATTATCGCTTGTCTCAAAAAGGGAAACACTTGTGGGATCAAATTAAAATGTTGCTTTGGTATGCTTGGAATATGAGCTCTATGTATGATTATACTTGTTGTTCCGAGATGGAGGCTCCACATCTTCCCTTTCAATGTGAATTTAATGATAATGAAACCTTGGAATCTTATGCTAATTGTGTATACTAGTCATCAACCCGTGCATCTGCACAGGCTAGCAATTTTAATATTAAATACGAAAAAGTGGGTACCTATTACAAGTGTTGGACAACAATATTAAAATTTTATAATTGGTTGTTATTATTATATTGGTAGACAACATGGTTACAGATTCAAATATTGTTGCATGTATCATGTATTGTTACATTTAAGTTTCTAATTATATAATCAACACTAGTAGAAAACAGGGCTTTTGTCCCGGTTCCAGAGGTCCTTTAGTCCCGGTTCTGGAACCGGGACAAAAGGGTCGGGACTAAAGCCTCTAACCTTTAGTCCCGGTTCGCTTACGAACCGGGACTAAAGGGCCTCCACGTGGCCGCCTGCTGGAGCGGGGCTTACAAACCGGGACTAAAGGATTTTTTCTTTAATTTTTTTTATTTTGATTTTTTTTCTTATTTTCAAATCTTTGAATTATTTGACAATTTAATCTCTAATCACCCCTCCCTCCTCACTGCTTTAGAATTTAATCTCTAATCTCTAATCACCCCTCCCTCCTCACTGCTTCTAAATCGTCTAACTTCCCGGCCGGTCACCCATCCTCTCACTTCTCCAGCCTGAGCACGCTTAACTTTCGAGTTCTATTCCCCCTAGTTTCCAATTCTGCACTTGTTGTTTTCCTGACAATACTAAGCTGTCAATCCTATTATCCCTTTGGAGTTGAACTTGAGCATTAAGCACCGTTTGAGTTTGAAACTATTATTCTAAAAACAATAATTATTTAGTAACACTAATATTTCTTGAATAAGTAGTTTGACCATTGTTTGACCATAGTTTGACCACAGTTTGACCAAAGTTCAAAAAAACTAAAATAATTAATTAGTAACACTAATATTTCTTCAATAAGTAGTTTGACCATAGTTTGACCAGATTTAACCAAAATTAAAAAAACTGGAATTTGAGCATAACTTTTTTCCTTTAAGAATTTGAGGATTCTAAAATTTGCGGCATGGCCTACGGCGGTCAAAATCGGATGCGGATTTTCGTGCTGATTTTTTTGATATATTATGCGTTTTTTTCGATATCGTATGCAAAAGATATGGTCGTTTTACTTTTTCATAACACTTTTTTGCAAAACATGTCCAAATTTAAGTTTTTTAATTTTCCTAATTAGTAGATGTAGTAACATAACTACATCTCGAAGGATTTTAATTTTTGAAGTTTTTATCATTTTCTTTTGTTTTTTACAAAACTGAAATGGCGATACACGGGGGGGGGGGGGGGGGGGGGGGGAGAGTTTGAATCTTTAGTCCGGTTGGAGCCACCAAAAAAAAAAAAACCGGACTAAAGCCTCAACCCCTTTAGTCCCGGTTCGTGGCTCGAACCGGGACTAAAGGTCTAACCTTTAGTCCCGGTTTGAGCCACGAACCGGGACTAAAGGGCATCGCACCCTTTAGTCCCGGTTCGTGGCTCAAACCGGGACTAAAGGTCCCATTTAAACCGGGACTAATGCCTGCCCAGCGCCATAGCCGTTCGAACCGGGACTAATGCTCACATTAGTCCCGGTTCATAATGCAACCGGGACTAATGCTCCGATCCGGCTGTGACGAAAGCCCTGTTTACTACTAGTGCAAGTTCCCTATTGTTGCATCTATGCTCATTTCATTTCGCTACCTGAAAAACATACATCTTCATTTTTGCCTCATAATTACACAAGAATTTTATCTTAAAACCACTTCATGGATTAGATTTTATATGTGTAGAACATTTAAGCAGATGTCCTCCCTTGGGAACATTGGATTGCACCTAGTTTTGTTTGATTATAAAAGAATTTGTTTCTATAGAAAATGATGAAACAATGGACATACACGGTTTTCTATCAACATGTGAAACTATAGCAAAAATATATACATAAGAGATTCTATTTTCTCATAGCTTTATGAGCCATACAACATTCATATTTTAAGTTGTTGTCTTAACCAATAAATTCTTACAACTTTTCTTTTAGGATTTTTATGATAGTGCCCCTGGTTCCTTAGTTGTGCTCAGTTGTCCCCACGCTCTAAACTTTTGCTCACTTTTCCTCACACTCTTGTCTGAAACTCTCACAAATGGTCAAACTGGACGTTTGCTATCGGGTCAGTGGCTTGACCGTTAACTACTGACGACTTGGGCTAGTTAGGGCCGGGTCCTCCTTTGACCGTTATGTCCTGATGAGTGGGGCCACAAGGAGACACATAGGAGTAGCTTGTCTGAAACAGATCTAACCACACCCGCGCCGCCTCCTCCGCCACTGCCGCCATCGTGCCCTCCACCCACTAACCCTATTCCATCTGTCGGCGACGCCGTGCCTCCGCCACATCAACCCCCCTCTAATCTGGGATTAAGAAGCGATGTCGGGGGAAGACGCCCTCCGGCCCATCGACCGTGGAGATGATTGACTCGAATCTGCGGCGGATAATTCATGGATTCCATCTGAGTAAGCATTCTTTCCCTTCGAATTGACGAGAAAACTGTTCAATTAGGCAGTATTTGACCACTACTCCCTTGAATCGTACCAACTTGGGTTGCTCAATTTTACACCCTTTATTTTGATCGAATAGGATTGATCATGCACTTGCTTTTTGGCTGGTGGTTAGAATGGAAACTAGCGTGCTGCGTGGTACTAAACCGCATATAATCTCTGGATTTTTTTACCAGAAGGTGGTAGAAACCAGCATTTTGTTCAAAGATTTTCGCGCTGCACTCCGTTCCGTGTATGACTGGAGCTCTGCCAATGTTGTTGAACTGAAATATTTCAACAGTAGCGAGCAAAGATTTCTCAGACTAACTTGCGACGAGCATCTGGAATTTCTATTTAGTTTGAATGCTGACAGATGTTTCAGTAAAATCTGTATCGAGGTGCTTGAGCCATGCAAAGTACGAGACAAGGGGAAGAGTGTTCATACATCATCCGTCTCTGATAATAGCTAGCGCCGCGGCCCTCCTTGTAGATCGATACCATGTAAACCTAGTGGTTCTGAAAGCCACAACATGTCTGCTGCTGCTAGTGCTGCCGCTTCTCCTGTCCCTTCTGCAGCTGTTGTAGAAGTAGATGCAGAGCCTGACAAGGAAGTGCCTCGAATTGATGATGAGGATGAGATGATGTACCCTGAACTGGTAGATATAGTCAGTCAACAGGCAATGGAATATGAATATCCGAGGAGCCCAGCAGTCATGCTAGATTTGATGACACTGACGATGATGAGAGGGATGAGAATATTGACAGCTTAGTTTTAGATGAATATGATGGTGACGACATGCCAACAATTGAGTGGAACAGGGAAGATACTCAGCTTACTCCAGGAACCATGTTCCAATCAATGGTGGATTGTCGTAATGCAGTGACTGCATATTGCATTGTCACTGAAAATAATTATGTGATTGATATGAGTGAGCCAACAAGGTTCACTGTTCATTGCCCATATGATAGGTGTAGGTGGAGGATGCATGCATCCCATATGCGAAAGAGCAAATTGATTCAGGTAATACACGTCATTGTGGATTTTAGTTTATTGATCCATTCTATTTTCAGATCATTGTGTAATGTTCCTTAATTGTACTTTATTTTGTTTCAGATAAAACAAAACCCACACTAGCACTTGTCCACCTGGAGGGGGAGGGGGAAAGACCAAAACTAGGCTAGCAAGGACTAGGTGGGTTGCAGATGCATTCTTGGATTGGCTGAGAGAAACACCAACAGTTGGTCCAACAACACTCCATGGGAAGCTTTTTGAGAAGTACAAAATTGATATACCTTACATGAGGATTTTTTTGTGGCAGGGAAATGGCTCTTGATAGGATAAATGGTCCATGGAATCAGAGTTTTCAGTTGCTTTACACTTACAAAGCTGAAGTGGAGATGGCTAGTCCAGGGAGTGTCGTAGAAATTGACAAGCATACAGTTTCATACAAAATAAGAGGGAAGTCATTTGAGAAGGAGTGCTTCAGGAGGGCTTTTGTTTGTTTCAAGGCTTGCTGGCAGGGATTTGTGGATGGTTGCAAGCCCTATTTGGCTGTCGACGCAACTGCTTTGAATTGAAGATGGAGAGGACAGCTAGTAGCAGCTTTTGAAGTTGATGCACACAGTTGCATTTGGTGTGTTGGAGGCAGAGTCCGAGGAAGGTTGTGTCTGGTTTCTGCAGCAGTTCTGCGCCAGGTTTATCTATACACTCACATGCTTGCAAGGGTTTAGAGACTACAATAGGAATGGTATTCCCTGGAGCAGAGCATAGGGAATGTATGCAAAACCTAGTTCAGAATTTTAGAAAGAAATTCAGAGGTAAGGTTTTTGATGAGAATCTATGGACAGCAGCATACACATGCAGCTTGAGGAAGCATGAGCACCATTTGAGAGTGCTGTATGCTCAGAATCCTGAGGTGAAGGAGTACCTGGAAGCACATCATGGAATGGTGTGGTCTAGAAGCAAATTCAATGAAATCTGCAAAGTAGACTATCTGACCAGTAACCTCACAGAGTACTTTAATGCAAAGGTCAAGTCAGTGAAAGGGCTATTGTTGTGGCAAGTATTTGATAAGATAAGGAAGATGATCATGAGAAAGATGGCTCTTCGTAAAAGAATTGCAAAAACACAATACGTTGGTCATGTTGTGCTTCCATCTCCGATTAAGGCATTGCATGCCAAGGCAAGAGGACTGAAGATGAAATGCATTTGACCGTCGACATACAAGGCTGAGGTAACATATATTGACACTAAACATAAGGAATGGAGGTATCCAGTGAACCTAGCAACTAGGGAATGCAGTTATAGGCATTGGCAGATCCGTGGGAAGCCATGCATACATGCCCTACATCTCATGACTGTTATCGGGGGTGAAGATGATCACTATTGCTCTGAATATTTCTCTATTGCCAAATTTCGGGCTGCTTATGCTGGCAATGTACCTGCACTCTTGGGAAAAGACCAATGGAGGAGAGTAGATCCAGGGTTCAAACTATATTCTCTTGTACTTACTAGACCACTAGAAAGACCAAGGAAGAATAGGATAAGAGCAGGTGAAGAGGGTCGTGTAAAAAGGCAGCGTAAATGCAAGAAATGTGGAACCCTAGGGCACACTGCTAGGCTTTGTACCAATCCAGTGGATGCATCATTTGGAGAAGAGGAACAATTGGCAGCAACAAATGCAGAGGAGAATGCAGCAGCAGATGAGAAGGACTAGCTTCTTGGTATGTGTGTAGTAGAAGCACCGACATCTTGGTACGAGTGCAACCTTCCCTTTTTGTATCCACTTGTTCTCTTTTTTATTGATATCTTATCCCTAATCTTATTTTTGGTTGACCCAGCTCTAGGATAGGTGGAGACAAAGGAAAGAAAAGGCTTAGAGAGGAAGAAACTTCCATTGAACCATCATCTGATGCAGAATTTGAAGCCATGGCGTATGATGGTTTTGAAGATATAAGAGAGGATCAAGACATGGTTCCTGTCGTTCCTTTAAAGATTATGGAGCAAATAGATGACCGTCAATCGGCCATCAAGTGCTCGGGAAACCAGGAGCAGCTATCCCAAGTGAAGATGAAAAGGAAGAAGGCAAAGCCACATAATATCGCAGCTAGGGAAACCAGGAGCAAGACAGTTAAGCCATCTGTGAACACAAGGAGCAAGTTAAATATTTGAATTTGAACTTTGAACTATTGTGAAAAATTGTAAGGTGTAGTAATGCAAAATGAAATTTGTACTTTGATGTCAAATTTGAGGTAGAATTCAAATTTGAGGCAAAATTTGAATTTAAGGAAAAATTCGAATTTAACCAACATTTGAAGTCCATTGCTCTGTGTGTGATGTTGAAATGTTTTCTAAACTATTATAAATTAGCTGCAAAATGATATCCTAAGCTCCAAATGAGCTCCGAAGCTCCAAATGCTCAAAATAAGCTCCGAACCTAGGGTAAGTAGCCCCATTTGTAATCAAGCTTTAATAGAAAACAATTAGAAAACACGCTTAAAATATGAAAATGAAAAAGTAAGTTCAGATCCTTCTTAGTTACTCCATAATGAAGCATTTGTGATTTTATTGAATTTTTTAAATTCAAAACCCTAAACCCTCTCACTTGCGCCTTGAACTCTCTACAACATCACTCGAGGTAGCGTAGTTTTGTGAAGATTTTCTCATAAAACTAACCATAGACCAAGTTTATATTTTTTATTGAAAGTTTATCACTTGAAATGACTATGTGCGCCGGTTTTGTATTTTTTGATTTTTTTAATTAGTTATGCTCATTTGAATGTTGTTCAAACCCTACAAAGCACCGAACTGCAGCCGTTCGATCATACCCTAGCACCGAAGTAGAGCCGTCAGATATGGTTTTCTAGAAGGACTAGCGAGGCAATCCGTGAGAGGATGGTCTCTGCGACATGATTGGCCGCGTATGACTAGGCAATCCGTGAGAGGCTGACAAGTGGGCCGTGTGTGGGGCTGCCAATCACAATGACATGTGGGGCACGTTTCAGACAACGTCCTCGCCCTCCTCTGCTCCCGCTACTGCCCCCCTCTACTGCTCCTATTCCTGTCCCCATCCTCTCCCGCTGCCATTTTGCCCCCCGTCGCCGCAGCGTCGTAGCTCTCTTGTAGCCTCTCAAGGACGGCATGGTTTCATGGGGCGATGGCTTGGAATTCTCCACCGACCCTATAAGAACCGGGAATTATCTTCCAGATCCTCCTATGTTTAATTTTCAATCCCAGGATCATTGTTGACAACACAGTGAAATGGTACCATTGCAGAATACGTAAAAGCATTAAATGTGGTATATTTGTCACAAGACATACCTAGTGAAATGTCTCATGACATTTATTACAATCAGAAAACAGCGGAAAGTAAATTGTGTAGCGACTCTGTCTCAGCCACAGGCAGTCGATGTAGTCCACGTGACCTCACTCGTACGGATCGTTATAGTTGTTACAGTCATCACCTTCATCTTCATGGAACTCTGTTGTCAACAAAATTATTGCCATGAGTAAAGTACGTACTCAACATGCCTCCGAAGGTCCTAACAACTACATGTGGCTTCAAAGGAAGGCTTTATGGCTCATTTGCATAAAAGCTAATTTCGTTTGAAAAATATAGCAGTTGGATAAAACCAGTTTTGATGAAAACATGTTTTATCTCCAGAATAACTTTCATCAAAGTGAGGATCCTCGATAAACTCACACTCTTCATAGGTTCCAAGAATAGGGGCAAAGAGGGAATAAGCAAGACATGTCCTGTATGTCAAGAAAGATTCATGTGTCGTCCATGACCGTGGACATGGCTATTCGAATAGTTTTACACTCTGCAGAGGTTGTACACTTTACCCACATGACACAATCCCGACTTGTTGCCACTAGACGTCGCTAGTGTAGTACACCATTCGGTATACCGGCAGGGAGATTGTCACGAGGTCTTTGCACTAGATCCCCCAAAGATGTGACATGCCCACCAGGTCTGGCACACAGAACTGAGAGTACGTCCTCAAACCGGTCCCCCCATCTGTGCCGAGGATACTCCCCGCAGGGCAGCTATCCCATCTGCGGTACGGCGACATCGACACCTATGGCTGACTAGCTTACTTAACCAAGCATCTGCCCATATAGCATGTGGTTGTACTATTATCACAATCTTCAAATCCAAGACTTATTAGGCCTCATGCGGCATGGACGACTGATTGCCCCCTTCAACTTATGAATGGCAGCCAATCGCTACTTCAATCCTTGATTCAACTGTCGCCCGTGCCAGTATTCAGATGGTAAGTTTCACCCAGAGTAGAAGAGGATAGAGAAGGTCAACAAGGGCCAACCGACCTAGGTTAGTGTTAAGTTTCAAGTGTCAATGACTCGGAGGTCATTCAATAAAGCACCTATAGGGTGATAAGCATGGCCAAGCATTTCTACTCTACAGGAACTATATATTTCCACTCAGGTGTCAAGTAAATAGGCGACAAGCGGATCAAGGTAATGTGTCAATCGACACGCTAGCTATGAGAATTAAAATAGCATTCATATATTAACAATAAAAAACATGCAATTTTGTAAAACATAGGATAAGTATGGTCAAAGAAGGAGGCATGCCTTCGTTGTTGAGTCCTTCTTTGGTAACCTGGTTCTGTCGACGTCCAACCTCGTCACTCCCTACTCATTGTAACGACAGAAAAAGACAAACAATAAATACCAAAGCAATAACAAATCCAAATAAGATCCAAAACAATTTAAGAGTGGATAGATAGCAAGATATTGATCAAGATGGAGATTCCCAAAAGGAGAGAGCACGATTGTAAGGTAAGTAGAGAGGATTCAACGGATAGGCAGGGTTTAGGTTGAAGATGACTAAGCAAAGCTTGTCAACAAGACTAACGTTCTAATACGAACTATGGTACTAACCATTAGCAGTGCCCACTACACGTCTGAGCTTACTATATGGAAACTATTACATAAAAACCAAATGGCATCAACACACATGGAACAATCAAAACTATGCATTTCAACTACTCGATCATAACATGACATGCTGAAGGTAATAGTTAACCACAAATAAATATTTAGATAGAATCTAAATATTTTATAATGGTCAATAGCATCCAACATACACATCAACTATATGATAATTCATAGCAAGTATTCTATACGATAACCAAATCAACATTACACACCATAGTAGTTAAACAATGAAACATCATTCAACAACATGAATTTAATTGATCAAGGTCTAGCCCTAAAATAATATTAAAAGGAAATAGAATCAACTCCATTATATCAAACTAATTCATTTGTCAAACAATTAACAAGAGCTACACAACACATGGAACAATGGATGAACCACTATCTTAGACATGATATGGTTAAGAGTAATAATCAACCACAAATAAATACTTGGATGAATCCAAATATTCATAATGGTTAACAACAACCAAAGTATAAACATCAAATGTAATAACTATATCGAGCATTCCTATAACAAAGAGCCAATCCAATACTATGGTCAAAACTAAATAAACAACTAAATCAAGACACATCTTCACACGAGGCATGTGAGCATAGAATCACTAGAGGTCTCAATGAATAACACATGCATCACACACATTACTAAAGAACGACTAATACCAATAACCACTAGCAGTTATAATATCACCACAACACAACTCAACTAACATGAAAGATAAACTAGTCTAAGCATGCGATGAACTATTGCAACACATATACAACACTCATAATAGTAACGTGAGACAAGTCAATCATATAAGAGCAACACAAGTACAACTATAACACATGGAACATCATAAGACATGAAAGATCACTTGCATAAACGACATCTAGATATACAACAATGCAACAACTAGATACAATGTATAACGCTAAGTATGAATGATCATCACACGAGATGCCAAAGTATGATACTAATAGAATACAACTCACAAAAATGAGATAACTTAGTTGATATTAACTAACATGAATATCAAGAATGGCAAGAGCACACAACTTTACATACAACATATCTCATATAAACACATGGACATAGTTATGTCCTATAAGCACATGGACATGTCATACTAAGCATTTAGGCAAGTTAGACAACTAGATCTTGACATCAAGCAATGTACTATATACTAGCATGAGTGAAAATGGCATGCACTTCTATTTGTTACAATCTATAGTTGCAAAGATGTAAGATACGCCACTATGCATGATCCAATACATGAACTGGTACACACATGCTATACAATCTAGTTATGCAGTCGCATCATCATGCGGGGTATTGATCAAGCATCAAACTTAAATCATAAGCGATCATATAACACATGTAAAGCATACAATAGAACATTGATGTTTGCTTGAACTACGTCGGTATTTCCCCAAAGAGAAAGGGATGATGCAGCACAGCAACGGTAGGTATTTCCCTCAGTGATGGGACCAAGGTTATCGAGCCAGTAGGAGAACCACACAACACCACGTAAACAGCTCCTGCACACAAAGAACAAATACTTGCAACCCGACGTAAGTGAGGGGTTGTCAATTCCTCACGGGTAAAAGGATAGGTAAAATTGTAGTAGATTGGATAAATAGATCTCGCGGTAACGCGAGATAAAATAAATAAATAAAAATTGCAGCAAGGTATTTTTGTATTTTTGGATTAATAGATCTGAAAATAAAAGCAAATGAAAATAGATCGCGAAGGCAAATATATTAAAGAAGAGACCCGGGGGCCGTAGGTTTCACTAGTGGCTTCTCTCGAGAAAAATAGCAAACGGTGGGTAAACAAATTTCTGTTGGGAAATTGATAGAACTTTAAATAATCATGACGATATCCATGCAATGATCATTATATAGGCATCACGTCCAAGATTACTAGACCGACTCCTGCCTGAATCTACTACTATTACTCCACACATCGACCGCTAACCAGCATTCATCTAGTGTATTAAGTTCATGGAGAAACGGAGTAATGCAATAAGAACGATGACATGATGTAGACAAGATCTATTTATGTAGAAATAGACCCCATCTTGTTATCCTTAATAGCAACGATACATACGGGTCATTTCCCCTTCTGTCACTGGGATCAAGCACCGTAAGATCGAACCCATCACAAAGCACCTCTTCCCATTGCAAGATAAATAGATCAAGTTGGCCAAACAAAACCCAAATATCAGAGAAGAAATACGAGGCTATAAGTAATCATGCATATAAGAGATCAAAAGACTCAAATAAATTTCATGGATAAAAACATAGATCTGATCATAAACTCAAAGTTCGTCGGATCCCAACAAACACACCACAAAAAGAGTTACATCAAATAGATCTCCGAGAGACCGTTGTATTGAGAATCAAAAGAGAGAGAGAAAGCCATCTAGCTACTAACTACGAACCCGTAGGTCTACAATGAACTACTCACGCATCATCGGAGAGGCACCAATGAGGATGATGAACCCCTCCGTGATGGTGTCTAGATTGGATCTGTGGTTTCCGAAACTTGCGGCGGCTGGAATTGATTTTCGTCGACTCCCCTAGGGTTTCTGGAATATTGGGGTATTTGTAGAGCAAAGAGGCTGTGTGGGAGGTCACCGAGGTCGGCACAACCCATCAGGGCGCGGCTGGGGGCCCAGGCGCGCCTTGGTATCTTGTGCTCACCTCGGGCCCCCTCTTCGGTACTTCTTTGGCCCACTGGATGTCTTCTCGTCCAAAAAAAATCTCCAAAAAATTTCGCTGCGTTTGGACTCCGTTTGGTATTGATTTCCTGTGAAGTAAAAAACAAGCAGAAAACAGCAACTGGCACTGGGCACTTATTTAAAAAAATGAAATGCCTTTGTAACAGTTGAGTTTTCGTCCGAAACCCTGATACTTCGAAAGAGATTGTCCATTTTGTACACGAAGTGCATCTAGTTTTTACCATAACCATCTCAACTTTTTAGCACATGCTATGTGGCTGAAATGATGATACCATGCCAACTTTCAACCTTTTCAGAGTTCATTTGTACTGCTTTTCAATTTCAGGGTCATTTAGCTAAAAAATATCAGTAAATGCATGAAAAATATCAAATGAAGCCGGAAAGAGTTGAAAATTGATGACGTGGCTTTGAATGGTGCATACTGAACGCACAAAAAGTCTGGAGTTAAAATAAGTTTAAAAAATGAAATGCCTTTGTAACAGATGAGTTTTCGTCCGAAACCCTGATACTTCGAAAGAGATTGTCCATTTTGTACACGAAGTGCATCCAGTTTTTGCCGTAACCCTCTCAACTTTTTAGCACATGCTATGTGGGTGAAATTATGATACCATGCAAACTTTCAACCTTTTCATAGTTCATTTGAAGTTCTTTTCAATTTCAGGGTCATTTAGCTAAAAAAAATAGTAAATGCATGAAAAACAGCAAATGAAGTCAGAAAGGGTTGAAAATTGATGACGTGGCTTTGAATGGTGCATACTGAATGCACAAAAAGTTTGGAGTTGAAATAAGTTAAAAAAAATGAAATGCCTTTGTATAACAGATGAGTTTTCGTCCGAAACCCTGATACTTCGAAAGAGATTGTCCATTTTGTACACGAAGTGCATCCAGTTTTTGCCGTAACCCTCTCAACTTTTTAGCACATGCTATGTGGGTGAAATGATGATACCATGCCAAATTTCAACCTTTTCAGAGTTCATTTGCACTGCTTTTCAATTTCAGGGTCATTTAGCTAAAAAAAATCAATAAAGGGTTGAAAATTGATGACGTTTGTCCGAAGCATCAAATGCCAAAACACATAAGCACCCTAACTATTACAAAGATTCCCTACGGTTTGTCCAAAGTGGGACTTTCCAGATATAAATATAAGTCCGGAAACTCACTAGAGAAGAAAGTGATGACAGTGAAGCCGATCACATCCCAGAGTGGGATCTTTGGGTGTAAAACTTTTTCTTCGTGTCTGTCCCTTTGCGCCGTAACCTTGGACAATCTTCATGATTTAACTAGATGCTCGGGTCAATATTCGCTTTGAAGGGAGCAATTTAATGAAACTTTTCATAATCCTCTGACATGTCTGTCTTGTCATCCACTCCCACGATGTTTCTTTTCCCTGAAAGAACTATGTGGCACTTTGGCTCATCGTATGATGTATTCGCTTCCTTATCTTTTGTTTTTCTCGGCTTGGTAGACATGTCCTTCACATAGAAAACGTGCACCACATCATTGGCTAGGACGAATGGTTCGTCTGCGTACACAAGATTGTTGAGATCCACTGTTGTCATTCCGTACTGCGGGTCTTCCGTTACCCCGCCTCGTGTCAGATTGACCCATTTGCACCGAAACAAAGGGACCTTCAAACCACGTCCATAGTCAAGTTCCCATATCTCCTCTATGTAACCATAATATGTGTCGTTTCCCCTCTTGGTTGCTGCATCAAAGCGGACACCACTGTTTTGGTTGGTGCTCTTTTTATCTTGGGCGATCGTGTAAAATGTATTCCCATTTATCTCGTACCCTTTGAAAGGCATTATATTTGAAGATGGTAACTAGGACAGCAAGTACAGGTCATCTTCAACAGCGTCGTCATGCATGGCACGTGTCTGCAACCAACCGGCGAAAGTCCCCGTTTGTTCACGTGTAATCCAGTCATCAGACTGCTCCGGGTGTTTGGAGCGTAGAATATTCTTGTGTTCCTAGATATATGGAGCCACCAAGGCAGAATTTTTTAGAACTGTGTGTTGTGCTTGAGTGAGAGAATGCCCGTCCATACATATTATTGCTTTCGGTCCTAGCGTGCCATTTCCACCCAGTCTGCCCTTATGCCGCGATTCAGGAACACCAATCGGCTTAAGGTCAGGAATAAAGTCAACACAAAACTCAAAGACCACCTCATTTTCATGGCCCTTGGAGATGCTTCCTTCTGGCCTAGCACGGTTATGAACATATTTCTTTAAGACTCCCATGAACCTCTCAAAGGGGAACATATTGTGTAGAAATACAGGACCCAGAACGACAATCTCTTCGCATAGGTGAACTAGGACGTGCGTCATGATATTGAAGAAGGATGGTGGGAACACCAACTCAAAACTGACAAGACATTGCACCAAATCATTCTCTAACCTTGGTATGATTTCTGGATCGATTACCTTCTGAGAGATTGCATTGAGGAATGCACATAGCTTCACAATGGCTAATCAAATATTTTCCGGTAGAAGCCCCCTCAATGCAACCGGAAGCAGTTGCATCATAATCACGTGGCAGTCATGAGACTTTAGGTTCTGGAACTTTTTCTCTGCCATATTTATTATTCCCTTTATATTCGACGAGATGCCAGACGGGACCTTCATACTGAGCAGGCATTCAAAGAAGATTTTCTTCTCTTCTTTGGTAAGAGCGTAGCTAGCATGACCCTGATGTAACTAGACCCCGTTCTGGCACCCTGCCGGAGGGGGAAATCATCACCGGTGGCCATCTTCATCATCCCGGCGGCCAACATGATGAGGAGGGAGTAGTCCACCCTCAGGGCTGAGGGTTTGTAGCAGTAGCTATGTGTTTAATCTCTCTCTCTCGTGTTCTTGAGATGTCACGATCTTGATGTATCGCGGGCTTTGTTAATATAGTCGGATCATATGGTGTTTTCCCCTCTCTATCTTGTTGTGATGAATTGAGTTTTCCCTTTGAGATTTCGTTTTATCGGATTGAATACTTCTATGGATTTGAGAACACTTTATGTATGTCTTGCTATGAATACCCATGGTGACAATGGGGTATCGTATTGATTCACTTGGTATATGTTTTGGCACTCAACTCGCGAATTCCTGAGGTGACATTGGGGTAATCTATGCATAGGGGTTGATGCACGTTCTTGTCTTTGTTTCTCCGGTAGAAATCTTGGGGCACTCTTTGAGGTTCTTTGTGTTGGATTGAGTATTATGATTCTGAAATTATTTGGTGTTATTTTAGTACGAACTCTTGGATAGATCGATCGGAAAGAATAGCTTCGAGGTGGTTTCGTACCCTGCAAACAATTTCTTCTTATGTTCTCCGCTAGATAGGAACTTTGGAGTGATTCTTCATCGCACTTTGAGGGATGGTTATATGATCCAATTATATTAGCATTGTTGAGAGATTGCACTAGCGAAAGTACGGACCCTAGGCCTCATTTTCAAGCATTGCAATACCGTTTGTGCTCCGTTTTATCAATTGCTACCTTGCTGTTTTTTATTGTTCCTATTACAAAACTCAATATCTACTAACATTACTACACTTTTATTACCATCTCTTCGCCGAACTAGTGCACCTATACAATTTACCATTGTATTTGGTGTGTTGGGGACACAAGAGACTCTTTGTTATTTGGTTGCAGGTTGTTTGAAAGAGACCATCTTCATCCTACGCCTCCCACGGATTGATAAACCTTAGGTCGTCCACTTGAGGGAAATTTGCTACTGTCCTACAAAACTCTGCGCTTGGAGGCCCAACACGAGTCTACAAGGATAAATTTTCCTAGTAGACATCAATCATTTCTCGGGACAATGTTACTACTTGAACCTTCCGGGGTTGAAGTTATCTCGAAATTCTTGGCACATCTTATGAAGCTTCTGACTTTTCAACACCATGGGGGGGAAAAAGGGTTTCTCGTGCTATAAAGAAGAAGGTAAGGAAGTAAAGTTTAAACTTTATTTGAATAACATAAGGGAAGAAGAGCAATAGTTAAGGACAAGACTACGAGAATGATTCTTTTCAAAATAGTTTTCTTTTGAAATTAGTCCCTAAGGCTTTCCATTTCTAACTAAGGCCACGCGACTAGGTCGACATCGGCTCTGATACCACTTCTGTGAGAACCCAGAATTATCTTCCAGATCCTCCTCTGTTTAATTGTCAACCCCAGGATCATTGTTGACAACACAGTGAAATGGTACCATTGCAAAAAATACATAAAAGCATTAAATGTAGTACATTTGTCACAAGACATACCTAGTGAAATGTCTCATGACATTTACTACAATCAGAAAGTAGCGGAAAGTAAAATGCGTAGCGACTCCATCTCAGCCACAGGCAGTCGATGTAGTCCATGTGACCTCACTCGTACGGATCGTTATAGTTGTCGCAGTCATCACCTTCGTCTTCATGGAACTCTGTTGTCAACAAAATTATTGCCATGAGTACATTACATACTCAACATGCCTCCGAAGGTCCTAACAGCTACATGTGGCTTCAAAGGAAGGCTTTATGGCTCATTTGCATAAAAGCTAATTTTGTTTCAAAAATGTAGCAGTTGGATAAAACCAGTTTTGATGAAAACATGTTTTATCTCCAAAATAACTTCCATCAAAGTGAGGATCCTCGATCAACTCACACTCTTCATAGGTTCCTAGAATAGGGGCAAAGAGGGAATAAGCAAGATAGGTCCTGTATGTCAAGAAAGATTCATGTGTCATCCATGACCGTGGACATGGCTATTCGAATAGTTTTACACTCTGCAGAGGTTGTACACTTTACCCACACGACACAATCCCGACTTGTTGCCACTAGCCGTCGCTAGCGTAGTACACCATTCGGTATACCGGCAGGGAGATTGTGACGAGGTCTTTGGACTAGATCCCCCAAAGATGTTACATGCCCACCGTGTCTGGCACACGGAACTGAGAGTACGTCCTCAAACCGGTCCCCCCATCTGTGCCAAGGATACTCCCCGCAGGGCAGCTATCCCATCTTTGGTACAGCGACATCGACACCTAAGGTTGACTAGCTTACTTAACCAAGCCAGTGCCCATATAGCATGTGGCTATACTGTTATCACAATCTTCAAATCCAAGAGTTATTAGGCCTCAAGCGGCACGGACGACTGATTGCCCACTTCAACTTATGAAGGGCAGCCAATCGCTCCTTCAATCCTTGATTCAGCTGTCGCCCGTGCCAGTATTAAGATGGTAAGTTTCACCCAGAGTAGAAGAGGATACAGAAGGTCAACAAGGGCTAACCGACCTAGCTCAGCGTTAAGTTTCAAGTGTCAATGACTCGGAGGTCATTCAACAAAGCACCTATAGGGTGATAAGCATGGCTAAGCATTTCTACTCTACAAGAACTATATATTTCTACTCATGTGTCAAGTAAATAGGCGACAGGCAGATCAAGGTAATGTGTCAATCGACACGCTAGCTACGAGAATTAAAATAGGATGCATATAGTAACAATACAAAAATCATGCAATTTTGTCAAACATTGGATAAGTATGGTCAAAGAAGGAGGCATGCCTTCGTTGTTCAGTCCTTCTTCGGTAACCTGGTTCTGTCGACGTCCAACCTCGTCACTCCCTACTCGTTGTAATGATAGAAAAAGACAAAAAATAAATACCAAAGCAATAACAAATCCAAATAACATCCAAAACAATTTAAGAGTGGATAGATAGCAAGATATTGATCAAGATGGAGATTCCCAAAAGGAGATAGCACGATTGGAAGGTAAGTAGAGAGGATTCAACGGATAGGCAGGGTTTAGGTTGAAGATGACTAAGCAAAGCTTGTCAACAAGACTAACGTTCTAATACGAACTATGGTACTAACCATTAGCAGTGCCCACTACACATCTGAGCTTAGTATATGGAAACTGTTACATAACAAACCAAATGGCATCAACACACATGGAACAATCCAAACTATGCATTTCAACTACTCAATCATAACATGACATGATGAAGGTAATAGTTAACCACAAATAAATATTTAGATAGAAAATAAATATTTTATAATGGTCAATAGCATCCAACATACACATCAACTACATGATAATTCATAGCAAGTATTGTATACGATAACCAAATCAACATTACACACCATAGTAGTTAAACGAATGAAACATCATTCAACAACATGAATTTAATTGATCAAGGTCTAGCCCTAAAATAATATTAAAAGGAAATAGAATCAACTCCATTATATCAAACTAATTCATTTGTCAAACAATTAACAAGATCTACACAACACATGGAACAATGGATGAACCACTATCTTAGACATGATATGGTTAAGAGTAATAATCAACCACAAATAAATACTTGGATAAATCCAAATATTCATAATGGTTAACAACAACCAAAGTATAAACATCAAACGTAATAACTATAGCGAGCATTCCTATAACAAAGAGCCAATCCAATACTATGGTCAAAACTAAATAAACAACTAAATCAAGACACATCTTCACATGAGGCATGTGAGCATAGAATCACTAGAGGTCTCAATGAATAACACATGCATCACACACATTACTAAAGAACGACTAATACCAATAACCACTAGCAGTTATAATATCACCACAACACAACTCAACTAACATGAAAGATAAACTAGTCTAAGCATGCGATGAACTATTGCAACACATATACAACACTCATAATAGTAACGTGAGACAAGTCAATCATATAAGAGCAACACAAGTACAACTATAACACATGGAACATCATAAGACATGAAAGATCACTTGCATAAATGACATCTAGATATACAACAATGCAACAACTAGATACAATGTATAACGCAAAGTATGAATGATCATCGCACGAGATGCCAAAGTATGATACTAAAAGAATACAACTCACGAAAATGAGATAACTTAGTTGATATCAACTAACATGAATATCAAGAATTGCAAGAGCACACAACTTTACATACTAGTTATCTCATATAAACACATGGACATAGTTATGTCCTATAAGCACATGGACATATCATACTAAGCATTTAGGCAAGTTAGACAACTAGATCATGACATCAAGCAATGTACTATATACTAGCATGAGTGAAAATGACATGCACTTCTATTTGTTACAATCTATAGTTGCAAAGACGTAAGATACACCACTATGCATGATCCAATACATGAACTGGTACACACATGCTATACAATCTAGTTATGTAGTCACATCATCATGCGGGGTATTGATCAAGCATCAAACTTAAGTCATAAGTGATCATACACTGGTAACATGTATCTCTAACAGGCAAAGGCTATCCATATGTGCGATCAAAAAGTACAAACTAGCGATCATATAACACATGTAAAGCATACAATAGAACATGCATGACTTTGAGAAAGTGCTAACAAAATATAACAACCAGTTAATCATACATAGCTACTGTCTAGGTAAGTAAATGAATAAATATGAAGAAGTAATAAACTAAGTTCTACACCACAAACACAAATTCTATATAGCAGTATGACCTAAATCATGACATAAAGCAACCAACCATGTAATCTAGAATGGTGAGATGTAAGAAACCATTGGAACAACTACACAAAATGTGTTACGCCACAGGGAACTATAATGGAATTGTTCTAAAGTAACATAGCCCTTCATTTAACATCTAGAGCCTAGCATAAAGAAAACTATGCAAAAACACATATGACAAATACCTAAACAACTATCATAGGCATGGCATGATTTCAAACCAATAAATAAACATGCAACATGGATGAACATGAATATGTAAACTATATCTAAGATATCTCCATTATGCTAAACAAAACTCAAGATACGATGTAATTCATGATGCGACAAACAAAGGGAAGCCTAGAACAATTCTATGGAATTATATGCATGGTGAACATTCATGAAAATGTGTACGTTCACAAGACATGACTACATGATGTACAAAAAATAACAACACGAGAGAACGTACAAAACTATAATAGCTAAATAAAAGAAATCATTACAATAAATCTAATCAGTCACACCTAACTCCTAAAATTATGAAATAATTAGGTGCGAGACCTAGGCATGTCATGAACATATAAAAAAAATATCAAACCAACACAAAAGTTCACCGATCAACTACTACCCATGATAATAATTCGAAGAAACTTGTACACAGCTATATCATACGACCACGTACCACACGAAAGAAAAACATCACATAACTATAATCGGTAAAAAAATAAATCTAAAACTCATTTGTCGCATGCAAAAATTATGACCAATAGGATGCAGTCCTACGCATATCGCAAACATATGAACAAAACATATTAATACAAAATTTAACCGATGATCAAACCCCCCATTCAATTTTTGGAAAGAACGACTATAACAAAATTTGTACTAAAACCTATTGATGAAACTAGCGATCTAACTCCACCATGGGGTTACAATGGGCATGAGAAACAAATCATCTATTGCGTACAAAGTATCATCCGAGGGACAGAAAGTACGAGGACATGTCGATGGCATCCGTTCATGCGCTCATCGAGTTTGATGGGACGGTGCGATGAACTCGACGAACAGTGTAGACGGACATGTAAAATTGTTCGCGTGTGGTCGACGAAACGCGTTCGTTCTTTCCTGAATGGATTCATGGCGTGGAGGAGAAGTTCCTGGCGCAAGGGAACGGATGGGGATGGCCTCCTTCATCGGGGTCGAACACCGGTGTCCATGGAGCACCGTTTCTTTGCAGAGTGTTCTGAAGAGTTCTGGAGAGAACGAGGAAGGGAGAGGCTGGAGTTTCTGCGGGGGTGGAAGAGGAGGTAAGGCCGCTCATCTACATATCTTCAGAACTTGAAAAGTTTGAGATTTATGGTAGTGAAGGGGAAGGCAGGAATGTGGCTGTAGGTTTCTTCTTGTAACGTTTCCTCTCTGTGTGCGAGCAAGCATAAGGATGAAGGAAGAGGAAGGAGAAGAAGCGCTTGGGTTGAGGTTGGAAGATGGGCAGGTGGAGAGAATAAGGGAAGGGAGGAGTCAATGAGAGGGAATTAAAGGAGGAGGCAACGATGACTGTTGTAGTTTCATGTGCTTGCGTTTTCTCTCAATACGTGTAGGTTTTTGTTTCTCTTCTGTAGATTGAAACGTACAGAGGGAGAGAAGAGGAGGCGCTCGCTTGGCTCGGTGTTGGCCCAGTTTGGCTAGGCCCAGGTGGGTGAGAAAGAAGAGAATAAGAAAGAAAAGTTGGCCTTTGGTGATGAGGCCTTTCGCTACCTATATATCTCCCGAGAGAGACCGATCGAGAGAGCACGGTTAGATGATGAGGCCTTTCGCTACCTATACGGATCGAAAGTGTGAATGGCTAAATAGCTACCTAGATCTAGTTGTTGGGGAGGAGAGATGACTCTAGCTAACTAATGGAGAGGGAGTTATGGTGGAGGGGGGCATTAATGGGGAGAGAAGAGAGGTAGGAGGAAGAGAGGGATGAGAGGCCATTTATGGAGAAGAGTTATGGTGGAGGGGGACATTAATGAGGAGAGAAGAGAGGTAGGAGGAAGAGAGAAGAAGGGCAACAATGGTGGAGAGGGGAGAGGGGAAAGGAGGGGGAGAGAGGGCAAAGTGGGGGAGGAGGGGGAGGGAGGTGAAAAGGTGGCACCAGCCGCAACTAGCAGTAGTGCTGCTTCCTAGAAAGCGCTGCTGCTATGGTACTTCGTAGTAGCGCTGGCCAGGAAAAGCGCTACTACTAAGTGGGGCCCATTAGCAGTAGCGGTGCTGTAAAATAAAGCGCTACTGCTAAAGTCTTAGTAGTAGCGCTGGATTTTGGACAGCGCTGCTACTACAGCTACCGTCGGTGGCCACGTCTGGTCCCACATAGTAGTAGCGCGTTTTTGTTTTCCAGCACTACTGCTAAAGAGTTACTAGTAGCGCTGCCCTAGAACAGCGCTACTGCTAACTAGCAGCAGCGGTTGCTATTTTCCAGCGCTACTACTGAGGTCCTACCTATAAGCATTTCCCTAGTAGTGGGCCCAATGAGATTAATTGAATAAATAGTGAGATATGGCCCAATGAGTATACTATATCACTACAGGAATCAGGCACTTTGCCGTCTGCCATGGCTGACGGCAAAGGCATGACTGGCGGACGGCAAAGGCCTTTGCCGTCAACCAGCAGACGGCCCCACGTCCGGCTCAATGAGCTACGGCAAAGGGCTACTTTGCTGTCTGCTTTAATAAAGCGGACGACAAAGGAGTTTGCCGTCAGCCATCCAGGGCAAGCAGACGGCAAAGGGCATGGACGGCAGAGGGTAGGGTTAGGTCCGTTAAGGGGTTAACGGCATGCTTTGCCGTCTCCTGGCAGACGACAAAGACCGTTGCATCTTTGCCATCTGGCAGCAGACGGCAAAGTGCCCAAATAGGCCAGCCCAAGTGCCCCCCAGCTAGCTGCCACGTGGCTTGCTATGCCGTCTGGTGGCAGACGGCAAAGATGCATAGGTCTTTGCCGTCTGCCAGCAGATGGTAAAGTAACCAAATAGGCCAGCCCAGTGTCCCCACGTTGCACAGGTAGCTGCCACGTGGCAGCTTTGCCGTCTGCTGGCGGACGGCAAAGGTCTTTGTCGTCTGCCAGCAGACGGCAAAGTGCCTGTATTGCCCCTATTTATTCTATTTTTTCTTAAATTCAATCAATTTCACATATATATATATATATACATTTGAAAATACTTTCAACAAGCATACATATCCCTGCCATATGGATATGATCATCCAACACATATACATACCAAATCAAAAGTCCCTATCCAACATATATATAGCCAACATATCCAACAACAAGCGTACAATGGTTTCATCCATACATACATATATAGGTAGCAAGTTTCACATTGTTCATCCTACAAAATCAAAACAAAAAGGAAGGACAAGGAGAAGAGTAGACTCCATCAACGCAAGCTTCCATGATCTAAAACAAATCTGCAAATTGGGAAAGAAGAAAGTTAGAAGAAGAAGAAGAAGACGACTAGAAGAAGAAGACTAGCTAGAAGAAGAAGAAGAAGAATTTTTCTTCTCTTTCGTTTTCTCCTCTTCTTTATCTTCTTCTTCTTCTAACTAAGGTAACCTAGTTAATTATGCCGTTTTTTAGCTAACTAAGCATATTAAGTCATTTTGGAGGAAAAAATGCTAAGTGTAGGTCATTTTAGAGCTAACCTAGGTAAATAGGTCATTTTGGAGCTAAGTAAGGTTATTATGTCATTTTCGAGGAAACTAAGCTAAGTATATGTCATTTTGGAGGTAACCAAGATTATTATGCCATTTTAAACCTAAGTATGCTAAGTATGTCATAAATGAACTAAATAAGCTAAGTATAGGTCATTTTTTAGCTAACATAGGTAGTTATGCCATTTTTGAGCTAACTAAGCATATTTATTCATTTTGGAGGAAAAAATGGTAAGTGTAGGTCATTTTAGAGCTATCCTAGTTAGAATCGGTCATTTTGGAGCTAGGTAAGGTTATTATGTCATTTTCGAGGAAAATTAGTGAAGTATATGACAGTTTGGAGCTAAACCAAGGTTATTATGCCATTTTTTACCTAACTAAGCTAATTATGTCATAAATGAACTAGCTAAGCTAAGTATAGGTCATTATTGAGCTATCCTAGGTAGTTATGCCATTTTTTAGCTAACTAAGCATATTAAGTCATTTTGGAGGAAAAAAATGGTAAGTACACATCATTTTATAGCTATCCTAGGCAAAATAGGTCATTTTGGAGCTAAGTAAGGTTATTATGTCATTTTCGAGGAAATAAGCTAAGTATAGGTCATTTTGGAGCTAAATAGGTCATTTCTTAAGCTAAGTATGCATTTGTTAAGCAAAACACTTGGGAAAACTTACCATCATCACGGAGGTGAAGGACCGGTCGGGGTTGCGCCAGTGGCAGACGGAGAAGGATCGGTCGATGCTTGTCGGGAGGCATGCTGCACCAAAGATTATTTGCATTGTCTCGTTAGCATGATGCAACTCAAATGTGAATACTAGTAAGTAATGACCATTCAAATGAAACTAACCGTGGTCGCTATAGGAATCTGGGGCATCAGCGGAGGGGTCTGACCGTTGGTCTGGCACACGGACTGCACATTTGGTTTTCACGAGTCAGTCATATTAGTTAGTAATGAAACGAACATTACGTGCATGATTTGGCTAATATGCAGGAGAAACTTACCACGAGGAGCTCGTATAGGGCCCGGTGAGACGTGTCCTTCCGGTTCCTCTACTCCTCCAACAACCTAGCCGTCCTCTCCTCCATGTCCCTCTCCCTCTCCGCCGCCTGCCTGTTTGCCTCTGCCAGAAGCTCCTAGGCCCTAGCCTCGATGGCGAGCTCCATTGGCCGTGGACGAGGCTTTATCTCAGGATCGGAGCTCGTCTGGCGCTTCTTGATCTCCGGGAGTGTGCTAGGACAACGTATCAGTCCATCCCCAATGGCTGTCGAGCCATGGGACCTCCTGCCACCAGATATCATCACCAGCTCTGGATCAAAAGGACTCGGCTCGGGTTAAAGTCATCCCCTTTCCTCTCCTTCCCCTCGGATCTGTACTTCACAAGCTTGTGGTGGGAGGAGATGTTGTTGAAGCTCTCTGGATGATCGAGGTCAGACTCAGAGAATGCCTTGGCCTTCTTGTACGGGGCAGTATGGGCCATGCCATAGAGGTCGAACACCCCTGGCACCTCCTTCTTGTTGTGTCGCGCTTAAAAGAGAGGAACAAAATATTATAGTTAAGGGCTCAAGCTGGCATGAAGAATGAAATTGCATGAATCATGAAGCAAACCACATACCCATTAGGCGCAATCGACCACCTCTGCTTGTGGGTCATCGGCACGGGCGGGAGCTTTGTACCACCACACTGGTAGACCTTGCCCCCCTCAACCAGCTCGCCCTCGCTATAGCTATCATCAGAAAAGCTGTCCTCGCCACCATCAGCATGGCCACTAGCCTCCGAAGTCACGTGGGACGAAGACTCTGGGACCGGAGTCTCGTCGGCCCGAGGCTCATGGACCGGAGTCCAAGACAGGTCCATGTCAGACGGGTCCACCTCAGACGGAGCAGTCCTGTGGTCGGGTGAATCAGCTGGGGGTGGCAGCGAGGAAGGCGTAGCAGCCTTCCTACCTCTCCCGCCGCCACGTCCACCTCTAGCACCCCTCTTCGTCCTCCCCCGACCTCTCCCGGCCGAAGAAGAAGCGCCCGCCGGTGGTGTCTGCATACTGTCTAGCAGTGCTCTCCGGAGGTGCTAGGGTGGAATGGAAGCACCCGTCCCAGCACGCGCCGAGGAAGAAGGCTCGGAGCACTCTCGACCCGCGCCCACCATCTGTCAACACCTTCAATGACAAAGAGTAAATGAAATTAGTACAAACTAAAAAAATTAAATACCTGACATGAATAATATGTATATAATTTATGTGTATCATCATCATGAACATAATTAAAAATTGAATACCTAATAACATGAACTAATTAATAATATATATATGTACATAATAATTTAATACCTGACATTACTAATATTACTCTTCATCGTCTATATATGCTCCGGGATCAATAAATGCATCATCATCATCATCATCTCTATCAGTAATGACGTGCTCATCATCATCATCAATAAATGCATCAACATGTGGAAGGCCACCTTTACGTAATCGGTCAAGCATTGACAGGTCATCCGCAGCAGTAACCTCTTCTTGTTCCGGCTCTTCTTGCTCCGGCTCAGGGGTGCAGTTGGATTCATTGTCACTATCTACTTCAATGTTCTGGGGTGAAGTAGAGCGGTTCTTGAAACGTTTTTTGGAAAGACATGTTTCTTGGAAGAATTCTCCTTCATATGTGTCTGGGTTAATGTCAGGTTCATAATCCTCTTCATTGGGGGGAGGTGGTCTAACACATAGCGGCACTTCATAAACGACATCCCAACCATTGAGATTTGGATCACTTTGACAGGCCCACGGTAGATAGAAAACTTGGGTTGCCTGTTGAGCCATAATATAGACATTGGGAACATCCAAATGGGTGCTTTATTTGATTTCCACTAGCCCTATATGTTCATGAGTCCTTCTAGTCTCCTTCGGCTGGAACCAATAACATTTGAAGACTACGATGTTTGGTGGGTTTGCACCATAGAATTGAAGTTCATAAATTGCTTCAACTCTTCCATAATACTCGGTATCTCCTTCGCCGATAGCAGAGACACAACAATTTGTAGACTTTCAGTCGGCCATTGATAGCTCTTTGCCATAGGTACGAAAGCGATACCCGTTGATGTCGTATTTGTCAAATGAACGGACCTTAAAGTCAAAACCATTAGTGACTTGTCTCAATTCGGCGTCCATAAACTCTGAATTAGCCTACAAGTTTAATACGAAAGGATTGTTGCATTAGCCGCAAATTAGACGAAGAAATGAAATGGTCTAATGGAAATTACCGTTTGTTTGAACCAAGAGAAGAAACCGGGATAGCCGCCTCCATGCTTTGCCAGAAGCTCATACTCTTCGATGGAATCCTTTTGGATCACCGCTCCATATGAGAATTTGGCGATGTATCGACTGTATCAAATATCTGGCAATAAGAGCAGTTCAAAGGAATTAGAAGTTCTGAAACAATGTACCGAGAACTTACTCGATGTACGGCCGCACTTCTGTTAGGTTGTTAAAGATATACAACGAAATGGTCTGCAATTCTTCGACATCCAACGAAAAGGAATTAGAAGCACCGGCTGGTGCGAGATTCCCTTTGAATAGGCTGAGGTTGGATCCACCCTTTTTAGGGTCGCCAGCATTGTACCGAGGCTTCGGATTATGCAAATGATGATTTTTGGCTTCGTAGTGTGATTTCACGAAGTTTGCCACCTCCTCAGCAATGAATGCCTCGGCCATCGATGCTTTAATTCTATGTTTATTTTTACATTTTGCTCGAAGCGTCTTCTACATCCTTTTAGTTGCATAGTACCAACGATTTTGCATGGGCCCCCCAATCTTGTCTCGGTCGGGAGATGCAAAATCAAGTGCTGCATTGGATTAAAGAAGCCCGGCGGAAAGATCTTCTCTAACTTGCAGATCAACTCCGGCGCCAACTCTTCCATTTCTTCTACCAGGCCAGGCGATAGTTCTTTCGCACAAAGAACACGGAAGAAATAGCTCAGCTCTGCCAGTAGTAGCCATTCATCCTCAGGGATGAAGCCATGCAACATCACCGGCATTACCCGCTCAATCCATATGTGCCAATCATGACTCTTGAGACCAAATATTTTCAATTTTTCAAGACTCGCTCCCCTCTTTAGATTTGTTGCATACCCATCGGGGAACATCAACTGCATTTTCACCCACAAGATAATTTCCCTCATAGCGGGCCTTCCAAGATTGAACCATGCCTTTGGCTTTGTCCAGTTCTACTTTCCTTTCGGTGGTTGCATGTTTTGTAATGGTCTATCACATAGTGCCTCCTGATCGACTCTAGCCTTAGTATTATCCTTTGATTTCCCCTCTATGCTGAACAATGTACCAAAAAGTGCCTCGGCAATATTCTTTTCAGTGTGCATCATGTCGATGTTGTGTGGGCAAAGGAGGTCTTTGAAGTAAGGAGGATCCCACAAGCATGTCTTGTGAGTCCAGGCGTGTTTCGAATTATACCCCTTGAAACACCCTGGATGCTCTGGATCTGGCTCGAGAGCGTTTAACTGATCCAGGGTCTCTTGGCCTATCAATGCAGGTGGTGCAGAGTTTTTGACAACGCTACCTTTGATGAAGTTCTTCTTGTCTTTCCTGAACTTATGGCGAGGATCCAGGAACTGTCTACGCAAGTCGAAGCAAGAAAAGTTGCGACAGGCCTGAAGCCAACGAAACTCAAGAGCTGCCTTGCATGTGAGGCACGGGAACCTTCCATGCACACACTAGCCAACGAATAGCGCATACGCCGGCAAGTCATGTGTCGAGTACATGTACCAGACACGCATTATGAAGTTCTGTTTGCTAAAGGCGTCATATGTCTTGAACCCATTATCCCAAGCTTCTTGCAATTCGTCCTTAAGCGGCTGCATGTACACATTCATATTCTTCCGCGGATAGTTGGGCCCTGGAATTATCAACGTTAGGAAAATGTTCTTTCTTTGCATAATCTGTCCGGGGGGGAGATTGAGTGGAATGACAAATACGGGCCAACAACTGTATTGGGCTGCTGTTAGACCAAAGACAGTGAGCCAATCCGTGCTGATGGCGACTTGAGGATGCCTTGGATCTGCCGCTTTTTCCTTATGTAATGGATCGAAGTGCTTCCACGCTTCACCATCCGATGTGTGCACAGTCATCAGATTCCCATCTGCATCTAGTTGGGTTCTTTTGCTCGTTTTGTGCCATGTCATCTATCTGGCCGTCTCTTCGACCATGAAAAGACGTTGAAGTCTTGGTACGATTGGCATATACCGAAGAACATTAACGGGTATTTTGGTCTGCGTCTTCTCACCCATACCGTTGTCTACCACAACATACCTGGATGACTTGCAAATGGGACAATAGTTCAAGTCCACATACTGAAGCCTAAATAAGGCACATCCTTTCTCACAGGCATGTATCTTCTCATAGGGCATCTTAAGAGCACGAAGGATTTTGTCTGACTGGTACAGGTTTGCAGGTAGTACATGGCCTTTGGGTAGAAAACGTCCAAATACTGTCATCATCGCGTCGTAGCATTCTCTGCCCAAGTTGAATTGAGCCTTCAGAGCCATTGTTTGTGAGATGGCAGCCAGCTGACAAAGCTTAGTGTGCTCGTGGAGAGGACGTTTTGAATACTCCAACATTTCATTGAAGGCCTTTGCAGATTCCTCCATCTCATCGTCCGAGTCTCGAGCATCATCAAAGTTTTGCACCATGTCTTCCATGCCGGTACCATGCTCGTCGGTGCGACGACGAACCACCTCGGCTCTGGCACATTGGGCAGACTCACCATTAAATGTCCAGACCGTATAACCAGGCGTAAAACCAAACTTATGCAGGTGTTTACTCATTTCAAGCTCGTTCCTCCTATGATAGTTGTCGCACCCGACACAGGGGCACCAGCTTATTCTCCGGCCATTTGCAAATGCGGCTCTCACAAACCCCTTGGTTTTTGTTAACCATTCATCGGTCATGTCTTCCCGACTAGTGTGACCGGTGTACATCCACGCACGATCACTCATATCGCGTAGCTACTGGACACACAAGAAATATATACATAATTCAGCAAACCATATCCATCAATTAATGGAGTTTGTCAGTTTTATTACGTCCATGCAACCTAGACGCTAATAGGTAAAGATAGGTCCTAATCCCACCCAAGTATGTGTAGATTGGGTTCGTTTTCCCAAGCTCTGATCCGGATCCGACGCAAAATTTGGGCAGCACCTCCCCGCTGTTATACTGATACACGTCTCGGCAATAAGCAGAGAGGATGTGTACCCGGAGAACAACAGGGTGGCACTAACGAAATTCTGCATCGGATCCGGAGCAGAGCATATGGGAAAACGAACCCAATCTACACATACTCGGGCTGTCCATGGATAACGTTGGACAATTTGAAAGAATCATGGTTATAAATATGCAAATGCATGCATATTTATAGATGTAACCCTTTCGAACGGGAGACGCATAGTGGTCACGCATACTGATGATTGAAGACACCTATAGCTAGCAAGTTTCATCGGCACGAAGACAGGAATAGAGCAAATGAACGGGGGTGGAGGAGATGTCATTTGTGCTCACCCACGAACACAGGGGCGGAGCTCGTCGAACGCACGGGGAGGTCGTCGAACAACAGACCCTCACAGCGACGAAACAACTGCACATTTAAAACCACCAGATCAACACAAATATGATGTTATTTATAACAAAATTGAAAAATATATGACCTAACTCATAATTCACAAATATATGACCCCGTCAGCCTCTGGAATGCCGAAGAGCACCTTTTCGGTCAACAGGAGGCCGAAGAGGTATCGGGGCTCGGGGGTGTCGTGTCGGGGTCGGGGTGTTGTGTCGGGGTCGGGGGTGCCGTGTCGGGGTCGGGGTGCTGTGTCGGGGTCGGGGTGTCGGGGTGTCGTGTCGGGGTCGGGTGTCGGGGTGTCGTGTTGGGGTCGGGGTGTCGGGGTGCTGTGTCGGGTCAGGGGGTCGGGGTGTCGGGGTCGGGATGGCAAATCCTCGACCCCTCGGCGACCCTCGACCATCGACCGCTTTTCCCATCGACCCTCGACCCCTCGACACCTCGATCCTCAACCCCTCGACCCTCGACTCCTTTTCCCCTCGATCCTCGACCCCTCGGCGACCCTCGACCCCTCGGCGACCCTAGACCATCGACCCCTCGGCGACCCTCCACCATCGACCCCTCGGCGACCCTCTTTTTCTACTTTTCCTACTTCTTTTTTTAACTTCTTCTTCTACTTCTTTTTTTCATCTTCTTCTTTCTTCTTCTTCTTCTTCTTCTTCTTCTTCTTCTTCTTCTTCTTCTTCTTCTCCTTTTTCCTCTTCTTCTACTTATTGTTCTTTTTATTTCAACTTTCTTCTTCTTCTACCTTTTTTTCCTTTTTACTCTTCTTCTACTTATTCTTATTTTTGTTAAACTTTCTTCTTCTTCTAATTATCTAAACCTAAACCTAGCACTAACCTAAACCTACCACTAACCTAAACCTATCAATAACCTAAACCTAAACAGCAAAGAAAAGTAGAAAAAAACAAAAAAAAGCTCACCTTGGCTCCGGTGGTGGTGGAGGAGGGCCGATGGAGGATGGTCGCAGGGAGGGTGGAGGATGGCCGTCGGGAGGACGGCCGCAGGAAGGGTTGCGGCGGCGCGACCTGGCTTCGGTGGTGGGGTGGGTGCAGGGGCCGCCGCAGGGCCGCTGTGGCCTGGCTCCGGCGATGGGGCGGGGCGGGGCGGGCTCTGGGCCCTGGCTCCGGGGGGCGGGGCGGGGTGGGCACCGCGGCCTGGCTCCAGGGGGCGGGGCGGGTGCAGGGGCCGGCGGCGAGCCTGGCTCCGAGGGACGGGGATGGGCGTCATCGGGAACGGGGGGCGGGGATGGCCGGGACGGCACGCGGGTGAGGTAGGGGAAGAGACAAAGAGGAGGTGGGGCCGGGGGGGTGGGCCGGTGGGGCGTCGGGTGGTTGGGATGGCGGCGGTCGTCGGGGAGGAAAGAGGGAGAGAAAGAGAGAGAGAGGGCGATGGCGGGGGCGCGACCGCTAGTTAAATTGAAGCTTTGCCGTCTGCCCCCTCTTTGTCGTTCGCCGTGTTGCTTTTTGCCGTCTGCTAGCAGATGGCAAAGAGGGGGGCCGTTAGGGTTTACCAGCCAGTTGGCCAACCTCCCTCTCTGCCGTCTGCTAGCAGACGGCAAAGAGGTGGCTGAAGGCAAATATGTTCGTTGCCATCAGCCAGCTCTTTGCCCTTTGTTTTTTGGAAGCTGACGACAAAGCCACCCTTTGCCGTCAGCTAGCAGACGGCAAAGAAGTGGCTGATGGCAAATCTTTTGATTCCAGTAGTGTTTAGGCAACTATGAACTCCACAAATTCAGCATTGTCAGCGGCTCTTCTTTTCTTGCTTTTTTTATGATATATATGGCCGAAATTAATTCCAAACTTTGTTCCACACCATCTCATTTTTTATTTTTTCTACAGATTAGCAGATATCCAGGAGGACGCATGCGCGGCTGTGGGCTCTCGTGGCTGGCACACCTACCCATATTTATTCGCAAAAACAAAATTATTAGTTGTGCCAAAACTTGGGACAAATAAATATAACGACACACAACATTAATACAAGCCCTTAATATAACACTCATAACATATATAGATATATAACACGCGACATATATAACAAACAAACATGCATATAATTAAGGGTAAATAGATTAAAGTTCACGCAGTATAGATGATGGAACAAAGCACAATATATAAGGGGGGATAATAAAGCCCGCTAACACTATGTAGCTAGCTAGGGCAACAAAACATGAACTCCGCATCTTCACGAGTAGCTTCACCATCTTCACCATCATCTTCCACCTAGTCCTTCACCGCCGGCATCTTCACTCTGCATGCTCCTACTCACCTAGATAATAGGGGAGAGTGTGCATGCGGTCTTCTGCGGGGAAGATGCTCTCGACGTCGGTGAAGATGTTGTAGGTTGTGGATGCGATGAACTCGCAACCACTCCAAAACACCTTGCGGAGGAGGTAGTAGGCGTCGAAGCGATTGCTGAAGTGGGCGAGGAGCGCAGTCATCGGCAGGCTAGTGTTGGGACGCATCTCCTCTAGACGGAACATGACCGGCAAGCCCGCTGGGAGGTGGGAAAAAACATCACGCAGGAACCGCTCTGCCAACTACCTAGCACCCCGCCACCTCGAGATTGCCCACACGCGAAGTGTGGTCTCCACCATGATGTCGGCGGGATAACGCTGCTCCGGCATGGTGGGTGGCAGGTGGAAAGTGGGCCCATAGTACTGCATCTTCGATTGGATGTTGCTCTCGCTAATTTGGTGAAGAGAAGAGAAGGGCAGCGCAAATGAAAGAGTTTGTTAGAAGAGGTACACGGGGCGGGGTGGTTTAAATAGCTGTGTTGCTACACGGATACGAGGCGCGTTGATCTGTATGCAGGCATGACCTTGACCTTGACCTGCATGTATGAGTGTGCGTGGGGGCGCATCGTCAGTAATGCCCTTGCTTTAGGGGTTCACACTGAAAAAGAGGCCATGCATCGAAACGAGGCGCTTTGACTAGTTTGCATGGGCGAGGCCATCGAGATGCTCCCCTGAGTTAATTTGACAGAGCTTGAGTCAAGCGACCAGCAGCTGTGTGTGCGGCGGCGGCGTGGCCAGCAGCTATCCATGGCAGCGGCATGGCCAACAGCTATCCACGGCGGCGGCGTGGCCAGCAGCTCTCTTCGGCGGTGCTGTGGCCAGCAGTTCTCTGTGGCAGCGTGTGGCCAGCAGCTGTGTGCATCGGTGCCGTGGGCCGTGCCAGCAGCACTGAATCCTGGCGGCGCGCATGCATGCAGGTCAAGGTCAAAGATGCCCCCATGCATAGCAGAATGAATCATCGAACCACGGCCCATCCATCCTACGTGGCCTGACTCCAGCAACGAGCGAAAAAAGTCTGACATGGCCCCACTTGTCAGCAGTTAGCCGTCAAACTATTGACCCGACGGCAACATCCAATTTGAGCATTTGTGAGGGTTTCAGACAAGGGAGTGGGGAAAAGTGAGCAAAAGTTTAGAGCATGGGCAAAACTAAGCACAACTAAGGAACCAGGGGCACAAAAATAGAAAACCCTTTCTTTTATGAATAATAGACTAGTGGAACTGTGTGATAGATTATTCAGATTAAAGTGGTGCATACCCAAAAAATCTTGAAGAATTTATTATATAATTGTCCTTTTTTAACACATTCTATTCCTACTACACACAAATATATCACACACATAATCATGTGTCTATATGAGATCATCGTGGCGAATGATACATCAAGATTTCTTTGTTACTGTAGTAACTACGTAGTTTTAAAGATGTGTTAATAGGTATAATTTGCTATTAGTGAGAAGGCCAAAATAAAGACTTGCACAGACGTACTATATATACGCAAGTAATAGGTATTAGCAATCCACGCCATGCGAAGAATATCATGTGAATTGGTCTAATTCATCAATTCCAAGGATTCCATTCAATGTGGGTAGATCAGAGCATTAGTCCCAGTTGTGTTACGAACCGGGACTAATGGTATCATCAGTCCCGGTTCGAGATGCTAGGACGCTGGCCGGGCCTCGGCAGGCATCAGTCCCGGTTCGTCTGACCCCTTTAGTACCGGTTCCAGACACGAACCGGGACTAAAGGGCCACGCTCCTGGCGCAGCCCCTTTAGTCCCGGTTGGTGTCTGGAACCGGGACTAGAGGTCTGTTTTCAGTCCCGGTTCTAAACACCAACCGGGACTAAAGAGATGCCTATATATATGCTCGCCACTGCTCGCTCACTCCTCTGTTTTTTGGCCGGCCGGCGTGTGGGAGGTGTGCTACTCTCTATTCTCACCTCCTATGCACATGAGGTGTTCGATGAAATGCCCGAGCCACACTTACGGTTTCTCCTCTCCAAGCTCGACCTCAAAGCTACATTTTCCCCAAGATTTGTCTAGGTTTGGCGGTGCATGAACTACACAAGTGTTCGAAAAGGTTAGCAACTTTATCCTTTCATCTATCACTAATAGTTTAGCTCATTTCAAATGCTCTAGAAGTAGAGTGGTTTGTGGGTTTTAGTGGAGGAGTGCATGTGGGAGTTCATTTGATTTAGATGCACAATTTGAGCTCAAAGTAAATTCTTAGAGTCTGCACCTGTGTAGGGTGCCATCCCATCCCCGTCCTCATCGTCACCATCGTAGATCACCCGCGCCGATTGATACGTCTCCATCGTATCTGCTTTTCCAAACACTTTTGCCCTTGTTTTGGACTCTAATTTGCATGATTTGAATGGAACTAACCCGGACTGACGCTGTTTTTAGCAGAATTGCCATGGTGTTATTTTTGTGCAGAAATAAAAGTTCTCGAATTGACATGAAAATTCACGGAGAATATATTTGGAATATATAAAAATATTGGCGACAGAATCAACCAGAGGGGACCCACCAGCTGTCCACAAGGGTGGAGGGCGCGCCCCTGCCTTGTGGGTCCCCTGGACCTCCTCCGACCCTAACCCCAGCTCCATATATTCAAGTTCAGGAGAAAAACTCAGAGAGAAGGACGATCACGTTTTACGATATAGAGAGGCCGCCACCTCCTCTTCTTCATCGGGAGGGCAGATCTGGAGTCCGTTCGGGGCTCCAGAGAGGGGAAATCGACGCCATCGTCATCATCAACCATCCTCCATCACCAATTTCATGATGCTCACCGCCGTTCGTGAGTAATTCCATCGTAGGCTTGCTGGACGGTGATGGGTTGGATGAGATTTATAATGTAATCGAGTTAGTTTTGTTAGGGTTTGATCCCTAGTATCTACTATATATGTTCTGAGATTGAGGTTGCTATGACTTTGCTATGCTTAATGCTTGTCACTAGGGCCCGAGTACCATGATTTCAGATCTGAACCTATTATGTTTTCATGAATATATTTGTGTTCTTGATCCTATCTTGCAAGTTGTAGACACCTATTACGATCTATGATCCGCATACCCCAAGGTGACAATAATTGGGATTCTTTCTGGTGATTACTGTAGTTTGAGGAGTTCATGTATTCACTAAATGCTAATGCTTTGGTCTCGTTCTCTATTAGAAGGAGGCCTTAATATCCCTTAATTTCCATTAGGACCCCACTACCATGGGAGGGTAGGACAAAAGATGTCATGCAAGTTCTTTTCCATAAGCATGTATGACTATATTCGGAATACATGCCTACATTATATTGATTAATTGGATCTAGTTTTGTGTCAGCCTAGATTATAACTGTTGCATGATGAATGCCATCCGACCTAATTATCCATCACTGATCCATTGCCTACGAGCTTTTCACATATTGATCTTTGCTACATTACTTTGCCGTTGCCACTGTTACAATTCCTACAAAACTGCTACTGTTACTTTTGCCATCATTACCGTTACTTCCATACTACTTTACTATTAAATATTTTGCTACAGATATTAAGTCTTTCTGGTTTGGTTGAATTGACAACTCAGCTGCTAATACTTGAGAATATTCTTTGGCTCCCCTTGTGTGGAATCAATAAATTTGGGTTGAATAATCTACCCTCGAAAACTATTGCGATCCCCTATACTTGTGGGTTATCAAGACCTTTTTCTGGCGCCATTGCCGGGGAGGATAGCTCTATTCTCTGAGTCACTTGGGATTTATATTTGTTGATCACTATGAAGAATCTGAAAGATCCAAGAACCAAGATCTATCCCTCTACTACGAGGGGAGGTAAGGAACTGCCATCTAGCTCTGCACTTGATTCACCTTCTGTTTTGAGTAAGCTTGCGACACCTACAGCTGCTAGTAATTTTGATATGTCACAAGTAATTGATGATGCCACTTCTGCTATGCATGATGCTTATGATGATTCTACTGCTTTGCTTGATAATACTGTGCCACTAGGTGAATTTCTTGATGAACAACTTGCTAGGGTTAGAGAGAATGAAATTACTGAAACTGATGAAATTATTGAACCTGATGAGTATGACTCTCCTCCTAGATATGAATTGCCTAAGTTACCTGAGGGTTATATTATAGATGAAGAAACTGCTAGAGACTTTTTTGCTTGCAATGATAGAGATGATCTTAAGAAATTGTTAGCTAAGCTGATAGAAAAATCTTTGAATGCTAGAATGCAATATGACCCTAAGTTTGCTACTTCACCTATCTTTGTTACTGATAAGGATTATGAATTCTCTGTCGATCCTGATTTAATTGCTTTGGTTGAATCTGATCCTTTCCATGGTTATGAATCTGAAACTGTTGTGGCACATCTCGATAAATTGAATGACATAGCCACCCTATTTGCTCATGAGGAAATTTTTTGCTATTATTATATTCTTAAATTGTTTCCTTTCTCATTAAAGGGTGATGCTAAGATATGGTTTAATTCTCTTGCTCCTGGTTGTGTGCGTAGTCCCAAGGATATGATTTATTATTTCTCTGAAAAATATTTCCCTGCTCATAAGAAACAAGCTGCTTTAAAGGAAATATTTAACTTTGTGCAAATTGAAGAAGAGAGTCTCCCACAAGATTGGGGGAGGCTTCTTCAATTACTTAGTGCTTTGCCTGATCATCCTCTTAAGAAAAATGAAATACTTGATATCTTTTATAATGGACTAACCGATGCTTCTAGGGACCACCTAGATAGTTGTGCTGGTTGTGTTTTCAAGGAACGAATTGTTGAGCAAGATGAACTGCTATTGAATAATATATTGAGCAATGATAATGATTGGACAGTTCCTGAACCAATCCCTAAGCCAACTCCAAGGAAAAGAGGCATTCTATTTCTCAGTCCTGAAGATATGCAAGAGGCAAAGAAATGTATGAAAGAAAAAGGTATTAAAGCTGAAGATATTAAGAATTTACCACTTGTTGAAGAAATACATGGTCTTGATAACCCGACATAGGTAGTAGAGGTAAATTCTCTGTATAGATTTGATGAAGGTGATATTCCTCATAATAATTCTGCTAGTCTCAAAGCTTGGATGAGTTTGATAATTTTATTATTAAACAAGAAAATTTCAATGCTTATGTTAGTAGACAATTGAAATGTAATGCTTACATGCTAGACCGCTTAGGTGATTATATGAGTAGAACTATTAATGATCTCAAGCTTATCAGTAAACAAGCTTCCATGGTAACAACTCAAGTAGAACAAGTACTTAAGGCACAAGATGATTTGCTTAATGAGTTGAATAGCAAGAACAATGATAATGCTGTTAGGGTCGTGACTAGAGGTGGTAAAATGATTCAGGAACCTTTATATCCTGAGGGCCATCCTGAGAGAGTTGAGCAAGACTCTCAGACAATTAATTCTGATGCACCTAGTCCTCCAAGTAATAAAAAGAAAAAGAAAACTGATAGGACTTTGCATGCTTCTGGTGAACATGTTATAGACACACCTGAGAATCCAAACGATATTTCTATTTCTGATGCTGAGACACAATCTGGTGATGAGCATGAACCTAGTGACAATGTTAATGAGGATGCCCATGTTGATGGTCAACTTAGTAATGATAATGATGTGGAGATTGAACCTGCTATTGATCTTGATAACCCACAACCCAAAAATAAACGTTATGATAAGAGAGACTTCATTGCTAGGAAACATGGTAAAGAAAGAGAACCATGGATTTAGAAACCCATTCCCTTCCCTCCTAAATCATCCAAGAAAAAGGATGATGAGGATTTTGAGCGCTTTCTTGAAATGCTTAGACCTGTCTTTTTGCGTATGCGTGTGACCGATATTCTGAAAATGTCTCCTTATGCTAAGTATATGAAAGATATTGTGACAAATAAAAGAAAGATACCGGAAGCTGAAATTTCCACCATGCTTGCTAATTGCACTTTTAAGGGTGGAATACCAAAGAAACTAGGAGACCCAGGAATACCAACTATACCATGCTCCATTAAAAGAAACTATGTTAAAACTGCTTTATGTGATTTGGGAGCCGGTGTTAGTGTTATGCTTTCTCTTTATATCGTGGACTTGATTTGAATAAGTTGACACCTACTGAAATCTCTTTGCAAATGGCTGATAAATTAACTGCTATACCCATCGGTATTTGTGAGGATGTGCCTGTTGTGGTTGCAAACGTCACTATCTTATCGGACTTTTTTATTCTTGATATTCCCGAGGACGACAGTATGTCGATCATCCTAGGTAGATCCTTTTTGAATACTGCAGGGGCTGTTATTGATTGCAACAAGGGCAATGTCACTTTTCATGTTAATGGTAATGAGAATATGGTACACTTTCCGAAGAAAAAACTACAAGTTCATAGTATCAATTCTATTGGAAAAATTTCAACTATTACTATTGGAGGTTTTGAATTCCCTCTCCCTACTGTCAAGAAGTAATATGATATTCTTATTGTTGGGGACATGCATATCCCCGTTGAGGTAACCTAGTGTTATTCGAAAATTCTCCGATTTCATGCTATTCGAAAGAAGTTTGTTGATAAGACTTGATCAACCTTGTTAATGGATCCCTTTTGATGGGCATGAGATGGACGAATTTAGAAAGCACAACCTTCTGTACCCACCTTTTAATTTCTATTATTTAGACTAAATAAAGAAAAAATACTATTATCCGTCTGTTTTCTGAATTATCCATGCATAAAAAAATGTCCCAAAAATAAAAGTTCTCCAAATGCCCTGCAAATGTAGTATGATTTTTTATAGAATATTTGAGAATTTCTGGCACTTAGAAGACACCAAAGGGCTGCAAAAGTGGACCAGAAGGGTGGAGGGCACGCCCCCTGCCTTATGGTTCCCACATGGGTCCCCCTCACTTATTCCAGCACCCATCCACTTCGTGTACCTCTAGAAAAAATCATCCCGTTGCTCAAACTCGTGTTCTAGCTCATCTTGCTGCTGATACGTCTCCAACGTATCTATAATTTTTGATTGTTCCATGATGTTATATTATCATTCTTGGATGTTTTACAATCATTTTACAGCAACTTTATTCCATTTTTTGGGACTAACCTATTGACATAGTGCGCAGTGCCAGTTGCTATTTTTTGCTTGTTTTTTCAATCACAGAAAATCAATACCAAACGGTGTCCAAACACAGCGAAACTTTTTGGTGATTTTTTCTGGACCAGAAGACACAAGTTGGGCCAAGAAAGTACCTGAGGAGGGCTCCGAGGGGAGCACAACCCACCAGGGCGCGCCTGGGGGCCCAAGCGCGATTAGGTGGGTTGTGCCCACCTCGGCCACCTCCCGCACCACCTCTTTGCTCTATAAATACCCCAATATTCCAGAAACCCTAGGGGAGTCGACGAAAATCAATTCCAGCCGCCGCAAGTTCCAGAAACCATAGATCCAATCTAGACACCATCACGGAGGGGTTCATCATCCTCATTGGTGCCTCTCCGATGATGCGTGAGTAGTTCATTGTAGACCTACGGGTCCGTAGATAGTAGCTAGATTGCTTCCTCTATACCTTTTGATTCTCAATACATTGGGCTATTGGAGATCTATTTTATGTAACTCTTTTTTGCGGTGTGTTTGTTGGGATCCGATGAACTTTGAGTTTATGATCAGATCTATGTTTTTATCCATGAAAGTTATTTGAGTCTTTTGATCTCTTATATGCATGATTACTTATAGCCTCCTCTTTCTTCTTCGAATCTTTGGTTTAGTTAGGGCAACTTGATCGATTTTTCTTGCCATGGGAAGTTGTGCTTTTTGATGGGTTTGATCTTACGGTGCTTGATCCCAGTGACAGAAGGGGAACCGACACGTATGTATCATTGCTATTAAGGATAACAAGATTGGGTCTATTTCTACATAAATAGATCTTGTCTACATCATGTCATCGTTCTTATTGCATTACTTCATTTCTCCATGAACTTAATACACTAGATGCATGCTGGATAGCGGTCGATGTGTGGATTAATAGTAGTAGATGCAGGCAGGAGTTAGTCTACTAATCTTGGACGTGATGCCTATATAATGATCATTGCCTGGATATCGTCATAATTATTTGAAGTTCTATCAATTGCCCAACAGTAATTTGTTTACCCACCGTATGTTATCTTTCTCGAGAGAAGCCACTAGTGAAATCTACCGCCCCCGGGTCTATTTTCTCGTCATATACTTTCGGATCTATTTTGCTATTTGCCTTCTTATTTATTTGCCACTTTCATTTTTAGATCTATATTTCTAAAACCCAAAAATATTTTGCTGCACTTTATTTTATTCGCGATATATGTATGCAATCTACTACAATTTATCTCATGTTCGTTTGCCAATTTCGGGCACAGTTACCCGAACGGGATTGACAACCCCTTTAACACGTCGGGTTGCAAGTATTTGTTCCTTGTGTGCAGGTGTTGTTTACGTAGTGTTGCTTGGTTCTCCTACTGGTTCGATAACCTTGGTCTCATCACTGAGGGAAATACCTACCGTTGTTGTGCTGCATCATCCCTTCCTCTTTGGGGAAATACCGACGTAGTTCAAGCAAACTTCCAAAGGAATTTCTGGCGCCGTTGCCGGGGAGACATCATCAACATCTACTAGGTTCCTAATCACAAATCTCATCTCCTTGCAATTTACATTATTTTCCATTTTCCTCTCGTTTTCCTCTCCCCCACTTCACGAAAATTTGCCATTTTATTCGCCCACTTTTTCGTTCGGCGTTTTTCGTCAGAACTGTTTTTGAGTGCAATCTTGTTGCGTAGTCACGATGACTCAAGAGAACACCAAGTTGTGTGATTTCTCCAATACCAACAACAATGATTTTATTAGCACTCCGATTGCTCCTCCCGCCACAAGTGCAGAGTCTTGTGAAATTAATGTCGCTTTGCTGAATCTTGTTATGAAAGATCAATTTTCTGGTACTCCTAGTGAGGATGCCGCATCCCATCTTAACACATTCATGGAATTATGCGATATGCAAAAGAAAAAATATGTGGACAATGATAATGTGAAGTTGAAATTATTCCCATTTTCTTTGTTAGATCGTGCAAAAATTTGGTTTTCTTCTTTGCCTTGCAATAGTATCAATTCTAGGGATAAGTGCAAAGATGCTTTTATTACTAAGTATTTTCCGCCCACGAAAATTATTTCCCATAGGACGCAAATCATGAATTTTAAGCAACTTGAATGAACATGTTGCGCAATCTTGGGAAAGAATGAAATTATTGCTAAGAAATTGTCCTACTCATGGCTTAAATCTTTGGATGATCATACAATTTTTTTATGCGGGATTGAATTTTGTTTCTAGAAATCATTTAGATTCCGCCGCGGGTGGTACTTTTATGGAAATTACTTTGGGTGAAGCTACTAAATTGCTAGACAATATTATGGCAAATTATTCACAATGGCATACCGAAAGAGCTCCTACTAGTAAAAAAGTTAATTCGGTTGAAGAAATTTCTTCTTTGAGTGAAAAAGTTGATGCTCTTATGAAATTGGTTGCTAATAAAAGTGCTCCTATTGATTTTAATGATGTGCCTTTGTCTACCTTGATTGAGCAAAATAGTGATGTCGTAGATGTGAATTTTATCTCTCAAAACAATTTCAATAACAATGCTAATAAAGGTAATTTTAATCCTAGGCCTTTTCCTAGTAATTCCTCTAATAATTATGGTAATTCCTATGGTAATCCTTCATATAATAATAATAGGAACACCTCTGATTTTGGGAATAATATTAAATAATTTATCAATGCTCAAAAGAATTTTAATATTACGATGGAAGAAAAATTGAGTAAGATTGATGATTTGTCTAGAAGCGTTGATAGAATTTCTCATGATGTAGAAAATCTCAAGATGATTTTTTTTCTTCCTAAGGTTGAAGAATCAATTAAAGCTTTATATGTTTCTATGGATGAAAGTAAGAAAAGAACCGCTATGTTTAGAGCTAGAAGAGAATTTTTAGAAAAAGCGTTTTCTAGTGATTGCTTTCAAAATAATGATGAAGATCTTAAAGTGATTGGTGTTTCTTCTATTGATTCCTTGTTTAGTAATATTAAAATTGATGAAAAAGGGACTGAAGAAGAGTCAATTTTAGCTAGAAGGCGCCCCGATAATTTGGAGGGTGAAAATCATGAAAATTGATAAAAGTGGGTTTGCAGAGGTCAAAACTTTAACTAGTGATGTGCCCACTCTTTTGGATTACAAAGAATTTAATTCTGATAATTGCTCTTTGATTGATTGTATTTCTTTGTTGCAATCCATGATAAATTCACCCCATGCCTATGAACAAAATAAAGCTTTTACTAAACATATTGTCGATGCTATGATGAAAGCTTTGGAAGAAAAGTTGGAATTAGAGATTTCAATTCCTAGAAAATTACATGATGACTAGGAACCTACTATCAAATTCAAGATTAAAATTATGAGTGTTTTGCCTTGTGTGATTTTGGTGCTAGTGTTTCTACAATTCCGAAATCTTTATGTGATGTCCTTGGTCTTACCGATATTGAAAAATGTTCTTTAAATTTGCACTTGGCGGATTCTACTATTAAAAAGCCTATGGGAAGGATTAGTGATGTTCTTATTCTTGCAAATAGGAATTATGTGCCCATAGATTTTATTTTTCTTGATATTGATTGCAATCCATTATTTCCAATTATTCTTGGTAGACCGTTTTTGCGCACTATAGGTGCCGTGATTGATATGAAAGAAGGAAACATCAAATTCCAATTTCCTTTGAGAAAGGGTATGGAACACTTCCCTAGAACAAGAATTAAGCCACAATATGAATCAATCATGAGGGCATCTTATGGATCTAGAAACAAAGATGATGACACTTAGGTCTTTGCATTACGCCTAGCTAAGGGCGTAAAACGATAGCGCTTGTTGGGAGGCAACCCAATGAATAAAATTTATTTTCGTCTTTTTCTTTATGTTCTTGAGTGTTTGCACAATTATGCTACTGTTATGATTATGTTTTTTGTGTTTTAATTAGTGTTTGTGCCAAGCAAAGCCTTTAGGATAGCTTTGGTGATAGTTGATTTGATCTTGTTGGAAAACAGAAACTTTTGCATCAAGTAAAACAATTTTGAAAATTCACAGAAGCCATAAAAAATTCTGAATTTTTTACACAAGATTTATATACAAATATCCTATGTTGTCTAAATGTTTCAGAAGTTTTAGAGTTACATAAGTATGAGAACAATTCGTCTCTTTGCAGACTATTCTGTTTTTGACAGATTCTGTTTTCTTTGCATTGTATGCTTATTTTGATGAATCTATGGTTTGTATTGGAGTTTATTAGCCATGGTAAATTTAGAATACAGTAGATATAATGCAATAACAAAATTTTAATGGGTTTTATATAGTACTTAACGTAAAGATTGGTTTTCTTATACTAATAGATCTCACGAAGGTTTTGTTGAGTTTTGTGTGGTTGAAGTTTTCAAGTTTTGGGTGAGATTACGATGGATAAAGGAATAAGGAGTAATAAGAGCCTAAGCTTGGGGATTCCCCATGGCACCACAAGCCATTATCCAAAGAGAAGCAAGCAACTAAGCTTGGGGATGCCCGAGTGGCATCTCCTCTTTCTTCCAACGACCATCGGTATTTTACTTGGAGCTATATTTTTATTCGTCACATATCATGAGTTTTGCTTGGAGCGTCTTGTATGATATGAGTCTTTGCTTGTTTTGCTTTTTATTTTTAGTCATTAATCCTTGCCGGACACACCTATTTGAGAGAGCCAAAATTATGCTATGACTTGGTAGAATTGCTCTCTATGCTTCACTTAAATCTTTATGAGCTATGGAATTGCTCTAGTGCTTCACTTATATCTTTTTGAGCACGGTGTGCTTTAGTATTTTTGAAGAAGTGCTCTCATGCTTCACTTAGATTTATTTGAGAGTTAGTAATTTTTTTAGAAATTCTCTCTTGCTTCACTTAAATTATTTTGAGAGAAGAAAATTTTATGCTCATGTTCTTCACTTAGATTTGTTTGAGCTATAAAAAGCAACAAATGAAATTAGTCCCAAAGTGATAGATATTCAAGAGGGCTATAATAAAAACTTTCATGAAGATCAGTGGACAAAATAAACTTGATTCCTTGTAATAGTTTTGCGATATGTTGATATAATATGTGAGTCATGTTGATGAGTAATTATGCTTTAGTAAGAATATTGGTGTTAAGGTTTGTGATTCCCTATGCAAGCACGAAAGTCAATAGTTATGCAATGAAATTACATCCTACTTGTGGTGCATTATTTGGTGTTAGTTATACTTAATGCTCGCTTATGAGATTTTTCGTTTCTTGGTTGGATGCTTCTCAATCTTTTGCTAGCCTTCATTTGCACTAAGTATGTTCACTACTTGTGCATCCAAAATCCTTAAACCTGTTTTGCCATATGAGTCCACTATACCTACCTATATGCGGTATTTCTGTGTCGTTCTAAGCAAATTTATATGTGCCATCTCTAATTTCAAAATAAATTTCTCTTTTGTGTGCTCATACCGCTCATGAAATGGTAGGGGGTGGCTGATATATTTCCATGCTAGATGTGTTATTCTCAAGATGAGTGTTTATTCACTTGTCATTGCACGAGAGTACGGCAAAGGTATTAGGGTTGCCCAGTCCCGAAATGAAAAATGAATTTACTTTATGTTGTCAAATAATAAATTCCTTGGAAAGTGATGGTATGGAAGGCACCCGTGGATACGGCTAGCCATGGAAAGTGAAAGTATGGTTGAAAAAGGAATAAACTTTATTTTCTGTTTGGGAACCGCCTATGATATATCAAGCATGGAAAGTGATGGGAATTACTCGGTCGTTTTCGTTGACGGGAAAAGTATGCCTCCCAAAATATTTTTACCTCTCAATTTAAGCTTTGAGCTCTGGCACCTCTACAAATCCCTACTTCCCTCTACGAAGGGCCTTTCTTTTACTTTATGCAATTTTTATTTTATTTTGGTTCTCCATCTTATCTTATAAAGCACAAACTAAGGGGCACTATGATTGTACTTGAGCATTGGGTGTAGCTAATATGCGAGTGTGTTTCATGAATGGATCAATGATTGAGCATAATGGGCTAGGGATAACTTGCTATAGTGTTGATATTTTGAAAGACATGGTTGCTTGTTGATATGCTTGAGTATTGAAATCTTCATGTCAAAACTAGACTATTGCTTTGAACGATATAAAATTCCAAGTGTCCATGCTACAAAGAAAAGAATATGTGATGAACATGTTAGGCAGGATTCCACATCAAAAATTCTGTTTTTATCATTTACCTACTCGAGGACGAGCAGGAATTAAGATTGGGGATGCTGATACGTCTCCAACGTATCTATAATTTTTTATTGTTCCATGCTGTTATATTGTCATTCTTGGATGTTTTACAATCATTTAATAGCAACTTTATATCATTTTTTGGGACTAACCCATTGACATAGTGCCCAGTGCCAGTTGCTGTTTTTTGCTTGTTTTTTACTTCGCAGGAAATCAATACCAAACGGAGTCCAAACGCAGCAAAACTTTTTGGTGATTTTTTCTCGACTAGAAGACACAAGTTTGGCCAAGAAAGTACCTAAGGGAGGCTCCGGGGGGAGCACAACCCACCAGGGCGTGCCTGGGGGCCTAGGCGCGCCCAGGTGGGTTGTGTCCACCTCGGCCACCTCCCGCACTGCATCTTTGCTTTATAAATACCCCAATATTCCAGAAACCCTAGGGGAGTCGATGAAAATCAATTCCAGCCGCCGCAAGTTCCAGAAACCACAGATCCAATCTAGACACCATCACAGAGGGGTTCATCATCCTCATTGGTGCCTCTCCGATGATGCGTGAGTAGTTCATTGTGGACCTACTGGTCCGTAGATAGTAGCTAGATGGCTTCCTCTCTCTCTTTTTATTCTCAGTACAATGGTCTCTTGGAGATCTATTTGATGTAACTCTTTTTGCGGTGTGTTTGTTGGGATCCGATGAACTTTGTGTTTATGATCAGATCTATGTTTTTATCCATGAAGGTTATTTGAGTCTCTTGATCTCTTATATGCATGATTACTTATAGCCTCCTATTTCTTCTTCGAATCTTTTGTTTAGTTAGGCCAACTAGATCAATTTTTCTTGCCATGGGAAGAGGTGCTTTGTGATGGGTTTGATCTTACGGTACTTGATCCCAGTGACAGAAGGGGAACCAACACGTATGTATCGTTGCTATTAAGGATAACAATATGGGGTCTATTTCTACATAAATAGATCTTGTGTACATCATGTCATCATTCTTATTGCATTACTCCATTTCTCCATGAACTTAATACTCTAGATGCATGCTGGATAGCACTCGATGTGTGGAGTAATAATAGTAGATGCAGGCAGGAGTTGGTCTACTAATCTTGGACGTGATGCCTATACACTAATCATTGCCTGGATATCGTCATAATTATTTGAAGTTCTATCAATTGCCCAACAGTAATTTGTTTACCCACCGTATGCAATTTTTCTCGAGAGAAGCCACTAGTGAAATCTACGGCCCCCGGGCCTATTTCCCCATCATATACTTTTAGATCTATTTTGCTATTTGCCTTTTTATTTATTTGCCACTTTTATTATCAGATCTATATTTCTAAAAACCCAAAAATATTTTGCTGCACTTTATTTTATTCGTGATCTATTTATCCAATCTACTACAATTTATCTCACGTCTGTTTGCCAATTTCTCGCGCCGTTACCTGAAAGGGATTGACAACCCCTTTAACACGTCGGGTTGCAAGTATTTGTTCCTTGTGTGCAGGTGTTGTTTACGTAGTGTTGCTTGGTTCTCCTACTGGTTCGATAACCTTGGTCTCATCACTGAGGGAAATACCTACCGTTGCTGTGCTGCATCATCCCTTCCTCTTTGGGGAAATACCGACGTAGTTCAGGCAAACATCAGCTGCCATTTTCGATCTCCTTGTGCAAGGCTCCGTTTGCAAAACTGTTTTGGGGGATTGTTCTTCGGTATGTGACTCCTCCAATGGTCCAATTAGTTTTTGTTCTAATGCTTTATATATTGCAAAAAAATTCTGCTGTGGTGACCTTGTTCTTGAGCTTACATGTCAAATTTATATGGTCCAAAGTAGTTTTGATGCATGATATAGCTTCTAAACACTTGTAGGAGTAGTTGCTATCAATCTTGTTGAGTTTGGTTCACCATTATTTTGAGTCACTAAAAATTTCAGCAATTTTCTGAAGAAGAAAGTTGTTTAGGAGAATATTCCAAGGTGGTTCCTCGAGCAAGAAAGCCCTTAGGCTCGCAATAGGTGAGCAAGATCTTGAACCACCGAGGGAAGCTCAAGTACGGCCTTGTGAATGGCCTTTGGATGAATTCATCGTTCATGCCGGTTTCAAGGAAGAATTTGACGCGTACGTACAAAATGCTGGCCTTGTGGACTTCATGTCAGATAAGTGCCAGCAGTATTACCACCTCCTTGATTCATTCGTACGAAGATTTATGTTTTCATCCCAGCGCAATATGCATACTGTTTTATTAGATCTTTATGATAAACCATATACCATGGACTTTGAAGATTTTAATGATGCATGCAAAATCCCACAAGGGGGCATTCATAGTGAGCCTCGCAAAACTGAATACAATGATTTCCTTGCTAGCATCACTGTGGGAGAAACTAGAATTATTACACAAGCTACCACGGGGAACATTCACTTTCCTGCCATACATTATTTTGCTCTCTTTATAGGTAGATGCATTAATTGTAAACATGATCATAGCCACATTTGTGCATCAGAACTTAGTGTCCTCAAGTGTGCATTAACGGGTGATAAACGATATAACTTTGGGGCTATTATTGCAAGGAGGTTACATCTTAATGCTAAAGATGGAGATTTCTACGGTGGGATTTATGCCACCCGTTTAGCCAATTATCTCGGGGTAACCATAAGGGGGAATGACATTGAGTTACCACCCGCTTTTCTTGATTATAATGCTATGGTACGCTACCAGTTTCATGAGAGGAACGATCAATCCCTCCTATACCGACTAATCTTTGACTGGCAGCGCGCTGTCCACATTACACTTCCTGCTCCTACCTTCTTTAACTTTCTGGTAAAAGGGAGATATTTTATAACTAGAGAGGAGGCGAACCGGTATGAGAGGCAGGTGGAGGCTGCTCGCCTCCACACTGCAGCCCTTCAGGCAGTCGCTGCCTTGTCCCAGTACAACCCCGACTACAACTGTGGATATCCGCTAGGTCAGCCATGGGCATAGACCGACTTAGGCCAAAAGCCTAAGCTTGGGGGAGTACGTATTTCTCACCGACATTACATTCATTTTCACACACTCATTCCAATTGTCGGTGTTCATACTTTTTCATTGTATTATCCATGTTAGTCCTTTTTTGCTTTCTACTTGTGTGTTTGAAAAACTTTGAGAAAAAATAATTTAGTTCTAGTTTCTTTCTAGTTTAATTAGTTGTAGTATTAAAAGAAAACTCAAAAAGATTTCTCGTTCTTCTTTTGCTTGTTGGGAGCTTTCCCGTGTAAATAGTTTTTCTCGTTCTTGTTTTGATTTCTTCAGAAAAACAAAAACTCCAAAAACAGTTCAGTGTGTTTCTTTGAAATTCTTTTCTTTTTCTTTGGGTCGTAAGGAGAAGACCACGATGAAAATGTTGAGTGGCTCTCATATGCATTATTTTTGATCTAACAAAGAGCCCATATTACCTTGTCTTCTCCTTTGAATAAAAATTTGCAGATTCCAGCTTTGTCCAATGCACATGCACTCTTATTATTATTCACACCATTCGGTCGTGCAAGTGAAAGGCAATAATGATGATATTTGATGAAATGATTGAGATGGATAAAAGCTGGTATGAAGTCGACCTATTTTGTTTTTGTAAATATGATTAGCTCATCGTTCTTGATTCAGCTCATTATGGATGAAACATGTTTGCAATGACAATTATAGATTATAGTTGCTCATGCCATGCTTAATTAGCTAGGAGTGTATAATGGTTTACCTTGTGTGCCAACATGCTTTTAAAATTGTTATGATGTAGTATGATAGGATGGTATCTTCCTTTGAATGATTCAAGTGGCTTGACTTGGCACATGTTCACGCATGTAGTTGAAACAAAATCAACATAGCCTCCACGATATTTATGTTCATGGTGATTTATATCCTACTCATGCTTGCATTCAATGTTGGTTAATCTCAATGCATGTTTATGACTGTTGTCGCTCTCTAGTTGGTCGCTTCCCAGTCTTTTGCTAGCCTTCACTTGCACTAAGCGGGAATGTGCATCCTCTTCTATAAACCCAAAGTTGTTCCGTATGAGTCCACCATACCTACCAATATGCGGTATTTACCTGCCGTTCCAAGTAAATTTGCATGTGCCAAACTCTAAACCTTCAAATAATATTCTCTTTTGTATGCCCGAATCGCTCATGTGGCGACTGGGGGCTGTCTGTATCTTCCATGCTAGGTGGGTTATTCTCACGATGAGTGTTAATTCACTTGTCATTCACGAGAAAGTGGATGGTAATTGGGATGCCCAGTTCCATGCTCTAAATCAAATCAAAATATAATATCAAACAAAACTCCCCCAGGACTGTTGTTGGTATGGACGGTACTCGTTGTTTCGGACCAGCCGTGGAGTGTGCTTGTTGGTGGAGGGGGAGTAAAAACTTTACCATTTTGTTTGGGAACCACCTATAATGTATCTAGCATGGAAGATACCGAGATCTCTTGGTTGTTATGTTGACAATGAAAGCATACCGCTCAAAATTATATTCACCTCTGTTTTAAAAGCTCAAGCTCTGGCACCTCTGCAAATCCCTGCTTCCCTCTCCGAAGGGCCTATCCATTTACTTTTCTTGTTGAGTCATCATTCTCTTATAAAAAGCACCATTTATGGAGCACCACTGTCATTTGTATGCATTGTTATTAATTGATATTGAGTATGACTTTGACTGGATCTCTTTTACCATGAATCACAATGTCTAGTCAGTCCTTGATCTTCAGGGGTGCGCTGCATTTATGTTTTGTGGTCTGAGAAAGGGCTAGCAAGATACCATTTTGGTATATCATATCATGTTTGTTTTGAAAAAGTGTTGTCATCCGAGTTTCATTATTATTGCTCGCTAGTTGATTATGCCATTGATATGAGTAAATGTGAGACCTAATTGTTATTGTGAATATGGTTAGTTCATAATCTTTGCTAAAAACCTCAATGATGGCTATACATATTTGCAACAACAAGATCAAACAGAGTTTGTAAAAGTTTTTCTTTGTCACTTTTAGTTTGTCAACTGAATTGCTTGAGGACATGCAATGGGTTAAGCTTGGGGGAGTTGATACGTCTCCATCGTATCTACTTTTCCAAACTCTTTTGCCCTTGTTCTGGACTCTAATTTGCATGATTTGAATGGAACTAAACCGAACTGATGTTGTTTTCAGCAGAATAGCCATTCTGTTATTTTTGTGCAGAAATAAAAGTTCTTGGATTGACGAGAAAATTCACGGAGAATATTTTTGTAATATATAAAAAATATTGGCGAAAGAATCAAGCAGAGGGGACCCACCAGCTGTCCACAAGGGTGGAGGGCGCGCTCCCCATACCTTGTGGGTCCCCTGGACCTCCTCCGACCCTAACCCCAACTCCATATATTCATGTTCGGGGAGAAAAAAATCAGAGAGAAGGATTCATCGCGTTTTACGATAAAGAGCCGCCGCCACCTCTTGTTCTTCATCGGGAGGGCAGATCTGGAGTCCGTTCGGGGCTCCGGAGAGGGGAAATCAACGCCATCGTCATCATCAACCATCCTCCATCACTAATTTCATGATGCTCACCGCCGTGCGTGAGTAATTCCATCGTAGGCCTGCTGGACGGTGATGGGTTGGATGAGATTTATCATGTAATCGTGTTAGTTTTGTTAGGGTTTGATCCCTAGTATCCACTATGTTCTGATATTGATGTTGCTATGACTTTGCTATGCTTAATGCTTGTCACTAGGGCCCGAGTGCCATGATTTCAGATCTGAACCTATTAAGTTTTCATGAATATATTTGTGTTCTTGATCCTATCTTGCAAGTTGTAGACACCTATTACGATCTATGATCCGCATACCACAAGGTGATAATAATTGGGATTCTTTCTGGTGATTACCGTAGTTTGAGGAGTTCATGTATTCACTATGTGCTAATGCTTTGGTCTGGTCCTCTATTAAAAGGAGGCCTTAATATCCCTTATTTTCCATTAGGACCCCGCTGCCACGGGAGGGTAGGACAAAAGATGTCATGCAAGTTCTTTTCCGTAAGCACGTATGACTATATTCGGAATACATGCCTACATTATATTGATGAATTGGAGCTAGTTCTGTGTCACCCTAGGTTATAACTATTGCATGATGAATGCCATCCAACATAATTATCCATCACTGATCCAGTGCCAACAAGCTTTACACATATTGATCTTTGCCATGTTACTTTGCCGTTGCCACTGTTACAATCGCTACAAAACTGCTACAGTTACTTTTGCCATCATTACCGTTACTTCCATACTACTTTGCTATTAAATATTTTGCTGCAGATATTAAGTATTTCAGGTGTGGTTGAATTGACAACTCAGCTGCTAATACTTGAGAATATTCTTTGGCTCCCCTTGTGTCGAATCAATAAATTTGGGTTGAATACTCTACCCTCAAAAACTGTTGCGATCCCCTATACTTGTGGGTTATCACCGATCTCATCGCCGGCACCACCTGGTGAGCCTCTTATTCTTATGTTCTTTATAAAAGAAGAAAATTCTTACTTGTATGATTTAGATAGCTACTTGTATGATTTTCTTGCTTATATTATTGTTTGTTATTATATAGTGCCATGGTTTTGGTATCCGCCCCGTCGGCTCTCCTCCGGTCTATGATTTGGATGTGGTATATTATCTTTTATAACTATTTATTTCATTTAGTGTTTATGACAATTATGCCGACCAACTTGACATAGATGTCTTTATCTAGGAGGTATGTGAACCGGAAATTCCAACGGACCATCTCGTCGAGAGGTTAAATTTAGTTGAAAAAGAAAACAATTATTTGATAGAAAAATTGAAAAGAGTTGAAGAAGAGAAGATGAAATTGGAGTTGCATGTTGCCGATGTCGTCGATGATGACAAGATCCAGATGGATGCAATGCGCTTGAAGATTAGAAAGATTAGAAAATATGCCATTGATAATGAGGCTTGGTATCATTATGCTGTTAGATCAATTGTTACCTTAGTTGCGATTTTGACCGCATTTGTTGTTGCATTTAAATGTTTTACATGTTGTATGTTAGTTTCAATGTATGTTTTAATTACATGCTCTAGAGAGCTGTACGTTGTTCTATGAGAACTATGTATGAACTTTATGTATTTATTTTTTCAGTAATAACATTTGATCACTACTGTAGTTTGGTTTTAATGTGATGATGAACTTGTATTAATCTGGTCATTTCTCTATTCATGATGTTCAGTAATGGTTTTTGATACACTTAATTATATAATGCACGCAGATGAACCAGCAATGGATCTACGGTGACCGTCGCACCTCCGAATACATTACGGGCCTGCATATTTTTCTTGATGTGGCTGAGGCAACCAAGTAGAATACAAAGGATTACTCTGACTCCAAAACCCTTCACTTCCACCTGCTTGAGAAGGGTTTCATGCCACACTGTAATGTTTGGACCAAGCATGGAGAAAGAGGGGTTATGATGGAAGACAACAAAGAAGAAGAGGATGATGACAACTATCCTATGTTCCCTGAATATGGTGATACTGCATCGGGGGAAGCTGAAGATCAAGAGGCACCAGACGATGTTCCCAATGATGATCTTCGCCGGGTCATTGTTGATGCATAGAGAGAATGTGAAAGTGAAATGGAGAAGTTGAAGTTTGATTGCATGTTAGAGGATCACAAAAAAGGGTTGTACCCAAATTATGAAGATGGCAACACAAAGCTCGGTACCGCACTGGAATTGCTACAATGGAAGGCAGAGAATGGTGTATTTGACAATGGATTTGGGAAGCTACTGAAAATAATGAAGAAGAAGCTTCCAAAGGATAACGAATTTCTTGACAGTACGTACGAAGCAAAGAAGGTTCTCTGCCCTTTGAGATTAGAGGTGCAGAAGTTACATGCAGGCCCTAATGACTACAGCCTCTACCGCGGTGAGGAGTACGAGAATTTGAACGCATGCCCGGTATGCGGTGCATTGCGGTATAAGATAAGACGAGATGACCCTGGTGATGTTGATGGCGAGCGCCCCAGGAAGAGGTTTCCTCCCAAGGTGATGTGGTATGCTCCTATAATACCACGGTTGAAATGTCTATTTAGAAACAAAGAGCATGCCAAGTTCTTGCGATGGCACAAAGAAGACCGTAAGAAAGACGGGAAGTTGAGAGTACCCGTTGACGGGTCGCAGTGGAGAAAAATCGAGAGAAAGTGGAGGGACTTTGCAGATGACGCAAGGAACATATGGTTTGGTTTAAGTGCAGATGGCATTAATCCTTTTGGGGAGCAGGGCAGTAATCATAGCACCTGGCTCGTGACTCTATGTATCTATAACCTTCCTGCTTGGTTATGCAGGAAGCGGAAGTTCATTATGATGCCAGTGGTCATCCAAGGCCCTATGCCACCCGGCAACGACATTGATGTGTACCTAAGGCCATTAGTGGAAGAAATTTTACAGTTGTCTTATAAAAAAGGTGTATGTGTGTGGGATGAGCACAAACAGTAGGAATTTGACCTACGAGCATTGCTGTTTGTAACCATCAATCATTGGCCTGCTCCTAGTAACCTTTCAGGAAAGACAAACAAGGGATACAACGCATGCACGCAGTGTTTAGATAAGACTGAAAGTATGTATTTGGACAAATGCAAGAAGAATGTGTACCTGGGACATCGTCGATTTCTTCCGACCAAACATGCCTTAAGAAAAAAAAGGCAAGCAATTCAAAGGTGAGGCAGATCACCAGAAGAAGCCCGTCCCTCGTACTGGTGCTGATATACTTGCTATGGTCAAGGATTTATAAGTAATCTTTGGAAAGGGTCATGGCGGACAATCTGTTCCAAATGATGCTGAGGGACACGCACCCATGTGGAAGAAGAAATCTATATTTTTGGACCTACCCTATTGGAAAGACCTAGAGGTTTGCTCTGCAATCGACATGATGCACGTGACGAAGAATGTTTGCGTGAACATCCTAGGCTTCTTGGGCGTGTATGGGAAGACAAAAGATACACCGGGGGCACGGGAGGACCAGCAACGTGTGAACGAAAAAGATGGCATGCATCCAAAGCAGTATCAAGGTCCTGCCAGCTACGCTCTTACCAAAGCAGAGAAGGAAATATTCTTTGAATGCCTGCTGAGTATCAAGGTCCCGTCTAGCTTCTCGTCGAATATAAAGGGAATAATAAATATGGCAGAGAAAAAATTCCAAAACCTGAAGTCTTATGACTGCCACATGATTATGACGCAACTGCTTCCTGTTGCATTGAGGGGGCTTCTACCAGAAAATGTTCGATTAGCCATTGTGAAGCTATGTGCATTCCTCAATGCAATTTCTCAAAAGGTAATCGATCCAGAAATCCTACCAAGGTTACATAATGATTTGGTCCAATATGTTGTCAGTTTTGAGTTGGTGTTCCCACCATCCTTCTTCAATATTATGACGCACATCCTAGTTCACCTCGTCCACGAGATGGCCATTCTGGGTCCTGTATTTCTACACAATAAGTTCCCCTTTGAGAGGTTCATGGGAGTCTTAAAGAAATATGTTCATAACCATGCTAGGACAGAAGTGTGGCACCCCGATAGAGGGCCGACGCACGCCAGCCCAGGATAAGACCTGGCATAAGTCAAACACATGATACAGCAATTCCAGGCACAAAATGGCTTTATTAGATAGAATGGAGTATTACAATATTGTTGCTTACAAAAATATTACATAGCTCAAACGCTAACTAAGATGGCAGTGAGGGTCTTGGTTCAGCGGCATCAACGTCCCTGGCTGGGCTCCATAACTCACAGGACTGGCTGGGTTACGATCTAGCACGACGAATCTTCTCCTGCAACAGGCCACGTGCACGGCCAGGTGAGTACTTTCAATGTACTCGCAAGACAACCAAATACATAGCATCCAAACAAGCAGATGACAAAGCAAGCCTATGCTAGGCAAGAATTTATTCTAAACATGGCATGGAATTAACAGGGAAACATGAATCAAGCATGGCGTAGCATACCTATCTAGCATTATTAATCATCATCTCGTAGTAAGATTATCTGGCATGTTTAAACATCTAGCAGCATTGATCATCACGACATAACGGGGCTATCTAGCAAGATAATTACTGAAGTAGAGTACAGTAAAGTAAAGCATGTATCAAGTAAATATCCATATTCTGAATAATCTCATGATCCAATCTGAACCTGATCCATATCGAAGTCTCTCGGTTATCTGACCAACTCTTTCATAGCCATCCCATGGCTAACATACCACATTCTTGACAACATCTGATGTCTATGCCGGGTAGGTTCTTCCACCATTATTATCATTATTACGGTTGATCACCTAGCGAGGTCTGGACAGGCTGTCCAATAACGTGGATGCGGCTATTCGAATAGATTTTTCACTCTGCAGAGGTTGCGCACTTTACACACACTATGGAGCACAAACCTCGTAATCCCATTCGGGTGGACCAACATTGCTCCAACGAAACATGTCTGTCCCGTGACTCTCCCATCGTACCACCGGCATTCATCCTCCCCCGGAGTCCTGCCCTGGGTGGCCCCTGTGTCACTCCTGACACCTGCCACCGTCGTAGCCAAACAAAACTGTCCCAAACGTGGATGGATACCCAAACAACTCAACTGGGCTCACAGGGTTATCGCCGCCTACCGGGCCAGGGCAGCACGAGCGCATAACCCTCCCTGTCGGGCGGTACCGGTGAAAGAGCACGCGATCAGACCAAGTCAAGGCCGTCCCATACCGGCAAATGTGGTTGCACGGATAAGCCCGAACAGGTGACTCTGATCAACCGACTAGGTTTATCATTGTATCTCCATCATCCCACCATTACCTTAACAGTTATAAGACCCAGCGGCAGGGCGAAGGGGGTGGCCGGTCAGCATCACACAAGACGCTGATAGAGGCGCCGCTGGGTTTGTGGTTAGTGCAGTGTGGTCAGCGGAGCTCTACCAGTGTGGAAGCCACACTGCGGGTTGCTCCTCACTGAACAACATCCACAATGAGTGGGGGTTGAGGTAGAATCAGGGTTTAAATCTTAGACTGGAGGAGTTGTAACGGTTTGTGCTACAATAAAATTTCTCAGAATTTCTCCGAGATTGCAGCTGGGTGCTAAGGAAAAAGATTTTTGGGACCAGGGAAATGAAATCATTGGGTAGAGTTGGTTTTCCAGAACACTGAATCAGGAAAACTGGCAAATGGAGTATGCATAGATGGGTATGGATAGGCGGCTTTGCATTCTACCCGAGTACTGCGGCGGCTATACTCAGGAGGAAGAACTTGGTGTGCAGACATTGCTCACATGATACACATGCAATCAATTCAGACTAATATGCAAGCAAATGCAGAATGCATACAGTAGCAGAATACAGACAGATGAAAGAAACATATCGAGCAGATTACACTAAGGTGTTTTAATGCTAGTGGGTGTATGTACTGCTGATATACATACACCTACACCAGCTCGCATTTTATTAGGGTCTCTGGGCGAGTCCAATGTTATTAGGTGTAAGTGCTCTACTGACTAAAATCTTGTTAAGAATCCACTGCCAGCTCTGTTAAACATTTCTGGTTAACAGAGAGGCAGACGATCCACACACACAGAGCAAACAAGCATACATAATATTACAACAGCACACAGGCACAAGCAATACAAGCATTACAACAAAGCACAACCTTACTAGGCAGCTAACAACTCACTCCAAACTACAGGGTCCTAATCCTAGACGAGGATGAAGAAACAGTCTTTGCAACACACACACTTGCGGCCTCAACTGGCTACACTCCCTGCCAGAGCCACAAATGGGCCTACTCTTGCTGGGGCTCTCCTGGGGGACGCAGGCTGAGCCAACTTCTATCTTCATCGAAAGACACCACAATGGGTTGGGGCACAACTGCTTGGGTTGCGGCTGGCACTTGACGGAACACATCCCGATGATGAAGACGCCGGCTAGCTCCTCGAATGGAATTTGGGTGGAAGATGCCGGGTAGCCATGGGTTCACGGGCTGCGAGGGTAGCACTGGCTGTGAGGGTGGCACTAGTTGAGAAGGTGGCACTGGGTTTGGCAGCAGGGGAAGGGTGGTCTGGGATGCAGCTTGATGGGCCGCACGGTATGCTTCCATAACAACCCGGCTGGTGTCACGGTCAATGGATTGGAAATCTCGAATAATGCCGGCAATTAGTAGTCCCTGGGCATCAATGAACTGAACCAGGCAAGCTACTGCCGGGTCGGCTTCACCAACTGCGCTGAAGAACTCGCAACCTGTATTGGACGAAGCGGGAAAATAGCGGAACTCCCTCATCTCTGCTACTTGCGGAAACTGGAAGCGAAGACGGGTGATGGCTTCCGCAGCAGCTGTCTGTACAGGCAAAGTAGAGGTGGACATGGGTTTGCCCTTAAAAACCAAGGGCTTCCCATCCTTTGCTGGACTTGGGCGGAGAAGCACCTTCGCCTCATATCGGCAAAGGTGAGGGACGGGTTACGATTGGAACACCAAATACACTGGGGTAGTATTACAGCTAAGTGCTTGGGTGAGCATATTGGAAAGGATAGGCGGAAATCCGTCATAAACCTTGGCCACGGTTTGGCTATGGAACTTATGCATTCTGGAGGAACTAGCCATGGCTGCTGGTTTGCGGATACTGGCTTGGGTTCTCCTGCGGGGATCTGGCTTGCTGAATGGAGAAAGTTGCGACTCGTAGGTGGACAGGGTTAAATAGGCATTCGAGCTGGAACACACCAGCATGGCCTGGATCCTTCTCGTGCCGGGTAGAAGATACGCCGGCACGACCGACAGCTGGGTAGGGTCACGGTCTAATCCAGGGTGGCTGGGTGGGTGGATAGCTGAGCAGGGACACGTCAATTCCGACTGCGCTGCCTGTTGATCAACAATGGTCATGTCGGATGCCAGGGATGGGTCAAATCTATGGGGCTCACTATCGGTTAAAAGATTGGGGTGGTTTGGTGCTAGGGTAACCTATGGCCAGCCTGGCTCTGATACCAAGTCTTGTGGCACCCCGATAGAGGGCCGACGCACGCCAGCCCCAGGATAAGACCTGGCGTACGTCCAAGACATGATACAGCAATTCCAAGCACAAAATGGCTTTATTAGATAGAATGGAGTATTACAATACTGTTGCTTACAACAATATTACATAGCTCCAATGCTAACTAAGATGGCAGCGAGGGTCTTGATTCAGCGGCATCAACATCCCTGGATGGGCTCCATAACTCACAGGACTGGCTGGGTTACGATTTAGCACGACGAATCTTCTTCTGCAACTGGCCACGTGCAAGGCCAGGTGAGTACTTTGAATGTACTCGCAAGATAACCAAATACATAGCATCCAAACAAGCAGATGACAAAGCAAGCCTATGCTAGGCAAGAATTTATTCTAAACATGGCATGGAATTAACAGGGAAACATGAATCAAGCATGGCGTAGCATACCTATCTAGCATTATTAATCATCATGTCGTAGCAAGATTATCTGGCATGTTTAAACATCTAGCAGCATTGATCATCACGACATAACGGGGCTATCTAGCAAGATAATTACTGAAGTAGAGTACAGTAAAGTAAAGCATGTATCAAGTAAATATCCATATTCCGAATAATCTCATGATCCAATCCGAACATGATCCATATCCAAGTCTCTCCGTTATCTGACCATCTCTTTCATAGCCATCCCATGGCTAACATACCATATTCTTGACAACATCTGATGTCTATCCCGGGTTGGTTCTTCCACCATTATTATCATTATTACGGTTGATCACCTAGCGAGGTCTGGACGGGCTATCCAATACCATGGACGCGACTATTCGAATAGATTTTTCACTCTGCAGAGGTTGCGCACTTTACCAACACTATGGAACACTGACCTCGTAATCCCATTCGGGTTGACCAGCATTGCTCCAACAAAACCTGTCTGTCCCGTGAATATCCCGTCGTACCACCGGCATTCATCCTCCCCCGGAGTCCTGCCCTGGGTGGCCCCAGTGTCACTCCTGACACCTGCAACCGTCGTGGCCAAACAAAACTGTCCCAAACAGGGACGGGTACCCAAACAACTCAACTGGGCTTACAAGGTTATCGCCGCCTACCGGGCCAGGGCAGCACGCGTGCATAACCCTCCCTGTCGGGCGGTACCAGTGAAAGAGCACGCGATCAGACCAAGTCAAGGTCGTCCCATACCGGCAAATGTGGTTGCACGGATAAGCCCGGACAGGTGACTCTGATCAACCGACTAGGTTTATCATTGTATCTCCATCATCCCATCATTACCTTAACAATTATAAGTGTGAACAACCACTTAACATCAGTATAGCAGAATCATTACCACGTTGACAAACATGGCAAGAAATCAAATCATGGCACTCACATGATAACGGTATTCAAAATATTGTTACTAGCATGCCAGGACATGGCGTGAAAACAAGTCATGATATTAGATAAAAAGTAATGCTAACATCTAAAACAGATGACATAACAGGTGTATGCAAGTGCAGGCTAACAGGTGATACAAAGGTACTACAATGAACACACAGAGTCCTGAGCTCATGGAAGAGGTTGGCTTGCCTGAGGGTGAAGGATTACACCGGGTGGAAGTGCGATAAAACTCCGGGAAGGTTTGCCGAGAAAGTTTCCTGCTGGGAGGGGCTGATCGAAGGGCAAGGGCAAAATGGTCATTTTCACAGTGTGAAAACATTATGAAAATGATGCCATCAGAACGGGCTCGTCGACCTGAATATGTGGGCGTTGGTTTTACCTCAATCGGAGTTACGGTCGCGGAGATACGGCCGTTCTTTCGTTAAGCGGTAAAACAGACAGAAACTATCCATTTTAGCTGTTAACGGGTGAATGTTCACTAAATATTGCTTTCGGCCGCGGCTGAAAAAAATGAAAGCGCATTCTGGTGTTTACGCTTTCACTAAACGAAATGCATATCTAACCGAATGTGCCTCCACTTATTCCAGCTGGGCCCGGGCTGGTCAACGCTTGGAGGATGACATGCGGGCCCCGCTTTGTCCCTTCCCTCTCTTTCTTTCTTCCCTTTTCCTCTGGTCGTCCTGCTCCTCGACCGAAGCAGAGCAGCACCACGGTAGCTCGGGCTCGCTCGCCACCGGCGACTGGCAGTACGGGGAGGGCTGCCACTGGGCTCGCCGGAGCCAAGGCACGACGCCGCGCTCGACGGTGGTCGCGGGACCGTGCTTGGTGGCCTACAACGCCGCCTCCATCAGCTACTGCGGGCGAACAGAGAGCTTCAGGGAGCTACGGCAGCAGCGCTTCCCCAGAGAAATGGAGGGCGGTGGCGGCTGCGGGAGCTTAGGGGAGGTTGCGGGCGAGGAATGGGGAGGAGGGAAAGGGCTAGGGCGCCGGAATCGGGATGGTTTGGGCGGCGGCGGAGCTACTGCCGTGGGATGGGAAAGGACCTCATGGAGCTCCAAGAGCTCGAAGAGGAGGGGGGGAAGAGGGGCTGCTGGTGAGGAGGAAGCTTGGGGACACGCCTTAAATAGGCTCGAAGAAGAACTAGCCAACGAAGGGAAGCTGCCCGATGCTCGCTACCGTGGCGGAGCTCCGGTGGAGCATCCATGTTGGCAGAAGCCTCCAGGAGCTAGGGGACGAGGGGAAGAAGACTCCAGGAGGTCCACGTGTGCGGTGGCCAGCTCGCCGGCGCTGCCGGACAAGCTAGAGCATGCTGGAAGTGGCCTCCCGAGGCCTCCAAAGCACAGAGCGCCTACTGTACCTGCATTTGTCGTGGTCACCACGCGGCCATCTCTTTGCCACGCCCTACGTGATGCCAAAACTTGTCTAGGAGGTTCTCCTTACATCGCTCGGTTGACCTGTGCGTTTGGAAGACACAGGGGAGCTCTGAGGTGACTAGACCAAGGTCAAACAGGTTCCAACAGCAAAGTGTTTGTCATGTGGTGTGGCCACCACAGTGCACCTATTGGCATGATCTTGGGCAGGGGTGAATCATCCACTAAGGTAGTCATGCTGGGAAAATTTGGGCACAAATGGACAAGGCTAGCTGGTACTTCCTTTGTAACCTTGCCCACTGACCAGAAATGCAAATGATGATGCTGCGGTCAAATGTCAAAATGGATTTGAATGATTTTTTGGTGGAGAGTGATGATTTGGTCATTAGAGATAGCTGGAAAAGTTTCAGCTCAAATTGATCATCTATGAGGGTACTTCCTTCACAGAGATGCAATCTAGATAGAAACTTAGATAATTTACTGAGGAAGATTGGCTAGATGGAATGGGCTGGTTTTTTGTATCCATGGGTAATATCTCATAATGAATCACCATGAAAAATTTCAGCCCAAGGAGATCAAGGAATCAAGCACTTCCATTGGAAACTGAAATTCTGGGCAGAATTTGCAAAGTGGTGTTGTGCTCAAAATTTAATTGGTGGAACTGGATATCTTGAACGAAATGGTGAAGATAGGGAAAGGACAAGCTCCAAAAATTATTTGGGATTTTTCCTAACTACCAAAATGGTAGTTCCTTTGGAAAGGCCCCAAATTGAAATATTGGCTTAAAATAGGAAAATACAATTTCCCCTATTTAATTATGGCCAATATTTTTATGGGAGCTCAATATGATCAGAAATAATATCTCCACAAGTTTTTATGAACTTTGAAGATGGATAGATATTTTCTGGATTTAATTCCTCAGAAAGGTAGAAAAAGGAATTAATTCTAGATGAGAAATGTTGCATATGACTTGGCAATATTTTTGCACATCTAGGGTTTATGGGTGAAGGATGATCTCTGGAAATTTTCGGGAGGATCAACGGAGCAAGAAAAATGATAGCTCCGCTGTAAACGCAAAGGCAGGAATTCTAGTTCCGATATTTTGGAACTAGGGTTTAAATGAGGTTCGGGGTTTACAGACGGGAACTTGACTGGCACAAGAGCATGGAAAATTCATGGAGAGGCTGAGGATTGTCTGAATTCACCTGGTCATTCACGAGATTCCAGAGGAAAAATTCGGGAAAGAAAAGCAAGGAAGGAAAAACAACAAAAAAATCGATAACCCGATTTTTGGGGTGTTACAAGAAGGAAGCATCTCCACGGACCAACAAACAGAGGAGGTCATTCGGTTTTGTGTTGACTTTATTCCTGACCTTAAGCCGATTGGTGTCCCTCAATCGCGGTATGAGGGGAGACTGACTGGAAAAGGCACGCTAGGTGCGGATTCAATAATATGTAGGGATGGGCATTCTTGGGCCGAAGCACAGTACACAGTTCTGCAGAATTCTACCTTGGTAGCCCTGTATATCAATGAACATAAGAATTTGGTGGTTGGTTGCAAACACATCTCATGCATAACAACACTGTTGGAGATGAGCTGTACTTGTTGGCCAGGACACCATCTTCTACTGTATTGACTTACCAAGGGTACGAGATTAATGGGAATACATTTTACATGATCGCCCAAGATAAAACAGAGCACCAACCAAAAAGTGGTGTCCTCTTTGATGCAGCAAACACCAATAGGGCAAAGGACACATATTATGGTTACATAGAGAAGATATGGGAACTTGACTATGGACATGAATTTAAGGTCCCTTTCTTTCAGTGCAAATGGGTAAATCTGTCAGGAGATGGGGTACTGGTAAACCCGCAGTACAGAATGACAACAGTGGATCTCAACAATCTTGGGTACACAAACGAACCATTCGTCCTAGCCAATGATGTGGCGCAGGTTTTCTATGTGAAGGACATGTCTACCAAACCGAGAAAAAGTAAAGATAAGGAAGCGAATACATCATACGATGAGCCAAAGTGCCACATATTTATTTTAGAGAAAAGAAACATCGTGGGAGTGGAGGACAAAACAGACATGTCTGAAGACTATGAAAAGTTTCATGAAATTCATCCCTTCAAAGTGAAGGCTGACCCAAGCATCCTGTTAAACGATGAAGATTATCCGTGCTTACGCGGCGCAAAAAGCAAGGGACAGATGTGAAGAAAAAGTGAAGACTTCCTCTCTAGTGAAGACAACATATCAGATGGTTCAAGTAACTGTTCGACATATACAAGATAACCGAATATTTGGCACCTTTGATTCTGGGTTGAAAGCCATAATTATGCTGCACAACTATTTTAATGATGGCTTTGATCTAGAATATACTGCAGTTACATGTCAAAAATTGAAATCCCTTTTGTAATAGATGAGTTTTCGTCGGAAACCTTGATACTTCGAAAGAGATTGTCCATTTCGTACACAAAGTGCATCCAGTTTTTTTCGTAACCCTCTCAACTTTTTAGCACATGCCATGTGGGTGAAATTATGATACCATGCCAAGTTTCAACCTTTTCAGAGTTCATTTGTAGTGCTTTTCAATTTCAGGGTCATTTAGCTCAAAAAATCATTAAATGCATGAAAAATAGCAAATGAAGTCAGAAAAGGGTTGAAAATTGATGATGTGGCTTTGAATGGTGCGTATTGAACACAGAAAAAGTCTGGAGTTTAAATATGTTACAAAAATGAAATCCCTTTGTAATAAATGATTTCTCGTCCGAAACCCTGATACTTCGAAAGAGATTGTCCAGTTTGCACACGAAGTGCATCCAGTTTTTTCTGTAACCCTCTCAACTTTTTAGCACATGCTATGTGGGTGAAATTATGATACCATGCCAAGTTTCAACCTTTTCAGAGTTCATTTGTAGTGCTTTTCAATTTCAGGGTCATTTAGCAAAAGGAATCAACTAAAAAAGAATCAATTAAAATATTTTGTTATGATCAACTAAAATAAAACTACAATATTATTCAATAGCAAAAAGAATCAACTAAAGAGCTTTTATAAACCTGTAGTTATTATCAAAATAATATTAACTTAAAATTATATAAAATTTATGCAACTAAAATTATCAAAGTATTTTTTGGTAAAAACTTTAATAGCAAAAAGAATTTTCATAAAGTATTTTTGTTTAAAAACTTTAATAGCAAACTAAAAGCTTTATAAAACTCTAATAGCAAAGGGATCAACATAAAGAATCAATTAAATATTTTGTTATGATCAACTAAAACAAAACTCTAATATTCTTCAATAGTAAAAATAATCAACTAAACAACTTTTCTAAACCTCTAGTTATTATCAAAATAATATTTACTTAAATTATATAAAATTTATGCAACTAAAATTATCAAAGTATTTTTGTTAAAAACTTAATAGCAAAAACAATTTTCATAAAGTATTTTTGTTAAAAACTAATAGCAAACTAAAAAGCTTTTAAAAACTCTAATAGCAAAAGGAATCAACTAAAAAGAATCAATTAAAATATTTTGTTATGATCAAATAAAACAAACTAATAATATCTTCAATAGTACAAAGAATCAGCTAAAAAGCTTTTTTTAAACCTCTAGTTATATCAAAATAATATTTACTTAAAATTATATAAAATTTATGCAATTAAAATTATCAAAGTATTTTTTCTTAAAAACTTTAATCGCAAACCAAAAAGCTTCTATAAAACTATAATAGCAAAAAGAATCAACTGAAAACAATCAATTAAAATATTTTGTTATGATCAACTAAAACAAAACTATAATATATTCTTCAATAGCAAAAAGAATCAACTAAAAAGCTTTTATAAACCTGTAGTTATTATCAAAATAATATTAACTTAAAATTATATAAAATTTATGCAAATAAAATTATCAAAGTATTTTTTTGTTTAAAACTTTAATAGCAAAAAGAATTTTCATAAAGTATTTTTTGTTAAAAACTTTAATAGCAAACTAAAATAACATAAAAAATAAAAAAATGCGGCCTACTAGGCCACCACGGCGTGCATACGACTAGAAAGGTGGGCCAGGATGCACGCCCGCGGGGCAAGCAGGGCCGACAGGGCAGAGACAAACGTTAGGCATGTACTTCCTGTATTACAGAGGAGTTCGACAGCTTAGCCGTACGGGGCTTATAAACTAGTGTGGGCGTCTCTCAACTAGCAAGGTGGGACTAAACTTTCTACACCGCTATGCCAGGCCTTTAGTCCCGATTGGTGGCTCCAACCGGGACTAAAGGCCCCCCTTGAGTCCTGGTCCGAGCCACCAACCGGGACTAAAGGCTTGGGCTTCCCACCCTTTCGCCTGGTGAAATTCACCTTTAGTCGCGGTTGGTGGCTTGGACCGGGACTAAAGGGGGGCCTTTAGTCCCTGTTGGAGCCACCAACTGGGACTAAAGGTGGGGCTATATAAGCAGGACTTAGAAAATTTCTCCAAATCTCTCCCATTTTGTCCCCCGACACAGCCAGGCTGCTCCGATCTGCCCGCTCCTCGTCGATCCTACTCCGATCCATCCCTGCCCTGACGCCGAGCCCCCGACGCCGGCTGCCGCTCCCTGCCCGACGCTAGCCGCCACTCCCTGCCCCGACGCCGCCGAGCCCTGCCCCGACGCCGCCGAGCCCTGCTCCGATGCCAGCCGCCGCTCCCTGCCCCGACGTCGCCGCCCCTAGTGTGCTCCCCCCTTCCCCTGCACTGCCACATTAGCCGCTGCCGCCGCCCCTGCTCTGCTTAGCTTTTTTTATAGAAATTGTTCATAGAATTTTTTTGTCCATGCATGTATGTATGGATGGTGTATGTATGTATGCAGATGGTGTGCTAGAATTTTTTTTGTCCATGGATGGTTCATGTATGTATGCAGATGGTGTATTTATTTATAGAAAAAAAATTGTTCATAGAATTTTTGTGTTCATAGAAATTAATGTGAAATTTTTATTCATGATGATCTTGCTAAAACTCATATTAATCTTGAAATTGTTTTTCTATAGACTTGGTTAAAATTTACTAAGTTTTGCTTTGCCCAAAGAGGGGAGAGGCAACTTTACTAAATGGGCATGATGATAATGAAATTTACTAAGGTTAATCGTGGAGAGAGGGAGTAACAACTCATATATTCAAAATTTACTCCCGTTCTGCTCGCCCTACCAACTCTGGAGGCCACCCAAACCCTAGAAGAAAGAGCGTTGTCGATCTCCTACTCCCTCCCGCCCCTACCTATTTGTAGAAGGTGGCGGGTGGGGCCTTATATATAACACTACAACAATAATATCATATAGCACTGTTGTTATGTATAATACTATTGACGTCTAATTCACCGGTCTTACCTCAGTGAACCGAAGGGACTTTATTTATTTGGTAGGTCGTTAAAACATGAGAGAGGGGGTCGTTAAAACATATCCCTGATAACTTTGACATGAGGGGGAGGGGGGACGTCGGACATGCATGAGAGAGGCGGTCCGCAAAGTATCCTCTCTCGAAAGATAGGACGATTCATCAGACATGAGGGGGGAGGATCGAGTCCTCGACGATCATCTGAAACTGACTGTTATAAAACTTGTCAATTTTGCATGATGTTTGCCACTAATCCATTGCCCATATGCATATGATTCCTTGTTGTGATTAGGTCTATGTTTGCCACTAATCCATCTCTCATGGTTGTATATTGCCATGTTGTAATATTTGCAGAAACTATGGACAGAGACTTAGAATAAGAAGAGTTGTTTGGGGATATAATCCGCAACGGAGGTGATATCACCTTGTCATTTCTCAACGACACCGATGGTGAGAAAAGAGAGGATGACAGCTCCGGTGATCGAATGGAGGAGGGAGGAGATCATGACGGCTCCGGTGATCGAATGGAGGAGGGAGGATATGACGGCTCCGGCGGTATTGGAGCCTTAACTGTAGCAAAGTCCGGAGAGGTATATATATATATCGAGACAAACTTCCGTAAGGAGACGAGGCCGAAGAAAAGGTTGGGCCAGGATGAAAGGTTCACGATCGAAGTATTCCCTCCAGATGGCGAACCAATTGCTCCCAAGCGGTCCAAAGACAAATTTGTACATCAGTGCGGTGTTGTTGTTAGGGACAGCGTCCCGATTAGCATCCGAGAATGGAATAAGAAGGACCCTGAAGTTTTCTATGTCGATGATAGATAGAACGATGAGCTTTGGAACTCGCTGATGACAAATTTTAGCCTACCGCCAGAGGAGGATCCAATAACCCAGTTGTACAACGACAAGTCAAGTCGTGGGCTCTTAAGAAGATGGCAGAACTATTCAAGAAATGGAAGAAAAAATTGAACCAGTTTGTCGACAAAGACGAGACTCCAGAATTCACCGGTCAATACGCGAAGATAAAAGATCACTGGCCCACATTTATGGCGTACAAGAAATTGGAGAAAGCTAAGAAAAGGTCAGTGACAAATAAGCTAAATGCTGCAAAGAAGAAGTATCACCATTTTACGGGGTCAGGTGGCTACAGCAAAGCCCGACCTACGTGGGACAAAGCTGAGAACAACCTGCACAAAGAAGAGAACGACCTGCTTGCTAAAGGGGTCCAACCAGAGACATTGAACTGGCACGATCGGGCAAGGACTTGGTTCTTCGGGGTTGGGGGAACTTTGGACCCAGAAACAGGGAAGTGTGTTTACATGAAAGCTCAACTTGAAATACACATAAAAAAGATTCAGGAAGCAATCCAGGAAGTGCGGGAAGGGTGGTTCCATCCCGACAGAGAGAAGGACGAGCTGTCAAAGGCCGTCGGGAATCCTGAACACCCTAGACGAACACGAGGCACGTCAGGCTCCGTTCCGTGGAAATATGGGTTTCCGGACAGTAGTACCACTTATAGAAGCCGAGGGAGAAAGAAGAAAGAGGAAGCAGACCAGATGCAGAAGATGGGACAAAGATTAGTGAAACTTGAGGAACTTGAGAGCCAGCGAGCTACCGGCCCACCATCTCAGCGGCATGAAGATCCTTCGTTCGATAGTGCCCAGGAAGCTACCCCACCATCTCAGCGAAAAAGCAGCGTGGCTTCCATGCAGCTCGTTCAGCCTGATATTACGGCTCCTCGCTAACCCGTGGACGGTATCACGGAGAATGAACATTGTGAGCTAATTGCAAAATGCCATAATCTAACCTTGAATGTAGCGGTCGGCTATACTTACATCCTTGACCTGATGTAGATGGCTTTGCCATTGTCGGGGTGGATGAAATACTGAACGGATTTGAGGGGCTGGAGCTTGACTACCCTACAGGTGAAAGGGAGATTTATCTGAAAAATGCCTTAAGGACTACCAGTCTATGGAGAAAGGAAAACATCTTGCTACCAAACTAGATGGTGCCTCAACAGACTCAGCCGGAGGAGGACCCTCAGCAGACTCCTCATAGTCCAGATGTATCTCCGCTGCCTCAGTCGTCTCCGGCAAGTCAGCTGTCTTCGCCGCCTCAGCAGACTCCGGCGGAGGAGGCCCCTCAACAGAATCCTCCTCCGCCTTAGTTGTCTCCACCGCGGCAGCAGACTTCGCCTCCTCCGCCGCCTCAGCAATGACGGAAGAGAGCCGCCGCCGCTCCGGCTGGTAGCAGTACAACCGGGAGGAAATTCAGAGCTGGTCCAAGCCTCAAGGCTCCTCCCAAGTTACCATATGAGAGGACTGACGAGGAAAACAAGGACATTGTGGCTTACGAAGTGAAGGCCCATTTTGAACGGAAACGTCCACCTCCAAAGGAAAATATAGATCCGGTAAAAATGAAGCACTCTCTGGATTCCCTTTGGCGACCACACTATGACCGTTGTATTGCAAAGACATTTGATGAAGCGCAGCAGTCGGGAAGTACTAACAGTGCTGCAAGATGAAGTGGGAAAACAATTCGCCAGCTCGGTGAACAGGAAAATAAATCGTGCACCCCCTGCTCAAGGTGTTTAGCGATATCACTAATGTTCAGGGGGTAGCGGCCGGTACCACTCTTGGTGATTACTTACCAGATAGTGTACAGTTCAAAATGGCTGAGGTAGTAGCGCCCTTTAGATACGAGCACGGGAAGCCTCTCGTCAAACCTGAGCAGCTCCCGCATCTATCAATGATGATGCAAAGATTGCATGACTGGTAATTGGAAACCTGCAAGGATGGGACCCATAGTATGTTGCTAGGAATTAAAGATGAGCACGACTTCATTGGAGTCAACTTGTTGTATGTTCAATTTTAAGAATTATTTCAGTTATACAATGAAGACACCCTCGACAAAACTCTCATGACTTGCTTTTGTCTGTAAGTATTATTTCAGTAATCAAGTCTCTACCTCAGCCCGTTCATTGCATGTATAATTATCCTCACTATATTATGCAGATTGAAGATCGTCGAATGCAATAAAGGACAAATCTATGACATTGGGTTCATTAACCCAAATACTGTAAATGGAAATGCGGTACAAAAGAGGTTGGCAAAACTGAGAGAAACTTGCTAAAGGCGTTACTTAGACTTCAAAACAGAAGGGACATACTCCTTCCTTACAACTTCAAGTGAGTGTTAATTACTATCTTGTGCACATTCTGTTTCGCTTGCTCGAGGTTAAGTGTAATTGATGAGCTATGCATGCGCAGGTTCTGTTGGGAAACATAGCATGCAATTTCAAAAATTTCCCTACGCTCACGCAAGATCTATCCAGGAGATGCATTGCAACGAGAGGGGGAGAGTGTGTCCACGTACCCTCGTAGACCAAAAGCGGAAGCGTTTGACAACGCGGTTGATGTAGTCGAACTTCTTCTCGTTCCGACCGATCCAGCACCGAACGTACGGCACCTCCGAGTTCTGCACACGTTCAGCTCGATGACGTCCCTCAAACTCTTGATCCAGCAAAGTGTCGAGGGAGAGTTCCGTCAGCACGAAGGTATGGTGACGGTGATGGTGAAGTGATCTGCGCAGGGCTTCGCCAAAGCACTACGAAGATATGACCGGAGGCGTAAACTGTGGAGGGGGGCGCCGCACACGGCTAGGAATCAATGTTATGTGTTCTAGCGGTGCCCGCCCACATATAGGTGGGAGAGGGAGGAGAGCAGCAAGGGGCGCCCCAAGTAGGAGGGATCCTACTTGGGCGCCTCCTCCAAGTCGGCCTCCCCCCCTTCCATATCTACTGGAGGGGGAATGAAAGAGGATGGAGGAGGGAACGAAGGGGGAGGCCGAATCCCTCCCCTTTCCTTTCCCTCAGGTGCGGCCCATATGGGGGGCGCACCAGCCCCTGCTGGTGGCTGCGTTTCCCCTCTTGGCCCATTAGGACAATATCTTTGCCGGGGGGTGCCCGGAACCCCTTCCGGTGACCCGATATGTAACCGATACCCCCGAAACACTTCCGATGTCTGAATATCATCTTCCTATATATGAATCTTTACCTCTCGACCATTTCGAGACTCCTCGTCATGTCCGTGATCTCATCCGGGACTCCAAACAACATTCGGTCACCAAATCACATAGATCATATAATATAAAATCGTCATCGAACGTTAAGCGTGCAGACCCTACGGGTTCGAGAACTATGTAGACATGACCGAGACACCTCTTCGGTCAATAACCAACAGCGGAACCTGGATGCTCATATTGGTTCCCACATATTCTATGAAGATCTTTATCGGTTCAACCGTTATGACAACATACGTAATTCCCTTTGTCCATCGGTATGTTACTTGCCCGAGATTCGATCGTCGGTATCTTTATACCTAGTTCAATCTCGTTACTGGCAAGTCTCTTTACTCGTTCCGTAATACATCATCCCGCAACTAACTTATTAGTCACATTGCTTGCAAGGCTTCTTATGATGTGCATTATCGAGAGGGCCCAGAGATAACTCTCCGATACTCGGAGTGACAAATCCTAATCTCGATCTATGCCAACCCAACAAACACCTTCGGAGATACCTGTAGAGCATCTTTATAATCACCCACTTACGTTGTGACGTTTGATGGCACACAAGGTATTCCTCCGGTATCCGGGAGTTGCATAATCTCATAGTCAAAGGAATATGTATATGACATGAAGAAAGCTATAGCAATAAAACTGAACAATCAATATGCTAAGCTAACGGATGGGTCATGTCCATCACATCATTCTCCTAATGATGTGATCCTGTTCATCAAATGACAACCCTTTTCTATGGTTAGGAAACTTAACCATCTTTTATGAACAAGCTAGTCTAGTAGAGGCTTTACTAGGGACTCAGTGTTTTGTCTATGTATCCACATATGTATCAAGTTTCCGGTTAATACAATTCTAGCATGAATAATAAACATTTATCATGATATAAGATAATATAAATAACAACTTTATTATTGCCTCTAGGGCATATTTCCTTCAGTCTCCCACTTGCACTAGAGTCAATAATCTAGATTACATTGTAATGATTCTAACACCCATGGAGTCTTGGTGCTGATCATGTTTTGCTCATGGAAGAGGCTTAGTCAATGGGTCTGCCACATTCAGTTCCGTATGTCTTTTGCAAATCTCTATGTCTCCCTCCTTGACTTGATCACGGATGGAGTTGAAGCGTCTCTTGATGTGTTTAGTTCTTTTGTGAAATCTGGATTCCTTCACCAAGGCAATTGCTCCAGTATTGTCACAAAAGATTTTCATTGGAACCGATGCACTAGGTATTACACCTAGATCGGATATGAACTCCTTCATCCAGACTCCTTCATTCGCTGCTTCCGAAGTAGCTATGTACTCCGCTTCACACGTAGATCCCGCCACGACGCTTTGCTTGGAACTGCACCAACTGACAGCTCCACCATTCAATATAAATACCTATTCGGTTTGTGACTTTGGGTCACCCGGATCAGTGTCAAAGCTAGCATCGATGTAACCATTTATGACAAGCTCTTTGTCACCGCCATAAATGAGAAACATATCCTTAGTCCTTTTGAGGTACTTCAGGATGTTCTTGACCGCTGTCCAGTGATCCACTCCTGGATTACTTTGGTACCTCCCTGCTAGACTTATAGCAAGGTACACAACAGGTCTGGTACACAGCATAGCATACATGATAGAACCTATGTCTGAGGTATAGGGAATGACTTTCATTTTCTCTCTATCTTGTATAGTGGTCGGGCATTGAGTCTGACTCAACTTCACACCTTGTAACACAGGCAAGAACCCTTTCTTTGACTGATCCATTTTGAACTTCTTCAAAACTTTATCAAGGTATGTGCTTTGTGAAAGTCCAATTAAGTGTCTTGATCTATCTCTATAGATCTTGATGCCCAATATATAAGCAGCTTCACCGATGTCTTTCATTGAAAAACTTTTATTCAAGTATCCTTTTCTGCTATCCAGAAATTCTATATCATTTCCAATCAGCAATATGTCATCCACATGTAATATTAGAAATGCTACAGAGCTCCCACTCACTTTCTTGTAAATACAGGCTTCTCCAAAAGTCTGTATAAAACCATATGCTTTGATCACCTCATCAAAGCGTATATTCCAACTCCGAGATGCTTGCACCAGTCCATAAATGGATCGCTGCAGCTTGCACACTTTGTTAGCACCTTTAGGATCGACAAAACCTTCTGGTTGCATCATATACAACTCTTCTTTAACAAATCCATTAAGGAATGCAGTTTTGACGTCCATTTGCCAGATTTCATAATCATAAAATGCGGCAATTGCTAACATGATTCGGACAGACTTAAGCATCGCTACGGGTGAGAAAGTCTCATCGTAGTCAACTCCTTGAACTTGTCCAAAACCTTTTGCGACAAGTCGAGCTTTGTAGACAGTAACATTACAATCAGCGTCAGTCTTCTTCTTGAAGATCCATTTATTTTCTATAGCTCGCCGATCATCGGGCAAGTCAACCAAAGTCCATACTTTGTTCTCATACATGGATCCTATCTCAGATTTCATGGCCTCAAGCCATTTATCGGAATATGGGCTCATCATCGCTTCTTCATAGTTCGTAGGTTCGTCATGGTCTAGTGACATGACTTCTAGAAAAGGATTACCATACCACTCTGGTGCGGAACATGGTCTGGTTGACCTACGAGGTTTGGTAGTAACTTGATCTGAAGCTTCATGATCATCATCATTGGCTTCCTCTCTAGTTGGTGTAGGCATCACGGGAACAGATTTCTCTGATGAGCTACTTTCCAAATTGAGAGAAGGTACAATTACCTCATCAAGTTCTACTTTCCTCCCACTCACTTCTTTCGAGAGAAACTCCTTCTCTAGAAAGGATCCATTCTTAGCAACAAAGATCTTGCCTTCGGATCTGTGATAGAAGGTGTACCAACAGTTTCTTTTGGGTATCCTATGAAGACGCACTTCTCTGATATGGGTTCGAGCTTATCAGGCTGAAGTTTTTTCACATAAGCATCGCAACCGCAAACTTTAAGAAATGACAGCTTAGGTTTCTTGCCAAACCACAGTTCATACGGTGTCGTCTCAACGGATTTGGATGGTGCCCTATTTAACGTGAATGCAGCTGTCTCTAATGCATAACCCCAAAACGATAGTGGTAAATCGGTAAGAGACATCATAGATCGCACCATATCTAATAAAGTACGGTTACGACGTTCGGACACACCATTACGCTGTGGTGTTCCAGGTGGCATGAGTTGTGAAACTATTCCACATTGTTTTAAATGAAGGCCAAACTCGTAACTCAAATATTCGCCTCCGCGATCAGATCGTAGAAACTTTATTTTCTTGTTTCGATGATTCTCCACTTCACTCTGAAATTCTTTGAACTTTTCAAATGTTTCAGACTTGTGTTTCATCAAGTAGATATACCCATATCTGCTCAAATCATCTGTGAAGGTCAGAAAATAACGATACCCGCCGCGAGCCTCAACACTCATCGGACCGCATACATCGGTATGTTTTATTTCAATAAGTCAGTGGCTCGCTCCATTGTTCCGGAGAACGGAGTTTTAGTCATCTTGCCCATGAGGCAAGGTTCGCAAGCATCAAATGATTCATAATCAAGTGATTCGACAATTCCATCCTCATGGAGTTTCTTCATGCGCTTCACACCAATATGACCTAAACGGCAGTGCCACAAATATGTTGCACTATCATTATTAACTTTGCATCTTTTGGCATCAATATTATGAATATGTGTATCACCATGATCGAGATTCAACAATAATAGACCACTCTTCAAGGGTGCATGACCATAAAAGATATTACTCATATAAATAGACCAACCATTATTCTCTGATTTAAATGAATAACCATCTCGCATTAAACAAGATCCAGATATAATGTGCATGCTCAACGCTGGCACCAAATAACAATTATTCAGGTCTAAAACTAATCCCGAAGGTAGATGTAGAGGTAGCGTACCGACGGCGATCACATCGACCTTGGAACCATTCCCGACATGCATCGTCACCTTGTCCTTGGCCAATCTTTGTTTAATCTGTTGCCCCTGTTTCGAGTTACAAATATGAGCAACCGAACCGGTATCAAATACCCAGGCACTACTACGAGCATTAGTAAGGTACACATCAATAACATGTATATCAAATATACCTTTGTTCACTTTGCCATCCTTCTTATCCGCCAAATACTTGGGGCAGTTCCGCTTCCAGTGACCAGTCCCTTTGCAGTAGAAGCACTCCGTTTCAGGCTTAGGTCCATACTTGGGCTTCTTCTCGGGAGTGGCAACTTGCTTGCCATTCTTCTTGAAGTTCTCCTTCTTTCCTTTGCCCTTTTTCTTGAAACTAGTGGTCTTGTTAACCATCAACACTTGATGCTCCTTCTTGATTTCTACCTCCACAGCTTTGAGCATTGCAAAGAGCTCGGGAATAGTCTTCTCCATCCCTTGCATATTATAGTTCATCATGAAGCCTTTACAGCTTGGTGGCAGTGATTGGAGAACTCTGTCAATAACACTATCATCTGGAAGATTAACTCCCAGCTGAGTCTACCCAGACATTTTGAGTATGTGTTCACTGACAGAGCTATTCTCCTCCATCTTGCAGCTATATAACTTGTTGGAGACTTCATATCTGTCAACTCGGGCATTTTCTTGAAATATTAACTTCAACTCCTCGAACATCTCATATGGTCCATGACGTTCAAAATGTCTTTGAAGTCCCGATTCTATGCCGTAAAGCATGGCACACTGAACTATCAAGTAGTCATCAGATCAAGCTTGCCAGATGTTCATAACATTAGCATCTGCTCCTGCAGCAGGCCTTTCACCTAGCGGTGCATCAAGGACATAATTCTTCTATGCAGCAATGAGGATAATCCTCAAGTTACAGACCCAGTCCGTGTAGTTGCTACCATCATCTTTCAACTTAGCTTTCTCTAGGAACGCACTAAAATTCAAGGGATGGTAGCACGGGCCATTGATCTACAACAGAGATATGCAAAAAACTATCAGGACTAAGTTCATGATAAATTAAGTTCAATTAATCATATTACGTAAGAACTCCAACTTAGATAGACATCCCTTGAGTCATCTAAATGATCACGTGTTCCAAATCAACTAAACCATGTCCGATCGTCACGTGAGATGGAGTAGTTTTCAATGGTGAACATCTCTATGTTGATCATATCAACTATATGATTCACGTTCGACCTTTCGGTCTCCAGTGTTCCGAGGCCATGTCTGTACATGCTAGGCTCGTCAAGTTTAACCCGAGTATTCCGCATGTGCATAACTGTCTTGCATCCGTTGTATGTGAACGTAGAGCTTATCACACCCGGTCATCACGTGGTGTCTCAGCACGATGAACTGTCGCAACGGTGCATACTCAGGGAGAACACTTATACCTTGAAATTTTAGTAAGGGATCATCTTATAATGCTACCGCCATACTAAGCAAAATAAGATGCATACAAGATAAACATCACATGCAATCAAAAAATGTGACATGATATGGCCATCATCATCTTGTGCCTTTGATCTCCATCTCTAAAGCACCGTCATGATCTCCATCGTCACCAGCTTGACACCTTGATCTCCATCGTAGCGTCGTGGTCGTCTCGCCAACTATTGCTTCTACAACTATCGCTAACGCATAGTGATAAAGTAAAGCAATTACAAGGCGTTTGCGTTTCATACAATAAAGCGACAACCATAAGGCTCCTGCCAGTCCCCGATAACTTTTACAAAACATGATCATCTCATACAACAACGTATATCACATCATGTCTTGATCATATCACATCACAACATGCCTTGCAAAAACAAGTTAGACGTCCTCTACTTTGTTGTTGCAAGTTTTACGTAACTGCTACGGGCTTCTAGCAAGAAACGTTCTTACCTGTGCATCAAAACCACAACGGTGTTTCGTCAAGTTTGCTATTTTAACCTTCAACAAGGACCGGCCGTAGTCAAATTTCATTTAACTAAAGTTGGAGAAACAGACACCCGCCAGCCACCTTTATGCAAAACTAGTTGCATGTCTGTTGGTGGAATCGGTCTCATGAACATGGTCATGTAAGGTTGGTCCGGGCCGCTTCATCCAACAATACAACCGAATCAAAATAAGACGTTGGTGGTAAGCAATATGACTATCACCGTCCACAACTCTTTTGTTCTACTCGTGCATATCATCTACGCATAGACCTGGCTCTGATACCACTGTTGGGAAACGTAGCATGCAATTTCAAAAAAATTCCTACGCTCACGCAAGATCTATCTAGGAGATGCATATCAACGAGAGGGGGAGAGTGTGTCCACGTACCCTTGTAGACCGAAAGCGGAAGCGTTTGACAACACGGTTGATGTAGTCGAACTTCTTCTCGTTCCGACGGATCAAGCACCGAACGTACGCCACCTCCGAGTTCGGCACACATTCAGCTCGATGACGTCCCTCGAACTCTTGATCCAGCAAAGTGTCGAGGGACAGTTCCGTCAGCACGACGGCGTGGTGACGGTGATGGTGAAGTGATCCGCGCAGGGCTTCGCCTAAGCACTACAAAGATATGACCGGAGCCATAAACTGTGGAGGGGGGCGCCGCACACGGCTAGGAATCAATGTTGTTTGTTCTAGCGGTGCCTCCCCCCACATATATATAGGTGGGAGAGGGAGGGGAGCAGCAAGGGGCGCCCCAAGTAGAAGGGATCCTACTTGGGCGCCTCCTCCAAGTCGGCCTCCCCCCCTTCCATATCTACCGGAGGGGGAAGGAAAGAGGAGGGAGGAGGGAAGGAAGGGGGAGGCCGAATCCCTCCCCTTCCTTCTCTTTCCCCCCTTTCCTTTCCCTCAGGTGCGGCACATATGGGGGGGGGGGGCGCAGCAGCCCCTGCTGGCTGCTGCATTTCCCCTCTTGTCCCATTAGGCCCATATCTTTGCCGGGGGGTGCCCCAAACCCCTTCCGGTGACCTGATATGTACCCGGTAACCCCGGAACACTTACGGTGTCCGAATATCATCGTCCTATATATGAATCTTTACCTCTTGACCATTTCGAGACTCCTCATCATGTCCGTGATCTCATCCGGGACTCCGAACAACATTAGGTCACCAAATCACATAACTCATATAATTTCAAATCGTCATCGAACGTTAAGCCTGCGGACCCTACGGGTTCGAGAACTATGTAGACATGACCGCGACACCACTCCGGTCAATAACCAATAGCGGAACCTGGATGCTCATATTGGTTCCCACATATTCTATGAAGATCTTTATCGGTCGAACCGTTATGACAACATACATAATTCCCTTTGTCCATCAGTACGTTACTTGCCCGAGATTCGATCGTCGGTATCTTTATACCTAGTTCAATCTCGTTACTGGCAAGTCTCTTTGCACGTTCCGTAATACATCATCCCGCAACTAACTTATTAGTCACATTGCTTGCAAGGCTTCTTATGATGTGCATTACCGAGAGGGCCTAGAGATACCTCTCCGATACTCGGAGTGACAAATCCTAATCTCGATCTATGCCAACCCAATAAACACCTTCGGAGATACCTATAGAGTATCTTTATAATCACCCAGTTACGTTGTGACGTTTGATAGCACACAAGGTATTCCTCCGGTCTCCGGGAGTTGCATAATCTCATAGTCAAAGGAATATGTATATGACATGAAGAAAGCTATTGCAATAAAACTGAACGATCAATATTCTATGCTAACGGATGAGTCATGTCCATCACATCGTTCTCCTAATGATGTGATCCCGTTCATCAAATGACAACACATGTCTATGGTTAGGAAACTTAACCATCTTTGATTAACGAGCTAGTCTAGTAGAGGCTTTACTAGGGACTCAGTGTTTTGTCTATGTATCCATACATGTATCAAGTTTCCGGTTAATAAAATTCTAGCATGAATAATAAACATTTATCATGATATAAGGAAATATAAATAACAACTTTATTATTGCCTCTAGGGCATATTCCCTTCAGGTTCCACTTTATTCTGCTATCCATTAAGCTTGACGCGGGACTAGTAACTGTCTTGGACTCGAGATGTAAAGAGCAAAAGGAGTGGGCAGACATGAGTGAAATGCTCCAGAAGTAAGTTCAATCATTAAAGCACCATACTGGCAACTTTCGTCCATTTCCTGATATCAAGCAATCATTTTCTTCGCCGAGCAGGGTTTGGAAAAAGTTCAGCAGCGAGGTACCGGGTGAATGAAAAAAGGAGCTGCGATTTACACACCCAAAGTAAGTAGTACTAGCTAGTTCCGCGCATCTCTCATTGATTCTAGTTTCAATACCATTATCATGCTTGATTATCATTTTGATTGAACTCTATTCTCAAAAAGTGCTTGTGGCAGGCAACCGGGAATAATTTATGTGGATACTATGTTTGCGAGTTCATGCGCCACTCGACCTCTGAGCGGCGCTTCTCTGACGAACAATTTGAAGTACGTAAACAATATTCACAATTTTATTTTATTACCATCAATTGTGTGTTGAGTTTCATTCATATATATGTATTGACCCCCTTCTTTAAATTAGATCTAGGAGAAGCGGAACGAACTCCTACCAAATGATCGCATCAGAGTAATTCAAGAGGAATTGGCGGGATTCTTTGTGACCAACACGCACGGAATGATGTCATACCTGAAGAGGAAGAATACCATCGGGATTTGCAATGTGATTTTGGTAGATGATGTTAGAGATTGTAAGAGATGTTATATTGTATATATGCATCAACGTGTGCTATATGTAGTAGCGTCGAATAGATATACGAAAACTTGTTGTTTGACCAACACGCACGGACAAAGAGATGTCACTTCTCTCTATATATTGATCATGACGATGTTGTGTAATTAATGGTTTCTTCATTGCTTACTAGCTAGCGTCAAGTTCTCTCTATATGTGGTAGCTAGCGTCGACCAAGCACGGGGAAAGAGAGGTCACTTCTCTCTATATGTAGTAGCTAGCTAACACAATATGAAACCCTTAAACCCTCCAAAACCCCTAAACCCTCCAAAACCCCTAAACCCTCCATAACCCCAAAACCCCTCCTTTCAAACAAAAAACCCCAGCGCCTGGCAGCTGCTGACGCGTGGCTGCCTATTAGTCCCGGTCGGTGTTACCAACCGGGACTAAAGGTCTTCCTGCCTGGGCGCCCCACAGCGGCCATGTGGAGCCCCATTAGTCCCAGTTCGTAACACGACCGGGACTAAAAGTGGTGGGCATTAGTCCTGATCATTTTATCCCTGCTGCAGAACCGGGACTAACGGCCCTCTGGAACCGGGACCGATGCCCTGTTTTCTACTAGTATGGCCGTGTGGATTTGTATCTCTTTTTTATATGGAAACTATTTGTGTTCCTAGCGTCGGCCGAACTTTTGGCCAGCTCGCGCTGCCATCCTGGCTGTGGCCCTACTTGTTTCCTGTGCACGTGAAGTTTCCATCGCACGCCACGCATCTTCTGGCCCCCCCAACCACTTTTTCTCCCTCATCCTTATCTCTTCCTCCCCAGCCCCTTCCACTCATTCTCATCCCCAGTGTCTCCATCCAGCAGACAACAACCACCACTGTTGCCCCTGCCGCTGGCGCCTCCCTCAAATCCAAGTGCTGCCCAGCAACATTCATCGGATGTTGCGTCCATCTAGCAAGAAGCTGCAACCGCCCCCGCGGGGAGTTGCAACCTCAGTTCCGGAGAATTCCGGGGAGCTGCGAAGTTTTCAAGTGCGGCCACCGGCGATGGTCAAAGCAAAATGAAGGCGACTCCTGTGTTGCAACCACCCCAGCAACGACCGATGAGCGATCGGGACATCAAGAGCAGATACTAGAGGTGGAGGCAACCTCTCCTGGCGACAATGGGGTGCGAGATGCTGCAACCGGCATTCGTGGTGCTACAACGGGCATCAACGGAAGCTGGAACCAGCGTTTCCTGGTGTTGGAACCAATGCACCATTTTTTGCATTTTTGCTAACAATGTTTTGTGGTTTGCTGCAACCAGTGTCAATTTTTTGCTACTATCGCCTTTTTGATTTTGCTGGGACCAGCGCTCAGCTTTGCATTTTTTGCTACCACCTATGTTTTTGTTTGCTGGAACAATACCCAATTTTTTTTGGTTTCTTTGGTTTGTTGGGAACGTCTGAATTTCCAAACTTTGTTACCTCCCGTTTTTTGGTTTTTGCTGGAACTGTCATGCCGTTTTGCTACGACAGGCACGAATTTTTGCTGTGTCCAGTAAATCGAGGACGAGCTACAACAGAAGATCGACGACGGGTGCTGCGGCCGGCGGCTGTCTCCATCCAAGCTACGATCATCTCCACCGGAGTTGCAACGGTTTGGTGCACCATGCACTTTGTTGCATGCGTGGAGCCAGCGAGAAATGCATGCGGTGACCAGCGGCGACCGGTGGTGAGGGTGGTGCTTCAAGGTTTGTTGCCTGGGGTCATCCATGGCGAGTGTTGGCGATGGCCGCTGCTTTTTGCGTGTTCCCCCTCTACTTTTTGTTGGATGCGATTATTTTATTGAAAAAAATGATTCGAGATTGTGATCTGACGGTCCCACGTGGTCAAATCAGACGCCCATGCAGTGACTGGCCGAAAATTTGGCAGGCGCGCCGCCGCCTATTTATGGCCTTTTTATAATGTACTTTTTCTGTATGGAGCGAACTTGGAAGGTGCGGGCAAATGGATGCTTTCCTTTTTGTTGGACGTGAGGTTGTCCTTTTTTATTTTGATCTGCACAAGAGAACTTTAAATGTACGCATAATCAGCGTTACGTTTGGATTTCATTCCCTTTTTACGTTGGACTTTTTATGGAGAGGCTTTCATTTTCTTAACGTGATGCGGCCCTTTTTTTATTTGGATGCTTTATTTGTTTTGTATACCATTAACATTGGACGTGTTAGATGCCTCTTTTTTGTGGTACGGGACCATCTGTGTTACGCAAATTTCCATTTATCCTGAACGTAAATTCTACAATGCAACAGTGCAATTAATTTTGATGATGTGGATTAATGAGAGATCTTGAAAGGTGCCTCCAATTAGTACATATAAGATGATTACTATGATGTGAAGCAAATAAATCAATTTTTTGCTTTCAAGTGTGCTTATGAAATTTCTTCTTTGCTTGAAAAGTATGAGAAGTGTGATGATGCTCTTTACAAATTTGAAAAGTTTGCTGTACCTAAATGTTGCTATGAAAATTATGAATGCAATGATCATATTATTGAATTTGTTGAGAGAATGTCTATTGGTTGGAAAGGGACTAATATTATGCAGGATTCTATGGAAGGAGAAATTGATGAATTTGTGAGCTCAATGCATGAAAAAGATGAGGAGGAGAGCGAAAAACAAAAGGAGAAAGAACGAATTGATCACCTGTTGCCACCTTCTAATGGGAGTAACTCTTTATCTCATACATGTTTAATTTTCCTTCGTGCTTACCGAAGGATAAATTCTATGACCCCTTGGATTCGTTTGAAACATCCCTTTTTGATGTACTTGATGCTTGATATGCTTATGACCATGATGCCAATATGAATGATGCTTATGAAGATGAAATTGCTATAATCTATTATATATAAATAAAACAAGAGACAAATAAGCCATCACGTTCATCCACACAGATTAAATTATCTCAACCATTAATTTTAGATATTAAGGGCCATGATTTAAAGATATATGTGTTACATAGAAATTGTACTGTTACATACAAGCAGGTCAAGCCGTCACGTACAAATAAGGAGCCAATCACGATGGACAAAAAAAAGGAAATTGCAGCAGTCCGGTTCTCACACATTATTTAGGCAAAAGTGGTGGCATGGATTTCTATCAAAGGAAAAGAGCAGTAGCGTGGAGGAATCAGATTCCTGCTGATTGGCATCCCATGGTGAAAAACAATGACGTCAAGGACTAATGTCTATCTTTCTTTTTTTACAATCAACGTACTGATGTCTAATGGTGCGTATATTTTATTAGCATTTTTTTCCTTACTATAATTAGACAAGTATATACTAACACACTTTGTTCAAAAAATAATATACTGACAAAATAATTTTATATTTAGATAAGATATACGTATGTTTGAAGATTAGAACTAAACAAGTGTCCTCATATATGTACTTCAGAATTTAATAATAACTAAATTTATATGTTAATAAATTAAATTAGCATTCTAATTAGAAAAAGGCGAGCTCAGATATTCACTCCAACGTGTGATAAAAAAGACAATTACGCATTATTATTATTTTCACCTGCGCTATGTAATATATATGGCATAGCAAACCAGTATGGTTACAATCAGAAAGTACGTGGTACGGTGGGGAGAGACAAGGGAATGTTTTTTCTATGAATATACACAGATAAATATATATTAAAAATCCAAAAATATTATGAGAGGACCTAATAATAGTATAATACTAAATATGAATCTAAATTTTAGTTCAACGGCAAGATTTCTTTGAACAAAGAAAGCCGAGAATTATTATGACGGTTCCAGAAATAAATAATATTAAAAAATACTTTGGTGATTGAGTTATGATTTAGATAAACTATAAGCCACACAAATGGAAGAGTCAGTGTGATATAATGTTTAACAGAAAAATATGTAAAAGAGTCATGTCAAGTATGTAATTTATGAATGACAAGGAAAATTAAAAACCACACAAGATTGGTAAGAAAGAACAAACAAAGGCGGGATTTAAGTCAGCGATTCCCAAAATAAATAATACTAAAAACACAACTGTCATTGATAGGTAATACCCAAAAATTAAAGGGTAAGTGTGAGATAATATTTTAATAATAAATTGTAGAAAAGTAATGTTAAGTATGTACTAACATATCTTAACTATGCAAAAACAATTGTAGAGCAAAGGCAAACAACATCGAGATGACCGGAAAAAAAACCCTACGACATGTCCAATAAAAGAGAATGTTTTTGATAGTTGGGATGATATATACTAATAATTGTACTGCCTTACATGAGTGGCCAGACCACATAGGTAATTTAAGTAGGATGAGTTGCAGTCAAAGCCTCTAGAAGCACAACATAGCACTAATTGGAAACATCATAAATGTCTAAGTAAAAGATGAAAATGGAGTAAGATGGTGCAAAAAATGAAACAACATTTACGTACAAGTTATCAGTGTTTATATTCATTCTCAATGATAGTATCTTAAAGTCAATTGGTTGAAAGATGAAAAATATGGGACAATATTAAGTAAATAGAGGGGAAGATGGAAATTATTGAAAGTGGCCCACCAAAATTTGAGGTCATTAAATCAAAGAACGGTTTATTGTAAGTAAATAGCAGAGAGAGAAATTAATAGCATATACACTAACATGTAGTAAATCTAGCCGCGCAAATGCGCAGGTCATCCCGCTAGTTCCTAGTATTAAGCATGAAATTGTTGCTATTGCACCCACACATGATAGTCCTATTAACTTTTTGAATTCTACCAACTACAATGTATCGAAGAAGTTTGCACTTATTAAGGATTATATTAATGGGTTGTGTTTTGCCGTTGGACATGATGATTTTAATGAATATAATATGCATATCCATGCTGCTCCTACTTGCAATTATTATGAGAGAGGAACCACATCCCCACCTCTCTTTGTTTCTAATGCGATAAACTTGCAAGAAACTACTTATACTATGTATTGGCCTTTACTTTGTGTGCATAAATTATTCTTTTATGACATGCCAATGCATAGGAAGAGATTTAGACTTCGTTGTTATACGATATGTGTTCCTTCGTGCTCACTTAATGCCTAGCTTAAAATTAGCTTTGATATACACTGGGATCATGGTGGATCAATTACTTGAGCACTTAATGCCTAGTTTAATGGCTTTAAAGAAAACACTCCTTGGGAGATAACCCGAAAGTTTAAGTGAGTCATTTTCTTCCGTTGTGTGCTTATAAAAATTTCAAAAACAAAAAATATAGAGGGGAACGTAAAAAAAGTTCAAAAAGAAAAGTAAAAGTGAGAAGGACGAGCATCATTAAAGTGTGGGACGTCCTTGAACTTTTGTTTATGCCCATGGTAACTTTGTGAATCTTGAATCATAGAAAAATTTCAACCAAAATAATTATCCTGTTATACAAATACATTATATTATAAGAAATTGTTTGGTATGTGCAGTGCAGAAACATAAACTTTTGTTGTACTAGTTAAATTTTTTGGAGTTATAGAAGTATATGTTTCATCTGCATCTTTACACACTGTCCTGCTTTCACAGATTGTTGTTATAGTTTCTTTATCGCTTATGTTTGCAATTTTGCCAGGCCCCATTGATGTGGGAGCATTATAATTGTATGAGAATGCATTAGGTAATGTTGGATTACAATTACAATATTGTTACAGCAAGACATGATGGGATTTGATGTTATTTCTACTAAACCCTGTAATAAATGTTTGGTTATGTTTTGTGTGGATAAAGTGTTGAAAAACCGATGAGACATCGATATGAGAAGAATAAGGAGAGGCAAGCATTCAAGCTTGGGGATGACTCAATCATCTCTCTTCCTCGACAATTATTGGTATGTCTCGTTTTTTGTTTTGTTCACCATATATGCGTAAATTCCTGGAACACCTTTTTTGTTTGTTTTTCCTTTTCTTTTAAGCACCATGCTGGTATGGTAGAGTCCTTTGTTGATTTATAGAATACTCTTTGCACTTCACTTATATCTTTTCAGTATGGCTTTGTAGAATGCTTCGTGTGTTTCATGCATATCTTTTGAAGTTTGGATGCTTGTTTCTCTACATTAAGAACACCGTTATTGGTAGACTGCTCTTTTGCTTCACTTTTATTGATTAGAGCTTGGCCGAGTCTTTAGTAGAAAGAATTAAACTCTCATCCTCACTTATATCTATTTAGAGTGTTAAAATATATTGGGTATTTACATGCTTGGTCATAAAAACATGCATAAAACTTGTAGATCATTGAATATGTTGCGTGAAAAGTTTAATATGTGTGTGTACTAGTATATAATCTTTGTTTAGTAATAATATTGATGTTATGGTTTGTGATTTCCAATTTTTGAAACTGTCGGTTATTGCATAACGAGGAAGTTGGACCATTAGCGTTGCTAGTTGTAGTTGTTGTTGCAGGTTGTTCCATGTTGGGACATGGATATCATGGGATATCACAATATCCCTTATTTAATTAGTGTATATATATACTTGGTTGTGTGTGGAAGGCTCGGCCTTTTTCCTGGTGTTTTGTTCCACTTATAACGCCGTAGTTTCCATCGTACCGGTGTTATGTTCCATGATGAGCACTCCTAACACATGTGGGGTTTTATGGGGAACCCCTTGATCATCCATCTTAGGATAGAACTTTTCCAGCAAGGCCCAACATGTAGGGTAACGCAGCAGAAAACAAAAATTTTCCGACCTACGCACCAGCCCAGGACCACTATGGAGACTGCATACAAGGTTTGATCATTTTCGTTACCTACTCGTAGCGCAGCGGAAGTAGAGTCGATGACGATCGTCGGTGCAGATCCCCGCAGCTAGGATTTACAACCTCCCAACCGCGAGGATGTACTCCCTCATCTGCCCCTCGGACAGCCCTCCGGGAGGCGGTCGGACAGTCCCTCGGACGGTGTCACGGACAGCCCTTCGGGAGGACCCTCGAAACTCGGACGGTTACTCAGACAGCCCTTCGGGAGGACACTCGAACAGCCCCTCGGGCAAAAGGACGAAACTACGACCTCTCTACAGAGTTGCACACATACGGTGTCATCTATCCGGTAGGGCTTCGCCGTCCAGAACTAGTTCCCACCGGAACCCAGACAGCCTTTCGGCACGACGAAACTATTTCATGGGAGGGAGAGAGAATGCCAGATCCTGCATGGCTTGTGTGAGAGAGTTGGAGTGGTGATGGAGAGCTTCTCTCCACCTCCTTATATAGTGGTGGAAGGGGTGAGGGGGGGGGGCTGAAATTCAGCCCACAAAACATGCACCCACCAAACAAGGAAAACATGTTCCCACCAAACATGGAGAAAACATGTTCCCTTGTCCATGGTGTTCCCCCAAGGGGCCCCACCTTCCTCCCAACACTTTCCACCATTTGTGGGGGCTGCCCCACACCATGGGGGGCCCCCCCAACATTTTTTCCAGCCACAAGGGGCTGCCCCCTAAAGCGGGCGCCCCCAAAAACAGCCCAAAAACAGCCCCCACGATCTGTGGGATCTTGTCCCCTCACGCTAGGACAAGATGTTTTCCGCGACTATTATTTCTGAAAAATTCCGGAAGGTCCCAGAACATTTTCGGCACCCTCTAAAATTATCTGGACGCGCTCTGGAACATTTCCAGTATGGTGGTTTAATTTAAAACCATCTTTGTTTACCCGGTAAACAACTCCGGCAGCTCCGAAACTTTTTTTTGGTTTTTTCTCCAGAAAAATTCCAGAAATTACCAGACCAATCTGGCAACCTCCAAAACATTCCCGGTGCTTGCCGAAACCTTTTTGGATCAATGGTTTTATCCGAAACAACTTTTTGGTTTTACCGAAACTTTTTCGATGTTCTCTCCGGAACTTTTCCGTTGTCTCTGAAACTTTTTCCAGTGACTTTCTCTCGGACTCCTTGTCTAGTATTCAGCAGATAGACAACCCTTAAGCGTGTGACCCTATAGGTTCGGTGAAGTATAGACATGACCGAAACACTTTCCGATCAATGATCAGCATCGGAGCCGTGGACACCCATATTGACCCCTATACCCACACGAATAAATATTCGAGTGAACCTCCAGTTGCCGTGTGCTATTCCTGTTGCTTCACGATATGTTACAAATACCCGAGGTGAGACATGTTGGCATTCCCGTGGATCAAAAAATTGTCCACTATGCTAGTTACCTCGTTACCGGTATTGTTCTCTTTTCTCGTTACCGTGTTCCGGCATCCCCGTGATCAAATCACAAAGTGTCTGGCCAGACGATGATGGATACCGTAACACCGAGAGGGCCCAGAGATATCTCTCCATCGTCAGAGGAGCAAATCCCAATCTTGAGCTATCAAGTTACTTGACGTACTTTCCCATGAACCCGTAAGCCGCCGTAATAGCCATCTAGTTACGGATGACGTTTAACAAACCCCAAAGTCCATGAATCAAGCATGAAGAAACTTGATACTCTCATGGTCTAAGGAATTATGCAAACGTTAACCATCTCTGTGTTATTAACCATTAACTTGTGACGAATGAATCTCATAGCATAACATCAATCGGGTCGATTCAACACAAATGTTCTTCTAACATTGTGCCCTCAAAGTTGCTGGCATAGACATGCCCATGATTGGGGAAACATAATCATCATGCAACACTTGAGCTAGTCTTAGAGGCATGACTAGGAATACATTTTACCGTTTATTATTCCACACGTGCACATGGGTTTTCCCAGAGCCTTTATGGATATACGGGCTCGGGAACCACAGCAGTTATAGCATGGAACATAAACATAATAATGAGCATGGAGATAAATAATAACATTTATTATTGCCTCTAGGGCATATCTCCTACAGACTCCCACTTGCACTAGAGTCAATAATCTAGTTAATGCTAATGCACTTTACACCTGTGGCACACCGGTGTAAATATGCTTCGCATGTGGTATAGCCTGATGTCCAACGGATCTGACAACTTCAGCTCCGTGTGTATCTTTGCGTATCCTCGCGTTTTTACGCTTTCACAAAATTCATATTTTGTGTGGACTTGGCTTGGTATGTATGCGAATCACAGGTCGAGCCTGGATTCCTCAGACTGAGTTATGGAGCAACTACCTGCAGTAGTGTCCCATTGACAAAAGCCATCTTGGAACCATACTAAGTTCATGAATGAACTATATGATTCAACATTTTCTTTGTCGCTTCGAAAGCGGTAACATACTTAGCCTCTATTATAGAATTCGCTACAGTAATTTGTTTGGAAACCTTTTCCAACTAACTGTGCCACCACATTGTGTGTTACACAAAACTCTCAATTTAAATCGAAAATCGCATGGAGAAATGATGAAGACTGTATCGATGTAAACTTTTACAACGAACTCTTCATGATCTTCACTTGCGAGAAAACATGTCACCAGTGCTACTATAGTACTCAATGACCCTTTTTCACTGTTGTCCCATGATCAGTACTTTTGATCACTTTGGTATCCATACTCGCAACAACTTTGGAGTATTGGACATATCTGGTTGTTTTACATACCATGGAATACATGATTAATCCAAACACAAGAGTGTGTGGAATCTCCATCATGTATTTTGCTCATCAGTGTTTTGGGACACCGAGTCTTGCAAAAACTCTTTCCATGTGACTTCGGCAAGAATCACTCCTTGACGTTTTTAATGCTAAAAGGTTTTAGCATTTTGTCAATATGTATCTTTGATCAGCCCCATTAGGCAAATCTATCTCCATAGATCATCATGCCTAATATAAAGGCTATTTAACCCAAGCACTTCATCGAAAAACTATTTTCAAATGAAGTCCTAATTCGTGTCAAGAAATTTATTTCCAATTAACAATGTGTCAAGCACACAAGGGTTTTAGAAATGTTATTAGGCTCCCACTTACTTTCTTGAATTACAAGCATCTTCGTTATCCATTGATGAAGTCAAAACTCCTTTGACCATTTCATCAAAACACGAAGATTCCAACTCCACTTTGCTCTCTTCTGTCCATCGCTGGAACTCTGAAGTTTGCACCCTTACTAGCATCCTCTGGATTGACAAAATACCTTGGACTGTAACACATGCAAGTCCTTGGTTTTATTTCCATCAGATGGAAATCCTTTTGTCATCCATTGTTTTATATCTCATGATATGAAATATGTATTAATTCCTAGTTCAACCCGAACCGACTTTAAGCATCGCTACGGTGAAGCAACCTCATCGTAGTCAACTCCTTGAACTTGTATATTGCAACAAGTCGAGCTTTACGGATAAAACATTTTTATTCGTATCAGTTATAGTTCCATAAATATTCATCAGACTCTAAGTCTTCCGAAAGGTGTATCAAGGTTTTAATCTTGAATCACTTATATGGAAACTATCTCGGATTGTATTGGCATTTAGCCAATTCCGGAGTCAGGGCCCATCAACGCTTCCTTGTGTATCGTAGGTATACTATTGTCTAACAACAATATCTTGTTTGCGCACCTGAGAGGTTTGCACGAGCCTTGCCTACGTGGTTCAGCTGCAAGTTCGACCGAAGTCCATACATTTTATTGTAGAGACTTCCGTATCAGTCGCTGTAGGAAACTCTGGAATTACTTCCAAGGTCTCTTTCCTTTGACCTGATGACGAAGATACTGTTTATCTCGTTGAGTTGCACTATTCTCCCACTCACCTTTTTGAAAGAACCATTTTCTTCAAAAAGCATACCGTCCTTTGTGGCAAACCTATTTGCCTCGGTATAGTGAGGGAGGAATACCCAACATTTTGGGATAACCTACATAGTAGCACTTGTTTGATTTGGAATAGGTTTTTAACCTTTTACACAAGCCCCATATTCCAAATGTTTAAGAAAAGATATAACATGGTTGGGCATACCATACCATGGTGTCATTTCAACAGACCTGATGGGGCTCTTTTCAGTGTAAAAGCCATAGTCTCTAAAGCATCACTTTAAAAGGGATAATGGCAAATTTATTTATGTCATCTTTGATCTTACCATGTCATAAATGGTTCGATTACATCTTCATGGACTTTCCACTTACAGTGGTGTTCCGGGAGGTGCAAGTTATGAAACCCCTTTCACAACTCATCAGACATTCGCTAAACTTGTAACTCAAATATTCCTTTCTGCAATCGAATTGTAGAAACATAATTTTCTTGTTACAATAACTTCTACTTCATTTTTGAAAACCTTTTGAATGACTTCAAAAGATCCGTACTTACGTCTCATCAAGTAAATATCCATATATCTACTTGAGTCATTTTTGAAGGTAGACAAATCCACTGTTTGCAACAACATGTATCGGACTACATACATCAAAATGTATGATCACCAATAAGTTCTTTGCTCGTTCCTTATGGCCTGTGAATGGTATTTCAGTCACTTCACTTTTCAGAGGAAAGTTGCAAGTGTCAGATGATTCAAAATCAAATGACTTAAAAATCCATCATAATGGAATTTTCCATGCGGGTTTCTCCAATGTGACCAAATGCAGTGCCACACTTGTGTGGTATTCTTTTAGTCTGACGACATTTAGCGTCAGTGTTATGGATGTATCATATTACCATCAATATTCATAACATACGTCCCATCGATGATGGAAGTATGGCCCTCATGTTATTCATAATACTGAACAACAATTGTTCTTCTATGAACAACCCTTTTGCAACAAACATTGTGCAATGTGCTAGAGTGTGTAAAACTCTAAAATGAATTATGAAAGTAAATACTGAGGTAATGTATTCTTATCAATATTCATACATCTCATTCTCAATGAAAGTATGGCCCTTATGTTATTCATAACATCAAACATAAAAAGTTCTCTTATGAACAACCTTTTTGCAAGATACCTTATGCAAAGGGCTAGAGTGTATGAAACACTAAAATGAATTATGAATACATAGGGAATACACCGATGGAAGGTATAGTAACTATTACTATGTTTCCAGTGTGTATCAAAACCTCATTCCTGGCTAGTCTTTCAGGCCACAGTAGTTCTTACATTGAGTTGCAACAGAATGCAATTGAGCGGGTATCTTTGTGATTGTCTCACAATACCCAAGAATTAGTGATTAACAATTTAATCATAATTCCCAAGGACTATATCTTTGACCAGCCTTCTATACATCAAAAACTTGTATGACATTCATACATGAGCTGGATATTCCAGTCTTCTTTCTTATTGCCTTTATACTTCTAATAGTTTAACTTTTAGTATTTCTCCTACTTCCAGAAGAAGCACCCAACTTAAGAGTGGCGTTAGCCCCGGACTTCCTAGGCGTGAAAGTTTCACTAACACCCTTCAGACACTTCCTTTCTCTTTAAGTTGTTGTTTTATTCACCTTTCATCATATGACAGGCGTTCTTCTGGATCCCTTTCTTATCAGTCTAATGCATAGTAAACACCTTTACTAATAGTTTGCAAACAAACATTGCTTTGGATATCTCATATCTTTTAGCCTTTGTCTGTCTCTGAAAATGATATTCAGATTCCATGAATATCACATAACTATCCAAACTTTCGAAGTTCGGCTCTCATGGAAGCAAACATATTGCACTTGACTGAAACGGAATTCTAGCTTTTGGATCGAAGGACGAGAGTCACATGATCCATAGCATAAGCGAGAGAATACCAAAAGTATGCGATAGGACAAAGTCCTTCTCGGCACTCTTGAGGACAATCCTCACATTACGTTACCAACCGTAAAGTTTTAACCAGATATTTAACTGCTATTCAAAATTAACAGGGAAGGTGAAAATGCGAGCCATTATTCTATAACTATTATGCAAAACACAATTAGACAGTGTTCACAATTAATTGCTCTGAGAATTAAACAAGTTAATTCTAAAGTGCGATCCCACTCAAATCAATATCTCTCATAATTGATTTTGAGTGATTCAAGATCCGTATTTCAATTCGACGCCATTGACGGGTTCATCACTGATGACGCGAATTTCAATCGGTAGGCCAACTTGCCGATCACATCTCTATGTGATTCTTGTTCATCTTTCGATGGGCGTGTTCCGAGCTCAGGACTCTCCTGCCTGAACGTCAAAGACAACCAAGTGATCTTGCTGCGAGGTCTGACCTCACCCACTGCATTCCTCTCAATTTGTTCGTGCTCATGTGTACATGGCGCACCCCGAAAAGATACGAATTTCAGACGGTGCTACACTTGGATGAACACTAACTACTTTGATATTTTAAGTGAGAGATCACCCTAATAAAAAGCGACTACCGCGCAATCAAGAAGGGTGCATCATAAGGGATAAACATCTCGGGCAATTCATAATAGCATGATATGGTATAGCCCTTTCTGACGGAGAAGTCTTGTATTTCTTCGTCTTCGGCATTTACGTCGTTGTTCACCTTCGCGAAGATTGCCACCACCTTGTCGATGCACCAGATAATATTTGTATATTTATAGAGCTGAGATTAGGTCAAGAGGTGCCACGAGTGGCCCACAAGCCTGGGGGGCGTCCCTGGCAGGCTTATCGCCTCCTCCAGGCTCTTCAGGTCTTCTCCCGAAGCTTCTAGGTTTCCCTCTGATCCAGAAAAAATGAATCCAAAGTTTTTTATTTGTTTGGACTCTTTTTTATATTGATTTCCTGAAAAGCCAAAAACATGCAAAAAACAGCAACTATGACTGGGCACTACGATTAATCACTACTAGGGAAATGCTTATACACACGAGCTCACCAGTAGCGCTTTTAAAAAGGAAGCGCTGCTGCTAAATAGCAGTAGCGCTTGGACATAACGAGCGCTGCTACTATGAGCATAGCAGTAGCGCTGTAGCTAGAAAACACGCTACTACTATAATTGCCAGACTGTTCCAGGTAGGCTAGGGATACTAGTAGCGCTCATTCGTTAAAAGTGCTACTGCTATTGATCTTAGCAATATCGCTTTTCCTCTAACCAGCGCTACTGCTAAATTCAGTCCCCTCCTGATAAGACCAAAGTTTAGTCCCACCTCGCTCCGCGAATAGAAAGTTTACCACCTTAAATATGGTGCTTCTCAAACCATCACAACCACTTGGTCTTCATTGAACTCTATGTGTAGGATCTGTGGCCGCAATAGGAATCTTCGCCGGTTCCTAAACCGGGGAAGATTCCTATTGACAATTTAGATTCTACACAAAAAGATCATTGATGACCACTGTATTTTTTGATTTTTTATACATGCTTAGCCTTAGCAGTAGTGCATTTTGTAGAAAGCGCTACTGCTACAGGCGTAGCAGTTGCACTTCTCGAGGTAAAAGCGCTGCTGCTATGGGTTTTAGCAGTAGCGCTTTATCCTAACGTGCGCTACTGCTAAGCGCCTTATCCAACCGGCCGCGCCCCCCCACTTTCCCTCTCCACTCTCACTCTCGCTCCCTTGAACCCCCCGTCGTCCGCCGCCGCCGCCGTTCCGCGACCACCGTCGTCGCCCGCCGCCGCCGCCGCCGCTCCTGCTCCTCCTCCACTGAGGTAGTCCCTCCATCCCTCCTCCTCCCTCCTCCCTACCGCGCCCCTCCCTCCTCCTCCGTCCGGCCCCTCCACCCTCCTCCCTCCTCCTCCTCCCTCCTCCCTACCCCGCCCCTCCCTCCTCCTCCGGCCGTCACCTCCTCTCTCCTCCCTCCTCCCGCCCCCTCCTTATAGTAAGTGCTTAGTGGAACTAGTTGAATTAATAGAATTAGTTTATTTTTTGTAGGAAAATTTAGGTATATGAGATTTGATGATCTAATTGAAATTTTACTATAGAACTAGTTTATTTTTAGTATGAAAATTAATAGAACTAGTTTATTTTTAGTAAGTGCTTAGTTGAACTAGTTGAATTAATAGAACTAGTTGAATTTATGTCATTATCACTTTGTCATCAAAGAATGCTATATGAGATTTGATGATCTAATTAAAATTTTACTCGGTGGAATATGCAGGCTTTGTAGAGTCGTGTCTCCTTGGAGTGATCGTCATCCAAGCTACCTCTACTTCCTCTACACCCGAGTCGGTGAGCTAAAAGTCCACCTCCTCCTTCTCCACTCCTCGGTGTTGAATAAAGTAGAACTAGGGTATTTAGTTATGCTTCTTAACCAAATGAAATGTTCGGATTATAAGATATATTGAAATGTTTTTGTCAATATTGAACCATTGAAATGCAATGAGCACCAGTTTATGCTCATGTGCGAAGTGTTGATTCATTTCCGAGTGGCCTATGTTTTGCCGGAGTGTTGATTAATTTCTGTTCAGGCAAATTTCAGGCGCTTGATATGTCCAATTTTAGCAAAGGTCATGCCGGATTTTTCCGTGAATTTAAGCATGACTTGTGCTAGAATATGTTGGACATATCGAGTGCCCCGAATTTTCTAGAGAGAGAATTAAACGACATTTCGAGTTAACTTTAAGTCTGTCGGCGCTCCATACATGACAGTCAAAAAATCAGTGAGGGAGAGTCTCCTCCATATATGAGCGAAGAAGAATGCCGACTGTTGTCGTGGGGGTCGCTTCTCCTTCTTCTCTTTGTGCTAGACCTTTGTTATGCACTAGGGGAAGGAGTAGCGACAATCATCGACGGTCAAAAAATCGGTGAGGGAGTGTCCACCATATATGAGAGAAGAAGAATGCCGACTGTTGTTGTGGGGGGCGCTTCTCCTTCTTTTCCTTATGCTAGATATTTGTAATGCACTAGGGAAAGGAGGAGTACCGACCATCACCGACAGTCGCAATATCAGAGAGGGAGTGCCCACCATATATGTGAGATGAGAGTTTAGGAAGGAAGACTCGACAGAACTAAAGTCAACCCGTTGCATATTGAGTAATAGTGATCTGTGTGTTGAGTTTCCTGGTAGTTGCCTTCGATCGATTTTCAATTAATGTTTCAACTATGAACATAGGAAATGGCTGACGACGAAAGGGAATTCATTATGTTCGAATACTGTGAAGACGAGCGTGGCCTGTGCGACAGGCCTCACCTAGTTGGTGGTAGGCGCTTCAGCATCATGCTGGATGAGAACTTCGAAGTGGATACAGTAAGTCACAACGACAAGTCTTTTTTCGTAATTAAGCATGACTTCTGCTTCTTTTGCTTCAACTTATAATTTTATTTTTTTACTATTCTACTAGCGTATCCCCTGCCATGCAAGAATGTATGTCTTGGATAAGATTGGTTTTAGTACTATGGAAAGTATGGAGGTAAAGAGAGTTCAGTTGAGGACCGAGAATGGTTATACTTTTGCCGTAAAATTATACAATATAGACACCTACTCCTATTTTGAATGCAAAAATTGGAGAGCACTATGAAAGGCTTATGCATTTGAGCCTAATATGCTTATCACCTTTGATATTTGTCCGGAAGATGAAATTGAAGGTAATATCGACATCTGGGTCGATGTGCAGACGCCTCCAGTTCTACCATTATGTGAGTTTCTCAACCATATTTATTAAGTAATTTATATAGTTTATTTAAAAATAGTTGAAAACTAATTTCTATATATTGACAGCTTATTTCCATTCAAGCAAACCTGTCCGGCGCTTGGTAGATAGCACCTACTACTATCCCGGGGCTGAACTAAACTGCGAGGAGAGAGGTCATTATGTTTCATGGCTTGAGGATCTTGATACTGTCAAGACAGGTTATTTTCCTGGACTTCGAGGTATTAGTACTCAAAACGTTCGACCACTAGTGTGCGAATTGAACTACGGTCACATCTATTTAGGAAAGATGGTAAGATTTTTACTATTTGTCCTCAGTGCATCTTTTTCATACATTATTTTTTAAGCTAAACTTCATTGCTAAGTATGTTACTACGATGTTCTTCAACAGGGACTCCCGATGAGTGTTGTGCCTCGTTGGATCGAGCCTAAAGGTCGCATGACAATGGTTAGCTTACGGCCAAGATATCTTGCATTGCACATGAGTGCATTCATCATTTCTCGAAGCGAGCAAGTCTTTATAGTCAAATACTGGAGCAAAATTGTGAAGGATGGCAGCAGAGAAGTACTAGGGGGCAGCAATCAGAAGTGCAACCCATAATTAGGAGACAGGTTCATCTGCATGCTCCAATATGATGAAGCAGGAGTGCTACACATGTTTTATGCTATTTTACCTGAGAGAGAGCAGCAGGAGTGATTAGCTAGCTAGAATGAGTTTGAAGATGATGATGTGCTACACTATGACTATGATGATTAAATAGCTAGTGTTGGTGGTAATGACTATGATGATTATTATTAGCTAGTGTTGGTGGTGATTAGATAGCTACCGTAGCTAGTGTTGGTGGTGATTAGCTAGTTAGAATGAGTTTGAAGATGATGATGTGCTACACTATGACTATGATGATTAAATAGCTAGTGTTGGTGGTAATGACTATGATGATGATTAAATAGCTTGTGTTGGCGGATTAGATTCAAGTGGAGGCAACATGTGGTGCACATCAAAAATACTACTAATCCAAACTTGCCTCCACTTGAACCTAATCCACCTTCATTTCACATACTGTTGTATATACTAACTAATCATGGTCATAAAATCATATGATGAAAGTACTGTATATAAAACCTATACAAATACAGCGAAAATAAGCTGCAATTTCAATAATACAGGTAAAATAAGCAGTAGCGCTTTTCAGAAGAAACGCTACTGCTACTTAGCACTATCAGCAACGCTTTTCCAACACGACCGCTACTGCTAACTAGGTGTAGCAGTAGCGCTGGAAACCATCGCTACTGCTACAAGTTAGCTGTAGCGCCTTACTGGTAGCGCTTATACAAGCGCTACTAGTATCTCTAAAACCAGCGCTACTACTTGGGTTTTCCCTAGTAGTGAATAGGTTAGTCCCAAAAAGTGATATATATAATTGCATATAACTAGCGGGTCGACCCGCGCATTTGCGCGGCTAGATCTTTCTTATTTACTATTCCCTCTCTTAAGTGGTTTTAGATGTTTCATTGTGAACTACATGCGAACTGAAATGACTGAATAAACAAACTAAAATGTGTCTATATACATCTGATTTAAAAAAAACATAGAAAATCTTATATTTGTGATTGGAGTGAGTATTTATTTATTTTAGGCAACCATTTTTTTGCATCTGAGTACTGGTTTCTCTATGTGCTCAAACAACACAGTATACTACTAAATGTTGATTTGTTAGGTGCCACTAAAAATTGGTTCGAGAATGGTCCTTAGATTATGTTATGATAAGTTTAAATATGATATTAAAAAACACATTTATAGCTAAGGATTTAAATGTTGTCACCATGTATGCATTGAGGATCCTCGATGTAGTTCTAACATTTAAGTATATGTACATTGTTTTTTTTGCTCCTTTTCTTTATTTCCCCATGCCTCTCTTCTGTCATGAAGCTATGATAATCTCCTAGAGTGGCACTTTTCATCGGTAATCGATACTGTGAAATAACTATAGTTGTAGTCTCATATCAGTTGTTGTTCTTCTGCTTGTCATATGATTTTGTTTTGCCATATGACCCCGTGTTGCCGTTTTCTCGCGGCATCTTTGATCTCTTATTTTTCTGATGTTATGTATTGATGATAGCACAAGTGCCTTCGAAGATGTAGGTCTGGTGGTATAAATAGATATCGCTTGGAAACCCTGGACTTGACTGAGTGCCTCTTTGTACATATATTCATTCGTTATCATCATACTTTTGTTGGACATCGTTCCGTTCAACATCAAGTCTTTCATTCTAATTCTTGCACGGTTGCTCTCCTACTATCACGTACGATTCGTCTAGCCAGTCACAAACAAATAGCTTTACTTGATAAAAGTCTCCATGGAGAAACTATTAAGGGAAGGAAAATGCTCTCTAAATTCACAAAAAGGTTGATAGTACCAAATGAACTGCTTGCAAGTGTACACATTAGTTCATGCTTCTAGTAGTGTAAATTTACATAATAATAATAATATTTTTTTACCTGAAAAAAATTGAATGCCCAAGAAAACAATCCTGAAATCATGAAAATTATTTATAAAACATTGAGCAAGTCTCATCGAATTTTCATGGAAATTTATATGTGCACAGAAGACAAATGTTCATCATTTGATAATATATTATTTTTACTTGGGAGCCAATCCACTTGTTCAACATTTTTCCACTGTGAAAAGGTGAAAACTGAGAAGAAAGGTTAATAATCGTTCGGCATTTTTCCACTTGTTCGACATTTGGCAGTCCGACGTGCCGCATGTGGTGCATCCAACAATATTACACAATCACTACTGGCTCCTCATGATCCCTCGGCTTGGCTTTAATTTCAGCAAACGCGCTCGCGATCCCATTGGAGACGGTGGCTCTTCCTGCATTGCGGTCGTAGCAGATGCTTTTTGTCACGGTTGCTCACCCACATGGACGCAGCCGGTAAACCTGGTACTCGCGGTGCTCGTAACTGCTTGTGGCTCCTCCGGCTCCAACAGGACATGCCGGCGCATCCACTGCCACACTCTCTGCTCAACCACAGCTACCCTAATGCAAACTGATCTTGTCGCAATGTTTATGGATGTGATTGCCGCCGGAGCCTGCGGTGGCGCGTGCAATGCTGTCGGAGCCTGGGGTGGGGCCTGCAATCGAGTCGGAGCATGTGGTGCTGCGGCGATACTGAAGGAGTTACTTGCACTTCTGCTCAGGATGATGGCCTTCTTTCATATCGTTTCCTTGGGTGCTTCATTGTCATTTACTTTGATCCAGCCGGCTCGCAAAGGCGTCGACGTCGGCAGCGCCACGTCTCCGATGGGATCGCGGGCGTGTGTTGCATAGTTAGAGCCGAGCCGAGGCAACTTATGGGTCACATCTATTTCCTTACATCATCAATCAAGATTGTAACATCATACGAATTTTCAGACTAAAGGCAGGGGTAATATTTTCCTTTCTTCCTCTTGTGGCATGTACGTGTATAACACGGTTACAGTGGAAGTCCTTCTTTTCCTTCTATTTTTTTTTCTTTTTCACTTCTATTCTATTCTATTACATCTTTACGTGGCCCTTATAATACTTGTACGTGTATACACGGTTACAAAGGAATCCATCTTTTCCTTCTATTCTATTCTTTGTCTCTCATGTATGTGTCCCGTAGAATACTTTTACCACTTTATATATAAATATTATGATGCGTGACCATTGTTGTGCCTTAACTTTTGGGAAACATAGTGGGTTTGTCCTTTTGTGAACATGGACGTGGCCGTATGGGACTTGGAGTCATAATCATAACTTTGCTGGCCTAGCTGGAAACGTTCCGGCAGAAGAAAAAGAAAAAGGAAAGGTTGATTGGAAACGTATGAGACACGGAAACAAGCATAAATCTTTTCAGCTAATCACAACCGTTCTTTTCAGCCGTTTTTCTAGTATTATATCTAAGCCCTTAGTTTTCTATGGTTTTAAGTATATATAGATAGAGAGATTGCTTAATAAAAATCCAATATTGATACTATAATAGCATGGAATAATAAAAAATTATAGATACCTTGGAGACGTATTAAGCATCCCCAAGCTTAATTCCTCCTCGCCCTTGAGTAGGTAAATGATAAAAACATAATTTTTATGTGGATTGACATCTAATTTATTCATTATGCAATCTTTCTTTTTGTGGCATGAATTTTGAGATTCGAGTGATTCAAAGCAATAGTCTATAGTTTGACTTAAAGACATAAATACTCAGGCATATTAACAAACAATCACGTATTTCAAAATATCAACATTAAAAAAAGTTATCCCTAGCCCTTCATGCTCAATCATTGATCCATTCATGAAACACACTCAATATTAACTACTCCCAATGCACAAGTATGACAATAGTGTTCTCCATTTGGTGCTTATAAGAGAAGGTGAAGACTCAAAATAAAAACAAACATTGCATAAAAGTAAAATAGATAGGCCCTTCGCAGAGGGAAGCAGAGATTTGCAGAGGTGCCAGAGCTCAAAGCTTAAAACAGAGATATAATTATTTCGAGAGGCATGCTTTTCCTGTCAACTTCACGACCGAAAGTTCCCAATAACGTCCATGCTTGACACATTATAGGCGGTTCCCAAACAAAAAATAAAGTTCATTTCCTTTCCACCATTCTTTCACAATCCATGGTTAGCCGTATCCATGGGTGGCCTCCATACCAACAACTTTCCAAGGGATTTATTTTATTTTTTTCATTTTGATTCATTATGGGACTGGGCATCCCTATTAGCTACCATGTTCTCGTGCAATGACAAGTGAACAAACACTCATTGTGAGAATAACCTGCCCAACATGAAAGATATTGACCACGCCTGCCGCTCGATGAGCGGTACAGGCATACAAAACAGATAATTATTTTGAATGGTTAGAGTTGGCACATGAAAATTTATTTGGAACGACATGTAAATACCGGATATAGTGGACTCATATGCCACAACTTTAGGTTTAAGGAATTGGATGCACAAGCAGCATTCCCGCTTAGTACAAATGAAGGCTAGCAAATAGATTTAGAAGCGACCAACCGGAAAACAAAAACGGTCATAAACATGCATTAAAAATAACTAACACTGAATAATGCACCGTAAGTAGGACATAATTTTGTTGCATAACTATTGACTTTACGTGCATGCATGGAATCACAAACCTTAACACCAATATTCTTACTAAACCATAATTACTCACTAGCACAACCCACATATCATCATCTTCATATCGTAAAACTTGGCAAGGAATCAAACTTATAATATTCAATGATCTTTATGAAAGTTTTTGTTATATCATTCTTGAATATCCATCACATCAAGACCAAATCCATAACTTGTGCAAATTACCATTGCTATTGTCAACTCTCAAAATAATATAAGTGAAGCATGAGAGTATAAATATTTATTCAAAATATAATCACCACCGTGCTAAAAAGATATAAGTGAAGCATGATATAAGTGAAGCATGAGAGTTTAAATATTTATTCAAAATATAAGCACTAGAGCAACTGCCTAGCTCAAAAAATATAAGTGAAGCACATAGAGTATTCTAATAAATCACGAAAAATGTGTGTGCCTCTTAAATAGGTGTGTCTAGAAAGGATGATTGTGACAAACTAAAAAGCAAATAAAGCAAAGACTCATATAATACACGACGCTCCAAGCAAAAGTCATATCATGTGATGAAAAAAAATATAGCTCCATGTAAAACTACCGATGGTTGGTAGAAGAAAGAGGGGATGCCTTCCGGGGCATCCCCAAGTTTAGTTGCTCGGGAGTCCTTAAATATTACCTTGGGGTGCCTCGGGCATCCCCAAGCTTAGGCTTTTGCCACTCCTTCTTCCTTCATCCATCACGATCTCACTCAAAACATGAAAACTATAGCACATAAAACTCAACAAAACCTTTGTGAGATTCATTAGTAAAACAAAGCAAATCACTACTTTAGGTACTATTGTAAACCCATTCATATTTTATTATTGTATTATGCCTACAGTATTCTAACTTCTCCGTAGCTTATACCCCCCGATAAAATTCATAGATTCATTAAAACAAGCAAACAATGCAACGAAAACAGAATCTGTAAAAAACAGAACAATCTGTAGCAATTTGAATATTGACTATACTTATGTAACTCAAAAATTCTGCAAAATTAGGACAACGTGGGAAATTTGTATATCAATCATGCGTAAAAAATTCATGATTTTTCCACGTTCCAGTGAATTTAGAGAATTCCAATACTAGGCGCAAAAGTTTCTGTTTTTTCACAGAATCAAATCAACTCTCATCCAAATCATCCCGAAGGATGTACTTGGCTAAAACACTAATTAAAACACAAACACAACCATAACAGTATCATAATTGTGTGCACACTCAAAAACATAAAAAGAACAAGAAAATTAAAGATAACTATTGGGTTGCCTCCCAACTAGCGCTATTGTTTTACTCCTCTAGGTAGGCGTAATGCATAACTTCAAGTGTCGTCATCTTTCTTCTTCTCATATGAAGATGTGCTTTTATCAGGAGTTTTTTCAAAGACAATAAGGAACACATCATCCATAGAAATTTTAGCATTACCAAGCTGACCATCCGCAAATCCCTCTTGATTACCGGTTACAATCGAAGAATATTGTTTATCAGTACCATTGAAAACTTGTTGGATTATATTCACATAAGAGACTTCCTTTTTGGTATTCTCATCAAAGGTGTGATCATCGTGAAATAAATATCTCAACAAATAGTCACTTTTGGATAAAATCTCATCTATTACTGGTTTTTCACTATTCATACCGTAAAAAATCAAAGATCTCTCTTGCTTCTCGCATGATGTAATCAAATTCATTCATGAGGACAAGGGTAGCTATCTTCTTAGCTCTAGGATATTTTATAACCTGCAACTCATAAAACAATCTTTGCAAAGTAGGATGGGTACAAATAAATCTTCACTCAAGTTTAAGAACAAGTGCAGAAATAGCTTCGGAATAATTTTTGGTTCTTTTAAGAACAGGAGCATCATCACAAGCTAATGTTCCCGTGAAATTAAAGAATTCTTGGATAACAATTTTTCCTATGATATTCCCATGTCCCATCACAAAAGTTTTAGCATCTAAATTTGATGGAATTTCAAGTTTAGGTATTTTAAAATCTTCACTTTTTTCATGCCAAAATCACCCACGATAGCAGATTCAAGCAAGTAGACAAGCAGACACGAAAAAGGCAAATGAAAAATATGGTTGTGTTTTTTGTAAAAATGTTTTAGAAGTGGGGGAGATGAAAACGAGAGGAAAATGGCAAATAAAGTAAATGCAATGAGACAAAATTTTATGCTTAGGTACACTACAGGAATTAGAGAATTTGCCATCTGCCAGTTCTTTGCCGTCTGCTAGCGGACGACACAGAAGGTATTTGCCGTACGCTTGAAAAAAGCAGACGGCAAAGAACTGGCTGATGGCAAAGATATAGTTTACCATCAGTTCATTCTTTGCCGTCGCCAGCAGACGGCAAAGGGCCCAAAGGCAGACGGCAAAGAGATAAACTGGGCCCCATTGGACGTGGAGCTGGCTAGGTCAAATGGATGCCGTCCGCCATATATTTGTCGTCCGCTTTTTTCTCTTTACCATCCGTTAGCAGACGACAAAGAAGTTGCCTAACTAACGGCCTTGCCCCCCCGGCCCCACCCCCCTCTTTGTCGTCTGCTACCAGACGACAAAGAATAGACCTAACTAACGGTCGTGCACCCCCACCTCTCTCTCTCTCTCTATCTATCTATCTATCTCTCCAGCGCAGCCACCACCCCGACGCCCAACACTGGCCCCGCCGCGCCCGTCTCTGTCACCGCCCCACCGCCCCGACGCCCTCGCCGCCCCGTCGCCCCACTCCGGTGAGCATTTTTGTTCTGTTTTTTTTCCTACTGTTAAATGCTACTGTTAATTAGGTTAGTGCAAGGTTAGGTTAGAAAGATGAAGATTAAAGGACAGAACACAGAAGTGAAGAAGTAGAAGATAGACGGCCAGGAAAAAGTGGAAAAAGAAGGACAAGCAGCTGAAGGATAGAAGAGAAGAAGAGGGGCGACGGAGAAAGAAACAATTAGAAAAGAAGAAGAAAGAAACGATTCAGCAAAGCAAGATAGTAGAAAGAAGAAGACAGAAGAAGAAGAAGAATGAAGAAGGAAGAAGAAGAGAAGAAGAAAGAAGAAGTCAAGAAGAAGAACAAAGGAGAAAATAGGAGAAGAGGTAATGAGAAAAGGAAGAAGAAGAAAAACAAGAGAAGAGGAGGAGGAGGAGAAGAAGAAGAAGAAGAAGAAGAAAAAGAAAAATAGGAGAAGAGGAGAAGAAGAAGAGAAGTAGAAGAAGAAGAAAAACAAGAGGAGGAGAAGAAGAAGAAGAAGAAGAAGAAGAAGAAGAAGAAGAAGAAGAAGAAGAAGAAGAAGAAGAAGAAGAAGAAGAAGAGAAGAAAAGAAGAAGAAGAAGAAGAAGAGATGGTCTGAAGAAGAAGAAAAATAGAAGAAGAAGAAGAAGGTATAGTGGAGAAGAAGAAAAAAATAGAAAAGTAGTTATATATAAATATAGATTTTTTATGGTGATTGAATATTCGTGTTGATAGGGTGTTTCGTCGTTGCGAGGGTGTGGTGTTCGACTACCTCTCCGTGCGTTTTACGAGCTCCCATGTGTTCATGGGTGAGCACAAATTACATCTCCTCCTCCCCCTTAATTTGCTCTATTCCGGTCTTCGTGCCGATGAAACTTGCTAGCTATAGGTGCCTTCAATCATCAGTATGCGTGACCAGTATGCGTCTCCCGTTCGAAAGGGTTACATGTATAAATATGCATGCATTTGCATATTTATAACCGTGATTCTTTAGAATTGCCCAACGTTATCCATGGACAGCCCGAGTATGTGTAGATTGGGTTCGTTTTCCCATGCTTTGCTCCGGATCCGATGCAGAATTTCGTCAGTGCCTCCCTGTTATTCTCCAGGTAAACATCCTCTCTGTTTATTGCAGACACGTGTATCAGGAGAACAGCAAGGAGGTGCTGCCGAAATTTTGCGTCGGATCCGGAGCAGACCATGAGAAAATGAACCCAATCTACACATACTCGTGTGGGATTAGGACCTATCTTTACCTACTAGCGTGTAGGTTGCATGGACCTAATAAAATAGACAAACTTGATTAACTGATGAATATACATGCTGAATTATATTTATATATATATAGGACTGGGCTATTTTGTTACTAGTAACAGAATATTATTCTGTTACTCCCTGGCCCTATATAGAGGGCGCGATGCACGAACCGGTAAAATGAGAGAAAAGCAGCCCAGAAAAATGCAGGCCGCCAACTCCTCCTGAGCCTCCCCCTCCACACAAACTCCGCCGCCTCCCTCCCGTGCACCGCCGCCGCCCTCCCGCGCACCACCTCCTCCCTCCCCAAGCGCCACCGCCTTCCCCCACGCGCCACTGCCTCCCTTCCCACGCGCCGCCACCTTCCTCCCCGTGATGGGAGCCTCCCTCCCCACGCGCCGCCGCCTTCCTCCCCGAGACGGCACCTCCCTCCCCACATGCCGCCGCCTTTCCTCCCCGCGATGGGCGCCTCCCTCCCCATGCGCTGGCCACCTTCCTCCTCGTCGCACTCCGGCGTCTTCGTCCCCGAGATCCGGCAGTCTTCCTTCCTGAGATCCGGCCGCCTACCCCTTCCTCGAGGTCCCACGGCTGCACCGCCGCCGCCCAACCCCTCCGTCCACAAGCTAGGGATCTGGGCCGTCCTTCTCACCGCGGTAGCCCTGCTGCTCGATGGCGGCGGAAGCGGGGTGGTGGGTGTCGGCGGGCTGCTTCTCCAGTGAGGACGCCGTGCTCCACGGGCACTGCCAGACATATCAAGTTCTTCGGTATATTTTCTGTATAACCATGCATCAGTTCTTCAGTGCGCACAAAAAAGACCAGCAGTTCAACTCTCATTTACTGAACTCATTTTTCATTTTAGTTCAATTAACGAATTTAGTTCAGTTCAAATTCTTATTATAGTTTGAGTTCAGTAGGGCAGCAACCTGATGGCAGGACCACAACATTATCCGTACGAGGTTCGCCTGCAGTTCCAGATTAGGCAGGCTCCTTCTCTCTGCCTAACAAGCTCTCTCTCTATATATAATGTATGTGTATGTGCTATAGCAACAAATAGCCGCCTACTTTTTTCTGAATTGCCCGGGCAGAAGCAAAAGCTCCATGGTGTGGTGTAAAAATTCCGAAATTACTAGATCTGTATTAGTATTTTGAAATTACTAGATCTTCTGGTAAAGGGGAGTTAAGCTCTACGGCCACATGGATGTGGAATTGTGGATGCTCACGCTCCTCCACTAGGCGAGAGCTCCCAGGGTGCCACGGGGCTTGAGATTGTCATCTCTACCCTCGGCCACGAGGGCCAAGAGGCTGCCTGCACCCTTCTAATTGAAATGACACTTCCGACCAGCAGCTGGCCTGATGCCCGTATGTAGACCGTCGTACTTTTTATGATTTCCTGTATGCCTGTACATGAAAAAGTCTCAACAATTCCGTTTCTTGTCTACATGATTTTTTGCTTGCTTATCACAAGTTCACGTTGAATGCTCAATGTAGTAGCTAGCTGAAGAAAAGGTATGGTTCTGTAGCTTTGGTCTTACCATTGTGGTGCTTGTGTTATTGCGTGGGAAAATGAAAGAAAGGAGTTTTTTTTTGCAAATCAATGAATGAGAAAAGAGTTTGCTGTTTTTCCGCCCAATTTAGAGCTCCAGAAAAGTTCAGAGTTCAGAGTAGTTGTTTGGAGATGAACAATAAATAAGTATAATAAAGGAAAAGAAAAAAATTGTAAAATAGTACGACAAAGTTCCATATGCCGATTCAAATTGTAGAAGCATTTAAGGAAGAGTAGTTATGCCCCATTACATATATGATGTATTTGTGAAGTGTGATGGTTCTGACACACTATTTTGTTCTGATGCAAATGTAGCATGTAGGGAAAATAATAATTCTGACATTATTTTGTTCCTCTCTGAAGTGAGTCTCTGGCATGTATGGTTCTCCCCTTTGTACTACTTCCATTGTACTAACTTATTCTTTGTTGGATTTCTGGGCATTACTGCGGAATGGTCTATCACAATTTGTAGCACAATTTTCTGTTGCGGACAACACTACATAAATTAAGATAACATGAGAGATTTTCCCAAACTATTTTTATGTTGGTTGTTACAATATTGTTTGAGTGAAGAACTGCATGAAAGTATAGCATAATGTAGGAGCTTTAATTTACAAAAAAATAAGGCACCACCACCAGCCCATCCACCTTGGTTGCTGGCAGCCGTCCAAGTTGAGCGTTGATGGTAGTCCACCTCAGTTGCTGGCAGCCGTCCTAGTTGAGTGCTGATGGTAGTCCTCTGCGTGCATCGACGCCACTCTCTCACAGCAATCCTGTGAGAGAGTACAATTGGGGAAACCCAGAAAGTTCAATGAACAAAAAACTTGAAATTCATAGGGTGAAAATCGGGAAAGTTTGAAAAAATGAGAATATTGGAAAACATCAATTTTGATGCTCTGGTTGACCTTATGCTTGCAGCCGAGTGTACTTATTCTGAAGCTCTGATTGACCTTATCCTTGCAGCTGAGCTGGACTTCCTCCTATTCAAATGCTTGCAACTTTCAATTATGTTTTGTTGGAAAGCTACTTGCTGTAAAGTAGTATATGTGGTAGTTTTTCAGTATAGCTTCCGAAAAAAAATGTGGTTCAAGTCCTCAATTTGTTTAGAAGAAGATAGGACAGGAAAGCTTGAATGGAAAGCTCATATGAGTGTGATGGTTTGAGTAAAATGTGACTGGTGAAGATCATTCATGTTGATTACTTTTGACAAGAACGATAGGTCCACTAGATAATTTGTTGAAGACAAGATAGCAGTGAAAAACAAAAGGTTTAGAAGTGGTGCTAAAAACTGAGATGTGTGAAATTTAACATTCTATAATTTTCTTTAGTTTTGGTGTCTGAATTTGTGGATATATGCATTACAGCGGGCCCCAATATTTATTTCTTCAATTCTCTAACAAACAAGAGCTTTTTTCAGTTCATAAAAAAAGAACATACAGTTTTCTCTAGCAATTCGTGATGCTTCTTTGGCGATGACGCCGTGCTGCATCGGCGCCGCCACGCATCTCCAGTTTTCTCTAGTATATTTTTTGTATGACCTGCAGCAGTTCTTCAGTACGCACAAAAAAAAACTAGTAGTTTGATTACTAAATTACTAAATTCATTTTTAGTTCAGTTCAATTAATAAATTTACTTCGGTTCAAATTCTTGTTATAGTTTCTGGTCAAATGTATTGTTTCAGTTCAGGCCTCTAGAGTAGCTGGTGGATCCAAGTGAAAGTGCCCATGAACCGTCATATCATTTTCATTGTGAACTTATAAATGTTACTATACATGAACTTGGTTGTTCTTTTTACAAGAACTTGTACATTGCCTTGTCAGGTTGTGCGTGTACTAACCAGAAGTCTACCCCAGTTGAGCAAAAAAAATTCTACATCAGTTCAGACTAAAAAAGACCATAAGTTTAAGACGAAGAAAAAATCAATGAGAGAAAAAGCCGAGGTGGCTCACTAAAGAAACCCAAGAAAGCTGAGGTTTTGCTGCATATCAAACATGTATGCAAGTTTTGTGTTTAAACATGTTTTGGTCCATTGACAATTTGAACTTGCAACCTTACTATCTTGTACTATGGTGTAAAAAATTGTACTCATAGAGGTACTTGAAGTGTGCAAACTTGGTAGCGGTGTGGTTAGTTCAATAACAGTACAATGACAGAAAGAACATCAGTTCAAAAAAAATATGCAGGAGGTTTGGAAGCCAAACAACTGATATTTTGTTGTGTTTTAATTTTTTGGGTGCATGATTGAACAAAGAGAGAAAACTGATGTATGATATATATACTATTGTTGTAGGAGGTTCAAACATTGTCGTGGAGCAAGTTCAAGAGTTTGGTTTCATATGAAAATTTTGATTTTTTGGTCAGGATTTTGCATGATTGATAGCCATCAGTGGCAGCCGGCGAGCAGTTCAAGCCCGCATGCGCGAGCCGCCCATCGTCTTCCACACGTGATCCTGTTGCTTGATGATTCTTGACATGAACTGAACTAGCTGGATGGAATTGTTTTTGGGCAATGTAATGTAAATGAATATGGTAAACAAACTGGGACACCAGATTGTTTTAGAGGTGGAGTTTGTCCTCTAGTTGAGTTGCAGCAGATTGTGGCTGCTGGTTGTTTCAAGTGAAGGTGGTCGGGTATTACTTGTGTAGGACTGAATGAATCTTGTATGTAAAGGAAACTGGATCGAATAGTTATTAGTATTAAGATTTAAAATTGCATGAAACTGGAATAACATAGTAATAATTAGGTAAGTGTTACCTGTCTAGTGGTATAGTGGGTACAGTAAAGAAATGAAATGGGTTTTCAGCAAATAATGAAATTGACTTGGTTGCTTCCCGATCATGAGAAAGAAATGGATTTGGGGACTCGATCACTATTTCTTTGCTTTGACCAATGGATAAAATAATTGTATTGAAAAGTTCATGTTACTAGCATATATAGTTCAAAAAACGAAGAACACAATAGTTCGGTCGAAAACAATGATCAGTTCGATAGTGCTCTCTCCTGCCTATTTTGGTTGATGTCCACGAATGGACAAAAATTGTATGTGAAATGTTCTGTTATTATTAGCATATAAGTAAAGAAAAAAGTTGAACACCACATCCCAGATAAGTTTGGAAAAAAAGCTCAAACAAAAAAAATCAAGGAAATTCAAAATGGTAAAAGTTCAAGTGGTAAAATGAGAGAAGTCCAGAATATCGTCGCAAAACAATGTTGAGTTCAAAAGAAAACACAAAATATTTTTGTTTTATTAAAAATATCATTCAGTTCAATGGTATAAACTATGCAAGTTCGGGCATGATGATACCATTGAGAAGTTACGAGGAAAATTATACCGAAAATACAGAGTAAAGTCTAGTATGTGAAAACACGCTCAGTACAAAACCATACAGATATCAGTTCAAGTACTCTTTTTTTGGAACCATTCAAAACTACTATGAAAAATACCTCAGTACAAACATACAAATAGATCAGTATGAGTACTTTGTTTTTTGACCGGAAAAACAACACGATGGGTATTACCTTATTCAAAATTACTCTTCAACGGTTGCGAATTTGAGAAAATATTCAACATGACTAAGTTTTGCATTTTTGATATCTTTCCAATGGTATATTATTTGCCCAATTTCGACAAACTTTAAAAAAAATCACATTCGAAATCAAATTTGACCGTATTCGAATTCGTGTTTAAACCGTAATGAATTAGAAAAACATTTCTATACGAAAAAGTTGCGCATTTTCCATAGCTTTCCAACGCCGTATCATTTGCGTCAATCCGACAAACCATTTGCAAAAAAACGCAAAAATACATTTCGCCCAGAATTTCACCGTTTTTTGAATTACTTTTAAATTGTATAGAATTTGAAAAAACAATAGATACATGGAAGAAGCGGATTTTCACCAGCTTTTAAATCTTATTTGCTCAATTCCGACAAACCGTTTGAAAATTATGTCCAAAATAAGATTCAGGTTTTCGGTTTTGAAAAAAATGGTTTTTTCAAAACTGCTCTTATACCGTGATGGTTTTGCAAAAAATTCCTATATATTTGTAATGTAGATGTCAAGAGCTTTCCAATGATATATTACACGCCCCATTCCGACGAAAAAAGTTTGCAATAATGTTTTTTTTGAGCTAGAGAGGACGATCAGTTCGACGAGATGAAAATCATTAGTACAACCGCCTGAACCATCAGTTCAAGTAGAGTAATAGAATAATATTCTGTTACGCGAAACAGAATAGCCCAGATGTATATATACATATATAGTGTCTTTAGCAGCTAGGCAAGATGAGTGATCGTGAGTGGATGTACACCGGTCACACTAGTCAGGAAGACATGACCATTGAATGGTTAACAAAAACCAAGGGGTTTGTGAAAGCCGCATTTGCAAATGGCCAGAGAAAAACCTAGTGCCCCTGTGCTAGGTGCGACAACTTTCAACAGAGGACAAAGGATGAAATGGGTAAACACCTGCAGAAGAGCGGTTTTACGCCCGATTATACGGTGTGGACATTTGATGGTGAGTATGCCCAATGTACCAGATCTGAGGTGGTTCGTCGACGCACCGATGGGCATGGTACCGGGATCAAAGACATGGTGCAAGACTTTGATGATGCTCGGGATGCGGACGATTATATGGAGGAATCTGCAAAGGCCTTCAATGAAATGTTGGAGTCTTCAGAACATCCTCTCCACGAGCACACTGAGCTTTGTCAGCTGGATGCCATCGCACAAGTAATGGCTCTGAAGGCTCAATTCAATTTGGGCAGAGAATGCTACGACGCGATGATGACAGTATTTGGACGCTTTCTACCCAAGGTCATGTAATGCCTGCAAACCTGTAACAGTCGGACAAAATCCTCCGTGCACTTAAGATGCCATACGAGAAGATAGATGCCTGTGAGAAAGGATGTGCCTTATTTAGGCTTGAGTAAGCGGACTTGAACTATTCTCCCATTTGCAACTATTCTAGGTATGTTGTGGTAGACAACGGTATGCGAGGCAGACCAAAATCCCCGTTAATGATCTTCACTTTCTTCTAATCGTACCAAGACTTCAACATCTATTCATGGTCGAAGAGACGGCCAGACAGATGACATGGCACAAAATGGGCAAAAGAACCGAAATAGATGCATATGTGAATCAGATGATGGTACACACATCGGATGGTTCTGCGTGGAAGCACTTCGATGCATTACATGACAAAAAAGTGGCAGATCCAAGGCATCCTCGAGTCTGCATCGGCACGGATGGGTTCAATCCATTGGGCATGACGGCAACCCAATACAGTTGTTGGCCTGTATTTGTCATTCCACTCAATCTCCCCCCGGACAGATTATGCAAAGAAAGAACATTTTCCTGGCGTTGATAATTCCAGGGCCCAACTATCCGGGGAAAAATATGAATGTGTACATGCAGCCGCTTAAGGATGAATTGCGAGAAGCTTGGGATATTGGGTTCAAGACATACGACGCCGCTAGCAAACGAAACTTCATAATGCGTGCCTGGTACATGTACTCGATGCATGACTTGCCGGCGTATGCGCTATTCGTTGGCTGGTGTACGCATGGAAGGTTCCCGTGCCCCACATGCAAGGCAGCTCTTCTGTTTCATTGGCTACAGGCTGGTCGCAAGTATTCCTGCTTCGACTTGCATAGACAGTTCCTAGATCCTCGCCATAAGTTCAGAAAAGACAAGAAGAACTTCACCAAAGGTAGAGTTGTCAAAAACTCTGCACCACCTGCGTTGACTGGCCAACAGATCCTGGATCGTTTAAATGCTCTTGAGCCTGATCCAGAGCATCCAGGGTATTTAAAGGGGTATAGTTCGGAACACGCCTGGACTCACAAGACATGCTTGTGGGATCTGCCTTACTTCAAAGACCTCCTTCTTCCAGACAACATCGACGTGATGCACAATAAAAAGAATATTGGCGAGGCCCTTTTTGGTACATTGTTCGGCATAGATGGGAAGTCAAAGGATAATACTAAGGCTAGAGTCGATCTGTAGACTCTATGTGATAGACTGTTACAAAACATGCGACAACCGAAAGTAAAGCAGAACTGGACGAAGCCAAAGGCTTGGTTCAATCTTGGAAAGCCAGCTATGCAGTTGATGTTCCCCAATGGGTATGCATCGAATCTAAAGAGGGGAGCGAGTCTTGAAAATTTGAATTTTTTTGGTCTCAAGAGTCATGATTGTCACGTATGGCTTGAGCGGGTAATGCCGGTGATGTTGTGTGGCCTTATCCCCAAGGATGAATGGCTAGTACTGCCAGAGTTGAGCTATGTCTTTCGTGTTCTTTGTGCGAAAGAACTATCGCCTGCCGTAATAGATGACATGGAAAAGTTTGCGCCGGAGTTGCTCTGTAAGTTAGAGAAGATCTTTCCACCGGGCTTCTTTAATCCAATGCAGCATTTGATTTGACATCTCCCGACCGAGGCAAGATTGGGAGGGCCCATGCAAAATCATTGGTGCTATGCGACTGAGAGGATGCATAAGACGCTTCGAGCAAAATGTAAAAATAAACGTAGAATTGAAGCATCGATGGCCGAGGCATTCATTACTGTGCAGACGGGAAACTTCGTGACAGCACACTATGAAGCCAAAAAATGTCATTTGCATAATCCGAAGCCTCGGTACAATGCTGGCGACCCTAATAAAGGTGGATCCAACCTTAGCCAATCCAAAGGGAAGCTCGCACCAGCCGGTGCTTCGAAACCAATAACGTCGGATGTCGAAGAATGGCGGACCATTTTGTTGTATATCTTCAACAACCTAACGGAAGTGCGGCCGTACATCGAGTAAGTTCTCTGTACATTGTTTTACAACTTCTAATTCGTTTGAACTGCTCTTATTCCCGGATATTTGATACAGTTGATACGTCGCCAAATTCTCGGATGGAGTGGTGATCATACAAGATTGCATGAAAGAGTATCAGCTTCTGGCAAAGCATGGAGGCGGCTATCCCGGTTTCATCTCTTGGTTCAAACAAATGGTAATTACCATTAATAGACCATTTCATTTCTTGGTCTAATTTGTTGCTAACGCAATAATCCTTTCGTATTAAACTTGTAGGCTAATTCAGAGTCTATGGACGCCGAATTGAGACAAGCTGCTAATGGTTTTGACTATAAGGTCCATTCATTTGAGAAATACGACATCAATGGGTATCGCTTTCGTAGCTTTGGCAAAGAGCTATCTATGGCCGACAAAAAATCTACAAATTGTGGTGTCTCTGCTATCGGTGAAGGAGGTACCGAGTATTATGGAAGAGTTGAGGCAATGAACTTCTATTCTATGGTGAAAACCCACCGAACGTCGTTGTCTTCAAATGTTATTGGTTCCAGCCGAAGGAGACTAGAAGGACTCATGAACATATAGGGCTAGTTGAAATCAAACAAAGCACCCATCTAGATGTTCCCGATGCCTATATAATGGCTCAACAAGCGACCAAAGTTTTCTATCTACCGTGGGCCTGCCAAACTAATACAAATCCGAATGGTTGGGATGTCGTTTATGAAGTGCCGCCACGTGTTAGACCACCTCCCCACAATGAAGAGGATTACGAACATCACATTGACCCAGACACATGAAGGAAATATTCCCTAGAGGCAATAATAAAGTTGTTATTTATATTTCCTTATATCATGATAAATGTTTATTATTCATGCTAGAATTGTATTAACCGGAAACTTGATACATGTGTGGATACATAGACAAAACATAGTGTCCCTAGTAAGCCTCTACTAGACTAGCTCGTTTACTACTAGGGAAATGCTTATAGGTAGGACCTCAGTAGTAGCGCTAGAAAATAGCAACCGCTGCTGCTAGTTAGCAGTAGCGCTGTTCTAGGGAAGCGCTACTAGTAAATCCTTAGCAGTAGCGCTGGAAAACAAAAACGCGCTACTACTATGTCGGACCAGACGAGGCCACCGACGGTAGCTGTAGTAGCAGCGCTGTCCAAAATCCAGCGCTACTACTAAGACTTTAGCAGTAGCGCTTTATATTACAGCACCGCTACTGCTAATGGGCCACACTTAGTAGTAGCGTTTTTCCTAGTCGAGCGCTACTGCTAGTTTTAGTTAACCCCCGCGCAGTCGCTCAAATTTTCACCAAGTCCTTTTCCCCCCTCTCTCTCCCACTTCTCTCCCCCACTCTCTGTCGCCGCCGTCGCCCTGCCCGTCCTCGCCGCCGTCGACCCTGCCCGTCGTCGTCCCGGCCCGCCGTCGACCGCCGTCGACCTCGTCACCGGAGCCGTCCCTCGAACTCATCGTCGCCGCGCGGGCCCCCTCGACCTCATCGCCGCCGCCGCCCTCTCCCCTGCCCTCGACCTCGCCACCGCCACCATCTCCCCCGCCCTTGACCTTGCCGCCGCTCCGTAAGACACTTCCTCTCCTCTCCCCTGCCCTCCTCTCTCTCTCTCTCTCTCTAGATGAACCCTAGGCAAAAAAAAATTGACCATGGCCCTAGGGCAATTTAGATGAAGTATATGAACCCTAGGGCAATTTAGTTTTTGTAGGTATATAAATTAGCTGTAAAAAACAGTAGCAAAAATTTATAAAAAATAGTAGCTAATTCGGGCAGTAGCAAATATAACTAGGGCCAATTTTTTTTAGCAAAATAGCAAATTTAGCTAGGGCAAATTTGTTTAGGGCAGTAGCTAATGCAATAGCTAATTACGGTATATAAAATACCTATAAATAAAAAACAATAGAAAATTTTTGTAGCAAATTAGTAAATTAGTTTAGGGCAAACTAGTAGCAAATTTTTGTAGTAAATTAGCAAATTAGTAAATTAGTTTAGTAGCAAATTAGCAAACAGTAGCAAACAGAGAGAGAGAGAGAGAGAGAGATCATTTAGGAAAAAAACAGTAGCAAATTAGTTTAGGGCAATTTAGTTTAGGGTATATAATATCAATTTAGTTGGTTAGGGTAGTAGCAGAGAGAGAGCACTTAGGAATTTTTGTAGGTATATATAATAGCTATAAATAAAAAACAGTAGCAAATATTTAGTGAGGTCATTTTGCAAAGGTTTTTAGTTTTTGAAAAGACCACTAATTTGCAATGTTTAGTGAGGTCATTTCACTCTATGTACTTGCTTGAATGATATATTTTGCAAATGATATATGTCATTGATGTTATATGATATATGTCACTTTTACAATCACTCTATGTACTAGCCAGACGCTCAGGCCCAGGTGGACAAGTACCCGGGTGCTAGCCACAGAGGGTTCGACAGCAAAGCTGAAGCGGAAAGTACTTACTTGAGGTGGACGCTCCGGCAAGAGCGGGGGCGGAACCGCCGGTGCCTCAAGTACTACATAGTCGCGGTCTTGCTCATGCTGATCGCTCTTCTCTTCTACATCATGGTTTAGATAGAGATGATGAAACTTGTGTGTGTGTGTGTGTGACATGACCATGCAGTTGCACTTATTCGTGACATGACATGACTTGTGTATCACTTTTTTCGAGATGTGATGTTATTTGTGTTGGATGATGATGATGATGATGATGATGATGGTATGACGAGACTACTGTATGTGTATGATATGATGAGAATAGTGTATGTTTAGTATGATCTGATGAAACTACAGTATATAGCCTGTATAAATACATCACAAATACATAGAGGGGGTGTAAATCTGTGAAAGCTAGAATACTAGCAGTAGCGCTGGAAAGCATCTACTAGCAGCGCTGGATTAGCAGCAGCACTTCATTTGTTCAAGCGCTACAGAGAGTTAGCAGTAGCGCTGGTCAAGGGAGCGCTACTGCTAACCATACTTACCAGTAGCGCTGCCCTGACCAGCGCTACTGCTACAACTTAGCTGTAGCACGTTAGCAGTAGCGCTGGACCCAGCGCTACGGCTATATATATTTCAAGCGCTACTACTAGGGTTTTCCCTAGTAGTGGTCAATTAAAGATGGTTAAGTTTCCTGACCATAGACATGAGTTGTCATCTGATGAACGGAATCACATCATTAGGAGAATGATGTGATGGACAAGACCCATCCATTAGCTTAGCATAATGATCGTTAAGTTTTTATTGCTATTGCTTTCTTCATGACTTATACATATTCCTTTGACTATGAGATTATGCAACTCCCGAATACCGGAGGAACACCTTGTGTGCTATCAAACATCACAACGTAACTGGGTGATTATAAAGATGCTCTACAGGTGTCTCCGAAGGTGTTTGTTGTGTTGGCATAGATCGAGATTAGGATTTGTCACTCCGAGTATCGGGAGGTATCTCTGGGCCCTGTCGGTAATGCACATCATGACAAGCCTTGCAGGCAATGTGACTAATGAGTTAGTTACGGGATGATGCATTACGGAACGAGTAAAGAGACTTGCCGGTAACGAGATTGAACTAGGTATGGAGATACCGACAATCGAATCTCGGGCAAGTAACATACGGATGACAAAGGGAATGACGTATGTTGTCATTGCGGTTTGACCGATAAAGATCTTCGTAGAATATGTAGGAACCAATATGAGCATCCAGGTTCCGCTGTTGGTTATTGACCGGAGATGTGTCTCGGTCATGTCTACATAGTTCTCGAACCCGTAGGGTCCGCACGCTTAACGTTCGATGACGATTTGTATTATGAGTTTTGTCTTTTGGTGACCGAAGATTGTTCGGAGTCCCGGATGAGATCACGGACATGACGAGGAGTCTCGAAATGGTCGAGAGGTAAAGATTGATATATTGGACGATAGTATTCAGACACCAGAAGTGTTTCAGAATGTATCGGGTACGTATCGAAGTACCGGGGGGGGGGGTTACCGGAACCCCCCGGGGGAAGATATGGGCCATAGGAGGGAGGCACACCAGCTCACAAAGGGTTGGCGCGCCCCCCACAGGGAAGGAGGCCGAATAGGATTAGGAGAGGGGGCTGCGCCCCCCTTTCCTTCTCCCTCTCTCTCTCTCTTTCCCCCCTTTCCCCTTCCGGTAAAAGGAAACGGCGGGGGGGGGGGGGGGCGAATTGGACTAGGAGTCCAAGTGGGACTCCTCCCACTTGGGGCGCCCCTAGGGCCGGCCTCCTCCCCTCTCCCTCCTTTATATACGGGGGTGGGGGGCGCCTCCAAGGAGACAACAATTGTTCTTAGCCGTGTGCGGTGCCCCCTCCACCATTTACTCCTCCTGTCATATTGTCGTAGTGCTTAGGCGAAGCCCTGCGCGGATCACTTCACCATCACCGTCACCACGCCGTCGTGCTGACGAAACTCTCCCTCGACACTTTGCTGGATCAAGAGTTCGAGGGACGTCATCGAGCTGAACGTGTGCAGAACTCGGAGGTGTCGTACGTTCGGTGCTTGATTGGTTGAATCGAGAAGACGTTCGACTACATCAACCGTGTTAAGCTAACGCTTCTGCTTTCGGTCTACGAGGGTACGTGGACACACTCTCCCCCTCTCGTTGCTATGCATCTCCTAGATAGATCTTGCGTGAGCGTAGAATTTTTTTTTAAATTGCATGCTACGTTCCCCTACAATACATATGAAGGAGAATTCTTCCAAGAAACACGTCTTTCCAAGAAAAGTTTCAAGAACCACTATACTTCACCCCAGAACATGGAAGTAGACAACGACAGTGAGTCCGACTTCACCCCTGAGCCGGAACAATAAGAGGTTACTGCTGCGGATGATCCGTCAATGCTTGACCGATTACAGAAAGGCCTTCCACATGTCGATGCTGCTGAACCCGATGAGCACATCATTCATGACGACACGTGTGATATTGATGATGATGGTACATCTATTGATCCCGGAGCATATATAGACGAGCCAGACTATTATTAGTTTGTATGCATCCCAACTTAAATTATATACATATTATTATTCATGTCATGTATTCAATTTTATTATGTTGTACTAATTTCTTTTACTCTTTGTCATGGCGGGTGTTGAAAGATGGTGGGCTCGGGTCCAGATCGCTCCACCGGTAGTTCTTCGTCGGAGCCCTGGGGAGGGGTACTTCCATTCCACCCCTACATCTCCAAAGAGCGTTGATAGACAGTATGGAGACACCGCCGGTGGGCGCTTCTTCGTCGGCGTCCTTGCCCACCGGGAGAGGAGGTCGGGGAGGGAAGAAGAGAGGAGGTCGGGGAGGACGTGGCCGCGGGAGAGGTAGGCGGGCTACTATTCCTTCCTCGCCGCCACCCCCAGCTGATTCACCCGAGCACAGGACTGCTAGGGTGGACCCGTCTAAGCTGGAGGCTACAGGGACTCCGAACCATGAGCCTCGGGTGGACGGGCCCTCGGCCCACGAGACTCCGGTCCGAGAGGCTTCTGCCCACGACACTTCGGGGCACGAGACGCCGGACCAGGATACGTCCCAGGAGATGTCCGGATGTGGTACCTGGCCGGATCCGACTGGGGGCCGAGTGGCCATGCTGATGGTGGCGGGGATAAGTTTACTGATAGTGAGGGCGAGGTGGTTGAGGTGGCCACCATGTACCAGCGTGGTGGTACACGGCTCCCGACCCTGCGGGCGACCCGCGAGCAGAGGCCGGAGATTAGGCCAGATGGGGAGAAGCAAGAGCATTTACTCTTTTTTCCCTTTTTCCTTCACGTTTCTTCAAATATTTAATGCGTTAGCCTTGTCATACTACAGGGGTTGGCTACATGCCAAGGAAATCCGCAGGCCCAACAGCGTCCTTGGTGTGATTTGCCGGCAAAATTTCCCGGGGTTTGTCACGTTGCCCGGTGAGGTTCAGCTTCCATAGCTAGGATTGACCTGGGAGCACTACTTGGCTGTCCAGGCCCCGCAGGAGTAGATGATCGACGGTGTCTTGTGCCACACGAGGGCCGAGATGGTGATCAGAACCTTTTGGGTAATTTTTCCTTTACGCAATTAAAATTAACAATAACTAGTTATCTTATCTTATATCTACTAATTGGAAGCATCAATGGAGCCACCACGTTAATTCTCATAAAACAGTAAATTTAGCCTTTAGATATTAAATCTATGGTTCAGATGAAATCTGCTATCGTGGTAACAGTCCTAGACATATACGATTAGTCCAACCCTGTTCAACTCAAATTAATTAGGTAGGAGACGTGGCTCCAGCTCTCAATAGTGTACGGGCAGGAGAACTCTTCTCACTTTGAATACTTCCACCATGGGACTCCTATCCATCCGTTCTCCCCGTATACCTCATCAAACAACTAAAGTTGCAATTCAGTTTCCTTTGGATTCGTGCTTATAAGCCGCCGGTGGAATGTAACACATTTATACGCCTCCCTGTCTCGGCCCCATGGCGCGTCAGATGGCGGCAAGGTCAGAATCAATCGGCTCAGGTGATCATGCGGACGTCCCAAACCCTACTCCCGTCCTCATGTCTCGCAAAGCAAATTTCATTGCCCGCACGCTGAACCACTTCAGCAGGTGCCGCTACAGCAACAACACGAGGGTTGGATGGGCTCCCGTGGCAGCACGATCATCACGACCCACAACTCCTTGATGTATCCAGACAATCAAGGCTGGTGCCTCCCTTCTCATGCTCTCGCATAATTCATGGGCAATCTATTTGGGCAGTCTCGCCAGGTTCTTCCTCGCCCTGTTGTAACCCAGGAACTACCACCATCAACATGTGTGCTTGGAAAAATATCCAATTATTCCTTTGGCGCATGGGGTTCTGGATGAGGAGCAGGTGAGAACTGGCGGGGATCCGTTTGTTTTTGAGGACCACAATCCATTAGTTAGAACTTAGAACATGTGAAATATTTATGGCTTCGAATTGAGGGAAAGCTTCATGGATCTGTTTAATGTATTGAGCAGTGAACATACTGTACTTACATAGAAAATATATTTGTTATTTTTCTCTTTAATATGCATGCAGATTTTCACATATTTTTCAGGTGGTATATGGTGGCCAATGGAATTTTCTTGAAACTGTAGACTGAGATGTAGGTTACTAAATTTATCTTAACTGATAACTTCAGTTTTGCTGATTTGGATACTGTATATATTTGATTGAATCAGTGCCCATATCGTTCATCTCATTTTGAAGCATGTACATGTGCATTAGTTACAGTTTTGTTATAGTTCCGATATGCAAATCAATCGGACTTCAGGTTGAGTCGTTCATATGATTTTCTATTTCACCTTTGGATCATACATTCCTTTCTTTTCTGTATTACAATCACATAGTATCAGTTGGCCCACCAAAGAAGCCATTATAGCTGTTACGAGGTTACGAATATACCAAGTTAATAGTGTTAAATAATTATTCATAGTTGTTCAGTAACAACATATGCCATGAACTCACTTAGTGAAATCCATCTATTTTGGGGTACTTAATTAATCCATGATCAGTCGTGGAAGGAGAGCCATGGTTGCCTTGCCACACCAGCTTGAGGAAAAAATTGTGTCTGGAATAAGGGGACATCAGGAGACGAGAAGTTGCAGAGTATGATGCTGGATATGCTGGCCTACGGCAGCGGCGACAATAACAACAAGGGACGGACCAAGCTATCACGCAGGCTTCCAAAACTATGTCATGTACCAGCCCCACTCGAAGGGATCTAAAAAAGGTACGATCCAGTGAAGCCTCTTTAATGTTCTGCCCAAGCTTCAAGTGCAATCCAGCAGTTATTCTTATTCACTATCCCACGATAGTTGATGCATCAGAGTGGGAGGTGTTCTGAACTACCGATTGCAGTTTCAATCAAACTGGGTGGCCGCTGGTATCCATGAGGCTGCGGACTGAAGGAACTATGGGGGATTGTTATCGAATCTACTGAGATCCTTGATATTCATCGACAGTCGTTCTCTGGCCTACTCAGTAGGCAAGTAACCCCACATCCTTAAATTTATACCCCGGGATTATTAGTACTCATATAACTATCTCTAATACCCTATCCTAAATGGTGATGTTATATGCAAACTTCATAAAGGTAGATATTATGTTTAGTATAGAAATAAATTTGGATGGACTAACTCCTGTTCTTCCATCAAGTTGTTTTATGACAAATCTTCAGTATAGAAATGTACAACAGTACAGAACAGTATGTAGTTCTAATTTATATGCCTGAAATATGTACAGTTGACCTCATGGTTCGAGTAGACTAATGGCATTTGTACAAGTTTAGTTGTAACATGTACTTGAGATGGTGGCAGCATGCTGGGTGGAGTCATCGGCATGAACGACCAAGACTGCACCATATTGATCTTTTGAGCTGCTCGTGTGGTGACAGTTTTATCGATGCTTCACATGGTTGAATCTTACAGGTTTCAACCGTCTCCCTTAAGCTGCAACTAGCCTTGCCGTTGCATTGGTGTCGACGTATGCCTCCTTTCAATGCATCGGATGTCAAATTGCTGTAGTGATTATCTTTTGGGGAAAAATTAGTATATGTTCGACTGATTCATCTTTGACCTCAGGCAAACAAAAATTCCAAATCTTTTGAAGACCGCAGGAGTATTAATTTGGGACAATATTAAATCGTTTTTTAAACAAAGATCTTGAGGGTGAGACAATTTCAATAAGTTTCAGAAGAATATTAGCTTAAGTACCATATAGAGAGTGACACAATAATGGTAACAAACATAACAAAACCTTGCATGATTTTCTTGAATCAGTAGCGTAGTCATTGAATGTAAAAATATTCCTACAACTCGTTGTTGTATTCGTTCAAAAATAAGATTTTGAAATTAATCTCACACGTCTTTCCTCATATGATTGTTGTCAGGTTTATGTATGTATTGTTCCATTGACACTATTCCTCAAATTTATCGGACTAACTTCCACAAATATCAGGTGGTGCACATCAATAATTCTCTAGATCAAACCTCTAAAGTTTGTCTGTTTCCAAAATACGCTAATTCTACATACATTCATATCTCCTTCAAATTAAAGAGCCATAATATTTACTTCCCTGCAGTATATTAGGATTTGACTTTTGTAGTTTAACAGAAACTTACTGTGCAAGCTACAAAATCTGAGTCCTGAAACACATTGTATGATACAAAATCTGAGGCCGAAACACATTTGATGCTGTCCTTTCCTTTATGATTGCATCCTTCTTAATTTAACTAGGTTGACGTATATGAACCAAACTTTTAAACTTTCAAGATATACAAATATAATATAAGTTTATTTCATACTACACAACTATGATGGTTTTAAGTATAGTGTAGATGCCTACCATAAGAATTTATTCCTTCTCTTGGACCAAACATTAATAATATCATTTTCCGTCGTGTCATTTCTATAGAAATTGTCAATACGGATATATACATATTTTTTCCTCGTTCTATTTAAATATATACAAATATGGAAATGACTAGCCCGTGCCGATGCACGGGTTGACGACTAGTATTTACTAATTGGAAGCACCAATGGAGACTCCACGTTAATCCTTGAGAATAAGTTTATTGTCCATTAGATCTTATTAATAGTTATTAATAGCCGTTAGATGTACGTTGAGTCCTTGCGTGATGTCCCACACGTTCCTTCATAGAGAAAAAAAATCACGAGGTACCAAGGAACAATTGACGTGCTATCCTAGAGTCCATGCGTGATGTCCCACACATTCCTTAATAGAGAAAAAAAAACACGGGTTGCCAAGGAATAATTGACGAGCTGTCCTGACTACATGGTCCATACATCCTAACTAAACATGATTTATCTTAAAAAAACTAAACATAATTTCTATGTCTTAGAAAAGATGGACGTGATTTCTACCCTACCCTTTCTTCACGTTCGTTTATTCCTTGCAGTTTACGCCGCCTACCCTATTCGCTGGCCATCCTCCTGGGTGAGGTCTCCACCGCCTCCTCCGCGGGTGTTGTCACCTCTCGCTGAAGCCAGCCCAATACAACGATGGATTATCAGATCGCCGTCATAGATGCAGATGACCTCACCCATCCACCCCTTTCTCAAGGCTCCAGCGACCACATCCCACCTCCCTCGCCTCTGCTTCTGATGTTGGTGCGAGGATTTGCCGCAACATCCTCTACCGAACTGGCCTCTCCTTCTCCAACGATTGCTTGATTGAATCGACGGAACGAGAAGATGTGCATAGATTTTCTGCTTTGCCTCACACAAGTACATACCTCTCCATGTCTCTCCCTTCCACAAGAACTGTTTGTCAGATATTTTTCATCAGATCGATATGGATGGATGCACAAACTATGTCATGTTCAGTGTTTTTTATCTTTAAATTCTCTAAGCAATCACGCCAGCTCCAATCTAGGAGTTAAAACTAATTCAGAGCTGCAGATTTTTCACAGATCAAATAGGAACACTACAACAGTACTGGCCTGGCTTCCATACTAATACGCAGATGCATGCTAAAACCGCCTGGGAAGAAGTAACATCATTCTTATTTTCTAGGCACATCTATTGCATCAATTGGTACATTTTTTCTTTGTCTGTAACTCAAGATACATATCATGTCCTCACACAAAACTGTTGTTTAAAGATCATTGTTGGATGTTTCCATCATTGATAATATTTATTGTACTCAGACTAAGAATAATACATTTGTTTCCTTCATGGTTCTAGAGAGGTGTTTGAGGCTTAGAGCTGCATATTCTGATAACATGACGATCAATTAATTGACTGACAGGATTGCGACAAATACACAATAAGACCAACCATTGTTTGCATAAATTAGCATCAAAGTTGCCGGGAGCAGTGAAGCGCCAATAATGGTCAACTCTATATTGCATTAGAGGAGATGGATATATATATTTCTAAGATTGTAGGAAGATGTACGGGTGGAGTAAGAAGTACTATTACAGAATTACTTTGGCTTCGCCGAGTATTTTAGATTTATCTTCTGTTCAACAAAGCTATTACGTTGTGAATGGCCAGGTTCAGAACAATGTACGTCAACTTGCGCATCAGTAGTCAGAACGTAATTAGACACATACAAGTTGAATTTTTTTGATTTGGTTGATCCATGTGTAGACATACACACGAGGGATGATGGACGAGCGTGATCGTTGTGGTCTGAGAATGTAGGTGTATGAGGTACATATGACTACAGAATCTGTATGCACATACGTATTTTCTTTCTTAATTGGTAGCTCTTGGTAGTCCTCTGTCTCCAAGCCATCTGCCTTTTTATTTGCACAAAGTCCTCACTTCAATATTTCTCATATGAGAATTGCTCTATGTACCCTTTTCTTATTTTCTGTACAGAAAAAGGTTGAATCGGTCTTGGATTCACGTGAACGATTTCGATCAGAATTAGTAAGTACAATTTCAACTTATAGGAAAAACAGTAAGTTATAGAAATTTTGGACGGAAGGTAACATGCAATTGGAGGAGGCTGATTGCTTGATGTATCTATGCAAGCAGCGGTGAATATGATTATGCTTATGGAGGCATACTGATAAGTAGATCAATGCTTATGGAGGCATACTGATAAAAAAAATATCACAGTTTTTGCTATATCACTAAATTGAGTTTTGTACTCAACATGGTCTACAATTTTTCAGGAGATGGACCATATTGACTTGATCCTGCAGTGCGATCACATTGCCTCGGCATTGACGATGCCTGATAAAGGGAGTTTGGCGGGGCCACACAGGGCATGTTATCACATCTGCCCCTTCATTCGTCATGTACCCTCACCCTCTGTAGTTCCTCTATTTGAAGATCATTGTTCTTTTAGATGCAACCATTCTCATTAAATTTCAAGATGTTTTTCCATATGATTGCAAAATGCATAACACTAGAAGCTAGACACTTTCATTCATAACAGGATATCCGACCTGGTGCTTTGTTATTCATCTCATAACTTCGTGCGGTTCATACGTTCTTATTGCTGCAGTCCGAACTAATTGTCCATGCATCATGATGACAATAACTTTCCACAATGATTCCCTTTACTTCGTTTGGTTTGCACCTAGGCATTAAATTAGTCATAGGATCGGATTTGCAATTTATTTGTTCTTGATATTAAACAATTTGCAATATCGTTGATAAAAATAAAGAAAGGGTGGGCAACATTTAATTTTGTGAAAATAACTTCTTTATGTGTTCTATTTTTGCCACTCTGGTGCAATGCATGTTTAATCTACTAAATGCTATAGGTGTTCAAGATCAAACTCTATAACTGTTATAATGCATTGTTATATGCTTCATCTCTTTGAAACCAGGACTCCTTACTTTGTGACTTAATAATTGATATAGGTTAATGCCTTCCAATATTTTTCATATTCAATTTATATTACCCCGGAAGATTACTAAGTATGAAAATTAATAAATTGGTATAGTTGTGCCAGTTATATTATACAAGTAGAATGAATAGATGGAACCACGCAACAAATATTTTATATTGTTTAATGCATTTTGATACAAGGGTTATTGTACAAAACAACCAAGTTTACTCTATGCAATCAGTTAAGTTTTTGCGAAGTTTCACATGTGGGCGGCATCATAATAGCACTAATTAACACCAACAATAGTTATCTTAATGTTAATCATTCTCAAATACGTGGCATTTTGTAGTTGAAATTCCGTTATCTCTGAATGAAGAGATTTGCACTAAGAAATTTATAGATAACAGTTCTTTTATCGTGTAAAAATAAATGGTTTGTGCCATTGCTTAGAAAATGTTATTGACATGCACTAAAGTTTGGATATCAAAAAAGCATTGGATACCAGGTAATATCCAAGCACAAACATATTCAGTAGCTAACTCCACGTATACTAGAAAAAAAGAACCTAACTGGATGAGTTTATTGTAGGAACAGGGTAACAGAGTAAACTACTTCACGGTTGTAGAGTCATCTTTCAATTAATAGTGTTTGTTTTTCTTACAACTTGCAATTCTTAAGAAAATACACATTAAAAATGCATAATATGCCTCCTAAGTTGTGGTTTTAAAACAATTACCAGCCCGTGTAGTTGCACGGGTCGGTGACTAGTTGTACTAATCAGTGTTGTCTCGTTTGATTGCAGACCTTCTACAGGTGTGAGGAGGGATACGAGGAGGAGGCGGCAAAGGTTATCGATAACGAGTACAAGCGCCTACTACAAAACTTACGGCATGAGGCTCGGCCGCAAGCTATTCGAGACTACTATGCCCAGCGTGGTATTAAGAAGGACAAGCCGTCATGCTGGGCTAAGTTTCTGAAGAAGAAGCAGTACATGAAGGTAATTACCTATTCTTAAGGCATTGTACTTAGCTTCCTTAATGTGATTCGTAGGCGTAGCGCTCAAATTTTCTCTTTACTAACTTAGGTGCTCCCGAGATGGTGTGCGGATGATACGTCTCCAACGTATCTATAATTTATGAAGTATTCATGCCATGTTTACAATAATTTTATATGGTTTTGGTATGATTTGCATGGAACTAACCCGGACTGACGCTGTTTTCAGCAGAACTACCATGGTGTTGTTTTTTTTGCAGAAATGGAAGTTCTCCAAATGAGCTGAAACATTTTGACGATTTTTTTTGGATCAAAAGAGACCCCCGAAGCTTTGTGGAAGGACCAGAAGGTGAAGGAGTAGGGCACAAGACACCGGGGCGCGCCAGGGGGCCCGACCGCGCCCTGGTGGGTTGTGCTCACCTCGAGGCCCATCTTCGCGTGAAACCGACGCCAAAAAATCCTATAAATAGAGAAACCATCAGGGGTAACCCTAGATCAGAAGTTCCACCGCCGCAAGCCTCTATAGCCACGAAAAACCAATCTAGACCCTATTCCGGCACCCTGCCGGAGGGGGAAATCATCACCGGTGGCCATCTTCATCATCCCGACGGCCACCATGATGAGGAGGGAGTAGTCCAGCGTCGGGGCTGACGGTTTGTACCAGTAGCTATGTGTTTATTCTCTCTGTCTCGTGTTCTTGAGATGGCACAATCTTGATGTATTGCGGGCTTTGTTAATATAGTTGGATCATATGGTGTTTCTCCCTCTCTATCTTGTTTTGATGAATTGAGTTTTCCCTTGGAGATTTCGTTCTTATCGGATTGAATATTTTTATGGATTTGAGAGCACTTGATATATGTCTTGCATATGATTACCCATGGTGACAATGGGGTATTATATTGATTTACTTGATATCTGTTTTGGCACTCAATTCGCGGATTCCCGAGGTGACATTGGGGTAATCTATGCATAGGGGTTGATGCACGTTTTCATCCTACTTTCTCTGGTAGAAATCTTTTGGCACTCTTTGAGGTTCTTTGTGTTTGATTGAGTATTATGAATCTGAATTTGCTTTGGTGTTATTCTAGTACGAACTCTTGATAGATCGATCGGAAAGAATAACTTGGTATTATTTTAGTACGAACTCTTGATAAATTGATCGGAAAGAATAACTTGGTGTTATTTTAGTACGAACTCTTGGATAGATTGATCGAAAAGAATAGCTACAAACAATTTCTTCTTATGTTCTCCGCTAGATAAGAACTTTGGAGTGATTCTTCATCGCACTTTGAGGGATGGTTATGTGATCCAATTAGATTAGCATTGTTGAGAGATTGGACTAGCGAAAGTACGGACCCTAGGCCTCATTTTCAAGCATTGCAATACCGTTTGTGCTCCGTTTTATCAATTCCTACCTTGCTGTTTTTTATTGTTCCTATTACAAAAATCAATATCTAATATCATTACTACGCTTTTATTCCCATCTCTTCGCTGAACTAGTGCACCTATACAAATTACCATTGTATTTGGTGTGTTGGGGACACAAGAGACTTTTTGTTATTTGGTTGCAGGGTTGTTTGAGAGAGACTATCTTCATCCTACACCTCCCACGGATTGATAAACCTTAGGTCATCCACTTGAGGGAAATTTGCTACTGTCCTACAAAACTCTACGCTTGGAGGCCCAACACGAGTCTACAAGAACAAGTTGTGTAGTAGACATCAAGCTCTTTTCTAGCGCCGTTGCCGGGGAGGTGAGTGCTTGAAGGTATATCTTTAGATCTTGCAATCGAATCTTTTAGTTTCTTGTTTTATCACTAGTTTGGTTTGTAAAAGAAAACTACAAAAAAATGGAATTGAGGTTGCATCATATTGTTCATCTTTATCATGTCTTTCTTGAAAATGATGGATCGGAAAATTGTGCTCAATTGGTAGAAGAAGAATTCAATAAAATGTTTTGCATAAATGATGAGCATGATTGCAATGTCGCTAGTATCAATTCTTTGAATATCCATGATGCTAGTGATATGCAAAGCCATAAGCTTGGGGATGCTATGTTTAATGAAGATGATATTTTTAGTTCCCCAAGTTTTGATGAGCAAGTTTATTATGATGATTGCATTCCTCCTATTTATGATGATTATGTTGATGAAAGTGGGTTTGGAAGAGTGTCAACTCTAGTTAATGATACCACTCTTTTGGAGGGTGTTGAATCTTTTCACAATATTGATAAAAGTGGATTTGGAGAGGTCATGACTTTATTTAGTGATGAATCCACTATTTTGGAAGAGGTTTCAATTGATTATGAAAACAAAGTTGCTATCTATGATGATTATGGTGATGACATGTATGCTATAAAGAATAATGATAACCATGAAACTTGTCATCATGATTTTTATTTTCAATTGGATTATGCCTCACATAATAGTTATTTTGTTGAGTTTGCTCCCACTACTATTCATGAGAATAAATTTGCTTATGTGGAGAGTAACAAAATTTCTATGCTTATGCATCATGAAAGGAGTGCTATATGTGATAGCTATATTGTTGAATTCATTCATGATGCTACTGAAAATTATTATGAGAGGGGAACATATGCTTTTACCTATTGCAATAATATCAAGTTTCCTCTCTTTATGTTGAATGTTTTGAAGTTGCACTTGTTTTGCCTTCCTATGCTAGTTGATTCTTGTTCCCATAAGTTTTTGCTCACAAAATCCCTATGCATAGGAAGTGGTTAGACTTAAATATGCTAGTCTTATGATTCATGATGCTCTTGTTATGTTTCAATTCTTATCTTTTATGCGAGCATCTTTGAAATCATCATGCCTATCTAAAAGGCATTAAAGAAAAGCGCTTGTTGGGAGACAACCCGACACTTACCCATACTTTTTTTATGTTTTAACATGATTAGGATACTTTATTAATCATGTTTTATAGCTTTTGTTTCAATAAAGTGCCAAATAAAGCCTTTGGGATAGTGTGGATGATAGTTGACTTGATTCTGTGCAAAAACAGAAACTTTTGCGTCCAGTGCAGAAATTGTTGTCTTTTAATGGAACATGGAAAAATTCTGAATTTTTTACAGTTGATGGGTATACAAATTTACTACGTTCTAATATGATTTCAGAATTTCTGGAGTTACATAAGTATGACCTTAATTCAGATCTTTACATACTGTTCTGTTTTTGACAGATTCTGTTTTCAATGCATAATTTGCTTTCTTTCTAGTTTCTATGGCTTATATTGCTTAATATAAATTTTGTAAATTGTATAGTACAGTAGGAATTGTGTGAGAACAATTATGAATCTTGTCTTTGACAGTACCAAAGTGAATGATTTGTCTTTATCATACTAACCCATCTCACGAAGTTCCGTTAAGTTCTGTGTGATTGAAGTTTTCAAGTTTTGGGTGAGATATCGATATGAGGAGAATAAGGAGTGACAAAACCCTAATATTGGGGATTCCCAAGGTACCCCAAGGCAATATTCAAGGAATATCCAAGCAACTAAGCTTGGGGATGCCCCGGAAGGCATCCCCTCTTTCGTCTTCAACATTGTCGGTAACCTCACTTGGAGCTATATTTTCATTCGTCACATGATATGAGTTTTGCTTGGAGAGTCATTTTATTTTATTAGGATTTTCTTGCTGTTATTTGGAATAATGTTTAGCATCTCTTACTTCAATAAAAGTGGCAAGGATAGCCATCACCATGCTTATTTTGCAAATATATGAGTTGCTGTTTCAAAACAGAAAGTTTATCACTGTTGCAATAATTATCCAGAAAAGTAAGTGTGTGCTAAAATATTGAAACTTTTTTAAGAATAAGCTCTGATAAATTTTCTACAGTGTGCTAAACTTTCAGAATTTTTGGAGTTATGAAAGTATGAGTAAAATTGCACTCTTTACAGACTGTCCTGTTTAGACAGATTGCTGTTATGTTAGCATTGTTTGCATATGTTTGCTTGTTTAATGATTCTATTTGAGGATAGGAGTATTAATTATGCAGAGGCATTTAGTATGCAATGTTGAATAATAATTTTAGTGATTTGCTACAGTACATAATGATAAGGTTTTGCAATGATTTATACTAACTTATCTCACGAGTTCTTGTTGAGTTTTGTGTGGATGACGTTTTTAAGAATTAGGAAACCGTGATTTGTGAGGAATGAAGAAGACACAAGAGCTCAAGCTTGCGGATGCCCAAGGCATCCCAAGTTATTATTCCAAGAAGTCTCAAGCATCTATGTTTGGGGATGCCCCGGTAGGCATCCCACCTTTCTTCATCAACAATTATCGGTTAGCCTCGGTTGAGCCTAAGTTTTTGCTTCTTCACATGACGTGTGCTATTCTTAGAATGTCATTTTATTTTGTTTTGCTTGCTGTTTTAATAAAATACTTAGATTTTAAAGTTTTAAATAAGAGAGAGTCCTCAATTAGCTACCCATTTACTTAACTACTCATTTGATCTTCACTTGTATCTTTTTGGAGTAGTTTGTCATTTACTCTCATGCTTCACTTAGGTTATTTTGAGAGTTGAAATTTTTTAAGAAATACTTATGCTCTCGTGCTTCACTTAAATTTATTTGAGAGCTTGTTAGTAGCAATGGTAATACATAAATTTAGTCCCAAAGTAATGGATATTCAAGAAGGATATAATAAAAACTTTCATATAGATCACTAGATATGATAAGTTTGATTTCTTGCAATAGTTTTGCGATATGGAGATAATAATATGTGAGTCATGTTGGTGAGTAATTATGCTTTAGTAAGAATATTGGTGTTAAGGTTTCTGATTCCCTATGCAAGCAAGAAATCAATAATTATGCAATGAAATTACATCCTACTTGTGGTGCATTATTCGGTGTTAGTTATGCTCAATGCTCGTTTATGTGAATTTTTGTTTCTTGGTTGGTTGCTTCTCAATCTATTTGCTAGCCTCCATTTGTACTAAGTGGGAATACTACTTGTGCATCCAAATTCTTAAACCAAAAGTTGTGCCAAATGAGTCCACCATACCTACCTATATGCGGTATTTCCATGCCGTTCTAAGCAAATTTGTATGTGCCATCTCTAAATTTTCAAAATAATTTCCTTTTTGTGTGCTCGTACCACTCATGAAGCGGCAGGGGGTGGCCAATATTTTCCATGCTAGATGTGTTATTCTCAAGATAAGTGTTTATTCACTTGTCATTGCACGAGAGTACGGCAAATGTATTAGGGATGCCCAATCCTGAAATGAAAAATGAATTTACTTTATGTTGTCAAATAATAAATTCCTTGGAAAGTGTTGTTATGGAGGGCACCCGTGGATACGGCTAGCCATGGATTGTGAAATAATGGTGGAAAAAGGAATAAACTTTATTTTCTGTTTGGGAACCGCCTATGATATATCTAGCTTGGAAAGTGTTGGGAATTACTCGGTCGTTTTCGTTGACGGGAAAAGTATGCCTCTCAAAAAATTTATCTCTCAATCTAAGCTTTTAGCTCTGGCATCTCTACAAATCCCTACTTCCCTCTGCGAAGGGCCTATCTATTTACACTATGCAATTATTATTATTATTTGTGTCTCCATCTTCTCTTATAAAGCACCAACTAAGGGGCACTATGATCGTACTTGAGCATTGGATGTTGCTAATATGCGAGTGTGTTTTGCGAATGGATCAATGATTGATCATGATGGGCTAGGGATAACTTTCTTTAGTGTTGATATTTTGAATGACATGGTTGCTTGTTGATATGCTTGAGTATTGATGTCTTCATGTCAAATTATAGACTATTGCTTTGAATCATTCAAGTCCAAATGTCCATGCTACAAAAGAAAGAGTATATGATGAATATGATAGCTAGCTTTCCACAACAAAAAATCTGTTTTCAATTGCTACTTTATCATGATAAGTTTTATGAGAAAGAGTTGATGTTATGATGCTAAAAAAAGTGATTGAAATTATCATTGATCAAACTTATGCATTTTGCAAGCGTTCACACTTCATAAATTATTTCTTTTATCATTTACATACTTGAGGACGAGTAGGAATTAAGCTTGGGGATGCAGATACGTCTCCAACATATCTATAATTTATGAAGTATTCATGCCATGTTTACAATAATTTTATATGGTTTTGGTATGATTTGCATGGAACTAACCCAGACTGGCGCTGTTTTCATCAGAACTACCGTGGTGTTGTTTTTTGTGCAGAAATGAAATTCTCCAAATGAGCTGAAACTTTTTGACGATTTTTTTTGGTACAAAAGAGACCCCCGAAGCTTTGTGGAAGGACCAGAAGGTGAAGGAGTAGGGCACAAGACACCGGGGCACGCCAGGGGGCCCAGGCGTGCCCTGGTGGGTTGTGCTCACCTCGAGGCCCATCTTCGCGTCAAACCGACGCCAAAAAATCCTATAAATAGAGAAACCATTAGGGGTAACCCTAGATCAGAAGTTCCGCCGATGCAAGCCTCTATAGCCATGAAAAACCAATCTAGACCCCGTTCCGGCACCCTGCCGAAGGGGTAAATCATCATCGGTGGCCATCTTCATCATCCCGGCGAACACCATGATGAGGAGGGAGTAGTCCACCCTCGGGGCTGAGGGTTTGTACCAGTAGCTATGTGTTTAATCTCTCTCTCTCATGTTCTTGAGATGGAACAATCCTGATGTATTGCGGGCTTTGTTAATATAGTTGGATCATATGGTGTTTCTCCCTCTTTATCTTGTTGTGATGAATTGAGTTTTCCCTTTGAGATTTCGTTCTTATCGGATTGAATATTTTTATCGATTTGAGAGCACTTGGTATATGTCTTGCATATGATTACCCGTGGTTAAAATGGGGTATTATATTGATTTACTTGATATATGTTTTGGCACTCAACTCGCGGATTCCTGAGGTGACATTGGGGTAATCTATGCATAGGTGTTGATGCACGTTTTCATCCTAGTTTCTCCGGTAGAAATCTTGGGGCACACTTTGAGGTTCTTTGTGTTGGATTGAGTATTATGAATCTGAATTTGCTTTGGTGTTATTCTAGTACGAACTCTTGATAGATCGATCGGAAAGAATAACTTGGTATTATTTTAGTACGAACTCTTGATAGATCGATCGAAAAGAATAACTTGTTGTTATTTTAGTACGAACTCTTGGATAGACTGATCGGAAAGAATAGCTACAAACAATTTCTTCTTATGTTCTCTGCTAGATAAGAACTTTGGAGTGATTCTTCATCGCACTTTGAGGGATGGTTATGTGATCCAGTTAGATTAGCATTGTTGAGAGATTGCACTAGCGAAAGTACAGACCCTAGGCCTCATTTTCAAGCATTGCAATACCGTTTGCGCTCCATTTTATCAATTGCTACCTTGCTTTTTTTTATTGTTCCTATTACAAAAATCAATATCTACTATCATTACTATGCTTTTATTACAATCTCCTTGCTAAACTAGTGCACCTATATAAATTACCATTGCATTTGGTGTGTTGGGGACACAAGAGACATTTCATTTTTTGGTTGCAGGGTTGTTTGAGAGAGACCATCTTCATCCTACACCTCCCACGGATTGATAAATCTTAGGTCATCCACTTGAGGGAAATTTGCTACTGTCCTACAATACTCTGCGCTTGGAGGCCCAACACGAGTCTACAAGAACCAGTTGTGTAGTAGACATCAGCGGATAAGATGGAATGTTGGGAGGCGTTGATGGATGAGTGGTGCCCAGGCCGCTGGCGAGCCGTCAACGACAATGCCAACGACCGGCATGCCCAAATGGTTGGTGTGCTGATACGTCTCCGTCGTATCTACAATTTTTGATTGTTTCATGCAAATATTATACAACTTTTATACACTTTTGGCAACATTTTATATGATTTATTTGGACTAACCTATTGATCGAATGCTCAGTGCCAGTTCCTGTTTTTTGCATGTTTTTTGTTTCGCAGAATATCCATATCAAATGAAGTCCAAATGCAATAAAATTTTACGAAGAATTATTTTGGAATATATGTGATTTTTGGGACTTCGAATCAATGCAAACGGGGGCCCACAGTGCCCACAAGATACCAGGGCGCGCCCCAGGGGCCAGGCGCGGGGTGGTGGGTTGTGCTCACCTCGTACGTCGGTTGGGGCTCTACTTCGGGCAAAAGGAAGCATATATCCGGAAAAAAATCGTGTTAAAATCTTAGTGCAATCGGAGTTACGGATCTCCGGGAATATAAGAAATGGTTTTTGGCCAGATCTAGGGAACGCGAAACAGAAGAGAACAGAGAGGGAGATCCAATCTCGGAGGGGCTCCTGCCCCTCCGGCGCCATGGAGGCCATGGACCAGAGGGGGAACTCTCCTCCCATCTAGGGGGGAGGCCAAGGAAGAAGAAGGAGGGGGCTCTCTCCACCTCTCTCCCGGTGGCGCCGGAACGCCGCCGGGGCAAGGATCGTGACGGTGATCTACATCAACAATCTTGCTACCATCAACACCAACTTTCTCCCCCTTCTATGCAGCGGTGTAACACCTCTCTTCCCCGCTGTAATATCTACTTAAACATGGTGCTCAACTCCATATATTATTTCCCAATGATATTTGGCTATACTATGATGTTTGAGTAGATCCATTTTGTCCTATGGGTTAATCGTGATCTTGGTTGGTATGATTCTATATTTTATTTACTGTGCTGTCCTACGGTGCCCTTCATCTCACGCAAACGTGAGGGATCCTCGTTGTAGGGTGTTGCAATATGTTCATGATTTGCTTATTGTCGGTGTTGCAGGGGTGACAGCAGCCTTATTATACTAACGGATCTTACAGTAGCTACAATGCAAAAACAAAATATGAATTGGTTTGCAATAGTACTTAGAGTAATGATTTCCTTTATTATACTAACGGATCTTACCGAGGTTTCTGTTGAGTTTTGTGTGGATGAAGTGATTAAAGATCGAGGAGGTCCCGATATGAGAAGAAGGAGGAGAGGCAAGAGCTCAAGCTTGGGGATGCCCAAGGCACCCCAAGGGTGAAGCATGTTAAAAAGTATGAACCAATTGCTCGGCTTTTCATCGGGGTTGTGCATGATAAATACTTTGTGTTAAGAAGACAGAGCATGACAAGACTATATGATTTTGTAGGGATAGCTTTCTTTAGCGTTGATATTTTGAAAGTCATGATTGTTTGCTGGGATGCCTGAGTATTGATATCTTTCTGTCAAATTATAGACTATTACTTTGAATCACTTGTGTCTTAATATTCATGCCATGATTAGATATATGATCACAAGTTTATGCTAGGTAGCATTCCACATCAAAAATTATCTTTTTTATCATTTACCTACTCGAGGACGAGCAGGAATTAAGCTTGGGGATGCTGATACGTCTCCGTCGTATCTATAATTTTTGATTATTTCATGCCAATATTATGCAACTTTTATACACTTTTGGCAACATTTTATATGATTTATTTGGACAAACCTATTGATCTAGTGCCCAGTGCCAGTTCCTGTTTTTTGCATGTTTTTTGTTTCGCAGAATATCCATATCAAACGAAGTCCAAATGCAATAAAATTTTACAGAGAATTATTTTGGAATATATGTGATTTTTGGGACATGGAATCAACGCCAACGAGGGCCCACAGTGCCCACAAGACAGCAGGGCGCGCCTCAGGGGCCAGGCGCGCAGTGGTGGGTTGTGCTCACCTCGTACGTCGGTTGGGGTTCTACTTCGGGTGCAAGGAATCTTATATCCGGAAAAAAAATCGTGTTAGAATCTCAGCGCAATCGGAGTTACGGATCTCCGGGAATATAAGAAACGGTTTTCGGCCTGATCTGGGTAATGCGAAACAGAAGGGAACAGAGAGGGAGATCCAATATCGGAGGGGCTCCTGACCCTCCACCGCCATGGAGGCCATGGACCAGAGGGGGAACTCTCTTCCCATCTAGGGGGGAGGCCAAGGAAGAAGAAGAAGGAGGGGGCTCTCTCCCCCTCTCTCCCGGTGGCGCCGGAACGACGCCGGGGCAAGGATCGTGACGGCGATCTACATCAACTATCTTGCTACCGTCAACACCAACTTTCTCCCCCTTCTATGCAGCGGTGTAACACCTCTCTTCCCCGCTGTAATCTCTACTTAAACATGGTGCTCGACTCCATATATTATTTCCCAATGATTTTTGGCTATCCTATGATGTTTGTGTAGATCCGTTTTGTCCTATGGGTTAATCGTGATCTTGGTTGGTATGATTGTATATTTTATTTATGGTGTTGTCCTACAGTGCCCTCCGTCTCGCGCAAACGTGAGGGATTCTCGCTGTAGGGTGTTGCAATATGTTCATGATTTGCTTATTGTCGGTGTTGCGGGGGTGGCAGCAGCCTAAACGCGGATAAGTGGGTTATGGCGTATGGGAGTAAAGAGGACTTGATACTTAATGCTATGGTTTGGTTTCACGGCCTTAATGATCTTTAGTAGTTGCGGATGCTTGCTAGAGTTCCAATCATAAGTGCATATGATCCAAGTAGAGAAAGTTTGTTAGCTCATGCCTCTCCCTCATGTAAAATTGCAAGAATGATTACCGGTACTTGTTATCGATTGCCTAGGGACAAATGACTTTCTTGTTGACAAAAGCTATCCACTTTTATTACCTTGCAATTTATTCTTAGTTTTATTCTCGCAAAGTACTCGTAGTTTTATTCTCGCAAAATAGTTTCATACTTGTTTTAGGTAAAGCAAACGTCAAGCGTGCGTAGAGTTGTATCGGTGGTCGATAGAACTTGAGGGAATATTTGTTCTGCCTTTAGCTCCTCGTTGGGTTCGACACTCTTATTTATCGAAGAAGGCTACAAACGATCCCCTATACTTGTCAGTTATCATGTGCCACACCATCAAGGCAACGCCAACTTATATCAGTTCGGGCGAAACTGGGTATGTGGTTTGCTTCAAGCTTCATGCAATTCATTCTTCATGCTCGTGATTACCCACAAGTATAGGGGATCGTTTGTAGCCTTCTTCGATAAATAAGAGTGTCGAACCCAATGAGGAGCTAAAGGCAGAACAAATATTCCCTCAAGTTCTATCGACCACCGATACAACTCTATGCACACTTGACGTTTGCTTTACCTAGAACAAGTATGAAACTATTTTGCAAGAATAAAACTATGAGTACTTTGCGAGAATGAAACTATGAATAAATTGCAAGGTAATAAAAGTGGATAGCTTTTGTCAATAAGAAAATCATTTGTCCCTACGCAATCGATAACAAGAACCGGTAATCATTCTTGTAATTTTATATGAGGGAGAGGCATGAGCTAACATACTTTCTCTACTTGGATCATATGCACTTATGATTGGACCCCTAGCAAGCATCCGCAACTACTAAAGATCATTAAGGTCGTGAAACCCAACCATCGCATTAAGTATCAAGTCCTCTTTATCCCATACGCAACAACCCACTTACTCGGGTTTAAGCTTCTGTCACTCTCGCAACCCACCATAAGCGAATCATGAACATATTATAACACCCTACAGCGAGGATCCCTCGCGTTTGCGCAAGACGGAGGGCATCGTAGGATAGCACCATAAATAAAATATACAATCATACCAACCAAGATCATGATTAACCCACAGGACAAAATGGATCTACTCAAACATCATAGGATAGCCAAATATCATTGGGAAATAATATTTTTAGTTGAGCACCATGTTTAAGTAGAGATTACAGCGGGGAGAAGAGGTGTTACACCACTGCATAGAGGGGGAGAAAGTTGGTGATGATGGTAGCAAGATTGTTGATGTAAATTGCCGTCACGATCCTTACCCCGGCGGCACTCCGGCGCCACCGGGAGAGAGGGGGAGAGAGCCCCCCTCCTTCTTCTTCTTCCATGGCGTCCCCCCTAGATGGGAGGAGAGTTCCCCCTCTAGTCCATGGCCTCCATGGCGGCGGAGGGGCGGGAGCCCCTCCGAGATTGGATCTCCCTCTCTGTTCTCTTCTGTTTCGCATTCCCCAGATCTGGCCCTTCACCGTTTCTTAAATTCCCGGAGATCCGTAACTCCGATTGCGCTGAAATTTTTACACAATTTTTTCCATAAATTATCTTTCTTGCGCCAGAAGAAGGGCCCCAACTAACGTTCGAGGAGGGCACAAGATACCTGGGCGCGCAAAGGGGTGCCTGGCGCGCCCTGGTGGGTTGTGGTCACCGTGGGCCCCCGTTTGCATTGATTTCACCTCCCAAAAATCATAAATATTCCAAAATAATTCTCCATAAATTTTTATCGCGTTTGGACTTTGTTTGATATGGATTTTCTGTGAAACAAAAAACATGCAACAAACAGGAACTTGCACTGGGCACTAGATCAATAGGTTAGTCCAATAAATCATATAAAAAGTTGCCAAAAATATGTGAAAGTTGTATAATAATGGCATGAAACAATAAAAAATTATAGATACGACGGAGACGTATCAGCTAGCTCTTGAGCCCTTTACTAATACTTTGTTCCTCTCTTTTAGGCGCGACACAATAACACGGAGGTGCCTGAGGTGTACGACCTCTATACCATGGCCCATACTGCCTCGTACAAGAAGGTCATGGCCTTCTCTGAGTCTGACCTGGATCATCCAGAGAATTTCACCAACATCTCCTCCCACCACAAGCTCGTGAGGTACAACCTGGAGGGGAAGGCGAGGAAAGGGGAGGACTTTAACCCAAGCTAGCATCCCTTTGATCCAGAGCTGGTGATGATATTTGGTAGCAGGAGGCCCCATGGCTCATTAGCCATTGGAGATGGACTGATACGTTGTCCTCTCACTCTCACGGAGATCAAGGCGCACCAAACGAGCTCATGTCCTGAGATAAGGACTCGTCCACAGCCAGTCGATCTCGCCATTGAGGTTAGTTATACGGACTCAGATATCTTTCCTCCATTACATTGTGTGTGTGGTCATCGATGATTAGAATGCTAACTAGGAGTGGTGTTGCAGGCCACTCTTCAGAAAGAGAGAGAGACGACCCAAGCACTTCTGGAGGAGAGGGACCAGGTGGCGGCGGAGAAGGAACTGCTGGCGGAGGAGAAGACGGCTAGGTTGTTGTAGGAGGAGAGGGCACGGAATGACGCGGCTCACCGGGCCATGTACGAGCTCATCGTGGTATGTTTCTTCTGCATATTAGCCAAATCATGCACGTAATGTTCATTTCATTACTAACTAATATAACTGACTCATCAAAACCAAATGTGCAGTCTATGTGCGAGAAGACCGGTCAGGCCCCTCCGCCGATGCCGGTCATTAATAGAGCGGGAATGTTGAGTTTCATTTGAATGGCCATTATTTACTACTCATAACATTTGAGTGTCATCATGCTAACGAGACTTTGCAAATGATCTTTGGTGCAGCATAACTCTGGAGCCGCATCGCACAACCCTTCTCCTGGTGAAACCGGCCCCCAGAACCTCGGTGCTTGATCTCCGGTAAGTTTTCTCTAGTGTTTTGCTTAACAAATGCATACTTAGCTTCGTACATGCTTGTTAGTCCTATTATGCCACATACTTAGCTTATTTTCCCAAAAAAAGACATACTTAACTAATTATCCTCCAAAATTACATAATTAGCTTATTTAGTTCATTTATGACATAATTATCTTATTCATTTCAAAAATGGCATAATAACCTTGGTTAGCTCATAAATGTCATATAGTTAGCTTATTTTCCTCCAAAATGGCATAATTACCTAAGTTGATAAAAATGACCTATACTTACCTAAGTTGGCTCAAAATGGCATAATTACCTAGGTTAGAAGAAAATGACCTATACTTACCTTATTTTCCTCCAAATTTACATAATAAGCTTAGTTAGCTAAAAAATGGCATAATTACCTAAGTTGGCTCTAAAATGACACAAATAAGGAATAATAAGAAGAAAAACAAGGAAGAGGAAAGAAAGAAATAATAGAAAAAGAAAGGGAAGAAAAAGAAAGAATAAAAGAAGAAGAATGAGAAGGAAAGGAAAAGGATAACAAGATAGAAGAGAAGAAGAAAGATGGAAAAGGAGAGAGAAGAAAAATATATTCTTATTCTTCTTTTTTCTTCTTTTTTTTCCATTTATACTCCTTATTCTTATTCTTCTTCTTCTTTCTTCTTCTTATTCTTCTTCTTCTTCTTCTTTCTAGTCTCTTCTTCTTCTTCTTCTTCTTCTTCTACTACTTCTATTCCTGTTCTAGTCTTCTCTTTCTTCTTCTTCTCTCATCTCATTTATGACATAATTAGCTTATCCATTTCAAAAATGGCATCATAACCTTGGTTAGCTCATAAATTTCATAGACCTAGCTTATTTTCCTCCAAAATGACATAATAAGCTTACTTAGCTCCAAAATGACCTATTTTACCTAAGTTAGCTCTAAAATAACCTATTCTTAGCTTTGTTTCCTCCAAAATGACATAATAAGCTTAGTTAACTAAAAAATGTCTTAATTACCTAGGTTAGCTCAATAATGACCTATACTTGGCTTACTTATGTCAAAAATGGCATAATTAGCTTATTTAGGTCAAAAATGGCATAAGAACCTTGGTAACCTCATAAATGTCATATACTTAGCTTATTTTCCTCCAAAATGACACAATATGCTTAGTTAGGTCAAAAATGGCATAATTACCTTGGTTAGCTCTAAAATGACACAAATAAGTAATAATAAGAAGAAAAACAAGAGGAGAAAACGAAAGAGAAGAAAAACTCTTCTTCTTCTTCTTCTAATCTTCTTCTAACTTTCTTATTTCCCATTTTGTAGATTTGAATCACTTCACGGAAGCTTGCATTGATGGAGTGCTTGTGTTTTTGTCTTGATTTTGTATCAATGAACAATGTGAAACTTGCTACCTATGGATGAAACTATTGTAATATGGATGAAACTATGTATGTATGGATGAAACTATTGTAATATGGCAGGGATATAGTTTCTTATTTGTTGGATATCATATATTTGCTGTGAAACTTGCACATTTTGTTTGCCCTGTGAAAAAAAAATATATCATATATTTGCTGTGAAAATGCTTGGCTATAAGAAAAAACAAATAAAAAGGGGCAATACAGGCACTTTGCCGTCTGCCACCGACGGCAAAGGTCACTTTGCCGTCTGCCATAGACGGCAAAGGGGACACATGGCAGCAACCTGTGCATCCTGGGAGCACCAGGTCTGACCCATTTGGTTTTTAAGCCGTCTGCTGGTAGACGGTAAAGACCCACGATGCAGATGGCAAAGACAAAGCAACACTGACGTGCAGCCACAGCCCTACTGACTTCATACGCCAGACGGCAAATGGTTTGGTTGTTTCTCGTCAGCAGGTGGACAGCAAAGTCTATCGTTAGCCACCTAATGGGCTAACAACTACTTTTTGCCGTCCACTATCTTTACCGTCAGCTTCGCTAGGAAAGCGGACGGCAAACATCTTTGTCGTCCACTATCACTACGCAGACGGCAAACAAAGTCATTACCGTGACTTTTAGTGCCGGAAGTGTCTGCCGTTGATGGCAGACGGCAAAGACGTTTGCCATCGGTTGACTGGTTCTTTGCCGTGTGCTATGGCAGACATCAAAGTAGCTAATTCCTGTAGTGGTACTTGATAGATGTTGGTGATGTCTCCTCAGCAACGGCGCCAGAAATTCTTCCTGCTACATGTGAGCTGCGTTGGGATTTCCCGAAGAGCAGAGGATGATGTAGTATAGTAGAGATAAGTATTTCCCTCGGTTAGATACCGAGGTTATCAATCTAATAGTAGAACCACTCTACAACTTGTTAGAAGTACTTACACACAAAATAACAAATACTTGCACCCAACACAAACAGGGGGTTGTCAATGCCTTGGCGGTTAATTGCAAGGATTAAATCTCGTAGTGATAAATAGATAAATAAAAACACAAAATGTAATAAAGTAAATAAAATTTCAGCAAGGTATTTTTGGATTTTAATATATGATTTAGATAGATCCGGGGGCCATAGTTTTCACTAGAGTCTTCTCTCTTGAAAATAGCATACTGTGGGTAAACAAATTACTATTGGGCAATTGATAGAAAAGTGAATAATCATGACGACATCTAAGGCAATGATCATGTGTAAAAGCATCATGTCTGAGACAAGTAGACTGACTACTGCCTGCATCTACTACTATTACTCCACACATCGGCCGCTATCCAGCATGCATCTAGAGTATTAAGTTCATAATGAATGGAGTAACACCTTAAGCAAGATGACATGATGTAGACAAAGTAAACTCAACTAATATGAATAAATCGCATCTTTTTATCCTTAATGACAACAATATAAATACGTGTCATGTCCCTTTCTGTCACTGTGATTGACCACCGCAAGACTGAACCCATCACAAAGAACCTCTCCCATTACAAGAAAAATCAATCTAGTTGGCCAAACCAAATCAATGGATCGGAGAGAATACAAAGCTATAATAATAATGGATAAAAGAGTTCAGAGAAGACTCAAATAATGTTAATTGATAATTGATCATAAACTGACACTTCATCGGATCGCAACAAACAAACCGCAAAAAGTGATTACATCAAATAGTTCTTCAAGAACGTCACGGAGAGCATTGTATTGAAGATAAAAGTGAGAGAATAAGCCATCTAGCTACTAGCTATGGATCTGTAGGTATGTGGTAAACTACTGACACATCATCCGAACAGCAACAAGGTTGATGTAGAGCCCCTCCGTTATGGATCCCCCCTCTGACAGAGTGTCGGGGAAGGCCTCTAGATGGGATCTCACGAGAACAGAAACTTGCTGGGGCAGAAACAGTATTTCGGGTGGTTCTCTGATGTTGGGGGAATATTTGGGTATTTATAGAGCTGAGATTAGGTCAAGATAGGCCATGAGTGGCCCACAAACCTGGGGGCGCCCCGCCTGGGGTGCGCCTGGCAGGCTTGTCGCCTCCTTGTGGCTCTTCAAGTCTTCTCCCAAAGCTTCTAGGGTCCCCTCTGGTCCAGAAAAATTAATCCAATGTTTTTTTCTTCATTTGGAGTCTTTTTTATATTGATTTCTTGAAAAGCCAAAAACATGCAAAAAAACAGCAATTGGCACTGGCACGAGATTAATAGCACTAGATTAAAAGGTTAGTCCCAAAAAATGACATATAATTGTATATAATTGCTTAAAAAACATCCAAGATTGATACTATAATAGCATGAAACAATAAAAAATTATAGATACGTTGGAGACATATCATGCTTTAACAAGTATAAATGAAGCACAAGAGCTGCTGCCTAGCTCAAAAGATAAAACTGAAGCACAAAGTGTATTGTAACAAATCAAGATAAATATGTGTCCCTCTCAAAAGGTGTGTACAACAAACCATGATTGTGGCAAACTGAAAAGCATACAAAAAGAAAACTTTGGCACAAGACGCTCCAAGCAAAAGACATATCCTGCAATGATTAAAAATGTAGCTCCAAGTAACATACCGATAGATTGTAGACGAAAGAGGCGATGTCATCCGTGGCATCCCCAAGCTTAGATGCTTGGTTCTTCCTTGAATATTACCTTGGGGTGCCTTGGGAATCCCCAAGATTAGGGCCTTGCCTCTCCTTATTCCTTTTTTGGTCATGATCTCACCCAAAACTTGACAACTTCAGCTCACAAAACTCAACAGAAACCTCGTGAGATCCGTTAGTATAATAGGCATATTATAAACTGTAGGTACTATTGTAAACTCATTCATAATTAGTATTGCATAATACCTATTTTATTCTAACTCCTCCATGACTTATACCCCTCGATATAATCCATGGCATCATTAAAACAAGCACACTATGCAATAGTAAACAAAAACAGAACAGTCGGTAATGATGTGAACAAAAACTATACTCTTGTTACTCCAAAACATCTCAAAATTTAGGACGCGTGGACAGTTTGTATATCAATCATGTGTAAAAATTTCAGAATTTTATCACTGACCAGTGAATTATAGTAATTCTAGCACTGGGCGCAAAAGTTTATGTTTTCTCACAGAATCAGAGTCAATTATCATCCAAATCATCCCAAAGTCTTTATTTGGCACAAACACTAATTAAAACATAAAAACACAATAATTATAGTAGCAATAATCTTGTTTGCACACAAAAAGATAAATGATTGCTTTGGGTTCTCTCCCAACAAGCTCTTCCTTTATGGCCATTAATATAGGCTTTGAGATTTCAATGATGCTCACATGAAACATAATAATTGAAACACAAAGAGAACATCATAAAACATTTGACAAACACATCTAAGTTTAACATACTTCCTATGCATAGGATTTTATAAGCAAACAATTTATCAGACAAGAGATAGCTAGCATATGTAAGGAAGAAGAATAAAACAGTGACAATCCCAACATAATGAGAGGTAATTTAGTAACATGAAAATTTCTACAACCATATTTTCCTCTCTCATAATATTTACATGTAGGATCATAATAAAATTCAACAATATAGATATCATATAAAATATTCTCTTCATGATCCACAAGCATAAAAGTTTTATAATCTTCCAAGATAGTGTGATTAACATCAACTAAAGTCATGACCTCTCCACACCCACTTTTATCAAAAATTTCAAAAGATTGAACACTCCCCGAATATGTGGGATTCTTGTTATCTATAGTTGACATTCTTCCAAACCGACTTTCAATATTATTGCAAACATTATTATCAATAACATACTAATCATGAAGCTTAAATAAATTTTCAAGATCGTAAGAAGCATTATCAACCAAATCATGATCACTGCCATAAGTAGTGGACATAGCAAAATCAGTATCCCCAAGCTTGTAGCTTTGCATATCATTACCACAATTCATATTAATAGAATTTATACGAACATCATTGCAATCATGCTTTTCATTCAAGGAGCTATCATGAATCACTTTATAAATTTCTTCTTTTAACACTTCATCACAATTTTCAGATTCTTGATTTTCAAGCAAAACTTCATCAAGATAATCAAGTTCACTCAACTCACTAGCAATTGGTTCATCATAATTGGATCCTTTGAAAAGATTAGCAAGTGGATGAGGATCCATATGTCTTTATTTCTATGTTAGTGAGATGACATGTTTATTGCTAGTAAGAAAAAAATATTTTTGTGTTTTTCAATTTTTAAAGAAGAGGGAGATGACATGTCACTAGAATTTTTTTCTGCTACTTGTGAGCTACGTTGGGATTTTCACCGAAGAGGAAGGGTGAAGCAATATAGTAGCAGAGAAGTATTCCCTCAGTTAGAACCAAGGATCAAACCAATAGGTGAACCATGCAAATCCTTGTCGTCAGCACATAGACACACAAAAGCAAATACATGCTACCAATGCGGGCAAGAGGGTTGTCAATCCCCTTGAACTTGTTACTTGCAAGGATTAATTATGATAGTGGTAGATAGATAAAAACAAAAAGTAAAATAAAAAGAGTAAAATTGTAGCAAGATATTTTTGTTTTTAGTAATATGATTAAAATAGACCTGTGGGCCATAGTTTTCACTAGAGGCTTCTCTCTTGAAACAATGGCATACGGTGGGTAGACAAATTACTGTTGAGCAATTGATAGAAAAGAGCATAGTTATGATCATATTCATGGAAAGGATCACACTTATAGGCATGACGTCCGTGAGAAGTAGATCGACTCCTGCCTGCATCTACTACTATTAATCCACCAATCGACCACAATCCATCATGCATCTATGTTATTAAGTTCATGACAAACAGTGTAACGCTTCAACCAAGATGACATGGTGTAGACAAAGTAAACACAAGCAATATGAATAAACCCCATCATCTATTCCTTAATGGCAACAATACAAATACGTGCCTCTCTACTCCTTCTGTCACGAGGTGAGGACACCGCAAGATTGAACCCATTACAAAGCACCTCTCCCACAGAAGATAAATCAGTCTAGTTGGCCAAACCAAACGGATAGATCGAAGAGAAATACAAAGCTATCATAATCATGCATAATAAAGTTCAGAAAAGACTCAATTGCATTAAATGAATAATCTGATCATTCGGATCCAAACAAACACACATCAAAAGAAGATTACATCGGATAGAACTCCAAGAAAATCAAGGAAAACATTGTCTTGAAGATCAAAGAGAGATAAGAAGCCATCTAGCTACTACGGATAGGTCTGTGGTCAACTACTCAGACATCATTGGTAGGGTAGCAAGGTTGATGTAGAAGCCTCTCCGTGGGATCGAAAAATTATTTCAAGTCGCTGAGTACCGAAAAAGGCCTCCAGATGGGATCGCGGAAGAATAGAAGCTTGCTGCGGCTGAAAAATTATTTCAAGTGGCTCTCTGGGGTTTTCCCAATACTTTATAATTTATAGAAGTTGAATTATGTCAGACGGAGCCACGTGGGGCCCACAAGGTAACAGGGCGCGCCCTGTTGCCTTGCGGTCTACTTGTTTTGTCACCTGGTCTCCTCCTGAAGCTTCTAGGATCTCTTTTGTTCAGAAAAAATCGTCAAAAAGTTTGTAACGTTTGGACTCCGTTTTATACTGATTTTCTGGAAAACCAAAAACAACTAGAAAACAGCAACTGGCACTGGGTTAATAGGTTAATTCCCAAAAATGATATAAAATAGTTTATTAAAGCATATCAAGTATCCAAGATTGATAATATAATCGCTTGAAACAATAAAAAATTATAAATACGTTGGAGCTGTATCAGTCCTCGACGCCATCTAGAGTGACACCGTTATCGGTGGCATCTAAAGTATTGTTTTGCCTCGCCCTACACCTACCGGTACTCTTGGATCACCTCCGTGCTCGTCGGCGCTCGGGGGGATCTTTTTCCTCCTCCCCATCTTCCTTAGGTGTGTCTACCATGTAGATGTAGTAACTGGAGGTTGCGGCCCAGTTGCTGTTCTGGGATGGCCATGGGTGAAGCCATGCCTGATACGCCATTGACATCTTCATATTGCCTCGTCGGAGGCATAGTTCCGCATGTCGATTAAATCTTCGACAGTAGCGACTTGGTGGTTGGTGGGTGGGATGTAAATTTCCCTATTGTTGGCTCTAGATCCGATCTTGTCATAGACCGAGGAAGAGATCGCGAGATTCTGGATTCGGTCCAGCATCTCGTTTAAGGGAGAGAGATCTACCAGATCCATTGCATGACGGTAGATCGGGCTGATTCTCAGTATGTTCAATGGGTCTCTTAACGCAACCTCAGAGCCTTGATCAACCATGGTTGACTCCTCATTTCCAGGCGAAGTGATCGGATCCAAGCTCGGATCCGGTTCCAAAGTAAGGCTTGAATCGGCATCAAGGTTTGATGAGATAGTGGTCGGGTTCCCACTTAAGGTTGGATCCGACGAGGGAACTGCCTCCGAGTCTAGATTAGAGGTTGGTTCCGAGGTGGGAGCCGCGGCGCCCGAGGAGCTCTCATGCCGATTTGGCATCTAGCCAGAGAGGGCGAGATCGCCGCGGGTGTCGGCAGAGTATTCCAAAGTCCCGAACGTGATGACTTGGTTTGGGATGAAGCTTTCAACGCGGTCGAGATGATCGGCAGTATTAGCGTGAGGAACCACACTGCCAAACGCAAAGAGCTGGCCGGGGACAAAGATGTTTACACAGCCGATGTTGCTATTAATCTGAAGACAGGCCGTCAATCGTTTTTTACCACACAGCGGGACCTGTATGGGCCACCAATGTCGGTACTAAGACCGGCTGATCTCGGGTAGGGGATCCCGAGTTGTGGATCTGGGAGCGATGGGTAACAGATGAAAAGGGAGACGATGTTTAACCAGGTTCGGGACCTCTCGAAGAGGTAAAACCCTATGTCTTTCTTTGATTATATTGATGTGATAGGGTATCGAGTGCAGGATGATCTACCTCTAGATCGTATATTATGTTCTAACCCTAACGCGAGTAATCGTGATTGTGCCTCTATGGACTAAACTCGTCGGCTTATATAGGCAGGGGATATATAGGGTTACATATGGTCGGTTGCTAACTAGCAATAAACACATCGACGATTGGAGTTTGCCTTGAAGTATACGCCAAGTCTTCGGCGTTATCCGTCTTAATACGCCAGGATTAATAGCTTCTAGAATCCCTGCCTGTGGAGATCAGCGGGCCATAAGCTCGGCCCATGGACTGTGGCCCACATAGGATGGCACCCCTAGTCCAGGAGACCATCAGTAAGGCCCAAAGGATAAAGTACCACAATGGACCAGGAGAAAGCAAAACTTGCTTCATGTTCCACAAAACAGATTTAGTTGCATCTGTCCATGTGAAAATTGTGTCTGTGACGATTGTGAGCGAAATGATCTGTGTATTTCAACTACGGCAAGTGTGGGAAACAACTTGATGGTCTGCAAGTGTACATGGTTTAGTTGTAACTTTTTCGAAGTAAGACCATTGATCCCACAAGAAGCATAGTAAATCGACTCTGTCTCTTCCGGTGGATTATAATATGCTGCCTGCAATTTAGATGCATACCATAGTAAAGTGGTAATGGAAGATTGAAATATTGCTAGGTTGATGTGAACATGGTAATAAAATGCAAGAGTAAAATGAAAAGAGCACGAGACGCAAAGTAAAGGTTGTTAGAACATAGAGGCCTAGAGCGTTCTCAGGAAGTGACTCCCCACTAGAATGTGTCTAACATGACCTATGTCTAAGCACAATTCGAAGTTCAGATTCCTAAGCCACTTCATATATTTCTATAATTAGACGGATCCAAGTACAGATACATGCATACATGCCGCATCCTGTATCCCGTACGCCACTACCATTCATCCACACTCTGGTTACCGAACAGTAATTAAGGGTTTCCACGCTGAGAATTATAATTATCATATATCATATTGGGTAGGTTGTGGTATTTCATTGCTACAAGCATGGGCAGCTGAGGCGGTGTCTATTTATCCCATATTGTAATGATCAAGGAAGGAGGGAGATATGCACTATGACTTCGGACCTCCAGATCCCATCATCACTCAAACAGCTACACATTCTAGGATTTGCAAAATTTTCTTCACCAGTTTACTCATGAGGATAAGAAGGATATTTGCAAAATATTTCAAAATGGACAATTCTTTTAAAATATAAACGGGTGAAAAAAACATTCCTACTATTGATTGGACATGGAATGTTTGCAATCAACATAAGCATAATATATTTATTTGTCTGCTCATGTACAACAGAAACAAGATTAGACAACTCCTTCAAAGGAAAATAAATCTTCACCAAGGACTATTCTTGTGGTGTGTGTAAAATTGTTTGCTCTGGAAACAAGAGATCATCAGTTCTTTCATTGTGAATTTGCAGCAATATGCTGGAGGTACATTTTCCCCAATTGGTCCCCACTATCGCATGGCATCCAAGAGCAGCTTTCTCGATTGAGATCCATGATCAACTTTCTTTTACTTATATGGAAATTATAGTTTTAATTTCATGGGCCATTTGGAATTTACTCGCAAGGAGTTCATCTTCCGAAATGCCACCCCCCCCCCCCCCCCCCCCCTTCCAGCTTTTATGCTTCCAGGCGCAAATTTAAAGAGGAGCGTCATTAGTTAATTCATAGAGCCACAAAGGAAATCTTATGCTGCTTGGCCAGATTCAGTCAACTCTTTTTGATGATTGAGACGTTCAGAGCCGCCCATTACCTGTTGTTATTGTACCTTTTCTCTGTTAAACTCAAGCTTAGTTCTAGCTTAGCTAGTTGTACTTTTATTTATCCTTGTATAAAACTTGAAAAATTATAAAAGGATCTACTGTGGAAAGAAAATGCCACATTTTCAGTCAAAATAAATTAAAAACGCCATTTACCCAAAAAAGATAGCTTCGGTAGGTTCATTGGTGTGCCGAAACCGAGTCACAATAATCTTTCTCAACATTAGATTCCAAACAGTGGCGTATTTGTGTGCATTCGAGTAATCGAGTTTCATCTCAGCAGGATGAATTTAGTCGAGTGGATGTTCTTCTCCCGAGTGTACCACACCTAGATGAACACTAAATAGAAAATACATTATGAAATATTCCGACATGAAATATGGTCTAGGTTGTTGCAAAATTCATCCACAAATAACATTCAGTGCTAAAAATTGCACCTTGGAGGAGTTGAACGCGAGATCAACGGATAGCTGATTAGCAATCACCCTGTACATAAAGGCAGGTGTAGCTAGCCACACTTTTCGGCATATTTATTTGGCAGATACTGTAGTATAATCGACTGTCTCCGTCGAGCCCCCAGCTTATTCTTGACCGGACATGCCACGACTCTCCTTCCAACCACTACCATCCCAAATCCTCCCCGTTTTCTATCCTCATCATCCTCGCCATCACCTCGTCAATGGCGATATCGAACCCATCCCTCATCTCCCCCTCGAATCTCAACCTGGGGTCCGTGTACACGAACCTCGGGATCATCTTGATCAGCTCTTCTCTCACGGCGGCCACCTGCTCATCGGTATACCTGCTCAGCACCTCATCGATGTCCACCTTCCCTTCTAGGACATCGTCAAGGTCGATGAGTACCGAGTAACGGCGGTGGACGCCATCCCTACCTCTGTCCGGCTCGTGCCATGGATACTGCTTCTCGAAGGTGGATGCTTCATGGAAAAAGACCGGCGCATGAAGGAGTCGCCAACTCGCCATACGGCTGGAGGCAGCAGTGGGAAGAGACGAATAGGGACATGAGCTTCTCCGGGAACTGGCATGTGACGCTGCCCTCGACGCCGTGGCTGCAGTCTAGCATGCCGCATCGGCTCGAGGATGCGCACTGGTCGACGACGCGGTCGCGGAGGACCAGCGTGCGGTTGGGACGCCGCCCGCCAGCGAACGCAAACAGCCACGGGCGGGGCACGACTCGAGCGCGCGCCAGCCATGCTGCAACTTCGCTGGAGGACGACGGGTGGAAGTAGGTGGGGTAAGGCACGGCCATGTCCTGCCGCTCCCAGATGTTGGACTCGATGGTGAGCACCGTCATGTTCAAGCACTCGGGCCGGTTGAGGAAGCCGTTGCCGCAGCCTTGGCTGTCGTTGCCGCCGCGTCGGAACATCCACGTCGTCTTGGACGCGACATGGAAGTGGTCGCGCCCGCCAAGCGTCGCCCACCGTGGCCGCGATGACAGCCACCGGAGGAACTCCGCCAATGGCGCATCGCGCACCGTTGCACTGTTGTCACAGGTGTAGTGGTCCAGCTCCAGGCCAGGGTAGTACGGCACATACACTGCCGTCGCCGCCGCCGGGTCATCGGTGAGGCACTCGTACTTCCTCATCCGTGTGTCAAACATGACCTCCAGGGCGTGGTGGTTGGTATTGAACCTACGTAGATCCACCCATTATTTCAAGATGTGATTAGGAGGCAGAGCACGCAAAGGAAACTTGATCGCTTTGAAAGGTAGTGCTATCGTACACCTAGATTAATTATGTGCGCGTTGCTTACCATCCGCCGTTGGGAATGACACCGTCGGTGTGGTTGCCGGAGAGGGGAACCATGGATAATGGAACAGTGAGGTAGAAAGGACACATCAGTAGCTTGAAGAGTCGGCACGCGTCCAGTGCGATGACCGCGCGAGGTGGAGGGGGCGGCCACCTTGCCGTTGCCGCCGGAACCACCGCCGTCGCCAGCGCCAGCGGCCGCGGAGACAGATCAGGCGCCGTCACCGCACGATTCTCGCGGATCCGAGTCGGAGGATTAGTATCGGACCGCAGGGCATCTGGATCCGGTGAGATGGCGGATTCGCTTCGAGGACGACCGGTAGGCCGGGAGATCGACGGATGGATTTCTGTACGAGCACTTGCTGTCGAGATGGACGACGGTGCGCGATAAGGAACACGATATCCTGGCCGGACGGTACATGGACGAAGATGAGCAGATTCACGTAGGTACGCATTTGAATATAGATGATTTCGAGGTTCGTGTTTTGGATCGCATGCACGATTCTTTGGACGGGGCGGATCAGATAGAGGTTGTCGATCTATCATCGGAACCTGGAAGCCCAATACCGAAGCCAAAGATCGGAGGAAGGTTTTAGGTCCTGGCTGACGATGAAGCTGAAGACGATGACGCTGAAGATCAACAAGCGCCTGGAGCCACGCGGCCGACATCGCCCGTCAAGTTGTCGAAGTTCACTGCACCAGCCACCGACTCCTTCATGCAGATTGTGCCGGGCGAGGGGCGCAAAGACAGGAGGATCGTCGAATCACGGCTGGTGGCTCTCTGCAAATCCACGACAATGAAGGTCAAGCCTTGGAAGGGTCCCCTTCCCAAGGTAAGCCGGCCACAAGTCACGTTATCGGATTTTTTTCCATCGGATGGTTGAACGAAGATCACTAGAAAGAAGAAGAAATTGTATCCGGCAGTGGTTCATTCGCCGCCGCCGGCCGTCGGTCCATGCGAGATCCGAGCGGCGCGTCGTGCTCGTTTGAACCTACTGCTAGACCTTGGTGGGCCGGAGGCAGATCAGTCCGTGCTGGGCCTGAGGCGCACTGGGTATGAGGCCCAGAGCGTGGCCCCGAGTCCGGACGTGATGGTTGAGGCCCAGGGCCCTTTGCATGAGAACTCGTTGGATGGTGTGCCAGCGCATCCTCGATCGGAGGTTAGGCTGCGACGGATCGCTAGACCAGGGTTTCCTTGTCTACCTCCAGGTCGCGCTGCTAGGGTTCCGCCCTTCGGTTCATCGGCTTTGGAGATCATGGCCGGCCGCGGGAGAGGTCTGCCGCCGCCGCACAAGTCCGCTCCGCCGCTGCCAAAGGCCGCGCCGCGGCCAGCCAGGGCCCCGCCGCCTCCGCCCAAGCCGGTGCCGCCGCCAAGCAGGGGCGGGCAGCTGCAGTCCGGGCACCAGCAATACAAGCCTGCGCCGCCTCTGCATCAGGCGGTGCCGCCGCTGCGCTCCGCTGCGCAGCCGCAGCCAACTGTCGGGCAGTCGGCCCGGGATGGACGTGCTTCAGAGGTCGCTCATCATGCTGCTGGTCAAGGGGCCGCGCAGGGCAAGGCTTTGCCGCGGTTGCTTATGGGGGCCGGGGCCCTCCCCGAGGATGTTGGGGCGATGATGGGCTCAATGCCTACGGAGAGGGACATCATCGTGGCTCGTCTTCAACTGGCGGCGGCCGCGGATATGCCTGGCAAAGTGACGGTTCGGCTGAACGTCCGTTTCATGCACCTTCGGGCTTTGTGGAGGGGGCATCTGGCCCAGATTACAGGAATCGTGGAGGTTATCGCGGCTTCCGTGGAGGAGGTAGGGGAGGTGCCACGAGGCCATCCCAATATCGTCATCGCCCTCCACCGCCACCGCCGGTCACTACTGAGACTGAGGTCCCGCATGGGGCAGTCGTCGGGGACTGCGGTGGTGGCTCAGCCCACGGATTTGTCTGGTGAGGCCATGGCGGTGGTGACCGCTCTTGCAGCTTCAAAGATGCCGGAGACAGTGCCAGCTGGGGCAAAGGATCGTGAGCAGGCTACTGATAAACTTCCGACAAGTCTGATGGTGAGAGAGCCGCAAAGTGGGCTCGCAAGAAAGAGAAAATGTTATGCTATCGGTGCGGTGAACAGGGGCATTTTATTGCTGAATGCATCACGGAGCTATGCGATATTTGTCTTAAACCTATACACGACTCGAGTGAGTGTCCGATGTTACTGCACCCGATGCCGGCGGTCACCATCTATGGGGTATGCTGCTCCGAGCTGATGTTTTTCGAGTCACCCGTTCTTTCCGCTATCCCGGACGCACCGCAGAACTTGGCTACAGGCGTGGTCAAAGTTACTAAGGGGTACTTCTCCGAGGCACAGATCTTGCAGAGGCTGAATGAGCTTGCTCCAGGGAATTCTCATTGGGAGCTTATTAGGCTTGAGGATAATCTGAATAAGGTTGATTTTCCTTCAGCGGAAGAGCTGAAGAAACTACCTAAGTTTGGCATTGCGCGTGTGCCTGGTACAGAATGTATCTTAGAGTTCGATGCTTGGAAGCAAACAGAACCAAAGGGCACGCCATTATCTCAGGTCTGGGTTCGCTTTTCAGGGGCACCTTCCAAGCCTCTCAATGATGCTAGGGTGGTTTGCCGTCTTGGGACACTTATTGGCAAGACTGAGCGCGCGTCGATATGCCTTTTACCCATGCTCACGGGGTGGCAAGGCTGCTTGTGAGTGTTCTGGATATTGAGCTTATACCGGATGTGGTTAGATGGACACACGCTGGTATGGTGTATAAACTGGACATTGAGTTAGAGGATGCCGAGATGTTTCAGGAGGCACTCCAGGGAGGTGGAGATGTAGACATGTCTGACAAGGATGATGTTATGGGGAATCAAGATAAGAGAGATGCTAGTGGTCCACGGGATGGTTCTTATTCGACGGGTGGAAAGTCCACCCCTCAGGCGTCGGAGAAGGGTGCGGCGCCGCCATCTTCTACACCCATGCACACTTTGAGATTTCGGTCTTTCGGGTCGTCGTCATCCGCGCCTCATCGCCTCTGGGGGGATCGGGTGGAGCGTGAAGATGCAGATGAGCAGGTGTTGCCGCCTATCTCGATGGCCTCCCTTGCAGTTGAGGTGCCCCCGACAGTGGAGTTGGGGGGTGTCTCTGGTCAGAGGTGTTCGGCGCGCAGCCCGTTGACGAGGTTGGAGGAGGAGGGGCGGGCGGACCTTGCTGCGCAGGCGGCCTAGGTGAGCCCTGCGCCGCCACTGGTGCACGTGCTTCAGACCCCGGCGACGCGTCTGGAGGGTTCCCCGGCGGGGGTGAGTTATGGGCAGGAGGCTCCTGATTCACCCGCGCGTTCTCCACCGGCACTGACGTTCGCAGGAGCGAGTCTGCCGGCGGTGGGGGATTTGGCGGGTGTCTCTGGAGGCGCCAGACCCTCCTCCTCTCCTTCACCTGTACTTGCCAGGCCGGACGGCCCCGTGGAGACGGTCCAGTCACCGCGGGTCTTGACTACGGAGGAGGTGATCGTGTTTGGTGGACATCCGGACCCGGTGCTGTCTGGTAGGCATGTCAGCAACCGGGTCCAGGACCAGCCAGACGCCGACGACTTTCAGCTTGGGCGTGCTATGAGGGCCGCCAAGCTTAGGGACGTCGAGACGCAGACAAGTATGTCAGTTAATAAGCATTGCTCTATTATGCACTTTTCTGAGCATGACATCATTAGTAAGGCACATGACATAGGAGTCTCTCTTGGCTCTAATGGGAAAGAAATTGCTAAATCAGTTAATGATATTTTAGACTTATAGGCTGAGAGAGCTTCCGAGTTGATCCACGCATTAGCGGCGGTTAAACCCATGTCGGATGCTGATATTAATAACTTGGGCATGTCTACGCTAGAGGATTTTTGTGACGGAATGTTGCCTACTCCGGATGACGAAGGAGTGGCAGGAGATGTGGAGTCTTAGCAACCAGTTGACCCCCCGTCTCTGGAGGTGGAGGTACAACATACTATAAATCGTGTAGATGAGGAGTCGGCACTTGATTAACCTAAACGATCCTGGAAGAGGAAGATTTATCCAACGTCGGCGGTCCGTAGAAGTGCAAGAGTGAAACTCAAGAAAAAATTCCATGATGAAGTATGAAAGGGATCTTTTGGAATAGCAGAGGTCTAGCAGACTTGGCTAAGAAAAGGTTCCTGGCTGAAACAGCCATAGAAGATAAACTAGATTTCATCGCACTTCTTGAAATGGGTAGAGATAACTTCACTGCACAATTCCTCGGTTCCCTTACTGGTGGAATTGATTCCGATTGGCACTGCCTACGGCCTAGAGGATGATCCGGTGGGATTCTCTTGGGGTTGAAGTGCGAAACCCTTGAGGTTTTAAACGTAGTAAGAGGAGATTATGCTGTTAAGTTCCGGGTCAGGTCTAAATTGGATGGTTTCCGACGGGCCTTAGTGGCGGTATATGGCGCAGCCCAACCCGAATTTAAACCGGATTTCTTGGCGGATCTGGTTAGGATTTGTGGGGATGAGAGATTGCCAGTCTTAGTGGGTGTGATTTTAACATTATTAGGAGGAAAGAAGAAAAGAACAATGATCATTTTGACGGGCGGTGGTCCTTTATGTTCAATATGATCATTGAGAGTCTTAGTCTTAGGGAGATCGAACTCACGGGTAGACAGTTTACCTAGGAGAACACTCTTCCTACTCCTACTTACGAGAAGCTAGACGGGGTGCTTGCGAGTGTGGAATGGAACAGAAATACCCACTGGTATCGGTGCACGCGATGCAGAGGGCGATTTCTGACCACACTCCCTTGTTAGTAGACTCGGGTGAAGCAACACATGTTGGCAATAAGAATATTTTCTCATTTGAGCTAAGTTGGTTCGAAAAAGAAACTTTTGTAGAGATGGTAGCGAGAGAATGGGCTAGACCTATTGCAGGTAGTACCAGCATGGAGCGCTGGCAAAATAAGATTAGACACCTGAGACAATTCTTGAGGGGTTGGGCCAGAAATGAGAGTGGGATTTATGAGCAAGAGAAAGAACGGCTTATCCAGTTGATTCAGGAGCTAGATTTGAAAGCGGAAACGAATCTACTGGACGAGACAGAACAGACAGTTAAGTCTGAGGCCGAGTTAAAATTGCGTGCTTTTCTTAGAGAAGAGGAGATGAAATGGGCCTCACGCGCTAAGGTTCTTAAGGTCGTCCAAGGCGATGATAATACGCAAATTTTTCATATGATTGCTAATGGCAAACATAGGAGAAAGAAGATTATCCAGCTTGAGCAAGATGAGGGAACAGTTGTGGGTCATGAGAATCTTAAGTTATTATATATATCCAACTATTATAAGCAACTCTTTGGGCCACCGGTGGACAGCGCGGTGGCCCTAGATGAGCATGTTGTTGAGGATATACCTCAGTTGAGGTCAGAGGAGAATGAGATTCTGTCTGCACCTTTTACTGAGACGGAGGTTTTTGAGGCGATCGCTCAAATGAAACCAAATAAAGCACCGGACCAGATGGGTTTCCGGCAGAATTCTATAAGAAATGTTGTCATATTGTGAAAGATGATCTTATGCCTATGTTTCATGATTTCTTTAATGGGCATCTGCAACTGTTCCATCTAAATTTTGGCACGATAACACTTCTGCCAAAGAAAGAGGAAGCAATCCGCATTGAGCAATTCAGGCCCATATGTCTCTTGAATGTGAGTTTCAAGATCTTTACGAAAGTGGCCACCAATAGATTGACACATATTGCTCATTCGGTACTGCAACCAAGTCAGACTGCCCTTATGCCTGAAAGACACATCCTAGAAGGGGTAGTTGTCTTGCACGAAACTCTACATGAAATTCATTCGAAGAAACTCGATGGGGTGATATTCAAAGTAGATTTTGAAAAGGCATATGACAAGGTTAAATGGCCATTTTTGCAGCAAGCCATGCGCATGAAGGGCTTTAATGGGGCATGGAGGAATCAGGTGGATTCTTTTGTCCAGAAAGGTAGTGTTGGGATAAAGGTGAATGATGACATTGGTCATTATTTACAAACGCATAAAGGCCTGAGACAAGGAGACCCTATATCTCCGATTCTGTTCAACATTGTGGCAGACATGTTGACGGTTCTCATTTGTCGGGCAAAGGAGAGAGGCTTGGTAGGTGGTCTTGTTCCCCATTTGGTGGATGGGGGCGTCTCTATCCTACAATATGCGGATGACACTATTATCTTCAAGGAGCATGACCTTGCAAAGGCGAGGAATATGAAACTTGTGCTATGCTTATTTGAACAACTGTCTGGTCTAAAGATCAACTTCCACAAGAGAGAATTGTTCTGCTTTGGTAGGGCCAAAGATGACCAAGACAGCTACAAGCAACTGTTCGGTTGTGAACTGGGGTCATTACCGTTCAACTATCTATTCATTCCAATCCATCATAGGAAATTAACTAATAAGGAGTGGAAATGTATCAAGGATCGATTCGATAAGAGACTAAGCTGCTCGAAGGGTAAGCTTATGTCCTATGGAGGACGGCTAGTATTGATAAATTCGGTACTCACGACGATGCCAATGTTCCTTCTATCTTTTTTTGAGGTGCATAAAGGGGTACGCAAGAGACTAGACTTCTATCGATCTCGTTTTTTCTGGCAGTCAGACGAGGTTAAGACAAAGTATCACCTGGCAAGATGGGATATTATTTGTCGACCAAAAGACCAGGGGGGTCTTGGGATCGAGAACCTCGAGATTAAAAATAAATGCCTGTTGAGCAAATGGCTATATAGGTTATCACAGGACTCCGAGGGTATGTGGGCACAAATCCTAAGAAATAAAGACTTGCACTCTAAAACTCTCGCTCAGGTTACCGTAAGACCTAATGATTCACCGTTCTGGAAGGGACTCATGAGAGTGAAAGAGACCTTCTTCCATAGGGTGAAATTCATTGTTGGGGACGGAACAACAACAAGGTTTTGGGAGGATACATGGTTAGGCGACACACCGCTAGCCCTCCAATATCCTTCCCTGTATCATATTGCTCAACATAAGGAGGATTACGTAGCAACGGTTTTGCAGACGGTACCTTTGAATATCCAGTTCAGGAGGTCTTTAGTAGGGGAACGATGGAATTCGTGGCTACACTTACTAAGGAGGTTAATGGACGTTCAACTCTCAATTCAGGGAGACACACTGAACTGGAAGCTAACGGGTAATGGAGCATTTACGGTAAAATCGATGTACTTAGATCTCATTAATTCTGGCCCAATCCCAAGATCGATTCACATTTGAAAAGTTAAGGTTCCCTTGCGAATTAAAATTTTTATGTGGTTTGTTCATAAACAAGTGATCCTTAGCAAATATAACTTATTAAAGCGGCGATGGGTAGGCAGTTCATGATGTTGCTTTTGTGTTCACGATGAAACAATCCAACACCTATTTCTTGATTGCCCTCTCGCGAAGTTACTTTGGCGGTCTGTTCATATAGCCTTTAATATTATCCCCCCAGTTAGTATTGACGCGTTGTTTGGGACGTGGCTAAATGGAGTGACTCCTCATATTGCGTCAAGTATTCGGATTCGAATATGCGCACTTCTTTGGGCTATATGGAACTACAGGAATGATATGATTTTTAACAGACTTTCTATGATGAACTTCTTGCAGGTTATCTTCAGGGCTACGGCATGGATCCGTACGTGGTTGTTACTCACTTCTACGGGCTCCAGGGAGCAGCTTGCTACTGGGTGCAACCGGTGAGAGATGGTAGCGCGGGCTATATTCAACCGATTTGGATGACGGTCGCATAATAGGATAGGTCCTTAATGTCCTTTCGTCCAGCCGGTTCTGACTTTGAGTTGCTCATTTCTTTTTTGTTCCTTCTGTGAGCTGTACTTTGCAGACCAGACTATTTGTTTTGTTGAACTTGTTTTAATAAATTGGCCGCATGCATCTTTCCGATGCAGAGACCTCCTTTTAAAAAAAAATAAAAATTCCAGGCTGAGGCCGGCATTGGACATGACGGTGCACGCATCCTCATACTCCGGCGATCCCTCAAGGCAGCCGGCGAGAAGGTTAAATCTTGACGGTGGATGCAGCATGAACACTCGCCGCCCGTCGCACGACGGATCGTTGACGACGGCTGGCTGGGGAGAGAGCAGGAGACTGGTCGTGCTTCTGTCTGCGGCACTACGGTGAGAGGAGGAGGGCTTGTATGTGTAACGGAAGATGGGGATGTGCAAGAACTGGAAGTGGAGGAGGCAGGATAGGAGCCATGAGCCGATGAGGAGGAGGCCGTAGAGTATGAACTTGCTGCGGCAGCTGCGACCTTCCATGGCGCGGGGCAAGTTGAGATTTTACAAGCAAGAGGACCGCATCTAGCAGTACTTCTATTAACAAGCAGTACTAGTAGTACTCTGCATTAATTACTAGCAGAAAACTAAACATAACCTAGTACTCTGCATTAATTACTACTCAAGTTTGACTTGGGTTGCTCTTTTTTTTTTTGACGGGACTTGGGTTGCTCTTAAGATTCGCACCAAGTGGGGGTGGGTCTACAGGATGTCAACCAGACAAATTTTAGAATTTACTCCCTCCGTCTCAGAATAAATGTCTCAAAGTTTGTACTAGGTTTAGTACAAAGTTGTACTAAACTTAAGATACTTATTTTAGGACGGAGAAAGTAATAAAATGGAGAAAAATATGACTAAATATCATATTATAATACTGTATAATAATAAATTCTAATATATTAATATGTGTCATCCATGACAGTATATAAGATCATCTATAATACCACACACTATAAAGATAGTATCATAATGTACCCTACTGCAAAGAGCTATAAAGTTTAAATCCTTGGTGTCCACATAGCATAATAGGACATATTGAGTGTGAGAAATATAGCATAATTAGTATGCCCTTTGCTAAAATTTGGATATATTGAGTGCTAGAAATTTTGCAAAACGGAAATTAGTTAATATTTTTTCCAAAACATTGGCACTTAATTTGATCCCTGCAAATTCAAAAACGAGCGTCGTTTGGCAACTAAAAATATGTGACATATCCTCAGTTTAGTCCATTATTAAAACAGAACCAGCACAACTATTTACGTAATCCCTAATAGCATCGGTTGGTCCATTATAAAATATATCAAGTATTTCATTTTTCTTAAGAGGATAATCATGCAAAGCATTAAGTAACTGAGGAAGCCTCCCCCAAGCTTGAGACAGATTTGCTTCTTCAATTGGCACAAAGTTAAATATTTTCTGTAAGGCAGCTTGTTTCTAATGAGCGGGAAAATATTTTTTAGAGAAATAATATATCATATCCTGGGGACTCTGCACACAATGAGGAGCAAGAGTATTAAACCATTTCTTAGGATCATTCTTTAGTGAGAAAGGAAACAACTTAAGAATATAGTAATAGCGGATTTTTTCCTCATCAGCAAATAGGTTGGCTATGTCAATCAATTTAGTAAGATGTGCCACAAATGTTTTCTTTTCATAACCATGAAAAGGATCAGATTCAACCAAAGTAATTAACTCAGGATCCACAGAGAATTCATAATCCTTATCGGTAACAAAGATAGAAGAAGTAGAAAACTTAAGACCATATTTTATTCTCTCCATCATAGATTTTTCTTTAGACTTACTCAGTAATTTCTTAACATCATCTCTGTCATTACAAGCAAGAAAATCTTTAGCTATATCCCCATCCATAACATAACCATCAGGTATTTCAACTCTAGTAGCAGAGATAGGCATAATAGGTGAATCATAATTTTCATCAGTTTCAGCAGTTTCAAGTTCTTTAGCTTTAGCAAGTTGTTCATCAAGAAATTCACCTAGTGGCACAGTATCATCAAGCAGAGTACTAGTATCATGACAAGTTTCATTTATAGCAGAAGTAATATCATCAATTACTTGCGACATATCAGAATGAATAATAGGTGACGGTGTTGCAAGCCTACTCAAAACAGATGGTGCATGACATCTTTTATCCTACCCTCCCGTGGCAGCGGTGTCCATAAGGAAATCTAAGGGAAATTAAGGCCTCCTTTTAATAAAGAACTGGAACAAAGCATTATCACATAGTGAATACATGAACTCCTCAAACTACGGTAATCAACGGAAAGAATCTCAATTATTATCACCTTGAGGTATGCGGATCATAACACGTAATAGGTGCATACAACTTGCAAGATAGGATCAAGAACTCAAATATATTCATGGAAACATAAAAGGTTCACATCTGAAATCATAGCACTCGGGCCCTAGTGACAAGCATTAAACATAGCAAAGTCGTAGCAACATCAATCTCAGAATATAGTGGATACTAGGGATCAAGCCCTAACAAATTGACTCAATTACATGACAAATCTCATCCAACCCATCACCGTCCAGCAAGCCTACGAAGGATTTACTCACTCGCGGTGGTGAACATCATGGAATTGTTGATGGAGGATAGTTGGTGATGATGATGTCATCGAATCCCCCTCTCCGGAGCCCCGAATGGACTCTAGATCATCCTTCCCGCTGAAGAACAGGAGGTGGCGGTGGCTACGTATCGTAAAACGCGGTTATTCGTTCTCTCTGATTTTTTTCTCCATGAATAGGTATTTATGGAGTTGGACTTAGGGTTGCCGGAGGCTCTAGGGGCCCACAAGCTCACCAGGCGCGCCCTGGGGGGTGGGCGCGCCCCCTGATCTTGTGGAAAAACTTTTCGAAAAGTAGATACGTTTATTTCTAGAAATATTCTCCGTAAATTTTCAGCTAATCCGAGAACTTCTATTTCTGCACAAAAACGACACCATGGCAATTCTACTGGAAACAACGTCAATCCGGGTTAGTTCCAATCAAGTAATGTAAATTAGAGTCCAAAAGAAAAGCAAAACTATTTGAAAAAGTAGATACATTTGTGATGTATCATGTAAAAATCCTTAATATTGCTAAGGACAGTCCGGTGATACTTCTTATACTGAGAAAAGTGTTCTCCATGACACACGAGAATATAATCTAGTTACTTTCACCATGATACATTGACTCTTGTTTATTGTTGTGATTTGTTGTTACGTCGGTGGACCGGAGCTAAGGTGTTGTTCTTACTTGAACAAACACCTACTTATGACTATACCCTCCATGCAAGCACCCGCAACTACAATAGGAGTTATTAAGATGAATCTAACCAAGTCATTAAACACAAGGATCCAAAACAGCCCCTCATTGAACAATTCATAAACTAGGGTTTAGGTGTCAGTCACTCCCACAACCCATCATTTACAAAATAATTCCACAATGCCGTCCCTAGCCCCAAATATGGTGAAGTGTCATGTAGTCGACATTTACACAACACCACTAGAGGAATATCAACATAACATATAATCAAAATATTGAATGAAAAACAACTTCACATTATTACTTATAACAAGACTTCTCACATATCCTCAAGGACTAATAGAACTACTCACAAATCATATTATTGTTCATGACCAAAGAAAATAAATATTTCATAATCAATCTTAACATAATCATCTTCCACGAAATAAACCAACTAGCACCAACTACAACATGTAATTATCACTACTAGTACCCGTAGGTACCAATCGGAGGTTTGATACAGACAATGTGTTGGATATATGCCGTAGAGGCAATAGTAAAGTTGTTATTATCATATTTCCTTCTTTTTGGTAAGTGTTTATTCTCCATGGTACAATTGTATGTTGGGGAACGTTGCATGGAAAACAAAAAATTTCTACGCACATGCAAGATCTATCCATGGAGATGCGTAGCTACGAGAGAGGGAGAGCATCTACATACCCTTGTAGATCGCTAAGCGGAAGTGTTTATCACGATCCAACCGATCTAGTGCCGAACGGACGACACCACCGAGTTTAGCACACGTGCGGATCGATGACGTCTCCTCCTTCTTGATCTAGCAAGCGGGAGAGGAGAAGTAGATGGGATCACAACCAACACGATGGCATGGTGGTGATGGAGCACCGACAGCGCTTCGCTAAGCGTCGCCGGGATGAGGCGGTGGAACTACGGAGTAACGGGAGAGAGAGGGGCGCCAAGGGTTTGGTGTATCCTCTTGGGGCGCCCCCTCCCCTCTATATATAGGTGGAGGGGCGTGGGAAACAGCCCCTCTAAGCCCTAGGGCGCAGCTAAGGGGGACAGGAATTGGACTCCAAGTCCAATCCTATTCCTACTAGGACTCCTTCCTTTTTTGCCTTCCCTAGCCACATGGGCTTTTGAGGACTTGGTGCGCCTAGCCCAATAAGGCCAGGGTGCCTCCCCGCAGCCCACGCTAGCCCTTGTGTCGTGGTGAACCCACTTGTGGACTTCCGGATCCCTTCGGAATCCGCCGGAACCTTCTGGAAGCTTCCCGGTACAATACCGAAAAAAACTGAACCTTTTTCCATAACCCAAAATATGACTTCCCATATATAAATCTTTACCTCTAGACAATTCCGAGACTCCTCGTGACATCCGGGATATAATCCGGGACTCCGAACAACATTTGGTTATCACTCATCAAATATCCCAATACTACTCTAGCGTCAACGAACGTGAAGCGTGCGACCCTACGGGTTCGGGAATTATGTAGTCATGACCGAGACACCTCTCTGGTCAATAACCAATAGCGGGACCTGGATGCCCATATTGATTCCTACATATTCCACGAAGATGTTTTATCAGTTGAACCTTTATGACAACATACATAATTCCCTTTGTCTGTCGGTATGTTACTTGCCCTAGATTCGATCGTCGGTATCTCTATACCTAGTTCAATCTCATTACCGGCAAGTCTCTTTACTCGTTCCGTAATCCATCATCTTGCAACTAACTCCTTAGTCACTTTGCTTGCAAGCTTCTTGTGATGTGTATTACCGAGAGGGCCCAGAGATACCTCTCCGATACACGAAGTGACAAATCCCAATCTCGATTCACACCAACTCAACAGACACCTTCGGAGATACCTGTAGAGCATCTTTATGATCACCCAGTTACGTTGTGACGTTTGATAACACACAAGGTATTCCTCCGGTATCTGGGAGTTGCATGATTTCATGGTCGAAGGAACATGTATTTGACATTAAGAAAGTAGTAGCAATAAACTGAACAATCATATGCTATGCTAACGGTTGGGTCTTGTCCATCACATCATTCTCCTAATGATGTGATCCCGTTATCAAATGACAACTCATGTCTACGGTTAGGAAACCCCATCTTTGATCAACGATCTAGTCTAGTATAGGCTCACTAGGGACACGGTATTTGTTTATGTATCCACACATGTATTTAAGTTTCCGGTCAATACAATTCTAGCATGAATATTAAACCTTTATCATGATTAAGGAAATATAATAATAACCATTTTATTATTGCCTCTAGGGCATATTTCCATCATTGTGTTGACCGGAAACTCAAATACATATGTGGATACATAAAAAATATTGTGTCCCCGGTAAGCCTCTACTAGACTAGCTAGTTGATTAAAGATGGTTAAGGTTTCCTAACCATGGACATTTGTTGTCATTAAATAATGAGGTCATATCACCAGGAGAATGATGTGATGGACAGACCCAATCATAAGCTTAGCATTTGTTCTTGTCACTAAGTTCAAGTTGCTAAAACTTTCTTAATTTCAAGCATCTCTCCCTTAGACCATGAGATCATGCCACTCCCTAGTACTGGAAGAATGCTTTGAGGATATCAACCGTCACTTCGTAACTAGGTTATGAAGGGGAACATTGCATGAAAATAAAAAAAAATCCTACGAACACCAAGATCCAATCCAGGAGATGTATATCAATGAGAGGGGAGTGGTGCCTACATACCCTTGTAGACCAAAAGCGTTAACGATCTAGAGATCGTGGTTGGCGTAGTCGTACTCGCGTCGCGATCCAATCTGATCCAAGTACCACACGTGCGGCACCTCCGAGTTTAGCACACGTACGTCTCGGTGGCGTCCTCTCCTTCTTGATCCAGAAAGCGAGGGAGGGGAGGTAGATGAGATCGGAACCAACACGACGGAATTCCGGCAGGTGGTGGTGGCAGCGGAATTCCGGCAGGGCTTCGCCAAGGGCGTACCGGTTAAACGTGGGAGGAGTTGGGAGAGGTAACGGGCAGGGTCGAAGCGTGGCTGCCCCCAACGCCTCTCCGCCTTTATATAGGAGTGGAGGGGGTTGGTGGCTTGCCCTCCAAGGCCCTAGGGTCGTTGGTCAAAGGGGGAGGAAGGAAATCCCTCCTTTCCTTCCCCACCTATCGCTATCCCCTTTGTAGGGATCCTGATCTTATCCCTTTGGGATATATGATACCATTCCTTTTAAGGGAGAATCTTGGTGCGCCTAGACCAGGGTTGTAGGGACTTTCCCCACTACCCACGTTCATGTCGGTCCCCCCATGCACGTTGGCCTCATTCTGGAACCTTCTAGAACCTTCCTGGTACAATACCGAAAAAACTCAAACTTTTTCCGGAACCCGATAACAACTTTCCATATATGAATCTTTACCTCCGGACTATTCCAGAGCTCCTCGTGATGTCCCGGATCCCATCCGAGACTCCGAACAACCTTCGGACTTTTCACTATTAGTATCTCAACACTACCTTGGCGCTACCGAACGTTAAGCGAGCGTCCCTTATGGGTTCGGGAACATGCAGACATGACCGAGACTCCTCTCTGATCAATAATCAATAGCGGGACCTGGAAGCCCATATTGATACCTACATATTTAACGAAGATCTTTCTCGGTTGAACCACGATGTCAAGGATTCAGTCAATCCCGTATGCAATTCTCTTTGTCCGGCGATATGTTACTTGCCCGAGATTCGATCGTCGGTATCTCCATACCTAGTCCAATATTGTTACAAGCAAGTCTCTTTACTCGTTCCGTAATACAAGATCCCGTGAGTAAACTCATTAGTCAAAACGAACGACTCAGATGTAATAATAAAAAAAGACTCAAAGCAATGGTTGTGATTTACTGAAAAGAAGACTACGTATGCAATTCTCCAGGTCCCATACGGTTCCAGCCGGATCTTTTTTCGCAGGGACGTTTCGAGCCAGCCTAGGAAAGCAATGAGTTAGAGCCCAAGTCATATACGCCTATGTACTTAGGAAAGGAAAAGGTCAAAGCTAAAAGCAGGTTCCTCCAGCGTACTTATATTAGGAAGTGCAACTTAATATATATACTTGGAGAAGCAAGGACAAACTTCACGATTGACGGTGTGTGGTACATGGGATTCTAGCTTCCCGAAGCAAGAAGCCAGGGCCCGTCTAACCTGCACCGGTGCAGTTCCAACTGCAGTGGCAGAGGCACGCATGTCACGTGAAAACAACGGAGCGGCGTGGACGTGTGGTCGCTGACTCATGGCACTGGCCGCGCCATCAAGTAGAACTAGGGCGAAATCCATCAGAAGCTTCGGTCGAGAACAACACCAACATGCATGTATGCATGCGAACATGTGCGTTGATCAATTTCTCTCCTCCCTGGCACGTGTGCTCATCGATTCTTTATGGGTACCAGCTTTATAATCGTATGATATATCAAAACATGTACTCCCTCCGTAAACTAATATAAGCGTGCTTAGATCAGTACTACATAAGAGCTACCCCCCACACACATATAATATATGCATGCGTTTCTAGATATATGGCTTTTTCCGAAGGTATATGCATTTATTTCAATGTTTTAAATAGCGGGCTATGGAAAATAGCGGCGGGCCTCTAAATCAGCTATAGCGGAGCAATAGCGGGCTAAAACGGGCTATTGCGGGTTATTTGTGAAGGCGACGATTTAGTGGCACTCTGCTGAAAAGGCTATAGCGGGCTATAGTGAAGCTATAGCCGGCTATTTAAAACTATGATTTATTTTAGTTTTGTAGATGCCATATGCATCATATATGTGTGTGACATCGCTTTGATTTTGAAGTAACCACGTGTTACTTACATAGACGGCCAATTTGTTAGACTTTATGTTATAGAATCCATTTTATTAGGCCGATGATTTTGTCCAGAAGCAAAACGCATTACTCCCAACATGTGGGACGACCGAGATGTTGGTCTGCATGCCGGCGACGGCCAGAGATGGCAGAAGCGACGAGGCTCTGGCCATGCCATCAGACATGTTCAGGGTGCACTGCAAGCAGCCGTGCAAATTTAGAGCAAGGAATTTTTTTTTTTGTACCTTCTTTTTCGTTATGTTGCCTCCATTGCCTTGGAAAAATTGTGAACTGCATGTATAGGATAAGGATTTACAATATGATGTAAAAGAATTACATGCAGATAGGCTACCACATGGATAACAACATGAACGTTGTGGTTCTACTAAATGAAATGCCTCATGTTTTGGTTTTGGTTCGGATTTACAAAACAAAGAATTCCCTTATAGCTTTAATATAAAAAGAAGAAAGTTTTAGTATTTGGCAGGATGCTAACCTCTAGGAGCTCACCATTTATCAAACGCAAGTGACTTTAACAATAATAATACATTTAACATGAAGATCAAGCCGGAGTTTTATCATGTTTCCTCAAGATGATATATCAACTGTAACATGGTAGCTTGGTTAACATTTGGCTATGGTGGGAACTAGCGAATTGACAAATAGTGGTAGAAGAGTGAAATCAGGAGATTAGCATGGAGTTATAATGCTTTGCATTGTACGGTGCTGACCTTTATCACAGTCCAATGTGTTTTCCAAAAATAATTCAATTAAATGCAGGGTTCTCGCAAAGAAATAAAATAAAAAATGCAGTACCGGGCAAGCCCCAACCAGAGAATATTGTAGCAATTTCCGCACCATTCATCAATTATGTTCATGTAAGCTTGGAAGTGGTATATATAATTACATTATGACAAGAAGATGTAGAAGCCCATATATGGGTATGTGGATATATGATATCAGACTAATAGATATATATGCAAAATATGACTCTCAATGACGTTTACGTTGAAACAAATATCAAGGTATGGACGCAACTAACCAATGCTCATATTTTGGTGAAACAGATCCTAAAACTATGTTTGGTTCAAACATAAATGAAAATTGTTGGGAAAATATGGAACAATAAAAGTTAGTGATTAGTAGAAAATCCTACGGTTTGGCATGCTGAGGCTCATACCCTTGTTTGTTTGATCTTTATTTGTCACACAACCAAATCTTGACCTACACCATTATGCAAAACTACCAAAATATGTGTAGCAAGTTTAACAATGTTTACTATGGATAGTGGTAGATAAAATGAAATAAGATAGGTACATAAGATCCATCAAAATATGTATAAGGCTAGCCGCGCAAATGCGCGGGTCCCACCGCTAGTTCCTTTTAAGGGAGAATCTTGGTGCACCTAGACCAGGGTTGTAGGGACTTTCCCCACTACCCACGTTCATGTGGGTCCCCCAATGCAGGTGGGCCCCATTCTGGAACCTTCTAGAACCTTCCCGGTAAAATACCGAAAAAATTCAAACTTTTTCCGGAACCCCGAAAACAACTTTCGATATATGAATCTTTACCTCCAGACTATTCCGGAGCTCCTCGTGATGTCCCGGATCCCATCCAGGACTCCAAACAACCTTCGGACTTTTCACTATTAATATCTCAACACTACCCTGGCGCAACCGAACGTTAAGCGAGCGACCCTTATGGGTTCGGGAACATGCAGACGTGACCGAGACTCCTCTCCGATCAACAATCAATAGCAGGACCTGGATGCCCATATTGATACCTACATATTCAACGAAGATCTTTATTAGTTGAACCACGATATCAAGGATTCAGTCAATCCCGTATACAATTCCCTTTGTCCGGCGATCTGTTACTTGCCCGAGATTCGAGCGTCGGTATCTCCATACCTAGTTCAATATCGTTACCAGCAAGTCTCTTTACTAGTTCCGTAATACAAGATCCCGTAACTAAACTCGTTAGTCACATGAAGCTTCTTATGACGTTGTATTACCGAGAGGGCCCAGAGATATCTCTCCATCACACGGAGTGACAAATCCCAGTCTTGATCCATGCAACCCAACAGACACCTTCGGAGATACCTGTAGAGCACCTTTATGATCACCCAGTTACGAAGTGACGTTTGATAGCACACAAGGCATTCCTCCGGTATCCGAGAGTTGCACGATCTCATGGTCTAAGGAACAGATACTTCACATGATGAAAGCTATAGCAAATAACTAAACGATCTGATGCTAAGCTTATGGTTAGGTCTTGTCCATCACATTATTCTCCTAATGATGTGATCCTGTTACCAAATGACAACTCATGTATATGGCTAGGAAACCTTAACCATCTTTGACCAACGACCTAGTCTGGTAGAGGCTTACTAGGGACACGGTGTAGTTTATATATTCACACATGTATTTAAGCTTTCGCTCAATACAATTCCAGCATGAATAATAAACATTTATCATGAACCGGAAATATGATAATAACCAATTTATTATTGCCTCTAGGGCATATTTCCAACAGTCTCCCACTTGCACAAGAGTCAATAATCTAGTTCACATCGCCATGTGATTAGCACCGAATGAGTTCTGGGGTTTGATCATGTTTTTGCTTGTGAGAGAGGTTTTAGTCAACGGGTCTGCAACATTTAGATCCGTGTGTACTTTGCAAATCTCTATGTCATACTGTAGATGCTGCTACCACGCTCCACTTGGAGGTATTCCAAATGACTGCTCCACTATACGTATCCGGTTTGCGACTTAGAGTCATCCGGATCGGTGTCAAAGCTTGCATCTACGTAACTCTTTACGACGAACTCTTTATCACCTCCATAACCGAGAAACATTTTCTTAGTCCTTTTTAGGCACCTAAGGATAATTTTGACCGCTGTCTAGTGATCCACTCCTAGATCACTCTTGTACCTCCCTGCCAGACTTATGGCTAGGCACACTCTAGGTCTGGTACACATCATGGCATACATTATAGAGCTTATGGCTGAGGCATAGGGGATGACCTTCATCCTTTATCTTTCTTCTGCAGTGGTCGAGCTTTGAGTCTTACTCAACTTCACACCCTACAATACAGGCAAAAACTCCTTCTTTGGCTGATCCATTTTGAACTCCTTCAAAATCTTGTCAAGGTATGTGCTCTGTGAAAGTCTTATAAGGCACCTTGATCTATCTCTATAGATCTTGATGCCAAATATGTAAGTAGCTTCACCCAGGTCTTCCTTTGAATAACTCCTTTTAAACAACCCTTTATACTTTCCAAAAATTCTACATCATTTCCAATCAACAATATGTCATCCACATATACTTATCAGAAATGCTATAGAGCTCCCCCTCACTTTCTTGTAAATACAAGCTTCTCCCTAAGTTTGTACAAAACCAAAAGCCTTGATCACTTCATCAAAGCGTAAATTCTAACTCCAAGATGCTTGCACCAGTCCATAGATGGATCACTGGAGCTTGCATACCTTGTTAGCATCCTTAGGATCGACAAAACCTTCTGGTTGCATCATATACAACTCTTCCTTATGGAACCCGTTAAGGAACGCTGTTTTGACATCCATCTGCCAGATTTCATAGTCATAATATGCGGCTATTGCTACAGGTGAGAAAGTCCCATTGTAGTCAACTCCTTGAATTTGTCGAAAACCTTTTGCGACAAGTCGAGCTTTATAGACGGTGACATTACCATCGGCGTCTGTCTTCTTCTTAAAGTTCCATTTATTCTCAATGGCCTGCGGTCATCGGGCAAGTCTACCAAAGTCCATAATTTGTTCTCATACATGGATCTTATCTCGGATTTAATGGCCGCAAGCGATTTGTCGGAATCCGGGCTCATCATTGCTTCTTTGTAGTTCGTAGGTTCGTCGTTGTCTAACAACATGACTTCCAGGACGGGATTACCGTACCAGTCCGGTGCGAAATGTGTCCTGGTCGACCGGCGAAGTTTGGTAGTAACTTGATCTGAAGTTTCATCATCATCATCATTAGCTTCCTCTCCGGTTGGTGTAGGCATCACGGGAAATGCTTTCTATGATGTGCTACTCTCCAGTTAGAGAGAAGGTACAATTACCTCATCAAGTTCTACTTTCCTCCCACTCACATCTTTCGAGAGAAACTCCTTCTCTAGAAAGGACCCATTTTTAGCAACAAAGATCTTGCCCTTGGATATGTGGTAGAAGGTATACCCAATAGTCCCTTTAGGGTATCCTATGAAGACGCACTTCTCTGCTTTGTGTTTGAGCTTATCAGGCTGAAGCCTGTTGACATAATCATCGCATCCCCAAACTTTAAGAAACGACAGCTTAGGTTTTTTGCTAAACCATAATTCATACGGTGTCGTCTCAACGGATTTAGACGGTGCCCTATTCAAAGAGAATGTTATTGTCTCTAATGCATAGCCCTAAAAATATAGTGCCAAATTGATAAGAGACATCATAGGATGCACCATATCCAATAGAGTACGGTTATGACGCTCAGACACACCATTACACTATGGTGTTCCAGGTGGCATGAGTTGTGAAACATTTTTCACATTGTCTTAAATACATACCAAACTCGCAACTCAGATATTTTCCTCCATGATGATATCATGGACATTTTATCTTCTTGTCACAATGATCTTCAACTTCACTCTGAAATTGCTTGAACTTTTAAAAAAATTCAGACTAGTATTTCATCAAGTAAATATACCCAAATCTACTCAAATCATCTGTGAAGGTAACAGAATAACGATATCCACCGCTTGCTTCAACACTCATCGGACTGCATACATCGGTATGTATTATTTCCAATAAGTCACTAGCTCGCTCCGATATGTCGGCGAACGGAGTTTTAGTCATCTTTGCCATGAGGCATGGTTCACATGTCTCAAATGATTCATAATAAGAGATTCCAAAAGTCCATCAGCATGGAGTTTCTTCATGCGCTTTACACCAATATGACCTAAGCGGCAGTGCCACAAGTATGCGGTACTATCATTACTAACTTTGCATCTTTTGGCATCAATATTGTGAATATGTGTATCACTACCATCGAGACTCGATAAGAATAAACCATTCACAAGGGGTGCATGACCATAAAAGATATTATCAGAATAACCATTATTCTCTGGCTTAAATGAATAACAGTCTTGCAATAAACAATATCCAGATATAATGTTTTATGCTCAATGCAAGCACCAAATAACCATTTTTTAGGTTTAATACTAATCTCGAAGGTATTACGAGCGTGCCGATGGTGATCATATCAACCATGGAGACACTTCCAACACTCATCGTCACCTCGCCCTTAGCTAGTCTCCATTTACTCCATAGTTTCTGTTTTTAGTTGCAAACAAGAGCAACCGAACCAGTATCTAATACCCAGGCGCTACTACATCACTAGTAAGGTACACATCAATAACATGTATATCAAATATGCCTCCATCGACGTTGACATCCTTCTTATCTGCCATGAACTTGGGGCAGTTCCGCTTCTAGTGACCATTCCCCATGTAGTAGAAGCACTCGGTCTCAGGTTTGGGTCCAGCCTTGGGTTTCTTCACGGGAGCGGTAACTTGCTTGCCGTTCTTCTTGAAGTTCCCTTTCTTTTCCCTTGCCTTTCTTCTTGAAACTGGTGGTCTTATTAACCATCAACACTTGATGCTTTTTCTTGATTTCTACCTCCGCGGCCTTAAGCATCGCGAATAGCTCGAGATCATTTTCTCCATCCCTTGCATATTATATAGTTCATCACAAAACCCTTATGGTTTGGTGACAGTGACTGGAAAACTTGGTCAACCGCTGTCTTATCTAGAAGATTAACTCCCACTTGATTCAAGCGATTGTAGCACCCAGACACTGTGAGCGCATGCTCACTAACTGAGTCGTTCACCTCCATCTTGCTGCTAAAGAACTTGTCGGAGGTGTCATACCTCTCTACCCGGGCATGAGCCTGAAATGCCAATTTTAGCTCCTAGAACATCTCATAAGTGCCATGGTGCTCAAAACGTCTTTGGAGCCCCGGTTCTAAGCCATAAAGCATGGTGCACTGAACTATCGAGAATCCTTAGAACGTGCCTGTCAGACGTTCACAACATCCACAAACGACGCTAGAGGGGTTGTTGCACCAAGCAATGCATCAAGGACATAAGCCTTCTGTGCAGCAGAGAGGACAATCCTTGGACTACGGACCTAGTCCACATAAATGCTTACAATATCTTTCAACTTAGTCTTTCTCTAGGAACGTACCAAAAACGGGGAGATACAGTGCGAGCTATTGATCTACAACAAAATTTGCAAACCCAATTCAGACTATGTTCATGATAATTAGTTCAGTTGATCAAATTACTAATGAACTCCCACTTAAATCAACATCCCTCAAGTTGTCTAAGTGATACATGATCCAAATCAACTAACCCATGGGTAGTCATCAATGATGAACATCTCCATGTTGATCATATCTACTATATGACTCATGTTCGACCTTTCAGTCTCTTGTGTTCCGAGGCCATGTCTGTACATGCTAAGCTCGTCAAGTTTAACCCAAGTATTCTGCATGTGTAAAACTGGCTTACACCCGTTGAATGCGAACATAGAGTCTATCATACCTGATCATCACGAGGTGCTTCAAAACGATGAACTTTCGGAATGGTGCATGCTTAGGGAGAACACATTTATCTTGAAATTAAGAGAAGGGATCATCTTATAATTCTACCGTCGTCCTAAGCAAAATAAGATGCATAAAAGATAAACATCACATGTAATCAAAATATGTGACATGATATGGCCATTATCATCTTGTGCTTTTGATCTCCATCTCCAAAGCACTGGCATGATCGCCATCGTCACCGGCATGACACCATGATCTCCATCATCGTGTCGCCACGTGGTTGTCTCACGAACTATTGCTAACGCATAGCGATAAAGTAAAGCAATTACATGGCGTTTATAAGTTGACACGCAGGTCATACAATAAATTAAATACAACCCTATGGCTCCTGCCCGTTGCCGTACTCATCGACATGCAAGTCGTGAACCTATTACAAAACATGATCATCTCATACATCAACATATATCACATCACGCTTTGGCCATACCAAATCACAATATGCCCTGCAAAAACAAGTTAGACGTCATCTACTTTGTTGTTGTAATTTTTACATGGCTGCTAGGGCAAACTATAAGAACCGTTCTTATCTACGCAAAACCACAACGGTGATATACAAGTTGACTTTGAACCTTCTACAAGGACCGCCCTTGTCAAATCAGATTCAACTAAAGTAGGAGAGACAGACACCCGCAAAGCCAATTTTATGCAATACAAGTTGCATGTCAAACAATGGAACCGGTCTCATGTGCGTGGACATGTAAGGTTTGTCTGAGCCGCTTCAGCCCACAATACCGCCAAATCCAAATAATTCAAGGGAAGTAAGCAATTTGAAAATCAACGCCCACAACAACTTTGTGTTCTACTCATGCATATACATCTACGCATAGACCTAGCTCTGATATGACTGACGGGGAACGAAGCATGAAAACCAAAAAATTTCCTACGAACACCCAAAATCCAATCTAGGAGATGTATAGCAATGAGAGGGGAGTGGTGTCTACATACCCTTGTAGACCAAAAGCGTTAATGATCTAGAGATCATGGTTGGCGTAGTCGTACTCGCGTCACTATCCAATCCGATCCAAGTACCGCACATGCGGCACCTCCGAGTTTAGCACATGTACGGCTCAGAGGCCTCCTCTCCTTCTTGATCCAGCAAGTGAGGGAGAGGAGGTATATGAGATCAGAACCAACACAACGGCGTGGTGGTGGTGGTGGTGGCGGAATTCCGGCAAGGCTTCATGAAGGGCGTACCAGTTAAACGTGGGAGGAGTTGGGAGAGGTAACGGGCAAGGTTCAAAGGGTGGCTGCCCCCAACTCCTCCCCACCTTTATATAGGCATGGAGGGGGCTGGTGGCTTACCCACCAAGGCCCTAGGGTCATTGGTCAAAGGGGGGGTAAGGAAACCCTCCATTCCTTCCCCACCGATCGCTATCCCCCTTTTGAGGGATCCTGATCTTATCCCTTTGGATTATGATACCATTCCTTTTAAGGGAGGATCTTGGTGTGCCTAGACCTGGGTTGTAGGAACCTTGTTGAACCTTCCCGGTACAATACCGAAAAAACTCGAACTTTTTCCGGAACCCCGATAACAACTTTCCATATATGAATCTTTACCTCCGGACTATTCCGGAGCTCCTCGTGATGTCCCGGATCCCATCCAGGACTCTGAACAACCTTCGGACATTCCACTATTAATATCTCAACACTACCCTGGCGCTACCGAACGTTAAGTGTGTGATCCTACGGGTTCAGGAACATGCAGACATGACCGAGAATCCTCTCCGAACAAAAATAAATAGCAGGACCTGGATGCCCATATTGATTCCTACATATCAACGCAGATCTTTATCAGTTGAACCACGATGTCAAGGATTCAGTCAATCCCGTATGCAATTCCCTTTGTCTGGCAATATGTTACTTGGCCAAGATTCGATCGTCGGTATCTCCATACCTAGTTCAATCTAGTTACCGGGAAGTCTCTTTACTCGTTCCGTAATACAAGATCTCGTGACTTAACTCATTAGTAACATGAAGCTTCTTCTGATGTTGTATTTCCGAGAGGGCCCAGAGATATCTCTCCATCACACGGAGCGACAAATCCATGTCTCGATCCATGCAACCCAATAGACACATTCGGAGATAACTATAGAGCACCTTTATGATCACTCAGTTACGAAGTAACGTTTGATAGCACACAAGGCATTCCTCCGGTATCCAGGAGTTGCACGACCTCATGGTCTAAGGAACAGATACTTGACATGATGAAAGCTATGGCAAATAACTAAACGATCCGATGCTAAGCTTACGGTTGGGTCTTGTCCATCACATCATTCTGCTAATGATGTGATCCCGTAATCAAATGACAATTCATGTCTATGGTTAGGAAACCTTAACCATCTTTAATCAACGAGCTAGTCTGGTAGAGGCTTAATAGGGACACGGTGTAGTTTTTATATTCACACATGTATTTAAGTTTCCGGCCAATACAATTCTAGCATGAATAATAAACATTTATCATGAACATGAAATATGATAATAACCAATTTATTATTGCCTCTAGGGCATATTTCCAACAGGTTATTGATACGTCTCTAACGTATCTATAATTTATGAAGTATTCATGCCATGTGTGCAATTAGTTTATATGGTTTTGGTGCCCTTTTATATTACTTTTATGGACTAACATATTAATCTAGTACCTAGTGCCAGTTGCTGCATTCTTCTTGTTTTTCGTTTTCAAGAAAATCCATACCAAACGAAGTCCAACGCGATGAAAAATTTTGACAATTTTTTCTGGAATATAAGAGACCCCCGAAGCTTTGTGGGAGGACCAGGAGACCCACGAGGCGGTGACAAGACATCACTACGCGCCCTGGGGGTAGGGAGGGGGCTGTTGTCTTGTGGGCCCCTCGTAACTCCTATTGGCATGATTCCAACGCTGAAAATTCTTATAAATAGCAAAACCCCTAGAAATAACCCTCGAACTTCGACTTCGCCTCCGCAAGCCTCTGTTCCAAATAGATCCCATATGGAGGCCTTTTCTGGCACCCCGCCAGAGGGGAAAGTCATCACTGTAGGCAATCTTCATCATCCCTGCTGCCTCCACGATGAGGAGGGAGTAGTTAACCCTCAGGGTTGAGGCTATGTACCAGTAGCTATGTGTTTAACCTCTCTCTCTCTCTCTTTCTCCCTCTCTCTCTCGTGTTCTTGATCTGGCACAATCTTGATGTACCATGGGCTTTGTTAATATAGTCGGATCAATTAGTGTTCTTCCCTCTATCTTTCTTGTGATGAATTCAGTCTTTCCCTTTGAGGTTTCATTATTATTGGATTGAATATTTTGGATTGTAGATCACTTGATGTATGTCTTGCATGTGGATACTGTTGGGGAACGTTGCATGGAAAACAAAAAAAATTCTACGCACATGCAAGATCTATCCATGGAGATGCATAGCTACGAGAGGGGGAGAGTGATACGTCTCCAATGTATCTATAAGTTTTTACTGTTCCATGCTATTATATTATCTATATTGGATGTTTTATATGCATTAATATGCTATTTTATATCATTTTCGGGACTAACCTATTAACCTAGTGCCCAGTGCCAGTTTCTGTTTTTTCCTTGTTTTTGTCTTTTACAGAAAATCAATATCAAACGGAGTCCAAACGGAATAAAACTTTACGATGATTTTTCTAGGACCAGAAGAAACACACGAAGCTTCGGGAAGAAGCCAGAAGACCCACGAGGGGGCCACAAGCCCTAGGGGCGCGCCCCTAGACTTGTGGCCCCCCCGTAGACCTCCTAACTCTAATCCTAGTTTTATAAATACCCAAATATTCCCCCTACATCAGAGGGCAAACCAAAAATACTTTTCCGCAGACGCAAGCTTCTGTTCTCGTGAGATCCCACCTTGGGGCCTTTTTCGGCACTCCACCGGAGGGGGATTCGATCACGGAGGGCCTCTACAACAACCTTGCTGCACTTCCGATGATGTGTGAGTAGTTTACCACAGACCTACGTGTCGATAGCTAGTAGCTAGATGGCTTCCTCTCTCTATTTGATCTTCAATACAATGTTCTCCTCGATGTTCTTGGAGTTCTATTTGATGTAATCTTCTTTTGCGGTGCGTTTGTTGAGATCCGATGAATTGTGGATTTATGATCAGATTATCTATGAATATTATTTGAGTCTTTTCTAAACTCTTTTATGCATGATTAAGATAGCTTTGTATTTCTCTCCAATCTATCGATTTGGTTTGGCTAACTAGATTGGTTTTTCTTGCAATGGGAGAGGAGCTTTGTGATGGGTTCAATCTTCTGGTGTCCTCACCAAGTGACAGAAAGGGTAGCAAGGCACGTATTTGTATTGTTGCCATTAAGGTTAAAAAGATGGGGTTTATATCATATTTCTTGAGTTTATCCCTCTACATCATGTTACCTTGCTTAAAGCGTTACTCCATTCTTATTAACTTAATTGACGAGATGCATGCTGGATAGCGGTCGATGTGTGGAGTAATAGTAGTAGATGAAGAATCATTTCGGTCTACTTGTCATGGACGTGGTGCCTATATTCATGATCATTGCCTTAGATATCATCATAACTTTGCGCTTTTCTATCAATTGCTCAACAGCAATTTGGTTGCCCACTGTATGCTTTATTCAAGAGAGAAGCCTCTAGTGAAACCTATGGCCCGCGGGTCTATTTTCCATCATATATTTTCAGATCTATAAACCAAAAAACTCAAAAATACCTTGCTGCAATTTATTTATTTTTCCTTTTATTTATCTTTTATATCTATCACTATTAGATCTCACTCTTGCAAGTGAATGTGAAGGGATCGACAACCCCTTTTTAACAGTTGTCTGCTCTGTGGGACCCGATTTGAGGAGACGGTTGATCACACGATATTCACGTGTCACTTTAGCCGTGCCTGTTGGCAAAAACTTGGCATCAACAGGCCCATGTTCACCTGCCGACTCCAGCTTCTCCGAATGGGCAAACAAACTTGGGGGCAGCCACTCTTCTTTGATGTCTTTCTGGTTGCTGCGTGGAGTCTGTGGAAAGAGAGAAACAATAAACACTTTAGAGGAGTTACTCCGAGCATCGATGCCTGGCTCCGAAGATTTAAGGGAGACTTCAGACTCCTTCAACATAGCACTAAAGGGGTACATGCTGCCTTCATCTCCTCATTTGTTGCTGATTTACACTAGAAGTTGTGCTGTAAGTTTCTCTTTTCTCCACCCAACTTTGTAGTGTGGGTGTGGACCCCTTGTACATATGATGTAACTGTGTAACATCTTTACATATATGAAAACACAGTGGGAGCCTGTCCTACTGTTCATTCCTAAAAAAACAACCCCTTTTTCGCGTTGTGTGCAAGTGTTTGTTAGTTTGTGCAGGTGCATCTATTGGGGACTTGCTTGTGCCTCCTACTGGATTTATACCTTGGTTCTTAACTGAGGGAAATACTTATCTCTACTTTGTTGCATCACCCTTTCCTCTTCGAGGGAAAAAACAACGCAAGCTCAAGAAGTAGTAGGAAGAATTTTTGGCGCCGTTGCCGGGGAGGTTCTACATCAAGCCTACCAAGTACCTATCATAAACTCTCATCTCTTGCATTACATTATTTGCCATTTGCCTGTCATTTTCATCTCCCCCACTTCTAAAACATTTTCAGCAAAACACAAAAATATTTTTCTTTTTATTCGCCTTCTTTCCGTTCGTCTTTTCATTTGCTTTCTGTTTGCCTGTGTGCTAGATTGCTTGCTTTGTAATGATGTCTCAAGAAAATACCAACACTAATAATAATGATTTTCCAACACTAATAATAATGATTTTATTATTACCCCGATTGCTCCCGCCACTAGTGTGGAATTTGATGAAATTAATGCCTCTTTGTTGAATCTTGTTATGAAAGAACAATTTTCTTGTAGTCCTTACGAAGATGTTGCATCCCATCTAAATACTTTCGTTGAATTGTGTGATATGCACAAAAAGATGTGGATAATGATATTGTCAAAATAAAGCTATTTCCGTTCTCACTATGAGATCGTGCTAAAACTTGGTTTTTATCTTTGCCTAAAAATAGTATTGATTCATGGGATATGTGTAAAGATGCTTTTATTTCCAAGTATTTTCCACCCGCTAAGATTACCTCCCTTAGGAACGATATAATGAATTTTACGCAACTTGATCATGAACATGTCGCACAATCCTGGGAGAGGATGAAGTTGATCACTGGTACAATGAGGTGCTATACAAATGGTTTTTAACCCCTTTCCGCGATGGCGTTCTGAACCGTCGCCTAGTGAGTGACTGCGATAGGGGGCTCCTTCCCACACGACCCGGAAATCGTCGGGGATATGCCATCCTGGCACACACACTCGGCAAAATGAGGTCGTGCGCGACCGGCGAGCGATCAAATACGGCTATACGTACAGTAGTGCTAAAAAATACAATTATACAGGCGAAATCATTTCCGGTCGTAAGTACATCCCAACCAGTCAGTCCCCGCTAAACATTTCCGTTTGTATGTACTTCCCACACAGTCGCTTCAAGGAAAACGTTTCCGTTCGCAGGTACATCACTCACAATTTTCCCCATTAAATCGTTTGTGATAGCGTTGCCATTGCACACGATATTAACAATTTTATCGTTTGCGTTATTGAATGCATCACACACTGTGCGTAGAAGAAACTGTGTGGCAAAGGCCGTCCATCACACACACTTTTTATGTGGTAAATGTTTCCGCAAGGTGGCCTAACGCAAACAGTTTTCAAGAGGATGTTGTGTGTGATTATTCATTGATCCAACACGGTTTATTCCTAGAAACTGTGTGCGTTGCCTGAGGTCATCGCCCACAGTGTTTTCTCAATAACCGTTTGCAATAGAAAAACCCAATTAGCAAGCTAATTGCCCTATTATTAATAATCCATTTATTAATCTAATTGACATTTCATATTAAGGACACAATATATTTCATTTCCATATTAAGGAAGCAGGATTTCATAATTGAAATACATCAGAGTATAACATCATATAGCTTCAGCACTTAGCTACCCCATTACACAACTGGACCAGCACCAAGTTTCACATGCAACATCTAGAACCTTTCGAAATTAGCATCATAGATGGTACATAGACAGATGCATCTCATCTGGAAAACTGTTGAAGCGTAAGGCAAATATTGAGCCTTCATTGATGTTGAAGGTCTTTGCAATTTAGGCCAGTGCCTGTGGATGATTGACCGTCCATCATTCGTCCTCTTCAGGAACACTTCAATATTGAACCGTGGGTGTGTATGAAAACCTGCCTCGCCTCCTGACCATAGAGGTGGTTTGGGAGGTAATCATTAGTGAACTGCTTTGGAAAGGCTTGAAAACAAGGATGTGCATAAATATCTTCTCTATATTGGAAATGGGGCAAAGGAATAAAAAAAGGCAAGGTATAATCTTTTAGTGAACTGATGTCTTCTTGATTGTGCAGACAAAGATCTTGTTGTTTTTTGTCGCTAATTTCTTTATCCTAACAATCTTTCTGAGTTTCTTGACTTGATTGATATTCATGGACAACTCATTTCCCCTTATGCAAAAAGGGTCGAACAGTGGGTCAAAACCTCTGACAGCAAGACCTACATGTGCAAGACCAAATTGTTAGAAACCTAAATATTAGAATGGTTCCTGCAATTGCACAATAATGTGCTATTAGACAAAGGACCATGCATGTGCTAACCTCGATTGTAAACCTCACTGCTTCCCATTGTTTCCCTGCAACACATATAAGGTAGTTAGTCATCAGGTTAAGTGAGGGTTCGCATGCTATCAGTAAAATATGTTGATGAAAAACAAGCACATTGTTGATTCATCAGATTAATTCAAGCCACATGGAAAACACATTTATCCAAACCAAGCATGATTAAGAACTAGGAAATATAGCACTTGTATATATTTCTCATGTATTAAGCGCAGCCAAATTTGATTTATTCCTCACATGCACAACAATCAAAATTCTACCCACGACAATTGGACATCGCATTGCAGAATTGAACCAAGCAGTTAACTAAACACCACAACAAATGAACCAAATATTAACTGAGCACCACATTGCACAATATAACATACTCCTAATGGAAGATCAGATAGTTAACCAAACCAAGCATGCTTAACAACTTGGAAATATAGCAATTGTATTTATTTCTTATGTATTTAGTATAGCCAAATTCAATTTATTTCTCACATGGTATACAATAACAGAATGCACCCACAACAATTGAACATCGCATTGTAGAATTGAACCAAACAGTTAACAAAACACCACAACAAATGAACAAAACGTTAACTGAGCTCCACATTGCACAATATAACGTACTCCTAATAGAAGATCAGACAGTTAACCAAACCAAGCATGCTTAACAACTTGGAAATATAGCAATTGTATTTGTTTCTCATGTATTTAGTACAGCCAAATTCGATTTACTTCTCACATGGTATACAATAACAGAATGCACCCACAATTATTGAACATCGCATTGCAGAATTGAACCAAAGAGTTAACTAAACACCACAACAAATGAACCAAACATTAACTGAGCACCACATTGCACAATGTATAACATACTAGAAGATCAGACAGTTAACCAAACCAAGCATGCTTGACAACTTGGAAATATAACAATTGTGTTCGTTTATCATGTATTTTGTAAAGATAAATTTGATTTATTTCTCACATGGAAGACAATACAAAATTGCAGCCTGAAGAATTGAACATCACATTTGCAGAATTGAACCAAACAGTTAACTGAAGACGACAACTAATTAACCAAACAGTTAATAAGTGAGCACCACATTGCACGACATATAGAAAATATACACTAGAGCAACAGATTGCATGGTAAAATTAGATAGCACAATCCATTAGAATTTGTTAAGGAAAGGCAGGAGCAGCACACGCAACGGGTAAACCGAGCATGCTTAACCGGCGTAGCTAGCAAATGGCAAGGTGCTACTCCAAGATCTGGGGGTCGGCACGAATGACAGCCATCGCGACCTCATCCGCGCGTGCGGCCGCGATTTGCTTCTCCGCTGCCAAATGCTCCTTGAGCTCCTGGCTATACTACGTGCACCATGGCTTAGGGCGGCGCTTATTTGGTGGAGGGGTCGGTGATTTGGGTGGAAGGTGTCGCGCCGGTGGTGGGGGCATGTGGGATGTGGAAGGAGGAGGAGGATGGGGGTCGGGTGTGGATTACCTGCCTGGATAGACGAGGCCGAGCAGCGTGAAGAAGGGTCGCCGGCGAGGAGGCGACGCTACAAGCATGGAGTGAAGGTTTCAACTTGGAAAGGAGGGCGGAAATAGGGGAAATGTGGCTTTTGGTAAGGGGGAGGGGGCGGGGAGGTAGATATTTCCGCGGAAGCCGAAAATTTTGAATCGGTTCAGCGAAAAAACTGGCGCGCAAAGTGTCATCAGACACGGTCCCTTAATCAAAACTATGTACGATATGTGAACATCACAAATGATTCAGATAGCTTAACCCGTGTGTGATCAGTTTGAACATCAAAAATTTTGGTTTGAATTTCCCTAGTTACAGTGGTCATCCACGTCATTGCATAATTTGGGTACACAAAGGAAACTACAGCATACCCACACTCCTTAATCGAGCAAGTTAAGCAATTAAACAGAGCTAGCTGACCTAAACATTACTCTAACAAATTAAAGACCGGCGCTCTTAATTAAACAAAACAAAGAGTACTACTACGGCTGGTGCTCGTCGATCTCCGCCGCCTCCTCCATGTCCAGCTCACGCCTGACGGTCTCCTGGGGAAGGGGCTCCATGGCATCTATCCCACAATATTCGGCAAGCATCTCGCCATCCGCGTCCTCCATCTCTTTGGAAAAGGCCGCCACGAGCTGGGCGTGGGCGGCCGTGATCTGGGCTTGGACGGGCTCCGTCGTGGCAAGGTATGCGGCGGAGGAACGGACGGCTGCTCGAACGCTCTCGGTGATTGCCAACTCTTCGGCCATGGGTTGCCGACCGTTGTCGGAGAAGCTTCATTCGATTTGTGCGGTGACCGCCACGAGCTGGGCGTGGGCGGCCTCGACATGGTCGTGGGTGGCCTCCATCAGGGCTGAGGCCACCGCTGCAGAATGGAGAGCTGATGTGCCGCTCTCGCCAGTTGCTATCCCCGAGGCAGATGTTGCTGCCGCCACCTGAGAAGCAACAGCGGCAGTTTGCGCTGCCTTGCCAGCCCGATCGCAGATTGCAGCCAGGCTCATGCACCTTGTTAGCACGCGCATGGCAGCTGCGGCCGCGCTCTCGCCGGAGTGGGCCGCCGAAGTTGCCCTCACAACGCGGGTCCACGCCCCCATCTTTCACCAGTGACTATTGAACAGTGAAATAATATTTGGGGAGCGAGCTAGTGTGCTTGACACGCCGGTTGTGGACTGTAGCCGACAGACCTTCTCGCGTAAGCCATAGGTGTATTATACACCGACGGTGCTCCAAGATATCTTGTACTGCATCTCACACGGTTGGTGATAATGAACTGTGTGCGATCTACTTGATTTGAATTACATAATGGGGTCACAGCAGCAATGGAGGGTGTTTCAATTGCTAGAACTTTTATCTGTAGTGAACATGCAACTATATGTGTATCGTAAAAAAATTGGAATTATTCAGGGTTCATTTGGACATTTTATACATTAAATTGGTTTTGTAGCCATTTCAGGTGCACAATTCAAAATTAAACTAAATGCACATGCTCCGGTGCACCAACATGGGTTGTAAAATTATATATGTGTCCATGGGTTTACGCTTATGTCCCATGCAAGAAATGGGGATGAATTTCGAACACCACGGCACCGTGGATCTCCGGCAAACGTTGAGGTACTTGCTTTTGTAATTCTAGTAAATCCAAAACCCGGCATGCTATCATGGAATGGCATGAACATGCTGGGGTAAAAAATATTGTCCCATTTGGGGTAGGTTATGGTATAAGCTTCTCACAAACCAGAGCTTCTCACGAGAAGCCTCATGGTTCAATTAGGGAAACGTGTCACCTTTGTGGACAAAACGATATTCGTCGCCTCTGCTTGCTTTCAATTTTTTCCTGGTGTCAACATAGAACAACTGGAGTGTCGTGTTAAATTTTGGAATTTTTCGGGGATCGTTTGGACATTTTTATACGTTAACTGAGTTTTCTAGGCATTTATGTGCATAATTCAAAATTGAACTACATGCACATGCTCTAGTCCATAAAACGGGTTACAAAATCAAATGTGTGTCCTTGGTTGCATGCTTAGGTCACATGCAAGAAATGGGAATGAATTGCAAACACCTTGACACTGTCGCTCGGCCGCTAACATTGAGATATATGGTTTTAAAATTCTAATAATTCAAAAACTCGTCTGAAATTCATGAAAATTGACATGATATCATGGAACGGTATCGACATGCCGTGGTTAAAATATTGTCCCATTTGGGGCAGGTTTGGGTATAAGCTTCACGCAAACCAGAGCTTCTCTCACAACAAGCCTGATGGTTTCGGTAGGGAACGTGCCACCTTGGGTGACGAAACGATATCTGTTGCCTCTTCTTACTTTCAAAATTTTTCTCGTGTCAACATAGAACAACAGGAGTGTTGTGTCAATTTTTGGGATTTTTCGGGGTTCGCTTGGACATTTTTATACATTAACTGAGATTTCAATGCATTTATGTGCATAATTCAAATTTGAACTACATGCACATGCTCCAGTGCATATAAATGGGTTCAAAATTGAAATGTGTGTCCTTGGTTGCATGCTTAAGTCCCATGCAAGAAATGAGAATGAATTTCAAACACCTTGCCACCGTCGCTCGACCGCTAACATTGAGATACATGGTTTTTAAATTCTAGTAAATCGAAAACGCGTCGAAAATTTATGAAACTTGACATGCTAGCATGGAACGACATCAACATGCCGTGGTAAAAATATTGTCCCATTTGGGGCAGGTTGGCGTATAAGCTTCTCATAAACCAGAGCTTCTCACAACAAGCCTCATGGTTACGGTAGGGAACGTTTCACCTTTCTGGACGAAACGATATCCGTTGCCACTTCTTGATTTCAATTTTTTTTCTAGTGTCAACATAGAACAACATGAGTGTTGTGTTAATTTTAGAAATTTTTCGGGGTTCGTTTGGACATTTTTATACATTAACTGAGTTATCTATGCATTTATGTGCATAATTCAAATTTGAACTACAGGCACATGCTCCATTGCATGTAAATTGTTTGAAAAATCAAATCTGTGTCCTTGGCTGCATGCTTAGGCCCATGCAAGAAATGGAAATGAATGTCAAACACCTTGCCACCATCGCTCGGCCGCAAACATTGAGATACATGGTTTTTAAATTATAGTAAATCGAAAACTCGTCTGAAGTTCATGAAACTTGACATGCTATCATGGAGCGGCATCAACATGCTGTGGTAAAAAATTTGTCCCTTTTGGAGGCAGGTTTGGGTATAAGGGTCTCGCAAACCAGAGCTTCTCACAACAAGCCTGATGGTTTCGGTAGGGAACGTGCCACCCTTGGGAACGAAACGATATCCGTTGCCTCTTCTTGCTTTCAAAATTTTTCTAGTGTCAGCATAGAACGACAGGAGTGTTGTGTCAATTTTTTGGATTTTTCTAGGTTCACTTGGACATTTTTATACATTAACTGGGTTTTCTAGGCTTTTTATGTGCATAATTCAAATTTGAACTACATGCACATGCTCCAGTGCAGAAAAATGGGTTGACATATGAAATGTGTGTCCTTGGGTGCATGCTTAGGTCCCATGCAAGAAATGGGAATGAATTTCAAACACCAGGGCACTGTTGATTGCTGGTAAAATGTTGAGATACTTTGTTTTTAAATTCTAGTAAATCCAAAACATGTCTGAAATTCATGAAACTTGGCAAGCTATCATGGAATGGCACCCGACATGCTGTCGTATTTTTTGTGTCCATTTTGAGAGAAGGCGCACTCGAATAACAGCCAACAAAGGCATTTTGAAAAAATAGCTGCCACTTGAATATCTCAAACGTTTGTATAATTTATGTCGTGTGCGTTCTGTTAACCATTCACGTCACGCCCCTTGGTTTTAATGGCTATAGGAGGTGCCGTGCGGACAGCTGCTTGACCGAACGTGAGGCGTGGGAGCGCAGTCCGGTGCACAGGCTGACCGAGAGGCGTGCAAGCTGTCCTCCAATGCGCAGGTTCACCGGGAAGCGTGCGAGCTGTATGCTGCGCAGGCTCACTGGGAAGCGAGCCCTTTGACTTCCATGGTCGCCCGCCTTGCTCGCATCCTCTCTATTAATGGCGCCCGAGCCGCTGTTTAATACGGGCGGCCTTACTGTTCGCCTCGAATTCCCCTCCCTCCCGCAGACCTCCACCAACACCATGGCGCAGAAGGATCTTCTGCCATTAGTCTTCAAGTCTGGTGAAGTCGACTCCGAGCCGGAGAAGATAGAAAATAAGGAGGAATGGGGCCTCATGGACATGGCCCTGAACGAGTTGGCCACGGCGGTTGCTGCCCTCGCGCCCGTCCCAGCTCCCATCCCTGCGCCCGCGCCAGTGAACATCCCCGTAGCATTGACGGGCTGGTCGCCGAGCACTGTCGCAAAGCTGGAAGCCGCGGGCTTCAGCGAGGTCTCCGCGGACCCGCGCGAGCTCGTGTACATGCCAGCGCCAGCGCCCGTGCCCGTGCCTGTGTGCGCCCCTCCACCCAACGCGGCACCGGTCCCCATGCATTTGCCTGCACCCGCCGCGCCCGTGCCCGTGCACGCGCCCCCCTCCACGTTATGGGACGCCTCCGTCGACCGCTACCTCGCAGCGCCGCCAGTTGCCGTCCTCCCGCGCCCCACCCGTCGATCGCGCGGCGACATGAAGTTTGATTTCCAACTGAAGAACAATCTGTGCTGCCTTGAAGACTTCAACAACGGCATCCCGGAGGACGACAACGACAACGCCGCGCGGCACACCGCCTCCGCCGCCGCCGGAAACAGTTTTTTTGGGTTTAATACTGTATCTCGATCATATGAATATAAATTCGCAGTGTGACTGAATGAAAGATATGGTTTGACCAAACTTGTGTTTTTCTCTCTTAATGTACAGACTTATCAAACGATTTTCTTTTGAAAAAAAAATGTCAATGGTTTTTAAATATAGAACACTCATCGCAAACGTTTTAGTTAGAACACCCATATGCAAACCGACAGCTTCCCCAGGAAGCCAAGGGAAAATGTACCGAGCAGGATTTGTGCAGCTCTTGATCGCAAACGTTTTAGATAGAACACCCGTATGCAAAGTGAGAGCTATGGTATTCCCCCTTAAGTCAAGGGAAAATTCGCAGTGCAGGATTTGTGCATCTCTTCAATGCAAACGGTTCAGATTGAATACGGTATGCAAAGCCAGACTTCGGTGCTAAGCCAAGAGAAAATGTGCCGAGCAGGATTTGTACATCCTTTCAACGCAAACGGTAGTTTTGGATGACCCGTGTGCAACCACATACAGACAATTTTGTAAGATTTGCATCTGTCATGTTGGGTATATTGCCATTTGTCAATCTGGAAAGATTGACATTTGTTGATCTAGTAACATTGCCATTTGTCCACCTTGTAACACTGCGATTTGTCAAAATATGCAGCTAAAAATCACTAGCACTATCTAATTTTTGCAACTAAAATTCAGTAATTAAGTATAGATTTCATTCATAGATTAAGCAGTCATTCTTTATACAAACAGTTCAACTCGACAGCTGAACCGACCAAACTTTTCCCCAATTATTGCCAACCATGTACTGAAATAGCTAGTTCAACTATATATACTAGCTAATTTTAAGTACGTTGTACAGTTTCACCAAATCTATAGTCAGATGAACTGAACAAAATAGCCCCTAAATACTACTACTACGGAGGGGCTTTGTACTACTTCCAGCAGCCTCTCCTCTGCCGAGCTCGCTCAGTAAGAGGCAGAGAAGGAGGAGCCTACCGACGAGCTGGACAACTGCAATACGGTGCCTGCCGCTGCTGCACCTTTAGCGATGCTCACCTCAAACGCCCTCTGCCACTCCAGACGACCCCTCTCGAAGCGGTGGTTCTCCTTGTAGATCTCCTGATTCCTCGTCTCTGTGGCGGCTTGTGCTGCGGCCACGACAGCGGTAAGGCTCTTTGCGTGCTCGACGAGGCGCTCCTGCTCCTCCCGCAGGAACTCAGTGTAGCGCACAAGGTCGCTGACGCACGTGCGCACCTCCACCTTCGCCTCCCGCCTTCGGGCGGCGGTGGCGGAGCTGGTGATGACCTCGGCGGTCAACTGTGGGCTGGCGGGCACGGCAGCCGACGAGGGAGTGGCGGCCACGACCACCACCTCCCGCCTTCGGGCCGCGGTGGTGGAGCGGGTGATGGCCACGGTGGCCGGTAGTGGGGTGGCGGCCACGACGGCTACCTCCCGCCTTCAGGCCGCGGCGGTGGAGCGGGCCATGGCCCTGGCTTTCAAGGGTGGTGTGGCGGCAATGGTGGCAGACGGTGGGCTGGCGGCAACGGCAGCCGGCAACAGCTATCGACTAGCAGCAGCGGTGGAGCGTGTGGTGGGTGTTCCGCGCACAAACAACAGGGACGCCACGCGCACTACACTACGCTGGGGACTGCGCCGCCGATGCGGTGTAGCCTCCCAGCTGGAGCTATCCTCTGATGACAGCGGAGTGGCTGAGTGATGACGACGGACCGGTGCCATTGGCGATTGTGGGAGAAGCAGACGAGATAAGCTACAGGGAGGGAGGGGAAAATGCGACGCAGGACTCGCCGGCCGTGAGGGCTTATATAGCAGGCCGGTAAGCATTGGGATTTTGGGGGATTTCACCGAGTCGGGCGGGAAGCTTGCGCGGGAACCTGCGAGGTTGCGCGGGAACGGGCTCACTGACGATTCATTGGCGCCACTTCGAGCCACTGTTTGGCCAAAAGAACGCCCCCGCGCGCTGCGCAAGCTTGCGTTGTAAGTCGTCTGCGGCAGCGGGGTGACAAGACGTGCGAGAGGAGGACGAAAGGCCACGTACACATACGGTTAATAAAAAAACATTTGCGATTTAATTACCTACTATACCCCCGTCCTGGTTTATAAGTAGGATTTAACTAATAAAATATGAATGCATGTCGCCAAAGATTATATACATGTTATTCTTCTGTAGACAGAGCAAATCACACGGCTTATTAGCAGCAATCGTTTGTGTTATTATTGGTCTTCGCACACATTTTTTATTATGGACCCGTTTGCCGCATATCACACACATCTTGTTCAGTTGAACCGTTTCCATTGTGTTGCCTAATCACACACAGTTCATCCTAGTGAACTGTATGCCGTATATCGCACACATCCTCATCTGGCTGCCCATTTCTATCGTTCTTCATCATCGCAAACAGTTCTTCTGGATTAACCGTTTGCCACTCATCGCACACGCAACTCTAATATGAACCGTATTTGATGTCGCCGCCATCGCAAACGTTTTGCATCTTTTTTGACAGTTTTATTACATCACCGTTTGTGATTGATGCATCGCACACAGTTTCGTTGAAGGGTCTCTGATTCAACTGTCGCGTTTGGACCCTCCTGCAGTAGTGGATGATAAGAAATTTCCCTACTCATGATTTTAAGTTTATGGATGATCATACACAATTTTTATGCGGGATTAAATTTTGCGTTTAGAAATCTTGTAGATTCCGCCACGAGAGATACTTTTATGGAAATCACATTAGAAGAATCTACTAACCTCCTAGATAATATTATGGAAAATTACTCTCAATGGCACACCGAAGATCTTCCACTAGTAAAAAAGTGCATGCAATTGAAGAAGTTAATACTTTGAGTGGAAAGATGGATGGACTTTTTGAATTAATTGCTAGTAAGGGTGCTCCTATTGATCCTTATTATATTCCTTTGTCTACTTTGATTGAGAATAATAATGAACCTATGGATGTGAATTTTGTTGGTAGGAACAATTTTGGTAATAACGTGTATAGTGGCAATTTTAATCCTAGGCCGTTTCCTAGTAATTCCTCTAATAATTATGGTAATTCCTACAACAATTCTTATAGAAATTTTAATAATATACCTTCTGATCTTGAGACTAATATTAAAGATTTTTTAAATTCCCAAAAGATTTTCAATGCTATGGTAGAAGAAAAATTGCTTAAGATTGATGATTTGCCTAGAAACGTTGATGAAATTTCTCTTGAGATTGATTCTTTTAAGATTAGGTCCATGCCACCTAAGCATGATATTAGTGAGTCTTTAAAAGCAATTAGAATCTCTATTAATGAAAGTAAAGAAAGAACTGCTAGGATGCGTGCTAAGAGAGATTGGTTTGAATAAGCATGTTCTTCTATTTCTTGTTATAATAATGATGAAGATCTTAAAGTGATTGGTGTGACTCCTATTGAATCTTTGTTTGCTAATATAAAACTTGATCAAGATGGGACTGGAGATGATTCAACTTTAGCTAGAAGGCGTCCCAATAATTTGGAGTTTAGAGATCTTAGTCAAAAAATTGATAGGTCAAGACTTTAAGTAGTGATGAACCCAGTCTTTTGGATTTCAAGGACTTTAATTGTGATCATTGTTCTTTAATAGATTGTATTTCCTTGTTGCAATCTATGCTTAATTCACCTCATGCTTATAATCAAAATAAAGTTTTTACTAAAAATATTGTTAATGCTATGATGACATCGTTTGAAGAAAACTTGAGTTGGATGTTTGAATCCCTAGAAAGCTTTATGATGAGTGGGAACCTACTATTAAGATTAAAATTAAAGATTATGAGTACAATGCTTTGCGTGATTTGGGTGCTAGCGTTTCCACTATTCCAAAAACTTTATGTGATGTGCTAGGTTTTCATGAACTTGATGATCTATCTATTATATTATTAAAATGATAGAAAATGAACGGTTTAGATGTAACAATAGATAAAGAGTTAAAAAGAACGGCCGTGATTGCCACGGAAAAAGTGCATTTGCACGTTTCCAAAAGTTACGCAAAACAATAAGAGTTTTTATGTGAAAACTTATCGTGAGCGCTACATGACTTGAACTCATCATAAGCGCTAACCAAAGGCATAGCCTGCACTTCTAAAAAAGAAAAGGTATCCCCGTAACCTTAATTTTACATGCTTTCTCTTCTACTATTCGGACCATATTTATGGGCCAAGCAAAAGTTGAAGTCCGGACACAAAACACATGTGTTTTTATTTTTTATTTTTTGAAAACAGTAGCAGACTCTTATGCATATGAACATATATTCATCCTATGAACGCACACATGCACACCCAACCCCTATGAGTACACCTTGGAGAGACTGAGCCTGCACATCATCTTAGGTTGATGAAGTCACCACAGACGACTTTGTAGTCGACGTGAACGTCTGCTCCAACTAAACGCACAATGCAGAAAGACCTAAAACAAATCCAGAAAATGCGAGCACCGGTGTCAAACCTAGGACTTGAACTCTGATGGGTTGGGGGTACCACTGTCTCCCTAACCATCCAACCGTAGGTTGATTCATCACATGTGTTTTCTAAGCTCCACTACAAGACCTATTTGTTACTATTGATGATGTCGTGCACATAAGAAAATCAGCAAGTATCAATTTTTTCGTCATTAGCTGTGGGTTTATTTGACACAAAATTTAGTGATTAGAAACATGTAGTCGAATGAGAGATAAGAAAAACAGGGTTGTGCAATCGAATAATAGATGGAGATATTTTATATATTAATGACAGTATAAAACCATTTACATAGGTTGGTGGAAAACATAGGTGTTCAGTACGCGATAATTATAAACTACACACGTGAAATGTTAATGAAAAAATGCATGAACAGATGCATAAATCTAAATATGAAAAGACAGATAATATTTTCCTAAAAATAATCAACATGAATATATCTATTATATTATTGAAACTTAAGTCAAACAATCCATCATGTCCGTCCACGTATGCTTAAAATATATACCCCATAGATTTTAATAACAATGATTGAGATTAAACGATAGAGGGGGTTATGCGGAACAAAAATTATATACATAAAGTCTATTATATCACGTACTTGGAAACGAACTTAGAGTTGTGGTGTGTATGTTCATTATTATGTCTTGGAAACTTTCAATAAAAATACTTGGATAATTATATTTCCTTAGATGTGAAAGTGCAAAAATATTTGGATGAGAAGACATGTAAATGGATATAGTGGCATCTAATTGTAAATGAGAAAAATAACTACAATATATATACCGTCGGTCATCAGATATTTATAGCTTGGGCAGTATAAGTCATCGGTATGTAGATCTGATTTTTGGCCCAAAATCTCTTACAATATTCTTCGTCAAAATTCACATATATATATTTATACGAATATATGTGAAAAAGCAAAAACCGAAAGATTTTGTCAGAAATTTTATGGATTTACACGGGGAGTCATGCGTCCTCAGTGCTATTTTTTAAGAGGAGTCCTCGGTGCAATTAATGCATGTTGACATACAAAGGCACTTACTAAGAACCTAATATACTTGATTGGTGGTTTCTATCAAAATCCACTTTCGATTCCACTAGATCAACATTTAACTACAATATTTATTTATATTCAAAATAACATATTACAATAATGTAAACATAGCCACAAGTTAAATGAAATAATAGTCAACCATGGCTGAAATTGATAACCAATAATAAAAATAATATGAATGCATAGAAAATATGGTAAATCGAGACACGCAAATGCGCGGGATACACCGCTAGTTGTTCTTTAAATTAGCACCTAGCGGATTCCACTATTAAGAAACCTACGGGAAGGATTAATGATGTTCTTATTGTTGCAAATAGGAATTATGTGCAAATATATTTTATTGTGCTTGATATAGATTGCAATCCTACATGACCCATTATTCTTGCTAGACCTTTCCTTAGAACGATTGGTGCAATTATTGATATGAAAGAAGGAAACATTAGATTTCAATTTCCATTAAGCAAGGGCATGGAACACTTTCCAAGAAAGAAAATTAAGTTGCCATATGAATCTATTATGACGGCTACTTATGGATTAAATACCAAAGATGACAACACCTAGATCTATTGCAATATGCCTAGCTAGGGGCATTAAACAATAACGCTTGTTGGGAGGCAACCCAATTTTATTTTGTGTTTTTTTTTTACTTCTGTTCTTGCATAAATACACAATATTACTTCTGTAGTAATTTTCTTTTAGTGTTTTAGTTTGTGTTTGAGCCAAGTAAGACCTTTGGGATGATATATGGTGATAGTTGATTTGGTTTTGTTGAAAAACAGAAACTTTTGCGTCCAGTTACAGAATTTTGTTGGTTCACAGAAGAGACGAACAATTCTGAATTTTTTACATGAGATTGATATACAAATTGCCTACGTTTTCCTCATGTTTAAGATTTTTTACAGTTACATAAGTATGAGTAATATTCAGATCTTCGAAGACTATTCTGTTTTTTACAGATTCTGTTTTCTATGCATTTTTCTCTTATTTTGATGAATCTATGGGTAGTATCGGTGGGTATGAACCATAGAGAAGTTGGACTAAAGTATATATAATACTATTATGAATTTAGAATGAGTTCATAACAGTACCTAAAGTGGTGGTTTGTTTTTATTATACTAACGGAGCTCACGAGTTTTTTTTTGTTAAGTTTTGTGTTGTGAAGTTTTCAAGTTTTGGGTAAAATTTTGATGGACTATGGAATAAGGAGTGGAAAGAGCCTAAGATTGGGGATGCCCAAGGCGCCCCAAGGTTATATTCAAGGAGAACCAAGCATCTAAGCTTGGGGATGCCCCGGATGGCATCCCCTCTTTTGTCTTCAATCCATCGGTAAAATTACTTGAGGCTATATTTTTATTCACCACATGATATGTGTTTTGCTTGGAGCGTCCTGTATTATATGAGTATTTGATTTTTAGTTTGCCACAATAATCCTTGCTGTTCACACCTTTTGAGAGGGACACACATTAATCGTGAATTTATTAGAATACTCTATGTGCTTCACTTATATCTTTTGAGCTAGGCAGTTGCTCTAGTGCTTCACTTATATCTTTTTAGAGCACGGCGGTGGTTTTATTTTGTAGAAATTTATGAACTCTCATGCTTCACTTATATTATTTTGAGAGTCTTAGAAATAGTATGGCAATTGTCTTAGGTTATGAATTTATTCCTAATATGATGGGTATCGAAGAGGGATAAAATAAAACTTTCATAAAGAGCATTGAATATAGGAGAAGTTTGATTCCTTGCATTTGTTTTGAGATATAAAGATGGTGATATTAGAGTCATGCTAGAGAGTAATTATGGATTAGTAGAAATATTTGTGTTAAGGTTTGTGATTCCCTAAGCATGCACGTATGGTCTATCGTTATGTGATGAAGTTGGAGCATGATTTATTTTTTATTGTCTTCCTTATGAGTGGCTGTCGGGGATGAGCGATGGACATTTCCTACCAATCTATCCCCCTAGGAGCATGTTTATTAGTACTTTGTTTCGAGGGCTAATAATTTTTTGCAATAAGTATGTGATTTCTTTATCACTAATGTTGAGTCCATGGATTATACACACATCACCCTTCCACCATTGCTAGCCTCTCTAGTACCGCGCAACTTTCGCCGATGCATTAAACCCACCATATATCCTTCCTCAAAACAGCCACCATGCCTATATATTATGGCATTTCCATAGCCATTCCGAGATATATTGCCATGCAACTTCCACCGTTACGTTTATTATGACACATACCATTGTTGGAGATATGCCCTAGAGGCAATCATATATGATGGTATTTCCTATGTGTTTATGAATAAAGATAGTCCTTGGACATTATCAATGATGTGTATCAGCAAGTACGTGACTTGTTTGTGGGACTATGCATTGTATGATGACTGTCCTAAAAGGTCCCTAGTCGAAAGGGCTGTGTGGATGCACAGCCGACTAGACTAGCATATGACCCGGTTGATGGCTTGGTCTCACTAGCCATGGAGCATTGGATGCTAACCGGATAATATGGACTCGGAAGGGTCTGGTCGGATTCGACATAGTCGGATCCGAGTTGACATAAGGTCCGAGTTGTACAGACCCAACTATGAGACGCAGCGATATGTCATCTGTGAGTCTCTAGTACAACATACGTTCTATGTCCTAAGACCTGAGCTGGCGCATGTACTCGGGATGGTGACAGACCTGCTTTGGGCCAACCAAACGCTACTCTGTGACTGGGTAGTTACAAAGGTAGGTTTCGGGCTTGTCCAGACCCATGCTGCGAGACATGGTCGAGCAAGATGGGATTTGCCCCTCCGATCAGGAGAGGTATACTCTGGGCCCCTCGTGTGATCCGACCAAGATAAGCATGGCCATGCGACAGGGATAATGAGATAATCCAGTTAGTGGTCGGCATCACTGGAATGAGAAAGAGGTCGGTCTAGCACAAGGATGACAGACTTGCCTTGAGCCCGACAAAATATATCGTGTGGCAAAGGGAACATAAGTGTGACATGTTGTACAGGTTCGCCAACCGGCTTCATTGTCTACTTGGTGGTCGGCACACCTTGCTAGAGGCTCCTACCAACCGAGCAGGTCGGAGATGATCCGACCTGCGACCAAGACGACTTGAACCTAAGGGTTCGCGCGCTTAAGGTACGGAACCTGTGATGCCGGTTCGGACTCCACGAGTCAGATGTGATACTACTCGGACATGGATCCAGGCCGAACAGACTTTGGGCTTTAGGGTCCGTGCGATGCCCAAGTGTTGAGCCCGTGACGGATGCCTATATAAAGTGGAGGTGCGGCACACTCATGGGTTGATCACTTCGGCGATGTCACTAGGGTTTGCATGTGTTGCGAATAGCCACCTCCACTTGCCGCCGGCTGTGTGATCGGACCTAGTAGTCCGCCGCACGGTGTTCCTCGTGCACGCGTGGATACCGTTAGAGCTGGTGCACCTGCGCCGCTCCGGCGAACTTGTACGCGGGATCCACGACCGGCTGTTCGAGGGAGATCGGACGAGGAGGAGATGACTCTGGACGCCCTGCTCCAACTCTAATTCCGCTGCACGGCACTGCGCGTCTAGTGGTAACGATCTGTGATCCATCACCCGTAGCATGTTCTTGGTTGTTCTGCGCGTAGGAAAAATTTACTTTGCAGTCGATGCACCCTACCATAGAACCCAACAACCATCATTGTCATATTGCTTTGCGTGATCATATAGTTGACATAGTATTTGTGGCATGGCCACCGTTCATATTTTTTATACATGTTACGCCAGATCATTGTACATCCCGGTACACCGCCGGAGGCATTCATATAGAGTCTTATCTTTGTTTTAGTATTGAGCTGTAATTCTTGAGTTGTAAGTAATTAATAGTGTGATGATCGTCATTATTAGAGCATTGTCCCACGTGAGGAAAGGATGATGGAGACTATGATTCCCCGACAAGTCGGGATGAGACTCCGGACTTAAAAAAAAGAGGCGAAAGAGCCCAAATAAAAAAATGAGAGAATAAGAGAGAAGGAACAATGTTACTATCCTTTTTCCACACTTGTGCTTCAAAGTAGCACCATGTTCTTCATGATAGAGAGTCTCCTAAGTTGTTACTTTCATATATTACTAGCGGGACCGCCATGTGCGTAGCGCCTTGTATTTCATACACGATCACTCAAACCGGTAGAATGCGATTCTATACATAACTTTATTTTGCAGGGTTTGATGTGAATAGTATGGCTCTTGTGTATGTGATGCATGTGTGTAACTTATACATGGCCTGCGCATCATGTTTGTCAGCCGGCAGGAGCCAAAGTGCTATCATTATAATGTATAATGACCTGCGTGTCGACTTGTGACTCTATGTAAAATTCATTACTAGTTGTAGTAGTTGGATAGTAGAGATCAAGTTGGTGGCTTGTCGTCCCGGCGTGACAAACAAGATGGAGTTCCTAGATGGTCATCGGAGTCGGAGCCGACCTGGAAGAACTTCCATGAAGGAGCCATACTATTTCACAATATATATTTATGTGTGATTGTTATGCTTCTTTATTTCTATGCATGTTAAAATGGTAGAAAGATCCCTCGTCAATATCAAGCAAATTACCATCCCCGATGTTGCACCTTCGCACCTCTAGTTGTGGGCTCATAAAATTGGGGTGCTGCTAGGTGACCTTGAACTAAAGGATTCGTGTCGGATACGGACATGCACTGCATCTGGGTAACTTGACAGGGCTATCAAAATGGTTTTAGGCCTTGTGGCAAAGAAGGTTGGGAGCCGGGGTATGAGATACCTACATGACCGACAGGAGTCATATAGAGATATGATTAGCAAAGAGTTGCTTACCGGATAGTCATGTTGGCTAGCAGTGAAGCTAAAGCTCACTAGTCGCATGCGCTAGTCGGATCTTGAATCGCTGAGAGTTTACGGAGGGATGCTGACTTCAGTGGGAGTATTTCTGTTTAGTCGTGAATCACTCTACATAAACACATTTGTTAGTGATTGCATATTTTTCTGTTGTAGATCAATGGCACCACCTACTCAACCCAACTTTGCATTGAAATCAATTCTAGAAAAGGATAAACTAAATGGAACAAACTTTACCACCTGGTATAGAAATTTGAGAATTGTTCGCAAGCATGATAAAAACGAACATGTTCTAGAGGATCCACTTCCAGAGGAACCTGCCGATAATGCTAATGCCACAACCAGGAATGCCTACCAGAAATTCATTGATGAATCAAACGAGATTAGCTGCCTCATGCTGGCTTGTATGGAGCCCGATTTGCAGCAACATTTCGAAGATGTTTGGGGCTTTCGATATGATCGATAGTCTCAAGAGCATGTTTCAAGTGCAGGCTAGGACCGAAAGGTTCAACGTCTGGCGATCCTTGATGGATTGTAAGCTGAAGGAAGGTGATCCACTGAGCCCGCATGTGATCAAGATGATCGGATATGTGCAAGCTTTGGATCGGTTAGGCTTCCCGCTCTTGGATGAGTTGGCTACAGATGCAGTTCTGGGTTCTCTTTCGCCTAGCTATGGGACGTTCATCTCGAACTATCATATGCACGGCATGGATAAGAAGCTCACTGAATTGCATGGGATGCTTAAGGTGGCAGAGCAGGATATTAAGAAAGGCATGCATCAAGTGTTCATGGTGCAGAACTCGGCCAAGTTCAAGAAGAGTTGGTCCAAGAAGAAGGCTAAGGCAAAGGGCACGGAGATAGTAACCTCTGCTGCTGCGTCGAAGCCAGGACCAGACTCGAAGACCATATGCTATCATTGCAAGGAAACTGGTCATTGGAAGAGGAACTATAGCTAGTGGCTTGCTGAGCATGGCAAGAAGGCCGGGAATGCTGCTTCAGGCAAAGGTACACTTGTTACATATGTTATAGTCATTTACCTTGCTGACATACCTAGTATCTCTTGGGTATTTGATACTGAATCGGTTGTCCATATTTGCAACATGATGCAGGGGCTGGTAAGAACTATGTGTGTGGCACAAGGGGAGATTGACATCAGGGTCGGCACCAAAGCAAGAGTCGCTGCGTTGGAGGTCGGCACGATGCAGCTCCAGCTTCCTTCTGGATTTATTTTGGAATTGAATAATTGTTATTACATTAATGCACTTAGTCGGGACATTATTTCTGCCTCATGTTTGATGAGTCAGGGTTATGAATTCAATTTAAAGGACAATGGTTGTTCGTTTTATTTGAATGGTATGTTCCATGGCTATGCACCCATTGTTGATGGGCTATTTATATTGAATCTGGAATAGGAACCGGTCTATAACATGAATGACAAGAGGCATAAGCCTAATGAGATAAATCCGACATACTTCTAGCATTGCCGTCTTGGACACATTAGACTGAAACGCATGAAGAAGCTCCATGATGATGGGCTCCTAACTTCGTCCGACTTTGGGTCGTTCGAGACATGCGAATCATGCTTGCTCGGCAAGATGACTAAGTCCCCTTTTGCAAAGAGTTGCGAGAAGGCGTCCGAGCTGTTGGAGCTAATAAACAGTGATATATCAGTACTTCGTGACTTTTACAGACGACTTGACTAGATATGGGTATATCAATTTGATGAGGCACAAGTCAGAAACTTTTGAAAACTTCGAAGAGTTTCAGAACGAGGTTGGTTGAGAATCATCTCAGCAAAACTGTAAAGCTTCTACGATCTGATCGTGGAGGTGAGTACATGAGCCAGGAGTTTGATGATCATCAGAAAAGCCGAGGTATAGTACCTCAGCTCACACCTCTAGGTATGCCACAGAGAAACGGCGTGTCGGAATGGAGGAATAGGACCTTGTTGGACATGGTCCGTTCAATGATGAGCAAATCGGATTTACCCTTGACATTCTGTGGATACGCTCTAGAGACTGCAGCTTTCACACTTAACAGGGTACCATCAAAATCCGTAGACAAGACACCACAGGAGATGTGGACCAGGAAGAGTCCCAGTTTGTTTTTTCTAAAGATTTCGGGTTGTGAAGCATTTGTCAAGCGAGTTATGTCAGACAAGCTTACACCCAAGTCGGATAAATGCATATTCGTGGGATATCCAAGGGAAACCTTGGGATATAGCTTCTACATCCGGGAAGAGAACAAAGTGTTTGTTGCTCGGAACGGGGTTTTCCTTGAGAAATAGTTTCTCAGTCGGGATGCCAGTGGGAGGACAGTCTGACTCGAAGAAATTCGAGGACCACTCGAGGACGGCTCGGCTGGTGATGAGATCATACCGAAGTCAGTGTGGGAACCCGTGGTGGAAGCGGCACCTGAACCACAGAGGTCAGAAAGATTGCGCAGAGTGCGTGATGTATTGTTGCTAGAAAGCGATGAGTTGGCCACGTATGCGGAAGCGATGATGAGCCCAGATTCCGAGGCATGGCTAGAGGCCATGAGATCCGAGTTAAAGTCCATGGATGAGAATCAAGTCTGGGACTTGCTTGATCTGCCGCCTGGCGTAACAGTCGTTGGTTGCAAATGGGTCTTTAAGAAGAAAACTGATGTGGATAAAAATGTTCAGATCCACAAAGCCCGGCTTGTCGCTAAAGGTGTTTGACAAGTTCAAGGAATTGACTACAATGAGACTTGCTCGCAGGTAGCGATGCTGAAATCGGTGAGGATCATACTAGCTATAACTGCATATTTTGATTACGAGATATGGCAGATGGATGCCAAACGGCTTTCCTTCACGGAAATTTAACCAAGGACATGTATATGATACAGCTCGAGGGTTTTGACGATCCAACTAGCGCTGGTAAGGTATGCAAGCTCAAGAGATCCATTTATGGGTTGAAGCAAGCATCTCAGAGTTGGAACATTCATTTTGATGAGCTCGTCACTAGTCTCGGTTTCATCAAAAGCGAAGAGGACGCTTGTTTATACAAGCAGTTAAGTGGGAGCTCGATAGTGTTTTTGATCTTGTATGTGGATGACATACTACTGATCGGAAATGATGTTTCCATGCTGAACTCGGTCAAGGAGTCATTGAATGGCAAGTTTTCAATGAAGGACCTCGGTGAAGTAGTTTACATATTGGGCATTAAGATCTATAGAGATAGATCGAGGAGGCTGCTCGGCTTAGGCCAGAGCACGTACATAGATAAAGTGTTGAAGCGGTTCAACATGAGTGAGGCCAAGAAAGGGTTCTTGCCAATCTCACACGGTATAAGGCTAAGCAAGACTTAGAGTCCTTCGACATCTGATGAGCGAAGCAGGATGAGTCGGATTCCGTATGCCTCGGCAATCGGATCAATCATGTATGCCATGATATGTACACGGCCTGATGTTGCTTTTGCAATATGCCTAACAAGTAGATACCAGGCCAACCCAGGTGAGAGTCATTGGGCAGTGGTAAAGACTATTTTGAAGTACCTGAAAAGGAATAAAGAGATGTTCCTAGTTTATGGAGGTGAGGAAGAGCTCGTCGTAAGGGGTTACGCCGATGCTAGTTTCCAAACCGACAGAGATGATTGTCGATCATAGTCTGGACTCGTGTACGTCATGAATGAAGGAGCAGTGTGCTGGATGAGTTCCAAGCAAGATACGTTGGCCGATTCTACCACAGAAGCCGAATACATTGCGGCTTGTGAAGCTGCAAAGGAAGGTGTTTGGATCTGGAACTTTCTGGATGATCTTGGTATTTTCCCAGCCTCGGTAAAACCGTTGGAACTTTATTGTGATGATTCTGGTGCCATCGCACAAGCCAAGGAGCCGAGGAATCACCACAAGACTAGACACATAGATCGGAAATAACACCTGATATGAAAGATCGTAAAGGGTGGTGATGTAGAGTTATGCAAAATTCACACAGATGCAAATGTTGCGGATCCGTTGACTAAGCCGCTTCCACAACCCAAGCATGAGGGGTACGTTAGAGCTATGGGCATACGATGTCTATTTGATTGAATCTAGTGCAAGTGGGAGACTGTTGGAGATATGCCGTAGAGGCAATTATGCATGATGATATTTCCTATGTGTTTATGAATAAAGATAGTCCTTGGACATTATCAATAATGTGTATCAGCAAGTACGTGACTTGTTTGTGGGACTATGCATTGTATGATGACTGTCCTAAAAGGTCCCTAGTCAAATGGTCTGTGTGGATGCACAGCCGACTAGACTAGCATATGACACGGTTGATGGCTTGGCCTCACTAGCCATGGAGCATTGGATGCTAACCGGATAATATGGACTCGGAAGGGTCTGGTCAGATTCGACATAATTGGATCCGACTTGAGATAAGTCCGAGTCGGACAGACCCAACTATGAGATGTAGCAATATGTCATCTGTGAGTCTCTAGTACAACATACATTCTATGTCCTAAGACCTGAGCTGGCGCATGTACTCGGGATGGTGACAGACCTGCTTTGGGCCGACCAAACGCTACTCCGTGACTGGGTAGTTACAAAGGTAGGTTTCGGGCTTGTCCAGACCCATGCTGCGAGACATGGTCGAGCAAGATGGGATTTGCCCCTCTGATCAGGAGAGATATACTCTCCGCCCCTCGTGTGATCCGACCAAGATAAGCATGGCCATACGACAGGGATTATGAGATAATCCGGTTAGTGGTCGGCATCACTCGAACGAGAAAGAAGTCGGGCTAGCACAAGGATGAGAGACTTGCCTTGAGCCCGATAACATATATCGTGTGGCAAAGGGAACATAAGTGTGACATGTTGTACAGGTTTGCCAACCGGCTTCATTGTCTACTTGGTGGTCGGCAAGCCTTGCTAAAGGCCGCTACCAACCGGGCAGGTCGGAGGTGACCCGACCTGCGACCAAGCCGACTTGAACCTAAGGGGTCGCGCACTTAAGGGAAGGAACCTGTGTGGCCGGATCGGACTCCACGAGTCATATGTGATACTACTCGGACTCGGATCCAGGCCGAACAGACTTTGGGCTTTAGGGTCCGTGCGAGGCCCAAGTGTTGAGCCCGTGATGGATGCCTATATAAAGTGGAGGTCCGGCACACTCATGGGTTGATCGCTTCGGCGCTGTCACTAGGGTTTGCATGTGTTGCCAAAAGCCACCTCCACTTGCCGTCGGCTATGTGATCGGACCTAGCAGTCTGCCGCATGGTGTTCCTCCTGCACGCGTTGATACCATTAGAGGCGGTGCACCTGCGCCGCTCCGGCGAACTTGTAACCGGGATCCACGACCGGCTGTTCGAGGGAGATCGGACGAGGAAGAGACGACTCTGGACGCGCTGCCCCAACTCTACTTCCGCTGCACGGCACTACGCGTCTAGTGGTAAGGACCTGTGATCCATCTCCCGTAGCATGTTCTTGGTTGTTCTGCGCGTAGGAAAATTTTAATTTGCAGTCGACGCACCCTACCGTAGAACCCAACAACCATCATTGTCATATTGCTTTGCGTGATCATAGTTGACATAGTATTTGTGGCTTGGCCACCGTTCATATTTTTTATACATGTCACGCTAGATCATTGTACATCCCGGTACACCGCTGGAGGCATTCATATAGAGTTATATCTTTGTTTTAGTATCTAGTTGTAATTTTGAGTTGTAAGTAATTAATAGTGTGATGATCATCATTATTAGAGCATTGTCCCATGTGAGGAAAGGAGGATGGACACTATGATTCCCCGACAAGTCGGGATGAGACTCCGGACTTAAAAAAAAGAGGCCAAAGATCCCAAAATAAAAAAAAGAGGCCAAAGAGAAAAAAATGAGAGAAAAAGAGAGAAGGAACAATGTTACTATCATTTTTCCACACTTGTGCTTCAAAGTAGCACCATGTTCTTCATGATAGAGAGTCTCCTAAGTTGTTACTTTCATTTCATATATTATTATTGGGAATTTTTCATTATAGAACTTGGCTTGTATATTCCAATGATGGGCTTCCTCAAAATTTCCCTAGGTCTTCGTGAGCAAGCAAGTTGGATGCACACCCACTTACTTTTCATTTTGAGCTTTCATACACTTATAGCTCTAGTGCATCCATTGCATGGCAATCCCCACTCACTTGCATGGATATCATTTGATGGGCATCTCCATAGCACATTAATTTGCCTAGTTGATGTGAGACTTTCTCCTTTTTTTTCTTCTGCACACAACCTCCACCATACTCTAATCCACCTATAGTATTATATCCATGGCTCACACGCATGTATTGCGTGAAAGTTGAAAAAGCTTTAGAAGACCAAAAGTATGAAACAATTGCTTGGCTTGTCATCGAGGTTGTGCATGATAAATACTTTGTAGGGATAACTTTCTTTAACCATGATATTTTGAGAAGACATGATTGCTTTATTAGTAGCTTGAAATATTATTGTTTTTATGTCAATATAAAACTTTTGTTTTGAATTTTATGGACCTGAACATTCATGCCACAATAAGAAAAATTACATTGCTAAATATGTTAGGTAGCATTCCACATCAAAAATTCTGTTTTTATCATTTACCTACTCGAGGATGAGCAGGAGTTAAGCTTGGGGATGCTATTATATGCATTAATATGCTATTTTATATCATTTTTGTGACTAACCTATTAACCTAGTGCCCAATGCAAGTGTCTGTTTTTTCCTTGTTTTTGTCTTTTACAGAAAATCAATATCAAATGGAGTCCAAACGGAATAAAACTTTACGATGATTTTTCTTGGACCAGAAGAAACACACGAAGCTTCGGGAAGAGGCCATAAGACCCACGAGGGGGCCACAAGCCCTAGGGGTGAACCCCCTAGGCTTGTGGCCCCCCGTAGACCTCCTAACCCTAATCCTAGCTCTATCAATACCAAAATATTCCCCCTACGTCAGAGGGCACACCAAAAATACTTTTTCCCCACCGCAAGCTTCTGTTCTTGTGAGATACCATATTGGGGCCTTTTCCGGCACTCCGCCGGAGGGGGATTCAATCACGGAGGGCCACTATACCAACCTTGTTGTCCTTCCGATGTTGTGTGAGTAGTTTACCACAAACATACGGGTCCATAGCTAGTAGCTAGATGGCTTCTTCTCTCTCTTTGATCTTCAGTACAATGTTCTCCTTGATGTTCTTGGAGTTCTATTCGATGTAATCTTCTTTTGCGGTGCATTTGTTGACATCCGATGAATTCTGGATTTATGGTCAGATTATATATGAATATTATTTGCATCTTTTCTGAACTCTTTTATGCATTATTAAGATAGCTTTGTATTTTTCTCTGATCTATCAATTTGGTTTGACCAACTAGATTGGTTTTTCTTGCAATGGGAGAGGTGCTTTGTGATGGGTTCAATTTTGCTGTGTCCTCACCAAGTGACAGAAAGGGTAGCGAGGCACGTATTTGTATTGTTGCCATTAAGGATAAAAAGACGGGTTTTATATCATATTGCTTGAGTTTATCCCTCTACATCATGTCATCTTGCTTAAAGCGTTACTCCGTTGTTGTTAACTTAATTCACTAGATGCAATGTGGATAGCGGTCGATGTGTGGAGTAATAGTAGTAGATGCAGAATCATTTCGATCTACTTGTCATGGACGTGATGCCTATATTCATGATCCTTGCCTTAGATATCGTCATAACTTTGCGCTTTTCTATCAATTGCTCAACAGCAATTTGTTTACCCATCGTATGCTTTATTCAAGAGAGAAGCATCTAGTGAAACCTATCGCCCCGGGTCTATTTTTCATCATATATTTTTAGATCTATAAACCAAAAAACCAAAAAATACCTTGCTGCAATTTATTTATATTTACTTTATTTTTTTCCTTTTATTTATCTTTTATATCTATCTTTATTAGACCTCACTCTTGCAAGTGACCATGAAGGGATTGACAACCCCTTTTTGGCGTTGTGTGCAAGTGTTTGTTAGTTCGTGCAGGTGCATATATTGGGGACTTGCTTGTGCCTCCTATTGGATTGATACCTTGGTTCTTAACTGAGGGAAATACTTATCTCTACTTTGCTGCATCACCATTTCCTCTTCAAGCGAAAAAACAACGCAAGGTCAAGAAGTAGTAGAGAGCATCTACATACCCTTGTAGATCGCTAAGCGGAAGTGTTTATCAATGCTGTTGATGTAGTGGTACACCTTCATGATCCGTTCCGATCAAGTACCGAAAGCACGGCACGTCTGCTTTCAGCACACATTCAGCTCGATGACGTCCTCGCCTTCTTGATCTAGCAAGAGAGGCGAAGTAGTAGATGAGTTCCGGCAGCACGATGGCGTGGTGACGGTGTTGGTGAAACTGTTCCGCGCTCAACGGTTTAGGGCGGAGGACAAACTAGAGGGAAGGGGGCGCCGCACACGGCTTGGGAATTGTGGTGTGTGTTGCCCCCTCCCCTTCCCTCATATATATAGGTGGAGGGGGCAGGGGAGGCTGCCTAGGCGCACCCCAAAGGGGGCCGGCGGCCGCACTAGGCTCCTGCCCTAGGCGCCTCCCCCCCTTCCTTCTTTACGGGTGTAGGAGATGGCAGGGGGGCGAGGCGGCGGCTACCCTACCTTGGGCGCCCCCCTTTTGTTCCTATCCGGCAGGTGGCCAGGAGGTGGGCACGCCAGCCCCCTTGTGGGCTGGTGTACTCCCACCGTTGGCCCGTTTGGCCCAATAACTCCCCGGGCCTCCCGGAACCTCTTCCGGTGATCCGATAAATACCCGGTGCATTCCGAAACTCTTTCGGAGACTAAATACTACCATCCTATATATCAATCTTTACCTCGGGACCATTCCGGAGCTCCTCGTCATGTCTGTGATCTCATCCGGGACTCCAAACACCATTCGGTCACCAACATATATAGTTCATATTATACTATATTGTCAACAAACATTGAGCGTGCGGACCCTACGGGTTCGAGAATGATGTAGACATGATCGAGACACTTCTACGGTCAATAACCAATAGCGGGACCTGGATGCCCTTATTGGTTCCTACATATTCTATGAAGATCTTTATCGGTCGAACCTTTATGACAACATATGTAGTTCCCTTTGTCCGTCGGTATGTTACTTGCCCGAGATACGATAGTCGGTATCTCCATACCTAGTTCAATCTCGTCACTGACAAGTCTCTTTACTCGTTCCGTAATACATCATCTTGTAACTAATTCCTTAGTCACTTTGCTTGCAAGCTTCTTGTGATGCTGTATTATCGAGAGGGCCCAGAGAGACCTCTCCGTCATACGGAGTGACAAATCCCAATCTCTATTCACGCCAACTCAACAGACACCTTCGGAGATATCTGTAGAGCACCTTTATGCTCAACCAGTTACGAAGTGAGGTTTGATAGCACACAAGGTATTCATCCGGTATCCGGGAGTTGCATGATCTCGTGGTCGAAGGAATATGTATTTGACATTAAGAAAGCAGTAGCAATAAACTGAACGATCATATGCTAAGCTAACGGATGGGTCTTGTCCATCACATCATTCTCCTAATGATGTGATCCCGTCATCAAGTGACAACACATGTCTATGGTTAGGAAATCTTAACCATCTTTTGATCAACGAGCTAATCTAGTAGAGGTTCACTAGGGACATGGTATGTATTTAAGTTTCCGATCAATACAATTATAGCATAAATAATAAACCTTTATCATGATTAAGGTAATATAATAATAACCACTTTATTATTGCCTCTAGGGCATATTTCCAATAGTCTCCCACTTGCAAGCCCCATTTGGACAATGCTCGCTGAAGTACAACCTAGAAATGGGTGAAGTTCAGCTACTACTGATGGGATGGGTCAGGTAGTTATCAGAATATTATTCTCATCCCGTGATCAGAATAGTGTGTGTATATATATACATATATATATATATATATATATAGCGTTGAAAGCATTGATGACGTCTCCAATGCATCTATAATTTTTTATTGTTCCATGTGATGATGACATGTACTTAGGGTAGGGTAATAGGCCTGACATAGACACCCTTCGCGAGGACACGGCTCTAAAGCCAAGGGCATTCAAAGGATAGCATCATCTACCGACTGAAATCACCTCAGGGTGCAACCCACTCGACCAACAGTTCACTCGGATAACCCAATTCCATTCGACCAGGGTATAATCATTCGACCACACCAGACACCACTCGGAGTACAGAAGATCTAAGGTCACTCAGGATGGCAACGGTCAGGCATTCACTCCGTAGTCTTAATGATCATTTATATGTCTTTACTATTGGCGTTACCAGTAACGTCTCACCTTAATGTACATTGAACCCCTTGTAACGTGGGCTGGCTGGGGTCCTGGCGCACTCTATATAAGCCACCCCCCTCCACTGGCACAAGGGTTCGCACCCCCTGTAACCTCACGCATAATTCAGTCGACCGAGCCTTCGGGCTCCGAGACGTAGGGCTGTTACTTCCTCCGAGAAGGGCCTGAACTCGTAAATCTTGCGTGCACAACCTCATCGTAGCTAAGATCTTGCCTGCTCATACATACCCCCTATTCTACTGTCAGACTTAGAACCACGATAGTTGGCGCCCACCTTGGGGTGGTGTCTTAGTGACTTTCCGGTCAGGTTGCGATTTTTTCCGATTCCCACCATCATGGGTTCTTGTGGAGGTTCGGCTGAGGACCGCGAGATCCGTCTCGCCGCGCTCGTCCTCATCGCCGACGACTCCGCCTGGCTCCAGGAGGCCCCCCTCGACGTCGAGACACTCCCCGTCCGCGAGGCGACGCACTTTCACGCGTGTGTCCGTGGCGTCCTCCTGCGGCAGCCGTCGACCCAGTATTGGTCGGCTCCCGCAGTAACTTCGTCCCCCGCCATTCGTCGTCGCATGCGATTCGGTCGGTCGCGGCTTTAGCGGTGGGTGAAGCATGCGGTGGCGCGTCAGTCGGTCACCCCTCAAGTCACGGCGATCGAGCCCGATGAATCTCTCTACGGCCTGTTCGATCTGTCGCCTGGCTCCGTCGAGACCCTGTCCGAGTGCGACAGCAGCGACCCTGCAGTGCAGGTCCTGATGGTCGACACACCACGCGGCCCACCTGGCATGCATCGCAACGGTGGCGGCGACGGCAGTGGCGATCCGTCGCATGTTCACGAGGAATATCACCCCAAAACCCTCTCTTCGCAGCGGAGGGAGGAACTCCACCGCCGCAACGAGGAAGCACTCCACACGCCCATCATCGGAGAGACCTCTGAGGCTTGGGCGTTGGAGGCAGCGCGCTTGGCCACTTTGGCTGAACGCAATCGACTGGAGAACCTTCAGCATGCACTCGACGAACGTGCTCGGCAGCAGATTCCTGAGTCCAGTCGACAGCGGCAATTGTTCCCACCTCAACCTCAGGTATACCGCACTCCTATTCAGAATCTTACGGCCGCAGCTCGTATAGTAGAGTCCATCCAACCATCCCAGTCGGAGGCTGGACGAGGTTTGATGCAGATCCGGGCTCTGCTCCGGGCAGCAGGAGAGCAAAATACTGCAGTATCTCAGTCGCGTAATAGAATCCATAGCAGATATGTGGTGGCCGACACAGTTCAATTAGCTCACAGCCCAAGATCGCCTCCACGGCGTGAGGGACATGGGCATCGCCAAGAACAGTACTTGGGTCGGAACCACGAGCAGTACGATCATCGGCTCGGCCGTGGTGACCACCGTCGAGTGCCTACGCCCCCTCTGAGAGGTGGATCATATGTGCCCCGGTGTTATGATGATAGGCGCCCGAACAGCGAAGAGCAGAGGGTGCCAGTTGACCAAAGAGAGCCAGGGTTTGATGCGAGGTCAATTTTGGTGCAAGGTTTGGTCCACAGGAACCGAGCACACAGAGAAGGGCGAGAGATCACCCGAGTGGAAGCAGAGTACATGTTTCAGGCCCCGAGTGTTTTAGCAGGGCCATCAGAGCTGCTGAGATCCCCCCCCCAACTTCAGGTTGGCGACTGGGGTTAGTAAGTTCACCGGTGAGTTGAAGCCTGACACTTGGCTGGAAGATTACCGGGTAGCTGTTCAGATCGGTGGTGGAAATGATGAGGTAGCTATGAAACATCTTCCTCTCATGTTGGAAGGATCGGCCAGAGCATGGCTGAATCAGTTGGCTCCAGGCAGTATATTCAGCTGGGAAGAGTTAGCTCGAGTGTTTGTCTGGACATTCGAGGGCACATGCAAACGACCTGCAGGGTTGACAGAATTGCAACACTGTGTACAGAAACCGAATGAAACTCTGAGGGATTACATCCAAAGATGGACCACTTTACATCACACAGTAGAAAATGTATCCCATCACCAAGCAGTTTGCGCCTTCAAGGAGGGCGTTCGGTATCGAGAGCTTAACCTAAAATTTGGTCGGACAGGAGATATGTCTCTGACCCGAATGATGGAAATAACCACTCGGTACGCTAATGGTGAAGAAGAGGATCGACTCCACAGTGGAAAGGGCAAGCCAGTCGCCCAAGACACCGGAGGAGGTCGGAAGCAGAAACGCAAAGCCGAGCCAGCAGGTCCTAGCGAAGCTGCACTTGTAACTCAAGGAAAATTCAAGGGGAAGCCCAAAGGGCCCTGGATCCCCAAGAAGGTGAAAGATCAAGCAGGGAATGATGTGTTGGATTTGCCATGTCACATTCACACCAAGAAGGATTAAGAGGGTAACCTGATTTATCCCAAACAAACCACTCAACAATGTCGGCTCCTAATCCAGCAGTTCCGAGAGAAACAGCCCAATGAGAAGGAAAAAGAGTCTGACAAGGATGAGGACAAGGAAGAAGATGATGACGGTTTTCCTAACGTCAATTCCACTTTGATGATTTTTGCTGACATCGAAAGCAAAAGTCGACTGAAAGTCATCAACAGAGAAGTAAACATGGTTGCTCCGGCAACGATGACATATTTGAAATGGTCAAAGACTCCCATTACATTCAACCAATCTGACCACCCACCGCATGTTGCCACCCCCGGGAGGCAAGCGTTGGTGGTCGACCCAGTTGTCCGGGGCACCCGACTGACCAAAGTCCTGATGGATGGTGGCAGCAGCTTGAACATTTTGTATGCTGAGACCCTCCGTGGGATGGGCATTCTGATGTCCAAGCTCAGTGAGAGCAACATGCGATTCCACGGTGTCATTCCAGGAAAGAAAGTTGATTCACTCGGCCAGATCGCTCTTGACGTGGTTTTCGGTGATTCAAAGAATTACCGTACGGAGAAGTTGACATTTGAAGTTGTGGATTTTCACAGTGCCTATCATGGTATTCTGGGCAGAACTGCATATGCCCATTTCATGGCTCGACCGTGTTACATGTACCTTAAGCTGAAGATGCCTGGCCCCAGGGGCATGATCACAGTCACTGGTAATCGGCAACGAGCAGAAGAGTGCCTCCAGAAGGGCTCTAAGATAGCCGATGAACAGATGGTAGCAGTAGAAATGGAAGAATATAAGAAGACTGCAGATCCGAGTGATTTGTTGCGTGCTAAGATGCCTGCTTCAGAGTCTGCATTTTAGTCGCCCGGTGAAACAAAGCCTGTTCACATTCACCCGACCAATACCAGTGCTGCTCCGACTCATATCTCAGCAACACTCGACAGCAAATAGGAAGAAGCGCTCGTCCAGTTCCTCCGTGAGAACTGGGACATCTTCGCATGGAAGCCGTCTGACATGCCGGGTGTACCCAGGGGACTAGCTGAGCACCGTTTGTGAGTCGATCCAAAGGCAAAACCTATGAAAGAGCATCTCTGTCGGTCCGCTGTGGAGAAGATAAAGGCAATTGGCGAAGAGGTGGCTCGGCTTCTCTCGGCTAAGTTCATCCGCGAAGTTTACCACTCCGAGTGGCTCGCCAATGTTGTCATGGTTCCCAAGAAGGATGATTCACTTCGTATGTGCATTGATTTCAAGCATATCAATTGGGCCTGCCCGAAAGATCATTTTCCTCTCCCCCGCATCGATCAGATAGTCGACTCGACTGCGGGATGTGAGCAATTGTCCTTCCTGGATGCATATTCCGGGTACCATCAGATCCGACTGTATGGACCTGATGAAATAAAAACAACTTTTATCACCCCATTCGGGTGCTTTTGCTACGTCACCATGCCCTTTGGTCTCAAGAATGCTGGTGCCACATTCATGCACATGATACAGAAGTGCCTGCTAACTCAAATCAGTCGGAATGTGGAAGCATACATGGATGACATCGTGGTTAAGTCGCGTAAAAGTTCTGACCTGCTGACTGACCTTGCTGAAGCCTTTGCCAATTTGAGAAGATATGATATCAAGCTTAATCCGTCGAAGTGTACATTTGGAGTTCCAGGTGGAAAGTTACTCGGTTTCCTCGTTTCCGAACATGGGATCGATGCAAACCCAGAGAAAGTTGGTGCAATCCTCCGAATGAAACGCCCTGTGCGTGTACACGACGTTCAGAAGCTTACTGGTTGTTTGGCCGCCTTGAGTCGATTCATCTCTCATCTCGGTGAAAAGGCATTGCCTCTTTACCGACTGATGAAGAAATCTAATAAGTTCGAGTGGACTCCTGAAGCTGACGCAATGTTTGCAGAGCTCAAAGCCCTGCTTTCCACCCAGCCGGTGCTTGCTGCTCCAATCAGCAAAGAGCCTTTACTGCTTTATATAGCAGCCACTGGACAGGTTGTCAGTACAGTACTCACGATCGAGCGGGAAGAAGAAGGTAAAACCTACAAGATTCAACGCCCAGTGTACTATATTTCTGAAGTCTTAACACCATCCAAGCAGAGATATCCACATTATCAGAAGCTTGTATATGGAATTTACTTGACCACAAAGAAGGTTGCACATTACTTCTCAGATCATTCGATTACAGTCATCAGCGACGCTCCGTTGTCAGAAATTTTGAACAACAGAGATGCAACTGGTCGAGTGGCAAAGTGGGCGATTGAACCCCTTCCGCTGGATATCAAGTTTGACGCAAAGAAAACAATCAAATCTCAAGCAATAGCGGATTTCCTCGTCGAGTGGGTTGAACAGCAGCTACCGACCTAGATACAGTCGGAACATTGGACTATGTTCTTCGACGGTTCCAAGATGTTGAATGGTTCAGGCGCTGGAGTAGTCCTGGTATCTCCACGAGGCGACAACCTCAGATATGTTCTCCAGATTCACTTTGATTCCTCCAACAATGAAGCTGAATATGAGGCACTCTGGTACGGGTTGCGTATGGCCATTTCACTCGGCGTCCGTCGCCTAATGGTTTACGGGGACTTAGATTTAGTGGTTAATCAAGTGATGAAGGAGTGGGACGTCAGGAGCCCAGCTATGACTGGTTATTGCAATGCGGTGAGAAAGTTAGAAAAGAAGTTTGAAGGGCTAGAGCTCCACCATATACCCCGACTGAATAATCAAGCAGCTGATGACTTGGCGAAAATAGGTTCCAAGCGGGAGCCTATTCCCAGCAATGTGTTTTTGGAGCATATTCACGCACCATCAGTTCAAGGAGATCCCTTCACTGAAGAGCCCCCACAGCCTAAGAGCTCCACTGATCCGACTGAAGTTGAAGTCCCAGCAGTGGTCGACTTGATCATGGAGGTTTTAGTCGTCATTCCTGATTGGACAGTGCCATATATTGCGTATATTCTTAGGAAAGAGCTTCCAGAGGATGAAGAAGAGGCTCGTCAGATTGTCCGTTGATCCAAAGCCTTCACGGTAATGGGTGGACGGCTCTACAGAGAGAGTGTTACTGGGGCCGTTCAGAAATGCATCACTCCAGAAGAAGGCCGAATGATCCTCAATGATATCCACTCAGGGACCTGTGGTCACCATGCGTCCTCTCAGACAATCGTGGCCAAAGTATACCGAGCAGGGTTTTACTGGCCACGGGCAAATGCGATGGCAAAGGAAATAGTTGACAAGTGCGAGGGCTGTAAGTTCTACTCCAACATGTCCCACAAACCTGCTTCAGCCTTGAAGACTATTCCACTCATCTGGCCATTTGCTGTTTGGGGATTAGATATTGTCGGACCTCTAAGGACTGGCAAGAGTGGCTTCACCCATGTGCTTGTAGCAGTCGACAAGTTCACTAAATGGATTGAAGCTAAACCTATCAAAAACCTGGAAGCAAGTACTGCTGTCAGCTTCATCAGAGGGTTAACATTTAGATATGGAGTTCCGCACAGCATCATCACGGATAATGTGTCAAACTTTGATTGAGATGAGTTCCGAGCTTTCTGCGCTTCCCAAGGTACTCGTGTCGACTATGCTTCAGTCGCCCACCCTCAGTCGAATGGACAAGCAGAAAGAGCAAACGGTTTGATTCTCAAAGGGCTGAAACCTCGATTGATGCGGGACCTCAAGTATGCAACCGGCGCTTGGGTAGATGAGCTACCATCAGTCCTTTGGGGATTAAGAACAACACCAAATCGGTCGACCGGTCGAACCCCCTTCTTCATGGTCTATGGGGCTAAGGCTGTGCTGCCGAGTGACTTGCTTCACAATGCACCCAGAGTAGAACTTTTTTCAAAAGCCGAAGCAGAACGGGCTCGAGAAGACACTGTTGATCTTCTGGAAGAAGAAAGAGAGATGGCCTTGATCCGATCAACCATTTATCAGCAAGACCTTCGTCGATTATATGCCAGAAATGTGAAGGGTCGAGCATTTCAGGAAGGGGACCTTGTGCTCCGAGTGGACCAGCAACGGTCTCACAAACTTGCCCCCGCTTGGGAAGGTCCCTTCATCGTCACCAAAGTGCACCACAACAGAGCGTATCACCTCTACAATGTGGAGCAGAATAAAGACGAGCCACGCGCTTGGAATGCGGAGTTACTCCGCCGTTTTTATACTTAAGTGTTCAGACTTATGTAATAAGGAGAACCTTTCAGTTCTTTTATCAAAGACATGGTTTTACAGTCTCCTAAATGATTGTTGTTACTAATACATGTGTCCAAAATCCCCAGTGGGTGGCTTAGCCGCGAATCCGATCCGCCTAAGTTTAAAAAATCCTACCGAGTGATGAACAACCCTCTCACTCCGGGGCTTAGCTGCAGTCCTCTACTCGCCTAAGTTTAAAAAATCCTACCGAGTGATGAGCAACCCTCTCACTCGGGGGCTTAGCTGCAGTCCTGTACTCGCCTAAGTTTAAAAAATTCTACCAAGTGATGAGCAACCCTCTCACTCAGGGGCTTAGCTGCAGTACTGTACTCGCCTAAGTTTAAAAAATCCTACCGAGTGCTGAGCAACCCTCTCGCACTCGGGTGGCTTAGATGACAGTCCTTACTCGCCTAAGTTTAAAAATCCTACCGAGTGATGAGCAACCCTCTCACTCGGGGCTTAGCTGCAGTCTGTACTCGCCTAAGTTTAAAAATCTATCCAGTGATGAGCAACCCTCTCACTGGGGGCTTAGCTGCAGTCACTGTATCGCCTAAGTTAAAAAATCCTACCGAGTGTGAGCAACCCTCTCACTCGGGGCTTAGCTGCAGTCCGTACTCGCCTAGTTTAAAAATCCTACCGAGTGATGAGCAACCCTCTCACTCGGGGCTTAGCTGCAGTCCTGTACTGCCTAAGTTTAAAAAAATCTTACCGAGTGATGAGCAACCCTCTCACTCGGGGGCTTAGCTGCAGTCCTGTTACTCGCCTAAGTTTAAAAAATCCTCTACCGGAGTGATGAAGCAACCCCTCTCACTCGGGGCTTTAGCTGCAGTCCTAGTACGCCTAAGTTTAAAAAATCCTACCGAGTGATGAGCAACCCTCTCACTCGGGGGCTTAGCTGCAGTCCTGTACTCGCCTAAGTTTAAAAATCTACCGAGTGATGAGCAACCCTCTCACTCGGGGCTTAGCTGCAGTCCTGTACTCGCCTAAGTTTAAAAAATCCGTACCGAGTGATGAGCAACCCTCTCACTCGGGGGCTTAGCTGCAGTCCTGTACTCGCCTAACCCTAAGTTAGAAATCCTACCGAGTGATGAACAACCCTCTCACTCGGGGGCTTAGCGTAGTCATGTACTCGCGCCTAAGTTTAAGAAATCCTACCGAGTGATGAGCAACCCTCTCACTCGGGGGCTTAGCTCAGTCCTGTACTCGCCTAAGTTTGAAAAATCCCACGAGTGAAGAGCAACCCTCTCACTCGGGGGCTTAGCTGCAGTCCTGTACTCGCCTAAGTTTAGAAATCCTACCAGTGATGAGCAACCCTCTCACTCGGGGGATTAGCTGACAGTCATGTACTCGCCTAAGTTTAAAAAATCGCTACCGAGTGATGAGCAACCCTCTCACTGGGGGCTTAGCTGCAGTCCGTACTCCCTAAGTTTAAAAATCCTACGAGTGATGAGCAACCCTCTCACCGGGGCTTAGCTGCAGTCCTGTACTCGCCTAAGTTTAAAAAATCCTACCGAGTGATGGCAACCCTCTCACTCGGGGGCTTAGCTGCAGTCCTGTACTCCTAAGTTTAAAAAAACTACCGAGTGATGAGCAACCCTCTCAACTCGGGGGCTTAGCTGCAGTCCTGTACTCGCCCAAGTTTAAAAAATCCTACCGAGTGATGAGCAACCCTCTCACTCGGGTGCTTAGCTGCGTCCTGTACTCCCCTAAGTTAAAAAATCCTACGAGTGATGAGCAACCCTCTCACTCGGGGCTTAGCTGCAGTTCTGTACTCGCCTAAGTTAAAAAATCCTATCCGAGTGATGAGCAACCCTCTCACTGGGGGCTTAGCTGCAGTCCTGTACTCACCTAAGTTTAAAAAATCCTACCGAGTGATGAGCAACCCTCTCATCGGGGGCTTAGCTGCAGTCCTGTACTCGCCTAAGTTTAAAAAATCATACCGAGTGATGAGCAACCCTCTCACTCGAGGGCTTAGCTGCAGTCCTGTACTTGCCTAGATTAAAAAAATCCTACCGAGTGATGAGCAACCCTCTCACTCGGGGGCTTAGCGCAGTCCTGTACTCGCCTAAGTTTAAAAATCCTAACGAGTGATGAGCAACCCTCTCACTCGGGGGCTTAGCTGCAGTCCTATACTCGCCTAAGTTCTAAAAAACATCCCAGAGTGATGAGCAACCCTCTCACTCGGGGCTTAGCTGCAGTCCTGTACTCGCCTAAGTTAAAAAAATCCTACGAGTGATGAGCAACCCTCTCACTCGGGGGCTTAGTGCAGTCCTGTACTCGCCTAAGTTTAAAAAATCCTACCGAGTGATGAGCAACCCTCTCACTCGGTGCTTAGTGCAGTCCTGTACTCGCCTAAGTTTAAGAAATGCTACCGAGTGATGAACAACTTCACCTCGGGGCTTAGCTGCAGTCCTGTACTCACCTAAGTTTAAAAAATACCTCGATGATGAGCAACCCTCTCACTCGGGGGCTTAGCTGCAGTCCTGTACTCGCCTAGTTAAAAAATCCTACCGAGTGATGAGAAACCCTCTCACTCGGGGGCTTAGCTGCAGTCGTACTCGGCCTAAGTTTAAAAATCATACCCGTGATGAGCAACCTCTCACTCGGGGGCTTAGCTGCAGTCCTGTACTCACGCTAGTGTTAAAAAATCCTATCGAGTGATGAGCAACCCTCTAACTCGGGGGCTTAGCGCAGTCCTGTACTCGCCTAGTTTAACAAATCCTATCGAGTGATGAGAACCCTCTCACTCGGGGGCTTAGCTGTAGTCCTGTACTCGCAAGTTAAAAAATATATCGAGTGTGAGCAACCCTCTCACTGGGGGCTTAGCTGCAGTTGTACTCGCCTAAGTTTAAAAAATCTACCGAGTGATGAGCAACCCTCTCACTCGGGGGCTTAGCTGCAGTCCTGTCTCGCCTAAGTTTAAGAAATCCTACCGGTGATGAGCAACCCTCTCACTCGGGGCTTAGTGCAGTCAGTATCGCCTAAGTTTAAGAAATCCTACGAGTGATGAGCAACCCTCTCACTCGGGGGCTTGCTGCAGTCCTGTACTCGCCTAAGTTGAAAAATCCCACGAGTGAAGAGCAACCCACTCACTCGGGGGCTTAGCTGCAGTCCTATACTCGCCTAAGTTTAAGAAATATACCTAGTGATGAGCAACCCTGCACTCGGGGCTTAGCTGCAGTCCTGTACTCGCCTAAGTTTAAGAATTCTACCGAGTGATGAGCACCCTCTCACTCGGGGGCTTAGCTGCAGTCCTGTACTCTCCAAGTTGAAAAATCCCACCGAGTGAAGAGCATCCACTCACTCGGGGCTTAGCTGCAGTCCTGTACTCGCCTAAGTTTAAAAATCCACCGAGTAAGAGCACCCTCTCACTCGGGGGCTTAGCTGCTCCTGTACTCGCCTAAGTTAAAAACACGCTCCATCCTGATCCGGCAGGACAATGAAGTGCAGGTCGACTGCGACTTCTCTTCAGAGCTACGCCACAAGTGCAATGTGTGCTCCATCCTGATCTGCCAAGAATGCGAGCGAGGCAGGTTGTCCGCGATCCTCTCCTAAGAATTGCATCACAACAACAAAAGTCTGTTCGAGTGAAGGTACAAGTTCCACTCAGAAATAAAACAAGCATATTTAAGGGAAAACTAAGTTCGGACAAATCCCCATGAGTCCTGAACGCAGATTAAAGTACTCGGGCATCGGCCCGAGGAGTTTAATGGTTACAAAACCACTCGGCATAGCGAGCAAATTTAATCAGATCGTAAAATTTTTGTTCACCTGCAAGAGGGCTGGCAGGCTCGACGATTTCATCCAGGTCGATTCCATCTGAAATACGAGTAGCAGCACAGATAAAAGTCTCCATGAAGGACTGGAAGTCAAGTTTCTTGGTATTGGCAACCGATTGATTGCTGCGCTTCTTTCTTTGGGTTCCTTGCAATGAACATGAACTAGGACAGAGCTACGTCGGCACCGCATGAGCAGAGGACTTCTTCCATTCCTGCACTCGACCAGGAATCTCGTTGAGTCGAGTCATGAAAAGACTCGAGATCATTTTGGAGCGTTTCCCTTGGCCAGAGCGCCGTGTCGATCCGACACACGCAACCTTCAGTCGATCAGAGTAATTCATGGCGCTGGCAAGGCGAGACTCCAGTCGGAGCATGTTCATGGCAGTCATCTTAACAGGGGAGTTGATGGGGTCCAAGCTTGTCTCGACTCGTCCGGTCTCTTCTCGAAGGTTTTGACAGAATTCTGGACTCACAGAGAAATAATGGTCGACCAGTTTATGATGAGTCAACGAAAGAAATCAATTGGACAGGGAAAAGTACCTCAAGCATGAGGAATAACTTTGGTGAGTCCTCCCAGTTAATTTCTAGCTCGTCCCTCTTGCGGGTGATGTCTTCCAGTTTGTCAGTCAGGGTCCCTTTATCCTTCTTCAGCGAGTTCTCTTTGTGGCTTCATCGAGAGCAGCCTTCAGCTTGGTATTCTCTCCCTCCAACTTTCTGACTGAGCCAGCTTTTGGTCTGCGAGTGCCGTTTTTTCTTCTGCTGTTTTCTGCACAGCCGCAAGGTCAAGGTCCTTCTTCTCCAAAGCTGACTCATTGTTTCTAGAAAGAATAACAATCAATAAGAAAAAGGAGGAGAAAAGATGGCAAGAGAACCAGTCGACAAGCTTTCCTTACCAGAGCATCATCCTTAGCCTCTGCAAGTTATTCGAGCCAACTCCAGATCAAGATTGAGCTGGATCTGTATCTGCTCAACGTCAGCGAACGCCAGAGCTCCAAGATCACAAGATTTCTGTGTCAGAGATAGTTAGTCGCAACACAAAGATTGGTTGCTCCGAGCAATAAAGTAACAAGTTCAAAGAGTTCTAAGACTACTGCAGAATCAAAATTCAACAATAGTCTCGGGGACTACACCCAGTGGGTGCACTCAGCGTGACCCACTGGTTAGACTTTTCAATTGATTGGTCCGTCAGTCAGAGAAAAAAAAAACTCAGACCATAGCTAACTGCCGCAGTCGACTACGGTCTCTGGGACTACACCCAGTGGGTGCCACTCAGCGTGCCCCCACTGGTCCAGGTCCACCGACATGATCTTGATCAGACCGAGTGGAAAAGTTTGTTCTAAGACCCCCGCCAAAAAATATTCGGACTACGGTCTCGGGGGACTACACCCAGTGGGTGCACCATCAGCGTGCCCCCACTGGTCCAGGTTCAACTCGACATGATTGCTCAGACCGAGTGGAAAAAGTTCTGTTCTAAGACCCCGCCGACATAAACATTCAACAGTGGTCTCGGGGACTACACCCAGTGGGTGCACTAGCGTGCCCCATGGTTCAGAGATTCAATCGACACAACTAGTCGACTCAAGTGGGAAAAACACTCAACAGAAATTAAAACACCCAGTGGGTGTACAGATTGACCAATGGGCGTGGCAATAAGTTCCAAAATGCTCATCACGAGTCTTGCAGATAATACGCAGCAGTTTCTAAATATCATATCCTAAAAGAACAAGCGTCAAGATGGAGTTCAGTCGGAAGTAAGCTAACCTGGACATTAGCCTGGAGTGCTGAGCTGGAATCATAGGCAGCTTGACTGGTCTGCGCACCACTTCATCTGCCATCATAATGCCTGCCTGGCGATTATGCTTCTTGGCAGCACTAACTTGGTCCTCTGGGACATGATGGGCGAGTGAAAATCCTACCGAGTGATGAAACAACCCTCTCACCTCGGGGCTTAGCTGCAGTCCTGACTCGCCTAAGTTTAAAAAATCCTACGAGTGATGAGAACCCTCTCACTCGGGGGCTTAGTGCCAGTCCGTACTCGCCTAAGTTTAAAAAATTCTCCAAGTGATGAGCAACCCTTCACATCAGAGGGCTTAGCTGCAGTTGTACTCGCCTAAGTTTAAAAAAAACCTACCGAGTGATGAGCAACCCCTCTCACTCGGCGGGCTTAGCTGCTGTCCTGTACTCGCTAAGTTAAAAAATCCTACCGAGTGATGAGCAACCTCTCACTCGGGTGATTAGCTGCAGTCCTGTTCTCGCCTAAGTTTAAAAAATCTACCGAGTGATGAGCAACCTCTCCACTCGGGAGCTTTGCTGTGCAGTCTGTACTCGCCTAAGTTTTAAAAAAATCCTACGAGTGATGAGCAACCCTCTCACTTGGGGGCTTAGCTGCAGTCCTGTACTCACCTAAGTTTAAAAAATCCTACCGAGTGATGAGCAACCCTCACTCGGGGGCTTAGCTGCAGTCCGTAGTACCTCGCCTAAGTTTAAAAAAAATCATACGAGTGATGAGCAACCCTCTCACCGAGGGCTTAGCTGCAGTCCTGTACTTGCCTAAGTTTAAAAAATCCTACCGAGTGATGAGCAACCCTCTCAATCGGGGGCTTAGTGCAGTCCTGTACTCGCCTAAGTTTAAAAAATCCTACCGAGTGATGAGCAACCCTTCACTCGGGGCTTAGCGCAGTCCTATACTCGCCTAAGTTTAAAAAATCCTACGAGTGGTGAGCAACCTCTCACTCGGGGGCTTAGTTTGCAGTCCTTGTACTGCTAAGTTTAAAAAATCTACGAGTGATGAGCAACACCTCTCATAGGGGGCTTAGCTGCAGTCCTGTACTCGCCTAAGTTTAAAAAATCCTACCGAGTGATGAGCAACCCTCTCATCGGGGCGCTTAGCTGCAGTCCTGTCTCGCCTAAGTTTAAGAAATGCTACGAGTGATGAACAACCCTCTCACTCGGGGCTTAGCTGTAGTATGTACTCGCCTAAGTTTAAGAAATCTACAGAGTGATGAGCAACCCTCTCACTCGGGGCTTAGCTGCAGTCATGTACTCGCCCTAAGTTTGAAAAATCCACGAGGAAGAGGAACCCATCACTCGGGGGCTTAGCATGCAGTCCTGTACTCGCCTAAGTTTAAGAAATCCTACCTAGTGATGAGCAACCCTCTCACTCGGGGGATTAGCTGCAGTCATGTACTCGCCTAAGTTTAAAAAATCCTACCGAGTGATGAGAACCCTCTCATGGGGGCTTAGCTGCAGTCCTGTACTGCGCCTAAGTTTAAAAAATCTACCGAGTGATGAGCAACCTCTCACTCGGGGGCTTAGCTGCAGTCATGTACTCGCCTAAGTTAAAAAAATCCTACCGAGTGATGAGCAACCCTCTCACTCGGGGGCTTAGCTGCAGTCCTGTACTCACCTAAGTTTAAAAAATACTACCGAGTGATGAGCAACCCTCTCACTCGGGGGCTTAGCTGCAGTCCTGTACTCGCCTAAGTTTAAAAAATCCTACGAGTGATGAGCAACCCTCTACTGGGTGACTTAGCTGCCAGTCTGTGACTAGCCTAAGTTTAAGAAAACCCAACCGAGTGATGGGGCAACCATCTCGTACTCGGGGGCTTAAGCTGCAGTCCTGTACTCGCCTAAGTTTAAAAAAATCCTATCGATGTGATGAGCACCCCTCTAACTCGAGGGGCTTGTGCAGTCCTGTACTCGCCAAGTTTAAAAAATCTACCGAGTGATGAGCAACCCTCTCAATCGGGGGCTTAGCTGAGTCACTGTAATGCGCCTAAGTTAAAAAATCCAGAGTGATGAGCAAACCCTCTCACTCGGGGGCTTAGCTGCAGTCCTGTACTCGCCTAGTTTAAAAAATCCTACCGAGTGGTGAGCAACCCTCTCATCGGGGGCTTAGCGCAGTCCTGTACTCAGCTAAGTTTAAAGAAATCCTACCGAGATGCGCAACCCTCTCAATCGGGGGCTTAGCTGCAGTCCTGTACTCGCCTAAGTTTAAAAAATTCTACCGAGTGATGAGCAACCCTCTCACTCGGGGGCTTAGCTGCAGTCCTGTACTCTCCAAAGTTTGAAAAATCCCACCGAGTGAAGAGCATCCCACTCACTCGGGGGCTTAGCTGCAGTCCTGTACTCGCCTAAGTTTAAAAAATCCCACCGAGTAAAGAGCATCCCTCTCACTCGGGGGCTTAGCTGCAGTCCTGTACTCGCCTAAGTTTAAAACACGCTCCATCCTGATCCGTCAGGACAATGAAGTGCAGGTCGACTGCGACCTTCTCTTCAGAGCTACGCCACAAGTGCAATGTGTGCTCCATCCTGATCTGCAAGAATGACGAGGTGCAGGTTGTCCGCGATCCTCTCCTAAGAATTGCATCACAACAACAAAAGTCTGTTCCGAGTGAAGGTACAAGTTCCACTCAGAAATAAAAACAAGCATATTTAAGGGAAAACTAAGTTCGGACAAATCCCCATGAGGTCCTTGAACGCAGATTAAAGTACTCGGGCATCCGGCCCGAAGGAGTTTAATGGTTACAAAACCACTCGGCATAGCGAGGCAAATTTAATCAGATCGTAAAATTTTTGTTCACTCTGCAAGAGGGCTGGCAGGCTCGACGATTTCATCCAGGTCGATTCCATCTGAAATACGAGTAGCAGCACAGATAAAAGTCTCCATGAAGGACTGGAAGTCAAGTTTCTTGGTATTGGCAACCTTGATTGCTGCTAGCTTCTCTTCTTTGGGTTCCTTGCAATGAACATGAACTAGGGACAGAGCTACGTCGGCACCGCATCGAGCAGAGGACTTCTTCCATTCCTGCACTCGACCAGGAATCTCGTTGAGTCGAGTCATGAAAGACTCGAGATCATTTTGGAGCGTTTCCCTTGGCCAGAGCGCCGTGTCGATCCGCGACACCGCAACCTTCAGTCGATCAAGGTAATTCATGGCGCTGGCAAGGCGAGACTCCAGTCGGAGCATGTTCATGGCAGCTTCATCTTTAACAGGGGAGTTGATGGGGTCCAAGCTTGTCTCGACTCGTCCGGTCTCTTCCTCGAAGTTTTGACAGAATTCTGGACTCACAGAGAAATAATGGGTCGACAGTTATATGATGAGTCAACGAAAGCAAATCAATTGGACAGGGAAAAGTACCTTCAAGCATGAGGAATAACTTCTTGGTGAGTCCTCCCAGATAATTCTCTAGCTCGTCCCTCTTGCGGGTGATGTCTTCCAGTTTGTCAGTCAGGGTCCCTTTATCCTTCTTCAGTCGAGTTACCTCTTTGTTGGCTTCATCGAGAGCAGCCTTCAGCTTGGTATTCTCTCCCTCCAACTTTCTGACTGAGGCCAGCTTTTGGTCTGCGAGTGCCGTTTTTTCTTCTGCTGTTTTCTGCACAGCCGCAAGGTCAAGGTCCTTCTTCTCCAAAGCCTGACTCATTGTTTCTAGAAAGAATAACAATCAAATAAGAAAAAGGAGGAGAAAAGATGGCAAGAGAACCAGTCGACAAGCTTTCCTTACCAGCAGCATCATCCTTAGCCTTCTGCAAGTTATTCTGAGCCAACTCCAGATCAAGATTGAGCTGGATCTGCTTCTGCTCCAAGTCAGCGAACCGGGCTCCAAGATCACAAGATTTCTGTGTTCAGAAGATAGTTAGTCGGCAAACACAAAGATTGGTTGCTTCCGAGCAATAAAGTAACAAGTTCAAAGAGTTCTAAGACTACTGCAGAATCAAACATTCAACAATAGTCTCGGGGACTACACCCAGTGGGTGCACTCAGCGTGACCCCACTGGTTCGACTTTTCAATTGACTTGGTCCGTCCAGTCAGAAAAAAAAAACTCAGACCATAGCTAACTGCCCGCAGTCGACTACGGTCTCTGGGACTACACCCAGTGGGTGCACTCAGCGTGCCCCCACTGGTCCAGGTTCCACTCGACATGATCTGCTCAGACCGAGTGGAAAAGTTCTGTTCTAAGACCCCCGCCAAATCAAATATTCGACTACGGTCTCGGGGACTACACCCAGTGGGTGCACTCAGCGTGCCCCCACTGGTCCAGGTTCAACTCGACATGATCTGCTCAGACCGAGTGGAAAAGTTCTGTTCTAAGACCCCCGCCGAATCAAACATTCAACAGTGGTCTCGGGGACTACACCCAGTGGGTGCACTTAGCGTGCCCCCACTGGTTCAGAGATTCAATCGACACAACCTAGTCGACTCAAGTGGAAAAACTACTCAACAGAAATTAAAACACCCAGTGGGTGTACAGATTGACAATGGGCGTGCAATTAAGGTTCCAAAATGCTCATCCACGGACGTCTTGCAGATAATAAAGCAGCAGTTTCTAAATATCATATCCTAACAGAACAAGCGTCAAGATGGAGTTCAGTCGGAAGTAAGCTAACCTGGACATTAGCCTGGAGTGCTGAGCTGGCATCATAGGCAGCTTGACTGGTCTCGCGCACCACTTTCATCTGCTCCATCATAATGCCTGCCTGGCGTATAGCTTCCTTGGCAGCACTCACTTGGTCCTCTGGGACATGATGGGCGGTGAAAAATCCTACCGAGTGATGAACAACCCTCTCACTACTCCGGGGCTTAGCTGCAGTCCTGACTCGCCTAAGTTTAAAAAATCCTACCGAGTGATGAGCAACCCTCTCACTCGGGGCTTAGCTGCAGTCCTGTACTCGCCTAAGTTTAAAAAATTCTACCAAGTGATGAGCAACCCTCTCACTCAGGGGCTTAGCTGCAGTACTGTACTCGCCTAAGTTTAAAAAATCCTACCGAGTGATGAGCAACCCTCTCACTCGGGGGCTTAGCTGCTGTCCTGTACTCGCCTAAGTTTAAAAAATCCTACCGAGTGATGAGCAACCCTCTCACTCGGGTGCTTAGCTGCAGTCCTGTTCTCGCCTAGTTTAAAAAATCCTACCGAGTGATGAGCAACCCTCTCACTCGGAGCTTTGCTGCAGTTTCTACTCGCCTAAGTTTAAAAAAATCCTATCGAGTGATGAGCAACCCTCCACTTGGGGGCTTAGCTGCAGTCCTGTACTCACCTAAGTTTAAAAAATCCTACCGAGTGATGAGCACCCTCTCACTCGGGGCTTAGCTGCAGTCCGTACTCGCCTAAGTTTAAAAAATCATACCGAGTGATGAGCAACCCTCTCACTCGAGGGCTTAGCTGCAGTCCTGTACTTGCCTAAGTTTAAAAAATCCTACCGAGTGATGAGCAACCCTCTCACTCGGGGGCTTAGCTCAGTCCTGTACTCGCCTAAGTTTAAAAAATCCTACCGAGTGATGAGCAACCCTCTCACTCGGGGCTTAGCTGCAGTCCTACTCGCCTAAGTTTAAAAAAATCCTACCGAGTGGTGAGCAACCCTCTCACTCGGGGCTTAGTTGCAGTCCTTACTCGCCTAAGTTTAAAAAATCCTACCAGAGTGATGAGCAACCCTCTCACTCGGGGGCTTAGCTGCAGTCCTGTACCTGCGCCTAAGTTTAAAAATCCTACCGAGTGATGAGCAACCCTCTCACGGGGGCTTAGCTGCAGTCCTGTACTCGCCTAAGTTTAAGAAATGCTACCGAGTGATGAACAACCCTCTCACTCGGGGCTTAGCTGTAGTCATGACTCCCTAAGTTTAAGAAATCCTACGAGTGATGAGCAACCCTCTCACTCGGGGGCTTAGCTGCGTCATGTACTCGCCTAAGTTTGAAAAATCCCACCGAGTGAAGAGGAACCCACTCACTCGGGGGCTTAGCTGCAGTCCTGTACTCGCCTAAGTTTAAGAAATCCTACCTAGTGATGAGCAACCCTCTCACTCGGGGGATTAGCTCAGCTCATGTACTCGCCTAAGTTTAAAAATCCTACCGAGTGATGAGCAACCCTCTCACTCGGGGGCTTAGCTGCAGTCCTGTACTCGCCTAAGTTTAAAAAATCCTACCGAGTGATGAGCAACCCTCTCACTCGGGGGCTTAGCTGCAGTCATGTACTCGCCTAAGTTTAAAAAATCCTACCGAGTGATGAGCAACCCTCTCACTCGGGGCTTAGCTGCAGTCCTGTACTCACCTAAGTTTAAAAATACTACCGAGTGATGAGCAACCCTCTCACTCGGGGGCTTAGCTGCAGTCCTGTACTCGCCTAAGTTTAAAAAATCCTATCGAGTGATGAGCAACCCTCTCACTCGGACTTAGCTGCAGTCCGTACTCGCCTAAGTTTAAAAAATCATACCGAGTGATGGGCAACCCTCTACTCGGGGGCTTAGCTGCAGTCCTGTACTCGCCTAAGTTTAAAAAATCCTATCGAGTGATGAGCAACCCTCTAACTCGGGGGCTTAGCTGCAGTCCTTACTCGCCTAAGTTTAAAAAATCCTACCGAGTGATGAGCAACCCTCTCACTCGGGGGCTTAGCTGTAGTCCTGTACTCGCCTAAGTTTAAAAAATCCAATCAAGTGATGAGCAACCCTCTCACTCGGGGGCTTAGCTGCAGTCCTGTACTCGCCTAAGTTTAAAAAATCCTACCGAGTGATGAGCAACCCTCTCACTCGGGGGCTTAGCTGCAGTCCTGTACTCGCCTAAGTTTAAGAAATCCTACCGAGTGATGAGCAACCCTCTCACTCGGGGCTTAGCTGCAGTCATGTAGTCGCCTAAGTTTAAGAAATCTACCGAGTGATGAGCAACCCTCTCACTCGGGGGCTTGCTGCAGTCGTACTCGCCTAAGTTTGAAAAATCCCACCGAGTGAAGAGCAACCCACTCACTCGGGGCGTAGCGCAGTCCTATACTCACCTAAGTTTAAGAAATCCTACCTAGTGATGAGCAACCCTCGCACTCGGGGGCTTAGCTGCAGTCCTGTACTCGCCTAAGTTTAAAAAATTCTCCCGAGTGATGAGCAACCCTCTCACTCGGGGCTTAGCTGCAGTCCTGTACTCTCCAAAGTTTGAAAAATCCCATCGAGTGAAGAGCAACCCATCACTCGGGAGCTTAGCTGCAGTCCTTACTCGCCTATGTTTAAAACACGCTCCATCCTGATCCGTCAGGACAATGAAGTGCAGGTCGACTGTGACCTTCTCTTCAGAGCTACGCCACAAGTGCAATGTGTGCTCCATCCTGATCTGCAAGAATGACGAGGTGCAGGTCGTCCGCGATCCTCTCCTAAGAATTGCATCACAACAACAAAAGTCTGTTCCGAGTGAAGGTACAAGTTCCACTCAGAAATAAAAAAAGCATATTAAGGGAAAACTAAGTTCGGACAAATCCCCATGAGTTCCTAGAACGCAGATTAAAGTACTCGGGCATCCGGCCCGAAGGAGTTTAATGGTTACAAAACCACTCGGCATACAGGCAAATTTAATCAGATCGTAAAAATTTTGTTCACTCTGCAAGAGGGCTGGCAGGCTCGACGATTTCATCCAGGTCGACTTCCATCTGCAATACGAGTAGCAGCACAGATAAAAGTCTCCTGAAGGACTGGAAGTCAAGTTTCTTGGTATTGGCAACCTTGATTGCTGCTAGCTTCTCTTCTTTGGCTTCCTTGCAATGAACATGAACTAGGGACAGAGCTACGTCGGCACCGCATCGAGCAGAGGACTTCTTCCATTCTGCACTCGACCAGGAATCTCGTTGAGTCGAGTCATCAAAGACTCGAGATCATTTTGGAGCGTTTCCCTTGGCCAGAGCGCCGTGTCGATCCGCGACACCGCAACCTTCAGTCGAGCAAGGTAATTCATGCGCTGGCAAGGCGAGACTCCAGTCGGAGCACGTTCTGGCAGCTTCATCTTTACAGGGGAGTTGATGGGGTCCAAGCTTGTCTTGACTCGTCCGGTCTCTCCTCGAAGTTTTGACAGAATTCTGGACTCACAGAGAAATAATGGGTCGACAGTTATATGATGAGTCAACGAAAGCAAATCAATCGGACAGGGAAAAGTACCTTCAAGCATGAGGAATAACTTCTTGGTGAGCCCTCCCAGATAATTCTCTAGCTCGTCCCTCTTGCGGGGATGTCTTCCAGTTTGTTAGTCAGGGTCCCTTTATCCTTCTTCAGTCGAGTTACCTCTTTGTTGGCTTCATCGAGAGCAGCCTCAGCTTGGTATTCTCCCCTCCAACTTTCCGACTGAGGCCAGCTTTTGGTCTGCGAGTGCCGTTTTTTCTTCTGCTGTTTTCTGCACAGCTGCAAGGTCAAGGTCCTTCTTCTCCAAAGCCTGACTCATTGTTTCTAGAAAGAATAACAATCAAATAAGAAAAAGGAGGAGAAAGATGGCAAGAGACCAGTCGACAAGCTTTCCTTACCAGCAGCGTCATCCTTAGCCTTCTGCAAGTTATCTGAGCCAACTCCAGATCAAGATTGAGCTGGATCTGCTTCTGCTCCAAGTCAGCGAACCGGGCTCCAAGATCACAAGATTTCTGTGTTCAGAAGATAGTCAGTCGGCAAACACAAAGATTGGTTCTTCCGGCAATAAAGTAACAAGTTCAAAGAGTTCTAAGACTACTGCAGAATCAAACATTCAACAATAGTCTCGGGGACTACACCCAGTGGGTGCACTCAGCGTGACCCCACTGGTTCACTTTTCAATTGACTTGGTCCGTCCAGTCAGAAAAAAAAACTCAGACCATAGCTAACTGCCGGCAGTCAACTACGGTCTCTGGGACTACACCTAGTGGGTGGCACTCAGCGTGCCCCCACTGTCCAGGTTCCACTCGACATGATCTGCTCAGACCGAGTGGAAAAGTTCTGTTCTAAGACCCCGCCGAATCAAATATTCGACTACGGTCTCAGGGACTACACCCAGTGGGTGCACCAGCGTGCCCCCACTGGTCCAGGTTCAACTCGACATGATCTGCTCAGACCGAGTGGAAAAGTTCTGTTCTAAGACCCCCGCCGAATCAAACATTCAACAGCGGTCTCGGGGACTACACCCAGTGGGTGCACTTAGCGTGCCCCCACGGTTCAGAGATTCAATCGACACAACCTAGTCGACTCAAGTGGAAAAACTACTCAACAGAAATTAAAACACCCGTGGGTGTACAGATTGACAATGGGCATGCAATTAAGGTTCCAAAATGCTCATCCACGGACGTCTGCAGATAATAAGCAGCAGTTTCTAAATTCATATCCTAAACAGAACAAGCGTCAAGATGGAGATTAGTCGGAAGTAAGCTAACCTGGACATTAGCCTGGAGTGCTGAGCTGGCATCATAGGCAGCTTGACTGGTCTCGCGCACCACTTTCATCTGCTCCATCATAATGCCTGCCTGGCGTATAGCTTCCTTGGCAGCACTCACTTGGTCCTCTGGGCCATGATGGGCGGTGAAAAGTGGAGACGGTGGATCAGCTGCAGCAGCTTGAGAGCTTGAGGCATGGAGTTGCACAGATGAAGCAGGGGCCTGTGCAGTCGACGCTGAAGGACGACCACTCGACAAGGGAATCGCAAAAGTAACAGAAGCACGGTTGAGGTCCCTGGGCTGCTGGATAGCTGGTTCTGCGCCGGCGTCGATTGAAGCGTCTTGATAGTCTGGTGCCTTTTTGCCCGAGGTCCTGCTCCTCCTTCCCCACGAGCTTCTGTGGCACATCTTCATCATCATCTGGAAGTTCAATAACATTTTGCGGAGCTGCAAAAGAATCGACCACAAGAGTTCAGTCGACTGTAGAAGTGGTTAGCAAAGAAAAGACAAGATAACAGGAGTCATACCCGCTTTGGATGTGACCACGTCCTCCATCTCCTCGTCATCATCATCTTTGTAAGCAGAAGTCCCAGAGGTAGGCAGCACTGCAAATTTCAAGGTTCACTCGGTCAAGCAAGAGAATGGGTCAACAACTGATATAAGATTCTTGGAGCAAAGGGTGAAAGTGAAACACTTACGCAAGGCGACGGGAAACATCAACCTTGATCTTGGCAGGCCTTCCGTGGCTTTGACGGCGCAGTCTTGAGCTGCTTCGGAGCCTTCTCGGTCGGCACTGAAGAAGATGTCGAGTGCGCTTCGAAGTTTGTCCAGTCGGTGCCGCCACTTTTCCCGGATACTGCTGGGTCTGCTTCTGCTTGGAACGCTTTTCCACGCGAGGTGGAGAATCGACCTCCTCACCACTGCTCGAGTCTTCGTGCTCTTCATCACTCTCGTCATCAGAATTCCAATCGCCGCTGTCGCCTCGCTCTCCTCTCCTTCCTGGATCTGCTCCCCGTTGGGCATCGAGTAC